>CM067548.1:32482772-33684334 GCA_034509755.1 Anisodus tanguticus
CCCCATCCACCCCTTATCTTGAAAAATACCCTACGTGCCTCCAAATTGATTAAAAACTTAGTGTCTGTCAGTAAATTTACCACTGACAATTCCGTGTCTATTGAATTTGATCATTTGGTTTCTCTGTGAAGGATTTCAAGACGAGGAGTTCTCTCGTGAGGTGTGATAGTAGTGGATCTTTATCCTATCACGCCAAGTTCCGGTCTATCTAGTCAAGCCTTGCCGTCAATATTTGCAGCCCTTGCTCATTCTTTGTGGCATGCTCGTCTTGGTCATCCGGGGTCGTCTATTTTGTCTTCCTTAGATAAAAATAATTTTATTTCATGTAAGGGTACGCGTAATACTCCGAATTGTCATTCTTGTTATTTAGGAAAAATTGTTAGGTTACCGTTTGTAGACTCTAATTCTCATACTTTAATGCCATTTGATATTATTCATAACGACTTATGGACATCTCATGTTCTTAGTTCTTTGGGTCATCGATATTATGTTCTCTTTTTGGATGATTATTCTAAATTTTTATGGACTTTTCTGATACCGAAAAAATCTCAAGTTTTTTCCATCTTCTTAAAATTTAGAGCTTTCATTATAACACAATTCAAATGAAAAATAAAAAATATTCAATGTGATAATGGCAGAGAATATGACAACGGGGTATTTCGGGAATTTTGTGCAACTAATGAGATCAATTTTCATTTTTCTTGCCCTCGTACGTCTTCAAAAAATGGAAAAGCCGAACGCAAAATTCGTACCACTAATAACATTGTCTGAACTTTATTGATTCATGCTTCCGTACCCCCTTCATTTTGGCATCATGCTCTACAAATGGCTACATATCTCCTTAACATTCTTCCTTCCAAAGGTTTGACAAATGCTTCCCCTCTTCATATTTTATATAATAAGACTCCCTCGTATTCACATCTTCGGGTCTTTGGGTGCTTATGTTATCCGTTATTTCCGTCGACCACAATTAACAAACTTCAGGCCCGGTCTACTCCGTGTGTATTTTTGGATTTTCCGTCTAATCATTGTGGTTACAAATATTTTGATTTATCATCTAATAAAATCATCATTCGTCGCCATGTCATTTTTTATGAATCCCAATTCCCGTTTGCTAAGGTTAGTACTCCCGTGCCTAGTTCGTATAATTTTTTGGATGATGGTATCTCCCGTATATTATTCACCATTTTTCGGACGTCTCTCGCATCCCAAATCGGCCAGTGGGTCCACTGCCCGCTGGCCCCACTGCCCCGTCACGAGCTACAGTGCCCGCAACTTGGTCCTGTCCGGTTACTGGGCCAGTAACGGTAACTAGGCCAAGCACCTAGCCCATTAACGCCACTAGTCCAGTCTCTGTTTTACCATCCCGTTACCGAATTGTGCCAGCAGGCCCACTGCCTGCTGGCCAGTCCGTCCCGAGTCCAGAAAATTTTCAAAATCCGTCCAATTCTTCTCTGAGTCATAGACTAATCACTCGTAGTCAACTGGGTATTTTTAAATCAAAAAGACATTTTAATTTACATTCTAATGCTCTTAAATCACCCTTACCCCGTAATCATGTGTCTGCATTAAATGACACGAATTGGAAAATTGCTATAACCGATGAATATAATGCTCTTATTGATAATAAAACGTGGGAGTTGG
Organism: Anisodus tanguticus; assembly: GCA_034509755.1. Taxonomy (NCBI): domain Eukaryota; kingdom Viridiplantae; phylum Streptophyta; class Magnoliopsida; order Solanales; family Solanaceae; genus Anisodus; species Anisodus tanguticus. Next base: position 32,484,417 of record CM067548.1, read on the forward strand.
TGCCCCGTCCATATGGTATTAATATTATTAGGTCTATGTGGATTTTTGCTCATAAGGACAATTCAGACGGTTCGTTTGCAAGACATAAGGCTCGGCTTGTGGGTGATGGTAAGACTCATCAAGTTGGTGTGGATTGTGGGGAGACGTTTAGTCCGGTGGTCAAGCCGTTTACCATTCGCATTGTACTCAGCTTGGCTCTTTCGAAAGCATGGCCCATCCACCTGTTAGATGTAAAGAATGCTTTCTTACACGGTGATCTCAAGGAAACAGTGTATATGCATCAGCCCTTGGGGTCTAAGGACCCCGAATATCCTAATCAAGACTGTTTGTTGAAGAAGTCCTTATATGGGCTTAAGCAATCTCCACGGGCCTGGTATAAGAGGTTTGCCGACTATGTCTCGATTATTGGGTTCACTCATAGCAGGTCGGATAATTCCTTGTTCATATATCATCGTGGTTCGTCCTTGGCTTATATACTATTATATGTGGATGATATTATCTTGACTGCCTTTTCCGATGCCTTATGCCAATCTATTATGACAATGCTCAGTTCTGAATTTGCTATGAATGACTTGGGGCACTTGAGTTATTTTTTGGGGATTGTTGTCACTCGTCATGCAGGTGGATTGTTCTTGTCATAGAGGAAGTATGCAACCGAGATCATTAAGAGGGCTGGGATGTCATCTTGTAAGTCTACTTCTACTCCAGTTGATACTAAACCCAAATTGGGTGTTGCGCCCGACGCACCATACGAGGATCCGATCCGCTATCACAGTCTTGCAGGGGCCCTTCAGTATCTTACATTCACGAGACCGGATATTACGTATGCTGTACATCATGTGTGTTTGTTTATGCATGATCCCAGGGTTGAGCACATGAATGCGCTCAAACACATCATTCAGTATATTCATGGTACACTTGACTATGGCTTGCTTTTATATCCTTCATCGACGTCCACACTTGTCTCGTATACCGATGCTGATTGGGGTGGTTGTCCGGACACCAGATAGTCTATGTCTGGCTATTGTATGTTTCTTGGCAATAACTTGGTCTCATGGTCTGCGAAACGTCAGTCGACTTTGTCCCGCTCCAGTGCCGAGGCCGAGTATCGAGGGGTAGCTAATGTGGTCTCAGAATCATGTTGGTTACGTAATTTGCTGTTAGAGCTTCATTGTCCTATTCAGAAAGCGACCTTGGTTTATTGTGATAATATTAGTGTCATTTACCTTTCTGGTAATTTGGTTCAGCACCAGCGCACTAAACATATCGAGATAGACATTCTTTTTGTTCGCGAAAAGGTTGCTCGTGGTCAGGTACGCGTCTGCCATGTCCCATCCAGGTATCAAATTACCGACATCTTTACAAAGGGTCTTCCGTCGGTCATTTTTGAAGATTTTATGGACAGTCTCAGTATTCGAAGATCGCCCGCTATTACTGCGGGGGTGTGTTAAATATACATAGGTATACACAATATACATGAGTATATTATGTATATCCAAGTCTCGGTCACAGCCCACCCGTGGGCTTTCCTTTCCTTTCCTTTGTACAATTGTGTAAAATCATGTGTAGTGTAATTAGTATTGTACACTTACCATAATTGTATAGTTAGTTTTCAAATAGAATAAGATTTTAGGAATAGAATAAGAATATGATTCTCCTATTATGAAAATATGTAAATTATATATATACTCTTTCAATTAATAAAAATAATCAAGGGGATTATTTCTTTCAATATGAGATGAACCTAATTTTTGTTTCTCTTTCTTCCTTCCCAACTTGGTCATCAATGAGCTGCTGTCAACTGTACTATTTTTAAATTGAACATGGTATGCCACAATATCTTAGAGATTTCATTTTTTAATACACCTCAATTACCGTGATTATTCAATTACTACGAGTTTTCTTGAACTCCTAATTAGCCTACCGTTGAAACAAGTGACATCTCTGATTTCGTCATAATCCCTAGCTCTTGTCAATCTCTTGAGGACTGGGTACTGCTAATTTTAATATTTTATGTTGTATTTAACTTGTATACATTAGATGTGGTTTTTTTTTTTTTTTTAAATATTATCAGTTTAATTTAAATTGTTATAACAATTTTCACATATTATGAACAATTAATTTTATTATTTCTTAGGGTATCTGATAATGTATAATTATTTTACACTATTACGCTAAACCATAGGGCATCTAGGTGCATGTAATTTAATATTCTTTGCTATAGAGACTTTATTATGTGCTAAGCAATGATATTTTGCCAATTCAAGTTGAATATTTATTGCTGAAATTTTCTTTGTTTATATATGAGTATGAAGAAATCAATAGTGACTTTCAATCCCAGATTTATACCGAAATTTGTAAACATAAATAATTCAAATTGAGATGATTTGAAAAGTCCGAAATTTTGGTATGAAATGGCTTCTAACTCGATAGAAAAAACTATAGGATGAAAGACTATGGAGTCTTATTCTTGACAAATGAGACTACACAAAAATATTAGACAATATTGGTAAGAGTATAACATACCATAACATCGAAATTTTGTACGACTCTACAAGACAAGTGCAATATATTTTCAAACTCTAATATTTGTTAGATTTACTTGGATGATTACTCTACCCTAAACTTATCTCACACCTATATAAATTGACTCATATTCCTTTGAAAAAGCATCTCGAAAATTTCATAAATCTTGAGATATTTACAAAGAGATCAAGGCATCAAATACTGTCTTTATCAAACTGTCCGACGTTCTTAGAGATCAAATACATCACAATGAGGTTATCCAACATTTGAGAAATACGCTACTAACGGCAATTACAGAGCAAATTTAAAAGAGAAAAATCAAGGAAATAAATAGAATTGTACCTGTAATATTTATCAATAAAAATATTATGTTTCTTCATATTTTGTTTGTGGTTGCAGTTTATTTTTCGTACTTGAGAAAATTTATTACAAACAAATTGACATGCCCAGTGGAACCAAATCTGCCCTTCATCTCTTCACTCACAAATAAAATCTGCAAAATCCGGAGTCACAAAGCTGCAAAGATGGATGCTCCATTTTAATAAATACTTCAAGTCTCGTCTTTGATTTTCAACAAATCTACACCCCGACAAGCCTTGAAGTAGGGGGCATTTATAAACATCGAAATTTTGTAGGACTCTACAAGACGAGTGCAATCCATCTTCAAACTCTAAGATCTGTTAGAATTTCTTGGAGACTACTCTACAATAAACTTAGCTCACACCTATATAAAGGAACTAATATTCCTTTGAAAAGGCATCTCGAAAATCTCATAAATCTTGGAATATTCACAAAGAGATCAAGCATCAAATACAGCCTTTATCAAATTGTCCGACGTTCTTGAAGATCAAATACATCACAATGAGGTTATCCTACGTTCGAGAAATACGCTACTAATGACCCTCGAATTACGGAGAAAATTTAGGAAAGAAGAATCAAGAAAATAAATAGAATTGTACCTGCAATATTTATCAATAAAATATTCTATTTCTTCATAATTTGTTTGTGGTTACGATTTATTTTTCGTTATTGAGAAAATTTGTTGCAAACACATACTTTTTAAAAACTTTCTCTAGGTTTAAGCAATTTCTTGCCTTAATTAGGAAAAATATTTTCTCACTGAATATATCTTCAATACCACGAATTAAGAATACAATGATTTGCATACATCCTTTAAGAGTTCAAGTGGGAAAAAAATTACTACTAGCTAGTATACTCTTGCATGCATGTATTCCCCTAATTTTGAACACCAACCAGGTACAAACAGGTAGTTAAAGTTAAATTTTTTTTTACAAGAATTAACTACCTATCATAATCAGAAGGAAGAGAGCTGCCCCAAAAAGTTTACTTTCTACATGTTAAAGATGTCATGCATCTAATCAAACAAAACCTTAAGACCTTTTTCACTCAAAAGTCAAATCATAAAACTCTTAATTATTTTTTCTAGCAAGTTGTGAAGCATGCACTGAGTAAATTATATTTACATCAATGTTTGGCAAACCACTCCAAAATTTAAATGCTATAATAGTATAGTGATAGCCCACAAAACCAAAAATATTGATTTTGGTAAAAGGTGGTGATTGATCACACTTAAATCCATGTTTTAATGGTGCTATCAGTTGCGGACGAGTACGTCTTTTTAAAAGATACTGCAGGTCAATGCGTGGCAACTAAAGTAGAGAAGGTATCGCTATTCACACCTAGAAAAAGTTTCAATTGAATTGTAGAGAGTAAGTGTGATCTATATGTTATGAGTTTGAGACGTGGAAACAATCGCTAATGCTTGCATTAGGTTAGATTTTCTATATCACACGCCTTGGAATAAGACTCTTCCCTGAACCCTGCTAACATGGAATATTTTGTGCACCGAACTACCCGGTATGTTCAGATCGATAAGTTTATAAATCGATCAAATTAGTTTACATTATTTGTTTATCTTTGTATTTGATAACACTAAAAGTGTTTATAAACAAAAAAAAAGTCCTAAATTGGTCGCACCAAACTTATAATATTTCAGCTTATAAATATTTTAACAACAAAATTTACTATTCTATGCGGTATATCTTTTATAGTTCTCAGAATACTGTCTAAAAAACATAACTCACCCTCTCTCCAGGTAGTTCCACAGTTCGTTCTTCTCATTAGACATATACTTTTTAATTTTCTTTTGGTAGACATATACTTTTTAATTACTAAATCGTGAATACCTTTAAGAATATATTAGTCATTTAATAGAAAACTACTTCCTAAACGGGATTTTAGTGTTTCATCTCCTGATCTGGCTTCATGATGTTCAACATTTGAGTTTAAAGGGAATAGAATAGGTCAAGTTATAATTATATAGAATAAGATGTAGATATTTCTTACGCAATTCGGTAGATGATATATTATAACAGGTTAGTTATTATATTTATTAGGTTAATTATTGTTAATATTTATCATAAAATTTTATTTAAAATTATCTTATAAGTGGACCGATTGTGCAAATACTTTTTACATCGAGTAAATGCACAAAACTTGAACTGAAAAAATTTAGTGCTCGATCTAATCACCATTTGAAAATATTACTCGTATTACTTCAGTAATATTTAATATTTAGATGAAAGTAATTTATTGATGAATCAGGAAAGGGAAAACGGTGGTCCTGCCAGAAATAGAATCCGAATGTGAAGACACGTTTTACTCTAATAGTATAATATAATCACTAGTGCAGACGTTGAGGCCAAGTTGGATTTTTCAATTGAATTTGGGTCAATGATTTATATTAGACATTAAGTCGAGGACCTGAACAGAGAACCCAAAAAAAAAATAGTATTTCAACTGAGGATGATTGCTTAAGCATCTAATTAGAAATTAAGAGCAGTTGCGGTAGGTAAAGGAATATGTTCCCCTTCTTTATATTCATCAATAATGTACAATATATATAATAGTATTTAAATATTTAAACTAGGTAATTAATCAATCTAATTATAATAGGAATTATAATTCTACCTAAAATAGGAGACCTAATTATAATAGGAATGTAATTCTACCTAAAATAAAACATATACAATTAATGAAAGACTATTCGGAAAATATTCTATTACACCCCCGCAGTCGAAGCGGGAGGTTCACGAACACTGAGACTGACTCTAAAATTATCAAATAGTATGCGCGGAAGTCCTTTGGTGAAGATGTCAGCAATCTAATGTCTGGAAGGAACATGAAGGACACGAACTTGACCACGAGCCACTTTTTCGCGAACAAAATGAATGTCCATCTCAACGTGTTTAGTGCGCTGATATTAGACGGAATTGCCGGAAAGATATATCGCACTAATATTATCGCATTAGACCAGTGTTGCCTTTTGAATCGGGCAGTGAAGCTCAAGTAGAAGGTTACGGATCCAACAAGACTCAGAGACGACGTTAGCGACACCTCTGTACTCTGCTTCGACACTGGATCGGAATAATGTAGGTTGCCTTTTGGAAGACCAAGACAATAGGTTATCTCCGAGAAAAATGCAGTAACCAGACGTGAAGCGTCGGGTGTGAGGACATCCGCCCCAGTCAGCATCAGAATAAGTAGTGAGACTAGTGAGCGAGGACCTGTATAGATGTAATCCGAATTGAAGTGTACCTTGGACGTATCGTAAAATACGCTTGAGGGCATGCATGTGTGCTTCCATCGGATTGTGCATTTGTAGGAAGATTTGTTGCACAGCATAGGATATGTCAGATCTCGTGTATGTGATGTACTGTAGGGCCCCAACCAGGCTACGATAGTGAGTCTGGTTTGAATATGGGGGGTCTGAATCAGGGCTGAACTTGGAATTGGTGTCTACCGGCGTGTGGGATGGTTTGCAACATGTCATGCCTGCACGGTCAAGGATCTCTTCGGCGTACTTCATCTGACACAAAATAGGCCGCCTGAATGTCGAGTGACAGATATGCCCAAGAAATAACTCAGTGGGCTCAGATCCTTCATAGCAAACTCAGAGGAAAGAAGAGACATAATGGACCGACGGAGAGCATCAGATGATGTGGTGAGGATGTCATTAACATATAATAATAGGTAAGCCATGTATGTACCCTTGTTGTAGATGAACAAGGAATTATCGGATATGCTGTGTGAAAAAATGATAGAGGAGACATAATCGGCGAACCGTTGGTACCATGCCCGAGGAGCCTGTTTCAGTCCATAGAGCGACTTTCGAAACAAACACACATAATCTGGATGAATAGGATCCCTGAAACTCATAGGTTGATGCATATATACTGTTTCATGAAGATCCCCATATAAGAAGGCATTCTTGACATTAAGCTGATGAATGGGCCAAGACTTGGATAGAGCAATGCTGAGGACGGTCCGGATGGTTGCGGGCTTTACGACCGGGCTGAACGTTTCATCACAGTCCACTCCTACCTGTTGGGACTTGCCATCACCTACAAGATGAGCCTTATACCTCTCAAAAGAACCATCAGATTTCTTTTTATGTCTACAAATCCACATAGAACGAATAATATTAGCATCAGGTGGACGGTGTACTAGGTCCTACGTCTTATTATCAATAAGAACATTATATTCGTCAATCATTGCGGCTTTCCAATTAGGGTCGGACAAGGCATCCTTCGAATTTCGAGGGACAGGGAAAGAGACAACTGAAACGGATAGGTTAAATAGCCTTTAGGTTTATGAATTCCGTGCATGGCACGGGTTTCTATGGTCCGAGAGCGTGACTCGGGATATGGGATGGAAGGGGGGTGTGCCACGGGACTGTCGGGAAGAGGATGAAGGGTAGGGGTGGCGGGAGCCGCTGGCTGATGCTCGGTTTATCAAGAGAGGGAAATGGAATCACCCTGAGGCAGGCTGTTTTGGGCCACCGTCGGTAGAACCGGGTGGGCAGTGTGTCTCTGACTGTCCGAGGTGGGGGCGGGTACCGGGATCTGGGATGGCGGACTATGTAAATGATGAATTAGAAGAGGGTTCAGGCCATCATCTAGGAAGTCATAGAAATGCCGAGGCGACGAGTTTAGGGAGGCAAAAGGGAATTGAGACTCATCAAATAGGACATGATGTGAAATAATAATTTTACGGCATGACAAGTCATAGCACGAGTAACCACGATGATTGGCGGGGTAACCTAGATATACACACGGGGAAGACCTGGGTTGGAGTTTGTGAGTGGTCGGATGGAGAGGATAACATAGACATCTAAAGATACACAAGTGTTAGTAGGAGGGGTTCTTACGAAACAGAACTTGAGTGGGCGTTGTTAAGCTAGAGACTTGTTTGAGATTATGTTTAGGAGATAGGTGGCCATGGAGAGTGTGTAATGCCAGAATTGAGGAGGAATTGAGGTGTGAGCAAGTAGGGAACGAATTAGGTTGTTTATGGTTTGGATTTTTCATTCGGCCTTACCATTTTGGGAGGAGGTGTGAAGGCAGAAAAAAATAAAAGGTAAGACCGTTATTGGAGTAAAACTGTTTGAATTGATTATTATTGAATTTCCTACCATTGTCACATTGAAAACATTTAATGCTCTTTTCAAATTGTGTTTTTACGAGAGCACTAAATGATGAAAAAATGGGGGTATACATATGATTTATTGCCAATTGGAAAAGTCCATAGAAAGTTGGAATAATCATCCAAAAACAACACATAATATCGATGGTCAACCGTACTTAAAATAGGAGACGTCCACAAATCACTATGTATGATATCGAAAGGTAGTAAAGTACAATTTGTGGATACAGAAAATTATACTTTAACATGTTTCCCAAAAATACATGATTCACATAATGGAGTCCTAAAAATACGGTTTCAATTAATAAAATTATTTTTCCTAAGGGAGTGTTAAACAAAATCTCCCAGATGTCCTAATCTAGAGTGTCACAAAGAAGATGAAAGAGCAGCAAAGGTTGATGAAACTAGGGTTGGATTGTTGATGGCGTTTGAAATAGGGTATAGATCTCCGATGCTATCACATCTCATTATTCGTCTCCCTGTCGTAAAATCCTTCATAGAAAAACCAAAAGGATCAAAGTCAAGGGAAACATTATTATCAGTTGTGAAACATCGCAGAGAGATTAAATTCTTAATGAGTTTAGGGGCATGGAGGACATTACCGCGAACGGGAATGCCTTGTCCACTACCAATAATAATATTCTGATTTAAATTACTCAAATTGGAATAAGACGAGAGAGTACCTTGTGATGCCGTTATGTGAGATGTGGCTCCTGTGTCCATATACCAATTTCCGTCTGGAGCGTTGAGTGACATTGTGTTCATAGCTGCCTCAATATTAGTCGGTGCATAAGTTGAGGGCGGAGGGCCTGTGCTGTGTAGACCTATTGAGTATGTGGGCCGAGTGTGCCAGGGTGGGCATGTCGGTTCTGAGGTGGAATCCACAAGGATGTCGGATATGGGCTAGGAGGAGAGGCCCATGATGGTAGGGCCCACGCGATTCACGATGGAGGCTGCTGCCACTGTCGCGGTCACTGCTGGCTATTTCCTGCAGGCGAGGAATGCCCGTTCCCGCCGTCATTGTTGCCGGAATTCCATCCGCCGCCGCCATTGTTGCCGGAATTCCATCCGCCGCGGCCCTTGCTAGACTTCCTGCTCCAACGGTTGTTGCGGGTGGATGCGGGCTGCTTCGGGTCCTCAAGCCGGCGGTTCTGGTTTCCAGAGTTGGAGGCCCTGCCGTCGGCGGTGGGCTCAACGGTGGTGGTGAGGGCGACGTCGGCAATGTTGGCCTAAGTGGTACTGCACTTGATTTTATGGATTTCCTCAAGAATAAGCTTCGAACGAACATAATAAAACGGAGGTAACGGCGTGCATTGCTGAAGGATGGTAGCAACGCCGTTATAGGATTTGTTCGAGCCTGCAATAAGTTGCATGACCAATCGCTGATTAGTGACTGGTGCACCGAGGTTGGAGAGTTAGTCGGCAAACATCTTGAGTTCTTCACAATATGCAGACACGTTTGGGAAATCGTCCCGATGAACGTCTTTGAACTGATTTTTAAGGTATAACGCTCTTTGAGTTTTGTTGTCGTGAAAAATACTTTCCAAACGTTCCCACATTTGGTAGGCAGTGGCATCAGTCTCAATGATGGTGTGCAACAGATCATTAAAGATTGTATCGTATATCCACCGGAGGACGACTGCATCCAAACGAGACCAGAGTGCATCATCAGAAGCCGAAGCCGAGGGTAGGTCTGTGAACTTCGGTGTAGGAGGGATGATGTGGTCGATAACTTCGTAAACACGACAATGAATCTTAAAAAGCTCCTCCCACGAGGAGTATTGATCCTTTTCCATCTCAAGGGTGATATGGATGAAGTTTTTGATGTTGTTTACTGCAAGTGCAAGATGAAATTTGATTTTGTCAGCCATGGAAGGTGAAATTCAGGAGGAGAAGGGAGAGAGGATGACTGAAGAAAAAAAACACTAGGGTTCCGTGGGGGTGGAGGCCGAGAGTTATGGTTGGCGGTGGTGGAGTTATTTTTAGGCTGCTGATACCATAAAAGAATATGTTCCTTAATTGTATTAATCAATAATGTACAATATTTATCGTAGTACAAAAATATTTAAACTAGGTAACGAATTAATCTAATTACAATAGGAAATATAATTCTACATAAAATAGGAGACCTAATTACAATAAGAATACAATTCTACCTAAAATAAGAGATATACAATTAATGAAAGAATATATGGGAAATATTCTATTAGTAGGAAAAAAGAAATTTTAGAAAATGAAAAAGAATAGAAAACAAGACTGATTAAGAGCTTTGACCTAAACCTATGACGTTTCATGGAACCAGCCCCCTTCTAACCATTTTTTAATGGGAACCAGTTCTGGTATACTTGTAGACTTAATAACTCTTTGTAATATGCAATTATGCATTAACCTATTGATATTTACAACCTATTGGAATTCAAATTGTTTATCGGATCACAATGTAATCCCTCCGTCCATTTTTAGTTGTCACATTTTGATTTGGCACGGCTATCAAGGAGCCAACAGAAATGCTCTTAAATACTTTTACGATTACAATGTCTCATCCCATAACAATAATAATTCTTGCAACTTCAAGACTTTGAAACTTTGTTCAAGCTATCTTCAACTGATGAATTTCACATGATTAAAGGTCCATCTCCATCAGTTGCCACCCTTCCTAACGATTAGAAATGAAAAAGGTTTCTCTCCATTAAAGGGTAGTTCACTCCTATCATTATGAAACAAGTTTTGTTACACAAATTAATTTATAATAATATAAACAGAATACTCAGCACCATCAAGATCTAAATAGTGTGGGATTATGTTGGGGGATTCATATTTTTTTTGGCAACTAAAAAGACATTTTATTAAATACCAAGTGTTTCTTAACATAGTAGCGTGTGATGACCTGACATATCATCTTGCCACATAAGCACATAATTTATCCATGGGATGCTTACATGGAAAAAAGGCTAGCATTTATCGGAAGAATATAGATATATGGAGATTTTTTGGAAATGCTCTAGATATTTATGGATTTCTTAGGAAGAACTTGGAATATTCTAGCCTAGTGGATAATTTTAGAGAAAGGACTTATTTGTAAATATGTAGGGATTTGTACAATAGTAGTTATTATTTGCCTATTAGTTCTTAGGATAGTACTCCCTTTGTTTCAATTTAAATATATTAATTTGACTGAGTACAGAATTTAAGAAATAAAGGGAGACATTTTGAATGTTATTGTCTTAAGTTAAATATATGTGTAGTACTTTAAATCTTGTGGTCATAAACTTGTCATGTAGAATTTTGGAATTGAAAAACTTACCAAATATATAAAGAGATACTCTTTTTCGGACATGCCAAAAAGAAAAGTAAGACTTAAATTGAGATTGAGGGAGTAATATAAATAGATGGGCATTCATTTGTAAAACCATCAAGCAAAATCAATCAAGTTATCTTGAATAGAAAAGCTTCCTTTGGTAAATTTCTCTCATATTATTTATCTACTATTTCCTTAGCAATCTTGAGTTCAGTAATCTAGGCTGACTTGGTATAGCAAGATCGTGAGCAAATTGTGCAAGAACGTAAATGCGTTATCAAGTGTCGCAAATGCGCCTAATTGAAGACTAAGAACGTGACAAAAGGCTAGCTAACCAGCCAACCCATCAAACAAAACCAAATATACTGCTACCCACCCGACCATAGATCCAAGTTACCCCTAAAACTACCTACCAAAATAGGGGATACATTTGTAACCTTGCATAAATTACATTACGCGCAGTGAACTTAGACACTTGTTTTATCGATAATTGTTGATCAACTTACTATACCTTTCGTATTGGACCTTGGTGCTCTATTATTATACTCCGCCAAAGATATGTTCATGACACTCGGGTTTGGAAACCGACCTTGCGGGTCAATGAGGTCTTCAATATAACTCGATATAATTACTCCCTTCATTTGATTTTTTCATGGTCTGCCTAAGTAACTTATCACTGCTGACTTAGTAAAGTCTGATCCAGGGAATATTGTACAATTCTGAAGAATTAACCCCCCACTCTGAGTTACATTATCTATCTAGGTCATGGGCAAGTATTGTGATTGATTGTCCATGTATTGTTGTTCTTGCAAATTCTACACTATTTTGAAAAATTATTTGTCCATCGCTAGCGATAAAATTGATGGTGTAGGAATGTAGTAGCTTAGTTGGTTGACTACCTGAACTTTCATCTTGTTGATGAGGCTTCGAATTCCCACGTTGTAATCCGTTAAGATGTTAGATGTATTAGAGAGTTAGGAGAACTAAAGTGTATATACTAGAACTACTTTGTACTTGGTGTAAGTTAATAACAAATGGTTAGTTAGTTAGTTAGAGGTTTGACGGTAGATATAAATAGTAGCATAGCACCTGTGTTTCTCAGATTTTCATATTCTCAAAGAATCAATTTCTTCCCAAATTCTCTCTTCTCTCTTCGATTACTCTCATTGATTCTTCTAAATATGGTATTAGCGCTAGGGGTAGGAGATTGACCGAGTAAACTTCGATTTCATTGATTCATTTTCAAATCGATTCACTCGCAGTTCAGAAAAGCTGCTTACGGTGAAGAAAGTGATTGAGATTCAAGCTTCATCGTTCTTAGAGCAGTTAAATTCTCTGAATTTTGTGATGTTGATAGTCAATTAGGTTATTGATCTACATCAATGGCGATTGAGGATGGAGAAATCAATGGTAGAACTACTGGAATAACTGCAAATGCAATTGGTGATAGTGTGATAGTGATCGGTCATCATTATCCTTTGTTCATACAAGCATGCTATACACTAGGTAATTCTCTTATTTCTATTCAATTAACTGGAGCTGAGAATTATGCTTCGTGGAGTAGATATATGAGAATTGGATTGCTAGGTAAGGATAAGCTAGGGTTCATAGATGGAAAATATGCTAAGGAGAAGTTTGATTCCTCATTGTATGATTAATGGGATAAGTGTAATGCAATAGTTCTCTCGTGGATCATGATTTCTGTTAGCAAGGAATTGTTGAATGGTATAGTTTATGCATCTAGTGCAGAAAAAGTCTGAAATGATTTGAAGGAGAGATTTGACAAAGTAGATGGATCTAGAATCTTCTACTTACACAAAGATATTGCTACTTTAACACAAGGCATCTCTTCTGTGGCTTCCTATTTTTCGAGAATGGAAGGAGCTTTGGGAGGAATTGTTATCAATCTGCATTCCAAAAAAACCAGTAAATAATAATAACTGAAATAAACAGAATCAGTGTTGAAAAATAAGAATAATTCTTCAGAATATAATCGAGCCCACTTAGTTCAAAGTGTGTCCTTAAGGAAATTATTCCCCTCACAGTACTCGAGGTTGATGGAATATCCCCTCCCAGGATAGAACGATTATCTTACCAGAATAGTAGTACTCCAAATTCAGGTAGCGGCGAACCACTCAACGGCAGTATATCACACAGAATTTATTTGTGCAGAAGAAGAAGAAGTTTGTGTTGTTCAGAAAATTAGTAAGTAAAATTCTGAGGAATCAAACGAATTTATAGCCATGGAAGTACTGTTTCTGAAGGTTTACAACCCTTCTGAACAGCCACTAAAAACTGGTGGGAAATTTAAATATGGGAAAGAAACCGGGTCGCGGGTCAGACACGCGGATCCGGCCGGGTCGCGGGTCAGCCACGCGGATCCGGGTCACTAACGGGTAGGATTGGATAATTTAATTAATTTAATTAAATAATTAAAATTAAAGAAAATTTGGTCCAAAAAGATTATCAATCAATCAGATCATTTGACCAAATCCAAATCCAAATCCAAATCCGAATCCGAATCCGAAGCCGAGCGAGCGACGACGGCGGCGCGAGGGGTCCTTGCCCCCTCAACCATTTTAGTGACTGGAGAAGGTGTAATGTAATATATACACCTCTCTTTTCCTTTCTTTTTCCGATGTGTGACAACTGGTTTACCCAAGGCAAAAGGGACCTTTTACATTCCCTTCACTTTTCATCCCATCATTTCCCATTCACCAATATCAATACCGAACAATCCCCCACATGAATGGGAATGGCTATAATATAAAAGAATGCGCGGACAAGTGTGATATACAAGCGAGGATTGACTGCATCTGGATAAGTAGGTTTCCCTTTGAACTTTCCGTAGTGAACTTATATCGGATATATTCGATCAATCGGTAGATTTGATATCTTTGAACCGTCGAACTTTGTTTTATACCTAGACAACATAAGTCACACAATCAATCCTCAACCGTTTATGGTTCTCACGGTTGTGTTCGTTTCAGCCTTGAACACCTCCTGGTTTCATGAGTGCATAAAGAATGGGCATTCACTGTCATTCCCCTTTAAAGCGGCTTACACTTAACACTCACATAGGTGATTTCTAAACATATGGTCCTATAGCCACATTATCTGGTCATACACTGCCAGATTTAGATAATCATTAAAGAACTTTAATGCTTTATTAACTCATTAATAAGCCATAAGATTTTATCCTTATTTCTGAACATTGTCTTCATCCGAGAATGGGTTGAGTTATTTGATAATGTTGAACCGTCAGTCACAACTTTGTTTGATCTCCTTGAACCTAGCTCTTGGGATCTCCAGTCTGCTAGGTAGAGTTACCGCCATGATGACTTGTCCTCGGCCTTAACCCCATTCCCATTAATGATCTACTAACTCCCTCTCTAGATAAGCCTTTTGTAAGCGGATCCGCCACATTATCTCTTGACTTTACATAGTCAATCGTGATAACGCCACTAGAGAGGAGTTGTCTAACGGTATTGTGTCTTCATCGTATGTGACGAGATTTTCCGTTGTACATTACGCTCCCTGCCTTACCTATTGTTGCTTGACTGTCACAATGTATACATATAGGAGCCAAAGGTTTGGGCCAGAATGGAATATCTTCTAAGAAATTCTGGAGCCATTCAGCTTCTTCATTGGCCTTGTCTAAAGCTATAAATTCGAGATTCCATTGTAGAGCGGGCGATGCATGTCTGTTTTGATGATTTCCAAGACACTCGCTCCTCCACCAACGGTGAAAATATATCCACTCGTGGATTTAACTTCGATGATCCGGTGATCAGTTTGCATCACTATATCCCTCAATTCTTTGCGGGATATTTATTATAATGCAAAGCATAGGTTTGGGTGTGTTTTAAATACCCCAAGACTCGTTTCATTGCCATCCAATGAGTTTGATTAGGATTACTCGTGAATCGACTCAGCTTGTTTATAGCACATGCTATATCTGGTCGTGTACAATTCATAATATACATCAAACTTCCCAAAACTCGTGCATAGTCCAATTGTGAGTCACTTTCACCTTCATTCTTTTGAAGTGCAAAACTTACATCAATTGGAGTCTTTGCAACATTGAAATTTAAATACTTAAACTTGTCAAGTACTCTTTCAATATAATGAGACTGCGATAATGCTAGACCTTGTGGAGTTTTCTGAATTCTGATGCCTAAGATCAAATCAGCAACTCCTAAGTCCTTCATATCAAATTTGCTAGCCAGCATACGCTTCGTAGCATTTACATCGGTAATATCTCTACTCATTATCAACATGTCATCAACATATAAACAAACAATGACTTCATGATTTGGAGTATTTTTAATGTAAACACATTTGTCACACTCATTAATCTTAAATCCATTTGCCAACATTGTTTGGTCAAATTTCGCATGCCATTGTTTGGGTGCTTGTTTAAGTCCATAAAGTGACTTAACAAGTTTGCACACTTTCCTTTCTTTACCAGGAACCATAAATCCCTCAAGTTGTTCCATGTAAATTTCTTCCTCCAATTCTCCATTTAAGAAAGCTGTCTTGACATCCATTTGATGGATTTCAAGACCATATACGGCCGCCAATGCCACTAACACCCGAATAGATGTTATTCTTGTTACCGACGAGTATGTGTCAAAGTAATCAAGGCCTTCTTTTTGTCTATAACCTTTGACCACAAGTCTTGCCTTATATTTGTCAATAGTGCCATCAGCTTTCATTTTCCTTTTAAAAATCCATTTTGATCCTAAAGGTTTATTTTCAGGAGGAAGATCAATCAATTCCCGTGTGTGGTTGTTCAAAATTGATTCAATCTCACTATTGACTGCCTCTTTCCAAAATGCTGAATCAGAAGAAGACATCGCTGCTTTAAATGTTTGAGGCTCATTTTCAAGCAAGAATGTCACAAAATCTGGTCCAAAGGAAGTAGATGTCCTTTGACGTTTGCTACGCCTTGCATCCTCTTTACTTGGTGTATTTTTCTTTGGTTCTTCCCGCGGTCGTTTAGATCTTTCACTTGACGACTCACATTCAGTTTTATACGGATAAATGTTTTCAAAGAATTCAAAGCATTATCGATTCAATTACCGTATTAACATGAATTTCGGGATTGTCCGATTTGTGAACCAAAAACCGACAAGCTTTGCTGTTTGTAGCATAGCCAATAAAAACACAATCCACAGTTTTTGGTCCGATTTTTACCCTTTTGGGCAAAGGAACTTGGGCCTTTGCTAAACACCCCCACACTTTGAAATATTTCAAGTTGGGTTTTCTTCCTTTCCATAGTTCATATGGAATAGATTGTGTTTTGCTGTGGGGCACCCTGTTGAGTATTCGGTTAGCTGTAAGGATAGCTTCCCCCACAAGCTTTGCGGTAAACGGAACTTATTAGTAAGGCATTCATCATTTCCTTTAATGTTCGGTTTTTCCTTTCTGCAATTCCATTTGATTGTGGTGTGTAAGGGGAAGTAGTTTGATGAATAATTCCATATTCTAAACATATCTCTGCAAAAAGAGATTCGTACTCTCCACCCCTATCACTTCTAATCATTTTTATCTTTTTATTCAATTGATTTTCCACTTCGTTCTTGTATTTCTTAAATGCATCAATTGCTTCATCCTTACTATTAAGAAAATACACATAACAATATCGAGTGCAATCGTCAATAAAAGTTATAAAATACTTTTTCCCACCGCGAGATGGTATTGACTTCATATCACATATATCTGTGTGAATTAAGTCTAAAGGATTTGAATTCATATCAATAGACTTATATGGATGTTTAACAAACTTAGATTCAACACAGATTTCACATTTAGATTTATTACACTCGAATTTAGGCAATACTTATAAATTAATCAGTTTTCGCAAGGTTTTGTAGTTGACATGTCCTAAACGAACATGCCATAAATCATTTGACTCCAATAAGTAAGACGAAGCTGAATTTTTATTAATACTGTCAACAACCATTACATTGAGTTTGAAAAGGCCCTCGGTGAGGTAGCCCTTTCCTATGAACAAATCATTCTTACTTATTATAATTTTCTCACTAACCAACACGCACTTAAACCCGTTTTTGACGAGTAGTCCGGCTGAAACTAAATTCTTCCGAATTGTTGGAACGTGCATAACATTGTTGAGAGTCAGGACCTTGCCGGAAGTCATCTTCAGAAGTATCTTCCCATATCCTTCAACCTTGGCCGTTGCAGTATTTCCCATAAACAGTACATTTTCGGGTCCAGCGGGAGCATAGGTTGCAAATGCTTCTTTTGTAGCACAAACATGTCGAGTGGCACCAGAATCAAGCCACCACTCCTTTGGATTTCCAACCAAATTGTACTCCGATAGCATTGCACACAGATCATCCATATCATCATTCTTTTCCACCATATTGGCTTGTCCTTTTCCCTTGTTCTTTTCGGGAGACGACAATGCGGGGCTTTGTGGCTGACTTTCCCACAATTAAAGCAGTTGCCCTTGAAATTTTTCTTGTTGGAATCCTTCTCCTTTCCAGAAGGCCTCTTCCTTTTCTTGTTCTTTTTCAGAGCAACATCTTCAACGATGTTTGCCCCTTCAATTGGTGACGTCTTACGGTACCTTTTCTCAGCGGTTTTGTTATCTTCCTCGATCTTGAGACAAATCACAAGATCTTCCAACTTCATTTCCTTTCTTTTGTGCTTAAGATAATTCTTGAAATCTTTCCATGAGGGCGTCAACTTCTCAATCATTGCAGCCACTTGGAACGTTTCATTTACTACCATACCTTCAGCAATAAGGTCATGGAAGATAAGTTGAAGCTCTTGAACTTGGGTTCCAACGGTTTTTCCATCCACCATTTTGTAGTCTAGGAATTTGGCAACCACAAACTTCTTCAAGAAAGCATCTTCGGTTTTGTACTTCTTTTCAAGTGCACTCCATAGTTCTTTGGAAGTCTCTACTGCACTGTAGACGTTGTACAAGTCATCTTCTAAGGCACTTAAAATGTAGCCTTTGCACAAAAAATCAGCCTGTTTCCAAGCCTTAGTAACCATGAACTGTTGGTTGTCAGGCATGTCGGCGGCAGGCATGTGAGGGTCCTCACTGGTGAACTTTTGCATACCAAGGGTGGTAAGCCAAAAGAACATTCTTTGCTGCCATCCTTTAAAGTTGGCACCGGTGAACTTCACAGGTTTCTCAGCCGGTGGCACAGCGGTACGGGTTGTAGGAGTAACTGCTGGTGCAATATTCGCAGAGGTAGTTCCAGTCTCAATTGCCATTATTCATTTGTCACTGTCAAATCGACAAACTGTTTTAGTTAATAAAATCAAAATAACAATTCAATCACAGACTTAAACGAAGAAGATTTTATTTCTTCAAATCACAGTATAATTATGAAACTTTAGTATTCCAATGAAGTTTTTATATCTTCGAGTCAGAATACTAATATTCATATGGAGTAGAAAACTACACAAGTTTTAATCTCCAAACCAGAATACAACAACGATGAAGTTTTTATGTTCTTCAAATCGTTGTACACGTATGAACTTTAATATTCCAACGAAGTTTTTTTTTTTATCTTCAAGTCAGAATATGAAATTTCATACGGAGTAGAAAACCGCACAGGTTTTAGTCTCCAAATCAAAATACAGATTAATCTAAAAATATAATTTCCTTAAGATTGTTATCAATCTATATTCCAAAAAAACCAGTAAATAATAATAACTGAAAATAAACAGAATCAGTGTTGAAAAATAAGAATAATTTTTCAGAATATAATCGAGCCCACTTAGTTCAAAGTGTGTCCTTAAGGAAATTATTCCCCTCACAGTACTCGAGGTTGATGGAATATCCCTTCCCAGGATAGAACGATTATCTTACTAGAATAGTAGTACTCCAAATTCAGGTAGCGGCGAACCACTCAACGGCAGTATATCACACAGAATTTATTTGTGCAGAAGAAGAAGAAGTTTGTGTTGCTCAGAAAATTAGTAAGTAAAATTCTGAGGAATCAAACGAATTTATCGCCATGGAAGTACTGTTTCTGAAGGTTTGCAATCCTTCTGAACAACCACTAAAAACTGGTGGGAAATTTAAATATGGGAAAGAAACTGGGTCGCGGGTCAGACACGCGGATCCGGGTCACTAACGGGTAGGATTGGATAAGTTAATTAATTTAATTAAATAATAGATTATCAATCAATCAGATCATTTGACCAAATCCGAAGCCGAAGCCGAGCGAGCGACGACGACGGTGCGAGGGGTCCTTGCCCCCTCAACCCTTTTAGTGACTGGAGAAGGTGTAATGTAATATATACACCTCTCTTTTCCTTTCTTTTTCCGATGTGGGACAACTGGTTTACCCAGGGCAAAAGAGACCTTTTACATTCCCTTCACTTTTCATCCCATCATTTCTCATTCACCAATATCAATACCCAACAGGAATTTGATTCCTTGATGTCTTGTCCTGGTTGTCCATGCCTCAAGTCCAAAAAATATGCTGAACATTTTGAATGTCAAAGATTGATGCAGTTTCTTATGGGATTAAATGAGTCCTTCAATCAGTGTAGAAGTCAAATAATGATGATGTATCCAACACTTGTCAACAAAGCCTATTCACTAATTGTGGCTGAAGAATGTCAAAGAATATTAGGTAAAGCTAATTCAGTTGACAGTGGAGGAGTGACTGATGGAATGACATTTTTGGAGGAAGAAACAATATGAATTTTCCTGAAACCAATAGTAAACAGAATAATGTGTCACCTGAATTGTTTAGAGGAAAATGATATGATGGAGGACAAGCTAATATGATGCACTATGGAGGAAGACATGTGAATATGCCTTCCTCATCTTATGGTGGAAAAGGAAGTATCTCAAGCTCATGTCAATACTCTATGAATCATAGGTTTAAGAAGGGAAATCTATATTGTGACTTCTGCAATTGGAAGGGACACACAAGAGATACTTGTTATAAGCTTCATGGATGCCCTATATAGTTTAAGGGCAAGAAGAAGAGCCAGTTTGTACCTACTACTGCACATCTTGCAGGTGTTTTTTACTGAGGCAAACATGAATGATGTTTTTCAAACTATTTTTGGTTGATGCTTCTCAATACACACTCTCAAGGAGCAGGTCCATATCTAACTCAGGAGCAATACATGCAGATTCATCTCCTAAGCAAAGACCATAAAGTTGTTGATAATGAAGTAAGAGAAGCAAGTATGATGTGTAATCCTTCCCTGACCACTGATAATGATAAGCGAATTGTAGACTCATGTGCATCCAAACATATGGTGAAAAATTTAAGCATGCTAAGCAATAGTAAATCTGTGACAGTGTCTAGAGGAAAAGTTCATTTACCAACAGGGAACCTGGATAAAGTTAGTCATATAGGGTGCTCACAAGTGTTAAATGATTGTGAAATCAGTAGTGTACTTCACATCCCTGAGTTTAAGTATAACTTACTCTCTATGTCCAAACTCACAAGACAACTGAAATGTTGTGCCATATTTTATCCTGATTTCTGTATTTTCTAGGACCTCTTCAGTGGGAGAGTGATGGGGATTAGAAGGCTTGAGAAAAATGTTGATTGTCAATTGAAGTCACAAGGGCTTCAGATTGGTGGACCTGGAACATCTGCAGTGTCTTATGTTGTGATTATAATAATGTCTTCTAGAATAAGTTTGACTCTTTGGCATAGAAGATTAGGACATGTTCCCTTTCATACCTTGAAGAAGTTGAATTGCTTTAAACATGTTTCAGTGTCAGAGTCAGTTGAACATTGTACAAGTATTCCCTTTGGCAAGGCAATCAAGACTATTATTTTATTTGAGTAGTACTAATTCTACAACTTATTTTTAACTTATACATGGTGATGTTTGGGGTCCATATAGGATACCTTCACATGATGGAAAAAGGTACTTTCTAACCTTGATGGATGATTTCTCAAGGTTTACTTGTTTTTTCTTGCTGAATTCTATATCTGAAGTAGTAGTTGTTCTTAAAAACTTCTTTAAGATGGTGAGTAATATCTTTGGAGCTTCTATTAAAGTCCTAAGAACTGATAATGGTTGTGAGTTTTTAATTCACAGATGACAGACATTGGTTCAATCCATGGGCATCTTCCATCAAAGTTCATGTGTATATACACCTCAACAGAATGGAGTTGTGAAGGGGAAACACAGGTATATCTTAGATACCGCTAGGTCATTACTGTTTCAGTCTTGTGTACCTTTGAAATTTTGGGGTGAGTTTGTTATGATAGATGTGTACTTGATTAATAGAGTTCCCTCAACTATTGGATTCAGCCGAACCCGTAGATGAATTTATAGCTCTGCCCGGGTTTAATAGCCTTAATTAAAAAAGTTCCATTCTTTATCTCCTCTCAAATATCGCAATTAATCTTCGAAATAATAGATAGTTAAAGCCTTTAGGCTATAAGTAAACATCATCTTTGTTTTTCTTTCCGTTTTCAGTTGATTTAAACAAATATTCTTTTTTTTCTATGAAGGAGACTTTACAAATAAGTTATTAGGCTGAAGTTTAATGTTTACATTAATTTATAAAATTTAAGACCGTGATTTAATGTTTTTTCATAAAAAAATTAATTTGCTAAAAAGAATCTTTAGATTGTGATTTAAAAAAATTCATAAATAGCAAGATAAATAAAAATAGGATTATTTACTAAAAAAATATGAAACTTGTGATATAGAGAGCGAGCTTACTTAATATGGTTGTGTTATCAGTTTCGAGACCCATACTATCGCTTTTACTTGATTTGGTGACTTCCATATCATCATCGACAAGGAATATATTAATTTTATTACTTGAATTGATGACACTTTCATTGTAAGTTAATTCCTCCTTTGACATGTATAAAGTATGAGTTTGAACTCATATTCGGAGCTGCATTTAACGCCTCGGTGAAAATTTTGTAGTTGCCTTGCCCATCTTTTGCAACTGTTAAATCGAATGTCACACAAGTCCCTCTACTCCATCATAACATCAACATAACTGTGAAAATTCCCACTTCTTGGCCTTTGATAGGAACCATTTTCTGCATTGATAAAATAAAACAAAAATTTGAGACCCAAAAAATACACAAACTAGAGAATTGAATGCTAGTTTAGGTTGTGTTTGGTATGACGGAAAAAAATTTGAAAAATTAATCATTTTCTGGCAACAAAACACCATCAAAAATACTTTTGTTGAAAAATATTTTTCATTAAAGGGAAAAAATGATTTTATTAGCTTATTATTATCATTACGCTAATCCATTTGAAATAGTTAAAGAAATTAATTAAATAAAATTTCTGCTGAAAATATTTTCTTTCGTAC
Source organism: Anisodus tanguticus (assembly GCA_034509755.1). Taxonomy (NCBI): domain Eukaryota; kingdom Viridiplantae; phylum Streptophyta; class Magnoliopsida; order Solanales; family Solanaceae; genus Anisodus; species Anisodus tanguticus. The sequence continues at coordinate 32,507,057 of CM067548.1, forward strand.
CAAGCACAACATTAGTGTAGAATTGATATCATCCATCCTAAAGTGTCAAATTTGATTCTCAACATGTTTTTCACTTCTCAACATTAGTGTAGAATAGGTGTTCTACTTACATTTTATGGAGTCCTTGAATTTTGATCATCAATCGTCTCTGTTGAAGTCCTTTTTTTAAAAATATTATTGTGTCTGTTTGAGAGCCCCACTGCATACTAAATTGTGAATTGCTTAGATTTGGTTGGCTTATGGACTTTAAGGCTCACAAATTCATTGATCAAAACTGAAATTTGGAGTGATTTCTTGTTAATTTACTATGAAATACCTAGATTACTGAAGCAAAAGGGCTAAATACTGAGTAATCATCTACAAACAAACTTTATCCTAATCTTATTGACTACATTTTTCACTGTTAAAAGTGCACATGAAAAAGCTTGAAGAACACTCAAATGGTTCTCTTGCAAACTATAGTTGCTTGATCCAAATTTAGCTGGGTTCTATCGGATTGTGGTTAAATATTTGTGGTTCAAATATCACAGCAATTGATCAGGGTTTGAACGAGTTTGAATTAAAATTTGTTGAGCAAAACTTGAGGTACAACAATTAACGCTGATGTGTTATTCACTGTTGGTGGATGTTGAATAGTTACTTAACTAAATTTTGGTTTGAAGGTCTTTTTTGTGCTGAAAAATTGTAGCTTTCGGTTGTGTTACCTGGTGGAGCAGCTATGTTGGAAGAAATTGACGGGTAAGAGAAGGTGTCGGGAGGGGTAAAATGGGGTTAGAATGGTGAGGTGAAAAATAGGTTGGAATTTAATTTGATTTAGTTTAGTGGGTCGAATCAGATTAAAAGAGAAGTATGGATAAATTGGATAATTTTAAGTGAAATCAGAAGGATTTCTGTTGATTTGAGAAATTTCATCCAATTAGGAAAAAATGTGTCAAGTTTGGTAATGGTAGGGCTATACAGTATAACGGGGGACAGACTTAACTAATAAATGACAGTAGAGGGGTATTTTTTATTTTTTCTCTTTTTTTTTGGGTTTCAGAAACAGTTACACACATGAAGCGGTTCAGTCACGATTGTCTAGATTTAAGCATTGTCAAGTCATAACTTCAGAAAAAATATATGAAGTTTGCTTTGGCAAGCCATTAAATAAATGAAGCCTTGTAAGGCCACAACTTCAGTTAAAAAAAAGTGTCCAAAGTTTGGCCTTGTCAGATCCATAATTTCAATTTAAAAAATGTCTGAAGTTGACCTTGGCTAGCCATACCAAACTCATCCTTATTTTTTATTTACTCAATATTGGGTCCCCATATGTTGTGTATGCTCAAAATGTCAATTCTTGTCACGACCCAAATCACGGGCATCGTGGTGGCAGCTACACTATCTCCGATGGCGAATCATCCCCAAAATTCTTTAACACAATCAAAATAATACAGAATATAAATGAAGAATTTACAAGATATACGATTCTCATATTATTTACTAAATGTCAAATCCCTTTACAAAACACTTTCTCAAAATCTGGTCTGATTTGTACAAGGACTACTAAGAATACAATAGAAAGAGAAATAAACGACCAATGTTTTGAAGGAATAAAAGTAGTCTAACTAAGACAAAGACTAAGACCGTCGATAGGATGAATGGCATGCCCTAATCTCCACGTGCTCCATCTGCATCCTGAACCAACTGTATATCTGCATCCACGTAAAAGATGCAGCAAGCGTAGCATGAGTACACAACGTACCCCCGTAGGCATCATAGGCCGACAACGACGGAAGTTACGTAACTTGAATAAACATCAAGTTGACTCTCAAATAGATCCTATTATAGGCAGTTCAAGTAGTCACATAAGTCACCTTATTCACATAAGGGTTCAATCACAGTCAAGTACAATTCAATTCATATTGCACATAGAGATCTTACACTTAATACCCACTGGCCAGTAAACTCTGTCTAAGTCATATTCATGTTGTGACCACCTACCCAAGTTATCCAATAATCAATTAAGATAAGTTGACCCTAGTACACAACACCATATCACAATCCTTCTCAAGGGGTTTCACGATTAGTTTGATCATAACAACATTAGCTTCTTATTTTACGTTTCTATACAAGTAAGGGAAGGACACATACTTGTTTATTTAACATCCTTATTATACTCTAAGTATAAGTCTACGCCGCATGTCCTTGATTAAGGAGGGAATCTACACATGCATAACATACAAGTCATTTAACTACAACAATAACACCTCGACCAATTTGTTACTAGACCCTCTATCAATAACATTGTCAACCACCAAGCAATAAAAGACAATAGAATCCACCATCCACAATAAAGTTCAACGACCACAATAAATTCCGAACAACGAGTACTCAGGCTAAAAAATGTGTAACCACAGGACCCAATTCACAGAGAAAAAGCCAATCGTGACAGCCAATTTGGTCCAATATAATCAATCTAATCATCCAAATCTATTTAATCAGGAAATCACCCAAGTTCCAATAAGCAATCCATATCTCGTTACCAAACAACAAGTAATCAAAGTATGAATGAATGTATGAATGATATGAATGCAATACATATGACATGTACATTTCATCACCAGTATATAGGCATTCAAATTCTATAAAATGCACACCCACGGAAGACCTGTGAAGTCCATATACTCATCCGAAATTTCTTAATGGATCCCAACTCTTGGATGTAATAACATCCGTCGCAGGCGTGTAACCCTCCGCGATCATCATCATCTCAGTATTGCCCACCATCTCATAAAGTATTTTTGACTTTCCGGTCTCTTTGACCCACAACATTTTCATACCACTCTCATTTCAATATCAATCACGAGTGTATGAATGCAAATGACAATACAAGGCAAAAAATCAGGAGGTATGAGATGCAATCAAGTATAAGAGATGAATATCACATGCTTTCAGGAAGCTATTAACACATAATCCACGTAAATTAGGATACCATATCGAAAGAAATGTGATGAATAGACACAACAATATCAACAATGGCGACAAATCACATAATTACGACAAGCTCAAACAACAGCAGTCGGAATCAGCTTAAGGCTGATTTCTCAAATCACACATCATCTCAGTTCAACACCGGTACTCACCCAAACGTTCATCACAACCGCTAAGGTCGGACCCCCAAACACGCTTAATACCCCACAATATTTATTACTAATACGCACTTCTATCGAAGTCTACAAAAGAGAAATAACAGCCTACCTCATAGCCAAGTGGGTGCCACATTGTTCTTTCGAAGTACCATCAGATGATAGTAGTCTAGGCGTATACATATAAGTCATATGTTAACACACACATTTAATATCATATAAGGACTAATACTAAAAATGGGAAACAACTAACCGACCTCTAATTTTATAAGAAAATTCACATTTTAATCCGTTTGGAAAACTTGTTCAAAATTCGAAATTGAAGTTAGAAGTAGCCAACCCAAGCCACAACTCATGAAATCCTTTCAAAGATATTCACCATTTTATTAAGAAAACCATCACCCTTCTAGGGTTCATCATCATCAAACCCTTACTTTTCATAATCCAAAATTTAAGTAAAAGAAAGATGCAAGCTTAATAACTATTTACCCCAATAATTAAATGATTAGATTCAAGGAAATTTTTCAATAACGCAAGCTTTAGAGTAAAAGATGGTTCAATTTTAACCTAGGGTTTATTCCATAAAACCCCTATTTCAAAATCAAGTTTTCTACCATGAAATCTTTATACAAATTAAGGTAAAATCATAAGACAAGTTAAAGAGTTTTACCCCAAATTTATCCTCGCGAAAATCCTCCACCTCCTCTCTCTACCGAGCTCCATAGTCCAAGAAAATGTTTAGGGTGAAAACGGTTCGAAGTTGGAAAAGTAGGAAATAAAACATGTTTTCTAATTTCGCAATTTCGCGCATCTGCGGACAATCCTTCGCAGATGCGGGACCGTAGGTGTGGGAAAACATTCGCATAGGCGGTCCCGCTCCTGCAGAAAACTTCTCGCAGAGGCGGAACCTGCCTGAACTCACTCGACATCGCACCTGCGAACCATGCTTCGCAGAAGCGAGCCCGCACGTGCGGCCCCAAACTCTGCAGATGCGGGACACCAGAAACCAGTAGAGACTTGATTTTCACCAATTTCAACCCAAAATCTGAAACTCATCCGAGATTTTTCGGATACAAACCAAATATGCAACTAGACTATAATCAATGCTACGAACTTGCTCGCGCACTCAGAATTATCATACGATCAAGATAAGGTCCACTTTTCTATGAAAACCCTCAAAATACTCAACTTTTACAAATTTACAAATAGAGACACAATATACAATCGAATACCTCGGGAAGCGAACCAAGGACCTAACTAAGTCATAAATGACGCTCTGGACCTACCAGAAGTGATGGAACTCAAAAATAAACCCATATACTTAAGGTCAACTATCGGTCAACACTTTCTCACTTATTCAACTTAAAAGCTTCTAATTTCTCAAAATCTACCAGACTCACCCGACTACCTCAGGAACCGTCCACCCATCCCCTAAGTTGAACACACTCTAGCAGTGCTAGGGGAAGGGTCAATAGGGGTTAAAGGGTAAAATTCCTAAACGGCCAAATGGGTCATTACATCAGATACCAATTAAACAAACGTTCATCCTCGAAAGGAAGAAGGAAAGTACGAAAGCTGATGAGTAACCAAGGAATCCCTATCATAACCTCATGAAGCCTCAATATACAAGAAATATATGCTGATAGTACCGCTTGTTCACTGTATCAGTCAAAACTATCATTAACTTAGCTCAATGACTCAAATCTCCATTCCTTCATACCCGGATTTTCTTTCACAACTGATCCTTGAATGTAAGAACTTACTCCGTTTGAATTCCCTAATTTGATTATAACCATACCTCTATACACATTCGATTGAATAAACAATTATTACGATAATCACCACCACCCTTTAGTTGTAGCCACAATCCATTGTTCAACCTGTGCCGATAACATATTCTGATTCTACTAGTCTTCCCTCTCAACTATCAATGTCGTCATTCTCACCGAGATTCCTTATAAACACATAGACACACGCCACAAACCCAACTCATAGCTTTCTTTCGCCAGAAAAGAACCATTGCTTTATCTGAGAAAATTCTAAGTAATTCCAAAAAAAAATTGATCTAATCCAAGGCCGATTATGCTAATCCCAGTCTCATTAGTTCTGCACCCCGAAGTCGAAAACTCTTAGTCAAAACCAATTGCCCAAATCTGCTCAAATCTCCAAATCACCATACTATAAGCATACCTACTAATTACATTACCGTGCCAAATCCATCGAAAATCAACTGATCACCTTAAGACTTCACATAACCATTTGTACCTCCTCAACACATACCAAGCACCCATATAAACCATTAGAACTGTCTGAATCGTTGTCATCCGAAGAATATCATTAACCATACTTGCAAACTTCAATGAGGACCGGTAACACTGCTTTACCACAGTTCCGAATTGAAATCCATCACACCCTTATTGGTGGTTTACTAGAATACCATAAGTCCTCCAGGAAACATAAACATGGTCCACCCAGACCTAAATGAACAAATCCGACTCACAATAAAATGCTCAATTTCTAAATCATTGATAGTCACCCGAACTGATTCCAAATATAACTGATAGGCTTTCCATAAGCATGTAGTGACCTATTCCGTCCCTTTTCTCATGAGTAGTCAATCATGTACCGTCACACATGACCCCAAAATCTAGATTATATCCAAGTCATCAACTTAGTACCGATGAACTGTACCTTATAATTTTAATCTTCATGTTTCTCAATTTCTACCCGATACGCAAGTATGATAGAACACCATGAACTCTAAATACATTAAATCCTCTTTGTACTTTCTCTTAACTCGCCAACAACTCCGAATATTTTGACGCAGGTCTGCATCCTCATTTACTACACCTCCACCCATCGAGTCTCTAATAGTAAGACATCATTATCCTTTATCAATCCAGAGGGTATCAAATCCCGCAACCCTCGCGCCTTACCAAATCCTAACCCATCAACCATATGATCCATGCATCTTACCTTGCGCAATTACTTCCAAGTCTTTAATACCTGAAATACTCATCCATGCTATTAATCAACAACGCTTCAACAAAATCTACCACCAGTCGCCAATCACAAACCCCATGGAACATTCGTCATAACACTTAGTCAACTACCATAGACCTACTCCTCCGAGCATACTAAACAATTTCACCCCATCTGAAAGATGCGAAAATAATGGCACCATAATCCACACCTAACCCAATAATCTTCCATTGTTTCAAATCCAAATCCTCTCCTATCTCAAAGAGGCACCTTACTCATTCCAAGTTTGATCAACCATATATTTATCAAAATTTTTAAATTTCCACCTTTCATTTCAATCACACTCGCCACTAACGACCGATCATTACTCAAAAACCTGCTCCAGAGTATATTGAAATATCATAGGCCTCGCAAAATAACTGAACCAATCCTAGAGATAGTAGGACATTACATACCCAAATAATGAAGAGTTTTCCTTGCCTCACTCAAACCTTTAAACTGGAAGCTTCTCCTTGTCCCACACATCCCATGTACCATCCTTTATAAAATTCCTCCACTAGTAAGGTACCGACCCAGTCTGGGTACTCTGACCTAAAATTATTTAGTACTCAAGCGATAACCTAAACCATCAATGAACTGGTCCATAATCTGAAGGCTGATCCTTAATTACTGAACATACAATCCTGCTAACATTCTCATATAGTTTCGTCGAAGTACCTTTGCTAAAAATCCCAAACCGAAATAATCTTCCTTATATATTGGTTCATACGTTCACTGACCCAACCATCGACATCCAAAAAGCTCTTCACCACTAGTATTAGTTCAAACCGTCATCAATTTGTTACTGTAAATATTCCCATTGAACAACATCTTATTCTAGAGTCTTTATACGATGCTTGCCTGCGAAGAACCAACCCTTACCTTATTTTGCCGAACCAGAACACATCCAACTAACCGTGCGATTTTCCCTGCCATTCGGTCAACTCCAAAGTCGTTATACCAGTAATTGTAGAACTTCTGAAACATTAAACTTTATATACCATGCCCATAAATCTTATCCAAAAACTAGATGCAACACCCCATAATTTCATAAATAGAACTCCACGCTTGTCCAGCACTAGAGACACTCTTATTAGTCGATCACTGGCTCCTGTTAGCCTATGACGTAGTTCGACGTACCAACTCATATACGACCCCTTACACTCACTCTATGCTATTAACTACGAAATAGTTCACAAATCAACAATCTCGTGGTTTCAACAATCCCTTTCTATCACTAACCTCGAAATGGCAAGTGGCCCTACGAACACATTCTTTACTTGAAGAAGCGTGACTATCTATTTCCTTAATCTACACTCGTCACAATAACCTTATCACCTGACTTAGAACCGATAGCCATTTATTGAAAGAACTCACAATTCACTAGTTCTCACTCCACAACTACATATCTGCCACGTCTAAGCCCAACTTGACCTTTAATAACCTTATACGAAATTCACTCTCACCATCTTGCAACCTTATCCGGATGAACACGTCAGATACCAATTTTTCCCTTCATACCGCGAAGATTGATCCATCCCATTTCTTTTTCTTGCATCTCTGTATTATCATTCCCACCTTTCAAAGATATCTCCAAACTGAGGAGTCACAATCATAACCCCATTAAACCGAACCTTCACCATAGCTAAAGATTGAATTGGGTCACGCATCTGTATCACAGTGACACATCTTATACCCTACAACGCGACATCTTAACAAACCGCTCACGTACGAAACTAAGAGTGTGCTTCCACAACCAGTGATAAAATAGAATGGAAAAGTTTCAGATACCAATTAGAATAGATCAGATACCAATTTGAACGAAGTAGCACGAAAGAATGCAAGAAAGGGAGATTTCCTAGATGTCTTATAGCCTCTCGAGGATGGGTGCGGATGTCTACGTACCTATTCGCGAGACTCTACTAAAAATTATCCTTGTACTCATAAAACCATTGAACCTAGAGCTCTAAAACTAACTTGTCACAACCTAAATCATGGGCGTCGTAGTGACACCTACACTATCCCTCCGGTAAGCGAACCACCCCAAAATCCTAACACAATAAAAAATGCAGAATATAAATGAAGAATTTACAAGATATACGATTCTCATATTATTTACTGAATGTCAATCCCTTTACAAAATACTTTCCCAAAACTTGGTCTGAATTATACAAGGACTACTAAGAATACAATATAAAGAGAAATAAACATTCACTATCTTGGAGGAATAAGAACAGTCTAACTAAGACAAAGGCCAAGGCCGCCGATAGGATGAATGGAAAGCCCTAATCTCCACGTGCTCCATCTGCAACCTAAATCAACTGTGTACCTACATCCACGTAAAAGATGCAGCAAACGTAGCATGAGTACACAACGTACTCCCGTAGGCATCATAGGCTGACAACGATGGAAGTTACGTAACATGAATAAACATCAAGTTGACTCTCAAATAGATCCTATTATAGGCAGTTCAAGTAGTCACATAAGTCACCTTATTCACATAAGGGTTCAATCACAGTCAAGTACAATTCAATTCATATTGCACATAGATATCTTACACTTAATACCCACTGACCAGTAAACTCTGTCTAAGTCATATTCATGTTGTGACCACCTACCTAAGTTATCCAATAATCAATTAAGATAAGTTGACCCTAGTACACAACACCATAACATAATCCTTCTCAAGGGGTATTACGATTAGTCTGATCATAACAATATTAGCTTCTTCTTTTTTCTAACTCTTGGGCTTGATTATGGTTCTGTACCCGTAAGGGCAGGACACACACTTATTCATTTAACGTCCTTATTATATTCTAAGTAGAAGTTTATGCCGTACATCCTTGATTAAGGAGAGGATCTACACATGCATAACATACAAGCCATTTAACTACAACAACAACACCTCGACCAATCCTTTACTAGACCCTCAATCAACAACACTATCAATCACCAAGCAATACAAGCCAATAGAATTCACTGACCACAATAAAGTTCGAATAACGAGTACTCAAACTCATAAAGGTGTAACCACAAGACCCAATTTACATAGAACAAGCCAATCATGGCAACGAATTCAGTCCAATATAATCAATCCAATCATCCAAATCTATTTAATTAGGAAATTAGCCAAGTTCCAATAATCTATCCATATCACGTTACCAAACAACAAGTAATCAAAGTATAAATGATATGAATGCGATGCATATTCCATGTACCTTTCATCTACAATATACAAGCGTTTGAATTCTATGAACTACACATCCTTGGGCCCCCCATAAAGTCCATATACTCATCCGGAATTTCTCAACGGATTCCATCTCTTGGATGTAATAACACCCGTTGCAAGCGTGCAACCCGGCCCTCTGCGTATCATCATCATCTCAGTATTTCCCACCATCTCATAAAGTATTGTAACCTTTCCTATCTCTTGGACCCATACCATTTTCATACCACTCTTATTTCAATATCAACCATGAGCGTATGAATGCAAATGACAATATAAGGTAAGAAATCTGGAGGTATGAGATGCAATCAAGTATAAGAGATGAATATCACATGCCTTCAGGAAGACTCTAATACATAATCCACGTAAATCAAGGTATTATATTGATAACAGTGTGATGAATAAACACAGCGACATCACTAATAGTGAAAATCCCAAACAACAGCAATCTGAATCAGTTTAAGACTGATTTCCCAAATCACTCATTACCATAGTTCAACACCGGTACCCACATAAGCGTTCATCACAACCGCTAAGGTCGGACTCCCAAACACACCCAATACCCCTCAATATTTATCAGTAATACACACTTCTATAGAAGTCTATAATAGAGAAATCGTAGCCTACCTCATAGCTGAGCTGGTGCCACGAATTCTTATGCCACATTGTTCTTTCGAAGTACCATCAGACGGTAGTAGTCTAGATGTATACATATAAGTCATATGTTAACATACACATTTATATATCATATAAGGACTAATACTAAAAACGAGAAACAACTACTCGACCTCCAATTTTATAAGAAAATTGACATTTTAATCCATTTGGGAAACTTGTTCAAAATTCAAAATTGAAGTTAGAAGTAGCCATCTCAAACCACAAGTCATGAAATCCTTTAAAAAACATTCACCAATTTCATTAAGAAAACCATCACCCATCTAGGGTTCATCATCTTCAAACCCTTACTTTCCATAATCCAAAATTTAAGTAAAAGAAAGATTCAAGCTTAGCAACTATTTACCCCAATAATTAAATGATTAGATTTGAGAAAATTTTCCAACCACACAAGTTTTAGAGTATAAGATGATTCAATTTCAGCCTAGGATTTATGCCTCAAAATCCCTCTTTCCAAATCAAGTTTCCTACTATGAAATCTTTATACAAATCAAGGTAAAATCATAAAACAAGTTAAAAAGGCTTACCCCAAGATTTGCATCACAAAAAACCTCAGTTTTCTCCCTCTACCGAGCTCCATAGTCTAAAAATATGTTTAGGGTGGTTCGAAGTTGGAAAAGTAGAAAATAAAACATGCTTTCTATTCAGCAATTCCGCATATGCGGACAATCCTCGCAGATGTGGGACTGCTTCTGCGGAGAAACACTCGCAGGGCAGACTAACTTATAATATCTTAGGCTCGCAAGTGCGGGGAAACATCCGCATAGGCGGTCCCGCTCCTGCGAAAAACTCCTCGCAGTGGTAGGACCTGCCTAACCTCTCTCGACATCGCACTTGCGGACCAAGCTTCGCAAAAGCGAGCCCGTATGTGCGGCACCAAACTGCGCAGATGCGAGACACCAGAAACTAGTAGAGACCTGATTTTCTCCAAGTTCAACTCGAAACTTGAAACTCATCCGAGACTTCCCGAATACAAACCAAACATGCAACTAGACTGTAATCAATGCTACAAACTTTCTCGCGCACTCAGAATTCTCATATGACCAAGCTAAGGTCCACTTTTCTACGAAAACCCTCAAAATACTCAACTTCCACAAATTTACAAATAGAGACACAAAATACATCTGAATATCTCAGAAAGCGAATCAAGGACTCGACTAAGTCATAAATGATGCTCCGGACCTACCGGAAGCGATGAAACCTGGAAATGAACCCATATACTCAAGATCAACTATCGGTTGACACTTTTTCACTTATTCAACTTAAAAGCTTTTAATTTCCACAAAATCCACCCAGACTCACCCGACTACCTCAGGAACCACTCCACCCATCCCCGCAAGTCGACACACTCTAATGGTGCTAGGGGAAGGGTCAATAGGGGTAAAAGGATAAAATGCCTAAACGATCAAACGGGTCGTTACAATTTTGAATGTGTAAAAGAATGTTATATTGTCCTATATTAGTTGAGGAAATAAGTTATCATCTCATTATACTGTTTTAAACAATCCTTAATTCATGAGCTAACTTTTGAAGTTACGTTAGATATGATATTCATTTTTTATCATGATCTCGAAATTACTGGTAACAAGTAAAAATGCATGATTACTGATAGTGGAGTTCTACATCTTATATCTATTGAGTTCTTCAACTTCATGATGTAACATTGGTTACCTAAGAGATCTATTTAAGTTATATCATCTTGTTACTCTCTATATGAGCCTTACCTTCCTGGAGCTAATTGACATTGGTAAATATAATGAAAAGATGATTGCATTATTAGAAAATGTTTATTTTCATGTTAATTCCTAGTTAAACCATTATGAGAATTCAAGCAAATTTAAAAGCATTTGTTAATCTCATTATTTATAAACACTTGCAATCTGCAAGTAAAGAAGCGGGATGAATGTCCAGCCCAAATCCCGGTTACAACAATTATGGGCACTCCCATTATTTACTTATCTAAGATAAAAGCAACAACACAAGAATCAACATTTTGATATGATAATTCTAAGATTGAGAAATTGTAAAGCTTATTGAAACACAATTGCTCTTTATTAATATGATGAGACATCCTTTCTCGACTTATAGCATTTTGCCGAATTAATACTTCGAATGACATTAATATATTTCAATGAATCAAAAGCAAACATGTGTAACCATTCATGAATTCCTAACCATCAAGATCAATATAATGTGGAATTATGTGGGGGATCCATTTACCACCGTGCATAAAATTGCGCACTGTAAACTTAGACGCTTTTGTTTTATTAATGATTTTTGACCAATTTACTCTGCCTTTCGTACTAGATCTTGATCCTCTATTATTATACTCTGCGAGATATATGATCTTCACATTCGGGTTTTGAAGCCAGCCTTTGGGGTCAATAAAGTCATTAATATAACTTGACATAATTATTCCCTTCCCATGATTTGTCCACGGCCAGCCAAAGAAACTTGTCACCAATGACTTCTTAAAACCCGACGCAGGGGATATTGTACAATTCTGAAGAACTAGCCCTGTATGCACCTGGGGCAAGTATTCTGATTCCTTGTCCAAGCAATGGTGTTCTTGCATAAACTGCACTATTTCGGAAAATGGCTTGTCCACCACCAAAGATAAAATCGATGGTGCCATAAACTTCGCATTCTCTGAAAAATGCCGACCCTACTTGCACAATAATTGTATCCTGGAAGCCCTCAAAACTGCATTGATAATATGAAGCGAAACCGTGAACAGTGTTGGGTATTGATATTGGTGAATGAGAAATGATGGGATGAAAAGTGAAGGAAATGTAAAAGGTACATTTTGCCTTGGGTAAATCAGTTGTCCCACATCGGAAAAAAAAGAGGAAAAGAGAGGTGTATATATTACATTACACCTTCTCTAGTCACTAAAAGGGTTGAGGGGGCAAAGACCCCTCGCGTCGTCGTCATCGCTCGCTCGGCTTCGGCCTTCGGATTTGGTCAAATGATCTGATTACCAAATTTTCTTTAATTAATTATTATTTAATTAAATGAATTAACTTATCCAATCCTACCCGTTAGTGACCCGGATCCGCGTGTCTGACCCGCGACCCGGTTTCTTTCCCATATTTAAATTTCCCACCAGTTTTTTAGTGGCTGTTCAGAAGGGTTGCAAACCTTCGTAAAACGATACTTCCATGGCTATAAATTCGTTTGATTCCTCAGAATTTTACTTACTAATTTTCTGAACAACACAAACTTCTTCTTCTTCTGCATAAATAAATTATGTGTGATATACCGCCGTTGAGTGGTTCGCCGCTACCTGAATTTGGAGTACTACTATTTCGGTAAGATAATCGTTTTATCTGGGAGGGGATATTCCATCAACCTCGAGTACTGTGAGGGGAATAATTTCCTTAAGGACACACTTTGAACTAAGTGGGCTCGATTATATTCTGAAAAATTATTCTTATTTTTCAACACTGATTCTATTTATTTTCAGTTATTATTATTTACTGATTTTTTTTTTTTTGGAATATGGATTCATAACAAACAGGACCATTGGTCAATGCAGCCGCCTGACCACCTATTGCTCCAGCAGTATTTCTGATTGTCATCTTCATTCCAATAAAACCATTGCCGTAAACTTGTGTTCAATCAAATTTACTAATGTTACCACCTTAACTAATATTTGAAATAATAGATAGTTGAAGCCGGACTATATATAAGTGAGTCTAATAATATCCTTAATCATAAGAATAGACATCAGTAGATCATAATAGCCTTATATATTCCTTACCTCCTCACAACATCGCAATTAATCTTCGAAATAATAGATAGTTGAAACCTATACGTTAAATATCATCTTTGTTTTCCTCTTTTCCGTCAATTAGGCTGATTTATAGTATTTCTTATGAACGAGGCCTTACAAAAGAAATTTTAGACTTCCATTTAATGTTTACAATAATTTATAAATATTTAAATCGCGGTCTAACTATATCTCATAAGATTTTAATTACACTGTAATCTAAAAGGTCGATAAGTTGCAAGACAAATTAAAAAAAATGTCATTTACTAAATTCTTGTTTCTTTCCGAGTATACTCCACTTTGGTCTATATTAGTTGTCCGATTAAAATTTTACACACCACTCAGGAAAAAGTATTAATCGAGACTACCTTTTACCTCCTCTCAAACAACTCACTTAGTTAATATTTCATTAACTATAACAGTAATAATAAATTTGAAAAAATAATAATAAATTACCATTTCTTTTAGAAATTACTAAATATTTTAAAATAAATTCAATTTGTCAAAACAATTAATATCATGAACAGGGAGTAATTGATGATACGTTGTGATAGGGAGAGATTACTTACCTAGTGTACCTGTGCTAGGTGTTGGGAATCTTTTACCGCTTTTACTTGCGGTAATAATTGTGACTCCGACACCATCACCAACAACTACAAGGGCTATATTTGTTTTATTACTGGAAATGGTGACGTTTTCATTGTAAGTTCCTCTTTTGACATGTATAAAGTGTAACTTTGATCTCTTATTCGGAGCTGCCTTTGGTGCTTCAGTAATGGTTTTGTAGTTGCCCGACCCATCTTGTGCAACTGTTGAATCGAATGTCAAACAATTCCCTGCACTCCACCACAATATCACCATAATTGTGAAAATTCCCACTTTTTTACCTTCCATCTGGATTTTTCCTACAATAATAAAATAACATATAATTTTAAGATCTAGAAAAAAAATACAAACTAGACAATTGAGCATTAATTTAGAATGTGTTTGGTATGACGGAAAATAAGTTCCAAAAGGTAAGTCATTTTCTGGCAACAAAACACCATCAAAAATATTTTCCATTAACGGGGAAAAAATATTTTCCTGGCTTATTTATTTTTATTACTTTAATCCACTTGAAGTAGTTGAAAGAATTAATTAAATAAAATTTCTACTGATCATATCGAACTCATCCTTAGTGTAGATTGCTATCATCCATCCTAAAGTGACAATTTGATTCTCAACAGATTTTCCGCTTCTCCTTTTCCTTACTCAGGCTTCCTATAGTGGTGGATGTAGCTTTTCTGTCGCGACTGATTTAATCTAAATTTATAACTTTCGACGTGGAGCATAGCTATATATATAAAAATTTGTTAAAATCTCTACAAATGTTAGATCTGAATTCATAATTTTAACATTATAATAAATTTAATATTGAAAATCTTAAAAGTTAACCTATTAAACTTAAATTCTAGACTCGTTCCCCCACCTCGAAAAAATTGAAAAAACATTAAAGTAGATAACTGGTTTAATAAAGAAAAATGCATATTAAAATACAAAGATTTATTTGTAGGCACTACTAAATATATGCTAACAGTCAACAGACAAATAGAACAATACAATAGCAATCGCATCGCTAGAGTACTTAAACCATTAACATAACTTACCACGGATTTAACAAACTTTGATTCTTACGTGGGTGTAGTCAAGACACAGAAACAATTACCCGCAAGGGTAGCCAAGTTGGTGTAGCAGTAGAGCACGGGACCGCAAGGTCACGAGTTCGATCCCCTATATAAACCTTCTTGGTTGAGCCTGTCACACATGGCTTGCCAAGTGTGGTTAATCGGCTGACGTGGTTTGCAGGCTATTGCGTCAGTCCGGGGTTTACCCTGTGCGCACTCGAGAGAGTAGCGGCTGCGGGTTCCTTCGTCAACAAAAAAAAAGACACAAAAACAATTAATTAATGATAAATCAAATAATACATTCATGTGAACCTACAACTATAAAGGTGACTATAGAAAACTGATGAAACATTTGTAGGTGAAATATAAAATTGTAAAGGCCTTCATTTTATACAGGGGCACAAGTGATAGTCAAAATAATAGATCTGAAATGATTTTTGATATAACTTAAATAGCTACTTAAATGTCAAATTTTCTTCAGATTGGTTACTAATTTTATTTGGTAACTTCAATCGGTTACAGTGAAACCTTTCTATAGTTATCATTTGTTATAACAACATTTCATTCTCCGGAACCTATTATTCATATTATATTTTATTTCTCTATAACAACATTCAACCTATAACAGCAACGGCATTCATTACAAAGGTACATTCTTTGTAAAATTACTTCTCTATAACAACTATACTCAAATAATGTGGAATAATATTTCGTAAGAAATATAAATTATGTATAAAAATAAAATATTTAAATTCTCAATTAATTTTAAATGCATATGCTTCTTAGATTTTAATCAACTAGTTATGAATTTATTAGTTTATTCAATTTTTAATTAATGAGTTATGAAAATCAACTGAGATTTTAACATTAACAAGTACTATATTATTTTCATTTTATAACATAAAAAGCATGAAAAATAATTATTTGCGTACTTTTATTTATAATAGTTAAATGCGATCTAAACATCAAATGTCAATATACATATATAACAACACCTCACTATAGTAGCCATGAAATTTTCAGACAAACACTACAATTATAGAGAGATTTAAATTTATATGTAATATTATTAACCTAAATAGGCGAATTAATAAAAAATAACGTCGTCGAGTTTCAAGTTGCGACGAATCTAACTTATTGGCTTAAATGTTATTTTCAGATAACCAATGAGAATGTGGATATAAGATGAAATTGTATCTTATAATATTACCAAAGACCATGAAATCTCTAAGATTCCAAGTCTTCTTATATTAGTCGAAGGACATAATTTTAATATTACAAACTTTCCCCTTATAAGGATTTTTTTCCATCCAAATTTAGATGAGGAGAATGTTGGGAGATCGTTTTGGTAAAATTGTATTAATCTCTCTTAGAAATCCTTTTTGATTAATATAAAATATATATAGGTGTACAATGTGGAATCCTCATATAATAGGGATCCTATATTTACCATAATTACATAAGATTAAATATGGCTAAATATATATAAATGTACACATGCTAATATACCCCCTCAGTCGGAGCGGGGGGAGGCCGGACGCTAAAACTGGATCTGAAGTCGAGGAAGAGCTATCTACGAAGGCCCTTTGTGAATATATATGCATACTAATATGAATAAGGAACATGCAATGTCTTACATGACCGAGAACAACCTTCTCACTAACAAAGTGGATGTCCATCTCAATGTGCTTGGTTCGCTGATGCTGAATCGGATTATGAGATAGATATATGGTAGATATATTATCACAATAAACCAAAGACGTCTTACGTAATGGACACTGAAGCTCCAAAAGAAGGTTGCGGAACCAGCAGATCTCAACAACAACATTAGCAACACCTCTATACTCTGCTTCTTCACTCGAACGTGATAGTGTGGCTTGTCTCTTGGCAGACCAAGAAATGAGGTTCTCCCCTAAGAACAACAATAGCCTGAGGTGGATCGTCGCGTGTTCGGACAGCCTGCCAAATCAGCATCCGTATATGACAACAACCTGGTCGATGCTGAGGGGTATAGATGCAATCCATAATCAAGTGTGCCCTTAACGTATAGAATGATACGTTTGAGGGCAGTAAGTGTTGGAATATGTAAAGCAACAATGGGAATAGTAAATAACTATTACATTGATTTAAAGGATAAACAACAAAGAGGACAACAACAAGTTGTCAATATCTTGATCTTGAATTGAAACTTCAAATATGAATCTTGTATTCGGAAATACAAGAACATGAGCTGCTACACTTGTGGCTTGTAGATTCGCTGAGAATACGAATGGTTAGAGTCTTTCGTCTGTTAAGTTGACACCTGAAACACTTAGCAACCAATTAGATAAACCACAACACCACCGGCTGAGTCGAGAGATGATTCTCTGTCTTTAAGACAAAATTGCCCATGTATATAGGCTTTACGGAAGTGTGGACAATAGTCTCCCAAGATGAAACAATAAACTATCAAGTGTGCAAAGCCTACACAAATGATCTCAGCGAAGAACACGAATAATGAAGATTGCTAAGAGAAAGATTGATATCAGGAAAATCTGATCTCTTTGTGGTGTTGTGAACTTGTTTTTCTGTTCATATGTTCATATCTCTTTTCTTCATCTATAGAATTGAGCCAAAGGCCTCAATTTATAGGTGTGCAAGATGGTCCCTTCAAGTGCCCATGTAATGGTCATTTAAATGCCATGTAATGGCCCTTTAAACCACCAACTAATGCAACCAATAATGGCTAAGTTATGGAGGAAAAACTGTCAAGTTAATGCTCCAAAACCTCTCCATAATCAGCCAAACTTTTGGACTTCCGTCGAGCACTCACTACCAATGAAGCACCGCGACTTTGCCACATTAGCGCCGTGAAGCTAATTCAACCAGAAACCAATGAAGTTTACTGCCAGTCAGGTGCCGCGGCGCTGCTAGGGGGCACCGCGATGCTCGGGTGCCGCGGCCCAGTCTGGGAGGCGCCGCGGCCCTTCTCGACTCCGCGGCCCTTTTCCGACCCTTTCCATCTTACACCTCGCACAATCCTTTCTTCGTTTACCAACGTGGAACACATATCATTTAGCAAATAACCATCCATCATTCTATGTCTCAAACATATCACTTATGTACCAATATCTCTTTCATTAATGAAATTTATGATACTTGGCACTAAGATTGCACATGTGTGGAAATGACATTTCTGACGTGCGGGACCCAATTGTTCGAGTCATAAATAATGGGATAAACTTAATTCCACATTAGTAAATTTCCAACAATCTCCTCTTGAAAGAGATTTTGGCGCACACACAATGTGCCTACTTTCAGTGAAAAGATATTGCATCAGGAGAGGTAGCTTACGCTTTGAACCTTCCCTAGTTGAATACCATCGAACTTACTTACTGCGCTGTGAACGTTATGTCTTGAACCGTCAGTGTTTAATGTAATCCTAGACAATGGTACCAACACAATACCTCCCCTTTAAATGTTTCTTCTTTTGTTCTGTCCGTTGTGGCCGTGGACACACTTGGATTCTTAAGTGCGTTCATTTGAGGTGGCCTGTCCTCTCACTTAAATAGGTGATATCTTACCAGGTATACTGCTATACCCCACTTCACAAGTGATAGGAATCATTAAAAGTTTCCCCAACCTTAACCTCAACCGTTTGAGGATCGTTAAAGGTTTGAAAGCTTAACCTTTACCCACCATGCATGTAACACTTTAATGTCTATCGCGGGAGTGGCTTTGGATTCATGTTTCTTAATAGAAATCATAATCCGAAGTGCCTTTGCTTCCACCGAAGCGCTCAACTGAACCTTTTACAGCTTAGTTTTCCCATTGAACCAAATTCTTGGGATCTCCAGTCAGTATGGTTGGGTTACCACCGCAACGGTTCGTATTGGTTGGGTTTTTAAGCCCATTCCCCTAGACAGACAGAACTCTTGATCTTCGGGTAGTCCCTTAGTTAAAGAGTCCGCTATATCATTTGATTAGTAATCAAGAAAGTGACACTTGTGATGATCAACTACCGTACGGTCTCACGTCTCCGACAGATATGTCTAGACGCTGTCATATGTGCCCTTCCTAAAGCCGACCGACTAGCCATAATGTATAACTGCTGAAGGCACGGGTTTCTCCCAATAAGGGACGCCATCTAAGGAGTCGTGAAATTACTCAACTTCCTTCATGCTTTGTTTAAAGCGATAAACTCTGATTCAATCATGAATCGGCCGATGCAAGCTTGCTTAGAGGATTTTCCAAGACCCACCATACACATTTACTTGTGGCTTTGGTGTTCTTCATATCTGATGTCCAGTTTACATCACTGTGTTCTCCCAGAACCGCTGGACATCCAGAATACCATAATCTGTAGATAAGTGAATATTTCAGATATCGTCATATCCGACTTAACGCCTTCTATCGATCATTTCCAGAATCATGAGTGAACCCTAGTTCAATTGATCTGCTTTATAGGTCGATACCAGGTCGGTTGTAGTGTGTACAATACATTGAACTTCATGTGACCTGCACATATCGCTCCTTGTATATGGGTGCATCATGATTCCAATCAGTTATATGATTCATATCCATTGGTGGCTTCAACGAGACTGTCAATTATCTCACAACTGAATTTGGAGTTAGACCAGTCCGTTAGATGTCTTAGAAATCCCAATTCCTAAGATGTCATCTGTGATACCCAAATCTTTCATATCGAGACTTTTGTTTCAATATGACTTCCACTTTCAGACTGTTGGTTTTTCCAACTGTTGGCTTTCTAACTTTAGAGTCAATATTTCTGTTGTCAGATTCATTATTTCTGTTGTCAGATTCATTATTTCTGTTTTAACTTAAACTTCCAGGACCAAAATGTAAACATTTCAGGGACCAAAATGAAAGTACAGGAAGAAGCCCAATAATCCAACAAACCAAGTCTGATCCTCCCCTTCAAACTCTCCGGTTAGGAAGGCGGCATCAACATCCTTGTCATGCAAGACTACAATGGCCCTGGATGTTAAGTTATTCACAGTGGAGTACATGTACAAGTAGCCGAGGCCTTATACTCGTCAGTAGATCCATATACTTTGTACTCACTTTTGAGTATCCATTTTTACAACCCAAAGGTTCTTTTTCCGGAGGAAGGTCAATCATTACACAAGTATGGTTCTATATGATGAAATCTATTTCTTTCTCTGTAGCTTCTTTCCAAAGCAGCGCTTCTGGAGATGACAATTATTTTTTAATTGTCCATGGTTCACTATCAACCATACAAGCTAGAAGGCCTACAACAAGTATTTGTCCCCTCTTTGCTCCGTCTCGGTTCAACATCTAGAATCCCTGAGTTCTGTAGATCTGGAATATTAAGTTCCGGATAGTCAGCAACTTCCGAGTCATGTAGATACGGAACGTCTAGTTCCGGACAGTCAGGCCTCGCGGGTTCTTGTTAACTTCGAGCAATTTCTTCTTTTTTCCCTTCTCAAGGAAAGTTATCTTCAAAGAATTCAGCATTCTTTACCCCCTTACAAAAATGATTGTTGCACAACGACTATTTTTTGCCATTGTGCAACGGCCATTTTTGGCCCCCTACCCCCTTAATATTTATTTTTAACCCCTAAGTTATTATATTTACACTTTAACCCAATTTTCCAACTATAAATATCTCATTTTCTCTTTATTTTATCTCACAAATCTTCCTACAATCTCTTTAATCTCTCAGTCTATCTATCTACAAGTCTACAATTACATTGCCTACTAAATATTTTATTTTATTTGCTCATTTATATAATTGTATCAAAGTTAAAAAATTGGGACTGAATTTGGCAACTAGCTTGAGGATCATCCATCGAGCAAAGTTTTAATTTTCAACCTCGATTACAAGTCGACGTTTGGTACCTTCGTTCCTTCTTTAAATTATTATTGTTACTTTATTTTAATTATCGCACTTAATTTTATTATCTTTAATTATTTATTTGTATAATTAAAATGGAAAGATTGAGAGGTATGTTTAAAGTTAAGGGTGCTTCTTCTAGTAGGGGTAACAAGGGAGGGGTACTTTTTCTAGTCATTCTATTCCTAGACAGGATGATTTGATTGATTACACTCATATAGATGAAACTGAATATTTTAATGATATACCATTAGATGATGAGATATATTCTGCAACTGAACCAGACTTTAATTTAAAAGATAATCTAGATGACATATCCACTAATCTAGATGACACACCCACTAGTGCACCTCAAACTGAAACTGAAACGCCTCATATTCCCCCTAGTATGAGACGTGGCCCCACACAACGAAAATTAAAATCTGATGCATGAAATTTTTTTATAGGGACCAAGAGAATCAAGTAGTTAGATGCCAAATTTGTAAAAATATTTATAAATTTAAAATGGGAAAAGGTCAAGGTGGGAAAAGAGGTTTATTGCGACATGTACAAAGTTTTCACAAAGTTTTAACGCCCATAATCGAAATCCAACTGATATGCTTATAGATAATGATTGGAAAAAAATTTCAGAACTTATTGAATTTTTAGAGAAATTTTTTCAAGCAACTAAAGAATTTTCTGGTATATATAATCCTACTATTTCAACTATGTTATTTTATATATCTCTAATATTTTTGTTACTTAATGAATATATGAAAAAGCCATCTTATAAGGCACCTATTAAAAAATGTTTATCAAATTTTAAAAAAAAATCCTATTCCCACTATTTATATTATTGGTGTTGTATTAAATCCGACTATTAAAATAGACGATTGTAAAACACTTATTGAAACTATTTATGATTGTATAGCAGTACTTCCACCTCCAACTCCAAGAAACCCAAATGAACAACCACCTAAGGAACCAACTAAAGAAGAAGTTTTGGTCTAGCATACACGATGAATGCAAAAAAAAATATACGCATTACCAACAAGAAAGTGCTAGCAACCAACCGGCTTCTATACCATCTTCTTCTTCTTCTTCAACAATACAACCTTATAAAAGAAATGTTGTTTCTGCGGCTAGTATTGAAAGCCTTAGAAATAGAATGTTTAGTGGTTCCACTACTAATCAAGTTAGCGAGTTTGATGTTTTTGTTTTGCAGAGTGTTGTACCGTACTAAGCAGTTCTCAATGAAGAAGGACGTGAATACTTGCTTAAATACTGGAGGGAAAATGAGAAGACATTTCTGACACTAGCAAAGATGGCCCGAGATGTGTTGAACATTCAAGCGTCTGAAAGCGCTTTTTCTGTCGGAAGATTTCAAATAGGAGAGCACACACTCATTAGCGGGAGACATCTTGGAGATTGTAGTTTTATTCAGAGATTGGATACGAGCGGAGCGTAGAAGGTGCGGTCAACCGGAGATCAACGAAGAAGACGACAAAAACTACAACGAAATCTTGTCCGACGGAACTGGAAGCGACGTCGACCAATTTGACCAACAAATTTCAATTCCAACCGAAGAACCACAAGACATTGTGAAGAAATTAGAAAAGGTGTTTATAAATATGTAATTTTTTTATTGCAATTTTACTATATGATTTGCAACTTTCAACACCACGCAATTTTGAAATTGTATTACAAAAAAATCATATTTCTATTAAATAATATAAGAGGCACAAAAACAGTCTTGGGATATTTTTATTACACTATCTTGTTCAATTATTGAAGTGTTTATATATATTATTTTTTAAAATTAAGTGCCAAAAAAATGGAAATCCCGACCCAACCCTGCCCCGCCCCGCCAAGACTGGTCCCCTTTTCCTATGGGATGAGGGACGGGACGGGACGGGACGTTGGCCAGTCCCGGCCCGCGGTTCCGACCTCCCCGCAGTCCCGTCGGGTCCCATCTCGCCGAGACCCACCCCACCCCGAACCCGCCCCGTTGGACACCCCTACCTGCATATATATAAAAAAAGAAATAAGCGTAAAAAGAGGATAATAGAAAATGAAGTCACACTTATTATGTGAAGGAAACACCTACGTACTATTATTACTGGACTATATATAATGCGAAAAATGTCACACTCGAAAAAAGAAAAGAGAAAACAAAGTCACGCAGACAAACTTAGGCATAAACATATTACATACTCCCTCCGTCTCAAAAAAATATTTTAGTTTGACTTGACACGAAATTTAAGAAATAAAGGAATACTTTTGAAATGTGTGATCCAAAACAAACCTTAGATATTTGTGTGGTTGTAAATCATGTAATAAAGTTAAATTATTTCTAAATATAGAAATGTATCAATTTTTTTAGAACTAATTAATAAGGAAAGTAAGATAATCTTTTTGGGACAGAGGAAGTAAGAATCTAGAGCAAGCTGTGAGTTGATGCATAAGATTTTATTATTAGACTTATATATGCTCTAGCTGATACAAGTTAGAGGAGGCAAATACGTGATTAAGTTAAATTTGGATGGATGAAAGCAACTCAAATAAATAAACATGTCCTGATCTAATCAGCTCAAAATTTGCTTGAATCAAAATAAAGTAAGTCCAAATGAGTCAAATAATAGGTTATAACCATACCCATGTAACAGGCATAACGTGTCCTCTTTTCTTATGTTGGTTTTTGAAAAAAAAAAAAATCTGAAGGCTAATTTATTTTTTCTTCAATTATTAGTTTAAGTTGTTGGTACTCTATCGTACTTTATAAAGCAGTACGGGATGTAAATAACTATTACAAATGTTCGAAATGATAAATAAATGGTCAAACTTCAAAACTGCCGCAAGTGCGTTGTGTCTTGAATCTTGATCACCTTGCAAAGCCAACTTTGAGAACTGCCGCAAGTATGTTGTGTCTTGAATCTTGATATCCTGAAATCAAGAAACAACTAAATCTGGAAGGTTACAACGTTGTGTGTTGAGTCGAGGATAGCCCTCTATCCTTAAGACAAGATTGCCCCGTATATATGCTTTTACGTTAGCGGGCAATAGTCTCCCAAGATAAAACAACACTTTAATCTCAACACTACAAAGCCAATAGGTTGAGCCTGTCGAAGAAAACAAATATGACTCGACTTGCTGAAGATATGGAATAGGAAGGAAGAGTTTCTCTTTACTCTTCTCTTTTGTCTCTGTGTATATAGTGTGTCTCAAAGTAGTGTATATATTGTGTATACGTGAGGGTTTGGTCACCTTGTTTTTCCGCCATCGTTTTTGCGGAATTACACCATTGGTTTGCATAATTTCGTGATCGAAATAAGCTATTTTTTTCCGTATCTTTCAGTGCTATTTTATTTTCTGTTTGCTTTCGCTCAATTTTCTTCCCGTTTTCTAGTATTGTTTTCAGCCAAATGAAGCTCAATATATAGTATGAGGAGGGGCTATCCAACAGCCACAAACAAGGCTGTAATGGCCCTTAAAGGAGGTCATTAAAACGACCAAGTAATGGCTATTAAGGCCTTGAAGAAGGCCGCCCAAATGCCCCAAGTAATGGTTGTTAATGGAGAATTAATCAGCCAAGTAATGGCTGATTAATGCTCCAAAAATGCAGTCCAACGGCCTTCCGTCACCTTCCCGAGAAAGTATGGGGACCAAACTCGTAAATATTGAAACTTCAGGGACCAAACCGTACATATAAAAGAATTTCGGTCCAAACCGTACATATGAAACTTCGGGGATCAAACTCGTATATCCGGCGAGTTATCGGTCCAAAAAGATAATATCGAAAGGCCCACGCCCCCACGACCCACGACCCGTGACCGTGACCGTGACCCGTGACCCGTGACCCGTGACCCGTGACCCGTGACCCGAGCCCGAGCCCGAGACCGGACCGGACGGGCGGGCGGCGGTGGCGCGCGTGTGGGCATAGCTTTGAACCCAAGCACATCTAGGTCTTCCTCCTTTAAACACATGGGATACCCCTTGGGGATCCAAACCCTTTACCACATTAGAGACTTATATAGAGAGCAATTCTTCCTATTCCCACCGATGTGGTAGATTTGTCCCACACCACATTTCCATGTCTCAAACACCTTACTTCGTGAACCAATATCTCTTTCATTTCTCAACGAAATTAGACGATTCTTGGCCCTACGGTCATCTACTCACTTCGTAGATCATGCATGTGTAAAGAGACCAGGTCTCCAACATACGGAACACTAGTGTTTAATTCATCAAATATGGGTGGACGCATCTCCCCGCCAAAGGCTAATTTCCAACAATCCCCTCTATGAAAGAGAGATTGTGGCGCACACACAAGGTGCCTACATTTCAGCAATCTTTCAGCGAAAAGATATTGCATCAGGAGAGGTAGCTTACGCTTTGAACCTTCCCTAGTTGAATACCATCGGACTTACTTACTGCGCGGTGAACGTGATGTCTTGAACCGTCAGTGTTTAGTGTAAGCCAAGACAACGATATCAACACAATAACTCTTCTTATTCATTTTCCTTCTTACGTTTCTGTCCGTTGTGGCCATGGACACACTTGAATTCTTAAGTGCGTTCATTTGAGTCGGCCATCCTCGCACTTAAATAGGTGATCTCCTACAAGGTATCCCGCTATACCCCACTTCACAAGTGTTAGGAATCATTAAAAGTTCCACAACCCTAACCTCAACCGTTTGAGGATCTTTTAAAAGGTTTGGAAGCTTAACCTTTACCCACCATGCGCAGCAAAGCACTTTAATGTCTATCGCGGGAACGACTTTGGATTCATGTTTCCGTACGAAATCATCATCCGAAGTGCTTCTTGCTTCCACCGAAGCGCTCAACCGAACCTTTTGCCGCTTAGTTTTCCCATTGAACCACATTCTTGGGATCTCCAATCGTATGGTTGGGTTTCCACCGCAAAGGTTCGTATTGTTTGGGTTTTAAGCCAATTCCCCTAGACAAAGTGAACACTTGATCTCCGGGTAGTCCCTTAGTTAGTAAATAAGGTAGTGACACCCGTGATGATCAACTCGCCATACGGTCTTATGTCTCTTGACATATACGTCCGACGCCGTCATCCGTGTCCTTCCCGAAGCCGATCGGCTAGCCACAGTGTATAACTGCTGAAGGCACGGGTTTCTCCCAATAAGGGACGTCCTCTAAGGAGCCGTGAAGTTACTCAACTTCTTTCATGCTTTGTATAAAGCGATAAACTCCGATTCCATCATGAATCGGCCGATGCAAGTTTGCTTAGAGGATTTTCCAAGACCTACCATACACATTTGCTTGTGGCTTTGGTGTTCTTCGATCCGATGTCCGGTTTGCATCACCGTGTTCTCCCGAATCGCTGGACATCCGAGAATACTATAATCCGTAGATAAGCGAATAATTCGGATATCGTCATATCCGACTTAACGCCTTCTATTGATCATGTATTAAGATCATCGGTGAACCTTAGTTCAATCGATCTCGTTTGTAGGACGATACCGGGTCGGTTGTAGTGTGTACAATACATTGAACTACACATGACCGTGCATATCGCTCCTTGTCTATGGGTGCACCATGATTCCAATCGGTTCTATGATTCCTATCCATTGGTGGCTTCAACGAGACGGTCTACTATCGACCGATCCGTTAGATGTCTTAGAAATCCAATTCCTAAGATGTCATCTCGTGATACCCATATCTTTCATATCGAGACTTTGTTTCAATATGACTTTTACTTTCGATCGTTGATTCTCCAACCGTTGGCTTTCTAATTTCGAGTCAATGTTTCGTGGTCGATTCATTGTTTGTTTTATCCGAAACTTTCAGACCAAAATGTAAACATTTCAAGGACCAAAATGAAAGTTCGGGAAGAAGCCCAACAGTTCAAAGAAATCAACTCGATTCTCTTCTTCCAACTCTCCGGTTGGGAAGGTCGTTTCAACATCCATGCCACGTAAGACTACAATGGCCCCTGGATGTGAAGCTACTCACGGGGAGCACATTTTACAACCCAAAGGTTCTTTTCCGGAGGAAGATCAACCATTACACAAGTATGGTTCTATATGATGGAATATATTTTCCTCTTTAGCTTCTTTCCAAAGCAGCGCTTTTGGAGATAACACTTATTTGTTAATTGTCCGTGGTTTGTTCTCAACCATACAAGCTAGAAGGTATGTAACAAGTCTTTGTCCCCTCTTTGCTCCTTCTCGGTTCAACATCTAGAATCCCTGAGTTCTGCAGATCTGGAATATTAAGTTCCGGATAGCCAGCAACTTTCGAGTCCTGTAGATACGGAACGTCTAGTTCCGGACAGTCAGGCCCTCGCGGGTTCTTGTTAACCTTGAGCAATTACTCCTTTTTCCTATTTCAAGGAAAGTTATCTTCAATGAATTCAGCATTCTTTGATGCCAAGAGGCGATCAACACTACTGTTATTTGCAGATCCAGTGGATATGCAATCTACAGTCTTAGGTCAAACTTGACCTGTTTCGGTAGCCCATCTTTTACCAAGCTACCCCTCGTAATTTGGGCGTACAACTTCGCGCTTGGCTAACACCGTTAGACTGAGGTGAGTAATGAGCAGTCGTTTAATAAACGATGGTTCATATTCTCCCCCTCTATCACTACGAATTTCTCAATCCGTAGGCTTAGTTAATTTTCAAATTATGCTTTGTAGCGCTTATCCGCTTCAACAACTTCATCTTTGCTTTTCAACAAACAAAGGATTCCATACGTTGTACTATCATCAATGAAGATCACAACGTACTTGTCTCCCCCCTCTATTTTGTATAAACTTCAAATCACCAAGTAGGTGTGACTAAGTTCTAGAGGAGCGGTGCTTCTTTCGCTATTCCCTTGACGGAATTTGGAAAAGTGATTTTGCCTCTTCATCTACCTCACATTTATTTTGAGGGTTTATGTCGTCAGAAGGCAACAATCTCAACATCGTTAGCTTTTGAATGACTTGCTATTTAACGTGTCTTAATCTATGATGGCATAGATGCACGGATTACAAATATATCATTCATTCGGCTACAGACGTACTGTACCATTCTTAGTTATCACAGACCTGTTGGACTAGTCTCAAACCAGCTTGACCAACAGCGTCCCTTAAACCAAGTTAGGGATATGTATCACCTCATCTTAGAGTGATCTCATTCCCTGAAGTCCTATTGAGGACAATCTCTCCAACCCCTTCTACTTTAGAGGTGGCGTTGCTTCACATGAACAACCTCTTGCCCGTGGTTAGGGCGCAACCGGATCATATGTGATCCAGATATTCTGGCCCATTCCAGTTGCTTTGGCAGACTGAGTGTCCAATTTCTTTTCTGCCTTTTCTTTAGGCCTTCAGATCATTTAAGACCTGGAAATTGTGGCCCACCTTACTAGGTGTCCATTATTTTTCCTATGAAATGAATTTTGGCCCTACTCCAGTCGCCCGGAGGCTTTGTATGACTGAGTGTCCAATATAATCATATCAAAGGAATTTTGGCCCACCCGGTCGCCGGAGGCTTTGTATGATCGAGTGTCCAATATCATCCTATGAAGGATCTTCTGCCAAATAATATGACAGGCTCAACGTCTTTAACTTTTAGACTCCTTTCGTTAAGATTGGTGCCCAGATAATTCTTGGCGCTTACTTAAGAGTGGTAACAGTTTTCGCACAGTCAGTGGATCTTACTCCCTCGTATGTGCGAACATACTTTACACACTTTAGTAATTACACTTAAAAGAACGGATCTTCTTAAGTCGTTTACAAAATCCAATCTTTAAACGGAAAAGAAGATGAGATTAAACTTCTGATTTGTTAAAGCATAAGGAATATAAATTATTTTCATATTCCTCCTTACTTTAGTCCATTTTTAATCAGACATAATTTAATCTTTATTCTTGACAAGTAAGAAAAACTACTTATCCCAATTTCGGATTCTGGCTCACTTCAGTCACTTCATCAGACTGAGTGTCCATTTCCTTCTCACCATTATTCGGATCTTTTGTCCGGGATATATACTGTGCCTTCGCCGCAAGATAGAAGTACATCTTCGATCTTCTCCTCTTATCCCGTTGACATCCTCGGCTCTCGAGAGCGCTTTTTCCCACCGATCTTGGTAGCGGTGACACCATGAACACGTTCATCATCATCACTCTCTTCTACCAGAAAACCATTGCCATATCCAGATTTGGTCATACAACTTTTGACCGACATCTTTCGAACACTAATAGTAATACTATACAATCTTGTCTTAAATTGTTGGTACTCTATCGTACTTTATAAAGCAGTACGGGATGTAAATAACTATTACAAATGTTCGAAATGATAAATAAATGGTCAAACTTCAAAACTGCCGCAAGTGCGTTGTGTCTTGAATCTTGATCACCTTGCAAAGCCAACTTTGAGAACTGCCGCAAGTATGTTGTGTCTTGAATCTTGATATCCTGAAATCAAGAAACAACTAAATCTGGAAGGTTACAACGTTGTGTGTTGAGTCGAGGATAGCCCTCTATCCTTAAGACAAGATTGCCCCGTATATATGCTTTTACGTTAGCGGGCAATAGTCTCCCAAGATAAAACAACACTTTAATCTCAACACTACAAAGCCAATAGGTTGAGCCTGTCGAAGAAAACAAATATGACTCGACTTGCTGAAGATATGGAATAGGAAGGAAGAGTTTCTCTTTACTCTTCTCTTTTGTCTCTGTGTATATAGTGTGTCTCAAGTAGTGTATATATTGTGTATACGTGAGGGTTTGGTCACCGTTTTTCCGCCATCGTTTTTGCAGAATTACACCACATCGGTTTGCATAATTTCGTGATCGAAATAAGCTATTTTTCCGTATCTTTCCAAAGTGCTATTTTCACGTTTGCTCGCTCAATTTTCTTCCCGTTTTCTAGTACTTGTTTTCAGCCAAATGAAGCTCAATATATAGTATGAGGAGGGGCTATCCAACAGCCACAAACAAGGCTGTAATGGCCCTTAAAGGAGGTCATTAAAACGCCAAGTAATGGCTATTAAGGCCTTGAAGAAGGCCGCCCAAATGCCCCAAGTAATGGCTGTTAATGGAGAATTAATCAGCCAAGTAATGGCTGATTAATGCTCCAAAAATGCAGTCCAACGGCCTTCCGTCACCTTCCCAGAAAGTATGGGGACCAAACTGTAAATATTGAAACTTCAGGGACCAAACTGTACATATAAAAGAATTCTGGTCCAAACTGTACATATGAAACTTCAGGGATCAAACTGTATATCTGGCAGAGTTATCTGGTCCAAAAAGATAATATCAGAAAGGCCCACAGCCCACGACCCACGACCCGTGACCCGTGACCCGTGACCCGTGACCCGTGACCCGTGACCCGTGACCCGTGACCCGAGCCCGAGCCCGAGACCGGACCGGACGGGCGGGCGGCGGTGGCGCGCGTGTGGGCATAGCTTTGAACCCAAGCACATCTAGGTCTTCCCTCCTTTAAACACATGGGATACCCCTTGGGGATCCAAACCCTTTACCACATTAGAGACTTATATAGAGAGCAATTCTTCCTATTCCCACCGATGTGGTAGATTTGTCCCACACCACATTTCCATGTCTCAAACACCTTACTTCGTGAACCAATATCTCTTTCATTTCTCAACGAAATTAGACGATTCTTGGCCCTACGGTCATCTACTCACTTCGTAGATCATGCATGTGTAAAGAGACCAGGTCTCCAACATACGGAACACTAGTGTTTAATTCATCAAATATGGGTGGACGCATCTCCCCGCCAAAGGCTAATTTCCAACAATCCCCTCTATGAAAGAGAGATTGTGGCGCACACACAAGGTGCCTACATTTCAAAGCAATCTTTCGGCGAAAAGATATTGCATCGGGAGAGGTAGCTTACGCTTTGAACCTTCCCTAGTTGAATACCATCGGACTTACTTCATGCGCGGTGAACGTGATGTCTTGAACCGTCGGTGTTTAGTGTAAGCCAAGACAACGATATCAACACAATAACTCTTCTTATTCATTTTCCTTCTTACGTTTTCGTCCGTTGTGGCCATGGACACACTTGAATTCTTAAGTGCGTTCATTTGAGTCGGCCATCCTCGCACTTAAATAGGTGATCTCCTACAAGGTATCCTGCTATACCCCACTTCACAAGTGTTAGGAATCATTAAAAGTTCCACAACCCTAACCTCAACCGTTTGAGGATCTTTTAAAAGGTTTGGAAGCTTAACCTTTACCCACCATGCAGCAAAGCACTTTAATGTCTATCGCGGGAACGACTTTGGATTCATGTTTCCGTACGAAATCATCATCCGAAGTGCTTCTTGCTTCCACCGAAGCGCTCAACCGAACCTTTTGCCGCTTAGTTTTCCCATTGAACCACATTCTTGGGATCTCCAATCGTATGGTTGGGTTTCCACCGCAAAGGTTCGTATTGTTTGGGTTTTAAGCCAATTCCCCCAGAGACAGCGAGAACACTTGATCTCCGGGTAGTCCCTTAGTTAGTAAATAAGGTAGTGACACCCGTGATGATCAACTCGCCATACGGTCTTATGTCTCTTGACATATACGTCCGTACGCCGTCATCCGTGTCCTTCCCGAAGCCGATCGGCTAGCCACGGTGTATAACCGTCGAAGGCACGGGTTTCTCCCAATAAGGGACGTCCTCTAAGGAGCCGTGAAGTTACTCAACTTCTTTCATGCTTTGTATAAAGCGATAAACTCCGATTCCATCATGAATCGGCCGATGCAAGTTTGCTTAGAGGATTTTCCAAGACCTACCATACACATTTGCTTGTGGCTTTGGTGTTCTTCGGATCGATGTCCGGTTTGCATCACCTTGTGTTCTCCCGAATCGCTGGACATCCGAATACTATAATCCGTAGATAAGCGAATAATTCGGATATCGTCATATCCGACTTAACGCCTTCTATTGATCATGTATTAAGATCATCGTGAACCTTAGTTCAATCGATCTGTTTGTAGGACGATACCTGGTCGGTTGTAGTGTGTACAATACATTGAACTACACATGACCGTGCATATCGCTCCTTGTCTATGGGTGCACCATGATTCCAATCAGTTCTATGATTCCTATCCATTGGTGGCTTCAACGAGACGGTCTACTATCGACCGATCCGTTAGATGTCTTAGAAATCCAATTCCTAAGATGTCATCTGTGATACCCATATCTTTCATATCGAGACTTTGTTTCAATATGACTTTTACTTTCGCATCGTTGATTCTCCAACTCGTTGGCTTTCTAATTTCGAGTCAATGTTTCGTGGTCGATTCATTGTTTCGGTTTTATCTGAAACTTTCAGGACCAAAATGTAAACATTTCAAGGACCAAAATGAAAGTTCAGGAAGAAGCCCAACAGTTCAGCAAATCAACTCTGATTCTCTTCTTCCAACTCTCCGGTTGGGAAGGCTGTTTCAACATCCATGCCACGTAAGACTACAATGGCCCTGGATGTGAAGCTACTCACGGGGGAGCACATTTTACAACCCAAAGGTTCTTTTCCCGGAGGAAGATCAACCATTACACAAGTATGGTTCTATATGATGGAATATATTTTCCTCTTTAGCTTCTTTCCAAAGCAGCGCTTTTGGAGATAACACTTATTTGTTAATTGTCCGTGGTTTGTTCTCAACCATACAAGCTAGAAGGTATGTAACAAGTCTTTGTCCCCTCTTTGCTCCTTCTCGGTTCAACATCTAGAATCCCTGAGTTCTGCAGATCTGGAATATTAAGTTCCGGATAGCCAGCAACTTTCGAGTCCTGTAGATACGGAACGTCTAGTTCGGACGGTCGAGCCCTCGTGCCCTCGGGTTCTTGTTAACCTTGAGCAATTACTCCTTTTTCCTATTTCAAGGAAAGTTATCTTCAATGAATTCAGCATTCTTTGATGCCAAGAGGCGATCAACACTACTGTTATTTGCAGATCCAGTGGATATGCAATCTACAGTCTTAGGTCAAACTTGACCTGTTTCGGTAGCCCATCTTTTACCAAGCTACCCCTCGTAATTTGGGCGTACAACTTCGCGCTTGGCTAACACCGTTAGACCGAGGTGAGTAATGAGCAGTCGTTTAATAAACGATGGTTCATATTCTCCCCCTCTATCACTACGAATTTCTCAATCCGTAGGCTTAGTTAATTTTCAAATTCTGCTTTGTAGCGCTTATCCGCTTCAACAACTTCATCTTTGCTTTTCAACAAACAAAGGATTCCATACGTTGTACTATCATCAATGAAGATCACAACGTACTTGTCTCCCCCCTCTATTTTGTATAAACTTCAAATCACCAAGTAGGTGTGACTAAGTTCTAGAGGAGCGGTGCTTCTTTCGCTATTCCCTTGACGGAATTTGGAAAAGTGATTTTGTCTCTTCATCTACCTCACATTTATTTTGAGGGTTTATGTCGTCAGAAGGCAACAATCTCAACATCGTTAGCTTTTGAATGACTTGCTATTTAAGTGTCTTAATCTATGATGGCATAGATGCACGGATTACAAATATATCATTCATTCGGCTACAGACGTACTGTACCATTCTTAGTTATCACAGACCTGTTGGACTAGTCTCAAACCAGCTTGACCAACAGCGTCCCTTAAACCAAGTTAGGGATATGTATCACCTCATATCAGAAAGGCCCACGACCACAGCCCATGGCCCACGGCCCACGATACAAATGATAAATGACAAATGATAAACGGCCCCACGGCCGGCCCAATGATAATGACGCCCGACCACGGCCCGGCCACGGCCACGGCCCACGGCCCACGGCCCACGGCCCCGGCCACGACCCACGACCCACGACCCACGACCCACGACCCGTGACCCACGACCCGTGACCCGTGACCGTGACCGTGACCCACGACCGTGACCCGAGCCCGAGCCCGAGACCGGACGGACGGGCGGGCGGGCGGCGCGCGCGCGTGTGGGCTTAGCTTTGAACCCAAGCACATCTAGGTCTTCCCTCCTTTAAACACATGGGATACCCCTTGGGGATCCAAACCCTTTACCACATTAGAGACTTATATAGAGAGCAATTCTTCCTATTCCCACCGATGTGGTATATTTGTCCCACACCACATTTCCATGTCTCAAACACCTTACTTCGTGAACCAATATCTCTTTCATTTCTCAACGAAATTAGACGATTCTTGGCCCTACGGTCATCTACTCACTTCGTAGATCATGCATGTGTAAAGAGACCAGGTCTCCAACATACGGAACACTAGTGTTTAATTCATCAAAGATGGGTGGACGCATCTCCCCGCCAAAGGCTAATTTCCAACATAAGTTAATTCCAAATTTCATAATTCTCAATGTCCAAATTTGTTTATGTTTGGATTTAGCTTGCATTTTTGACTTGTTTGATTACACTACATTTAATAGGTCATTTTCTAGTTCAACCTTTAGGTCAAGTCAATAAATAGATTGTAGCGCAACCCGTTTAAATTTGAGGATTAAACGAATTACTAAAAATTAGTTGATTTTGCCACCTCTGATACAATTAAATGTTAATACAACAATTCGGTAAAATAAGGGATTACAAGGGTCATGTATATTGAACTATCAACTATTTCTATCATTTTAATTTAGTTTGGATACAAGCTTTTCATATTTTTTTTTCTTATTCATTTTCATTTCAAGTTTAATTTGTTGATGGACATATCAGATTGCATTTATCAGCATATCAGTAGTTGAAAATTAAAATAAACGAACTTATATTTCACAAAGAAAGTGTTATTACAAACTAATCTAACAAGTCAAAATAGTAGATAATCCTCTTGACCACCCCAAACCCTTCTCCAAAAGAAATGAAAAAAGAAAACAGAGTTGATCTCTGAGTGGGAATTAATATAAGATATCTCTTTCTTAATTTTTGTTTTGGTAAATGTGATGGCTAGAGGTCTACATATAGAAGTTTATTTATTCTGAAATACTAATAATAAATGGAACATATATTGTATGTGTACTAGCACTTGCGTCCTACTGTGCAACCAAGTGATCCAGAGAACTTAGTAAGAATTCCAACTCTGAATGATGGCTCTGCTGGCATCAATTTGAGCTTCTTGTATTTTCTGAGTGCATTTTGATCACCAGAAGTTCTAAAGAATGCATCATTTTGCATATCATCATCCTGTGATAACCAAGTCCAGTTCTTCCATTCTGATTCATCTGCCTTTAACCTGTGTGTCACCTCTTTAAGTGCAATATTCTGTTGAGCAATAAAACGATTCCCCTGGCTAATGATTGTTGCGTTACTGCTCCCGCCAATCGCGTACCTGTTTGATAAATAGATAAATAGTTTTAGTGGATATGACAAGTCTCTTAAATTTACAAATGTGGTTCATTAATGAGTTTTTTTCATTTTTGACCCATCAGCCTAAATTAGATGTGATTCATTAATGGGGTTTTTTCATTTTTGTCCCATCAGCCTAAATTAATTACGGCCGCTTGTCAAAATATACAAAATATATATAATATTATCTATAGTTAAATAATTTCGAAGATTACCTCATCCAATGGGTGTAATCGTTGTTAACAAGATGGAAGAATCCAAACCTGCACCTAGGCATCCTTTGATCCAACCTCTTACCAAAGTGGTTGTAAGCCAAGGTAATTTGCATTTTCTTGTCATCGAGGTAGTTATCGTTTGCACCGAACAACATTACTTTATCGTGATCAGTGAAGTGACAGTTGGAGATGGTGATACCGGTTGATCCTTGGACGGCGTCAATGAGCCCATCGGCAGCACGTGACATGGAAACATGGTCGATCCAAATATCGTGAGACGCGAAGATGCTGATGGCATCGCCTTCATCATTACCCCTTATGCCAATGTGGTCTACTGAGTCCCTGATCATGCCACCAGAAGAGACTCCAATGTTGTGCATGTGAAGATTAGTGATGATAATGTTGCTCACACCTTGCATCTTAATTCCAGCTCCTTTTTCGATATGGACATTGTATCCGCGGGCATCGATGGTTTTGTAGCTTTGCATGAGTAGTTCCTTGCTCAGCTTAATATGCATGTGTTTTTGAAATATTATCCACAAGGGTTCCTTTTGGATCACTGCATGCCTTAGGGTACCTATTTGAAAATTAACAAAAAAGAAAAACTAAGAATGAAATACTTTGAGGCGTTTCTGAAAGAAATATTGTATCTTTGGATTTACAATTACCAAATTTCTTAATGTTCAAATTCATCTTTTTGCATTTTGATGTGGCACAATTACGTTATATATATATATATTACAAACTATGTAAGAGTACCTGGTTTGGGATTCTGGACGTCGTCGTCAGAATTATCAGTGACAACATAAACGCGTCCACCTTTTCCACCAATAGCTTTCCGGCCAAAGCCCATGGCACATGAAGCATATTTTTGGCGATAATCAGCCCAACGAGGGTCACATCTCCAGCATTTGTCAATAAGGTTAGCGGCCACACATGGTCCTTTGTATTTTTTGCTCAAGTGCCTTCTCGTGCTGTTGTCTGGCACTGCTGCCCCTACAGTGACAAATGTGATGAACAAGAGGACAAGAAGCCCATTCATTTTTGTTTTGTATTTTTTTTTTTTTTTTTTTTTTTTTTTTGTGGGAAGCTAGAGTTTGGTCTATGCTCTTGGTAAAGTTTGTAGGACTGATGCACTGATCTTCGTAGACCAAACTCAAGATGTTCCCTATAACATATGGCTTCTTATTTCACGATTTGTTTACATTAACAAAGGGTTTCTTATATATTGATTCTTGTGACTATTTACATCCATAGCTTGAAATAAGGAAACGAAGATTAAGGTGGATCATTTATCAAAATTTTGGATTCGTAGAGACCTTAGTGTCTCAACTTAAATTTTATGGCTCTCCTTTTTTCTTGCTTTCCATTTTTTGGCAGTGTGGGTGAGGAAAATACAAACTAAAAATAAGAGAGTTAGATGGGAAAAGGAAAAATAGAAAAAATGTACGCCTTGGGAAAAATTAATTTTTAATTATATATATGGTATTGACTGATTCTACAAGTTATATAATCATCCGCTCAAGCATTTAAATTATTGTTCTACTGTAGCTGGACTGTAGGAAGGGTAGGTATTAGCCAATAAAACAAAATCATGTCCTGAGTTAAAATATCCTTCAATGTTTTAAGTACTTCAATTAATAATAACCATGATATATGAAGAAAATATCTGCATTATACTAACATTATTGATGATTACAAGTTGTTGATGACCCTCTAATATTAAATTACACGTAGAAGGAGTAAAATTTGGTAGCTGATAGACTCACATAAACATGGATATACAGCATAGCTAACGACACTAATATAATACATTTTGCAGTTCTTCCTATGTTTGTTATGAACTTGGTGAAAGAAAATATGTATTGGGTAAAAACGCATCCGGTCATTTAATGTATCCATAAACTCTAACGGCATCGAGTCTACACACAAGTTGTCTCCCACTCCCAACAACTCCCATTACACCAGCCGTCCTAGATCAGAGCGCCGCAACGCGCGTGGGTACAATGACATCTACACATTCACATCGTCATAACTTTAGGGAGGCATAATAGTCTAGTTTTGTCTTATATATGAAAGACATAGGGGAGAAGAAAAAACACATTGTATCCTCTAAGCTTACACTTGTAACCAAGATATCTCTCTCGGAGCAATATACTAAACAAAGCACTTGTTCATTATTTGACACTGTTCATTCTGAATCTAGCTCATTTACTCATTTTACTTGTTTATTCTTATACTTATTTAGTCTTTTATTTTATACATCTATAGCCTAGCTCGTGTTACCAGGCTCATTAAGGGGTTCTTCAGATAAATATACAACCTACTTTTATTTAAACCCTAAAATATAAATATCTAACTATGTTTTTAGTTAGAATCAATTTCACCGAAAAACAGCTTGGCGCCGTCTGTGGAGATAGACAATTGTGGTGTTGTCTCAATCTGTAGCTGATCTCCTTGGAAAAACTAAACAGAATCACTACACTAAAATAAAGAGAAAGAGAAACATGTCAGTTCAAAACAACAGTGCTCACAGATCACAGGAACTTAGAGAGGAACAGATTCCCGTCGAACATCGGGACCTGACGGATCGTTCAGAAACACTACGAATGGAATCGGAGGAAATGATAGCCCTCCCGGAATCGGCCCCTAGCATACCCTTAGATGAGGAAGACACTCGAAGCCACTCGGCGGAGAGAAAGAAAGTACGACCCAAAGAGCGGTACCCTAAGAAAAGAAAAAGACACCCGCACTCCAAGGTGGAAGGGATGTTCAGAGGAGAGGGTACCCCATCGGAGGCGTCCCTATCTGCAGTCTCAGAATCAAAAAACGCCATAATGGAGTGCATAGAAAAATTCTTAAACTCGTTATCCGGGCAATATTGGGTAGCCATCCGGCAGACAACGCGGAAGCCACGGGAGCGCCTGGGGCGTCCGTAGCAAACACAGAGAGGATGGATCCTGCCGCACCGGAAGTGGACTTGGAAAGACTCATTGCACTAGAAAAGGAGCTCCACAAGCGGATGAGTTAGATACCAAGGCCCCCCATGTTGAAAGGGGTCGGGACAAGGAAGTACGGAAAGATACCTTACAGGGAAGAAGCGGCCCCGGAGCCTATCCAGAAGAAATTCAAGATGCCTGACATATTCAAGTATGATGGCACCATAGACCCGGGCGAGCACATTGTGACCTTTGAGGCTGCAGTCACCGGCATGACTTGCAGCAGCATAAGATCGAATTTGTCATGCTGAAGAAATTCAACCAAACTCTCACAAATGGAGCACTTTCTTGGTATACTCTCTTACCTGAAAACTCTGTTGATTCCTTTTCCGCTCTTGCATATGTATTCATAAAAAATGCTGGGGCCGGAGGATCGAAATTCGCAATGAAGACATCTTCACCGTGAAACAGAGGAAAGATGAGTTGCTCTGCAGCTTTATGTAATGTTTTCAATGAGAGAATGTTGTTACCGATAATTCCTGAGGATTGGGCTACCACAGCATTTACCAATGACCTAAACATTAATAGTTCGGACGCATCAAATAAATTAAAGAAAAGTTTAAGGGAGTTCCTAGCTAAGTCCTGGAATGAAGTGAATAACAGATATTCCTCCAAGATGAGGATAGAAGATGATCACAGGACCTACGCCCTGACAGAAGTCGGAGAAGGACAGTAGGGGAAGTCACAGAATGTTCTCCCATACAGACAAAGGGACCCAAGAGGTTTTTACAAACCTTATTCAACTCGACCACCACCCAGACATGAAGGACGATTGAATAAGCTGAGGTATGACCAGGGTCAGCCTATGAGAGAAAGAGATATGCCACTGAAAAAGCCCACGAACGACTCGAGACCACCGAGCGTGAGCTCCTACAACTTTAATGTAGAGGTCGTGGATCTGGTCATGGTGATGAAAAATATGAAGGAGGCCCAGTTCCTGGTGGCGATTCGGTCCAGCCCAAACAAATGGGGTACAGACGTAGAGCTCTGATGTGAGTTCTAAGGAATCCCGAGCCATTCAACAGAGATGTACAAACACTTGATATGAGGTGGTAGACCTAGTAAGGAGGGGACACTTGAAATAATTTTTAGCAGTCAGTCTAAATACGCCAAAGAAAAAGGGACCGAGACTTTACGAGAATGCCAAACATAGTAGGGAGCGATCAACATGATCGCTAAAAAACTAGTCGGGGTTGTATCTCAAGTGCAGCAATGCGAAGGGTTACCTATGTCTAGAAAAGGATGAGGGACAAGCCCGAAGACCCCATCATGTTCAGTAGAGTGGAAAGAAAAAGCATTGACAACCCATACACCAATGCTCTGGTAATCTCTATCCAAATATTTTAGTTTAACATTAAGTGTACGCTTGTTGATCTAGGTAGCGCTGTGAATATTGTGCAACTCAGCACAATCAAGGAGATGCAGCTGACTAGGCAAATGGTCATTGTAATAAAGGTTTTGACCGGTTTCAACCTTTCTAACGAAATGATCCGGGGGAAGATCGAGCTAGTCATAAACATGAAGGGAGCTTTGCTGAAAGCGTTGTTTCCTCGAAGGGGGAATGCCTTATAATCCGGTAATCGGGAGACCATGGCTACACACCATGAGGGAAGTCACATCTACCTTTCATCAAGTAATGAATTTCTAACACCTTGGGGAATAGCCGGAGTACAGAGAGATGCTGAACCTGATCAGGCGGAGATCATTTTAGTTGATAAGAAAGATAAACCGGTCAAAAATGACAGATAGCAATCACATATGCCCGATTCTGAGGTCAACTCTGAAATTGAGTGAAAGAAGGAACCGGAGAGGGGCCTCTGGCCAGA
This sequence comes from Anisodus tanguticus, assembly GCA_034509755.1. Classification (NCBI taxonomy): domain Eukaryota; kingdom Viridiplantae; phylum Streptophyta; class Magnoliopsida; order Solanales; family Solanaceae; genus Anisodus; species Anisodus tanguticus. Next base: position 32,547,704 of record CM067548.1, read on the forward strand.
GGACCTGACGGATCAGATGCCCTGGGGATTTATGTCATTGGAAGAATCAGATGCGAGAAGATCTACAGCTGAAGACCTTGAGCTGACCTCTTGTCATACGGACAACCTCAAGAAACAAGTATACTTAGGCTCGGGTTTAAACCCTAGGTTCCGGGACAACTTAGTTAAAATTTTTAGTAACAATATAGGTAGCTTCACTTGGTCGAAGTCAGATATCACAGGTGTGCCCCCAAAATTGGCCATTCACAAGATGAGTGTCAATCTAGAGTGTCAACTTGTTAAACAAAAGAGGTGTCCGATGTCAGTACAACGGAGTCAATTTGTCAAAGGGGAAGTGGCTTGACTCATCAAGATAGGAGTGGTTCGAGAGGTAAAATACCTAGACTGACTAGCAAAAGTAGTGGTACTTCCTAAGAAATTTGATACTTTCCAAATATTCTTATATTTAAAAGATTTAAACAAAGCATGCTTGAGGAACTCGTACCTCATGCCCCGCCTGGACCATGTTGTCAATGCGGTGGCCAGATATGAGTTGCTCAGTTTCCTGGATGTGTGCATGTGGTTTGACCAGGTACGGTTATACCCGTTGGATCGGGAAAAGACTTTGTTCATAATGGAGCACAGGACTTACTGTTATAATGTCATGTCATTCGGCTTGAAAAATACATGGACCACTTTTCACCAGCTGACCTAGTGAATATTCCAACATCAGTTAGGTCGAAGCGTGGAGATTTACATAGATAATATAATTGTTAAGTCCCTGAAAATAGAGGAGCAAAATAGACATTTCCAGGAAATATTTGAGATTCTCCGCGAATATAACCTTAAGCTAAATCTGGAGAAGTGCGCTTTCGGAGTGGGTTCAGGAAAATTCCTAAGATTCTTAGTATCGAAAAGGGGCATTGAGGCCAATCCGGATCATATCTAGCCAATCGACCAGATATCAAACGTACTCAACAATTCTCGAGAAGTGCAACATTTGATTAGGAGAATAACTGCACTCAGGAGATTCATATTGAGTTTGTCTGAGCGATGTCATAAATTCTTTGGCATGCTAAAGAAAAAGAAAGACTTCCAATGGACCTCAGAATGCCAGCAGGCGCTGAAGGACCGGAAAATATGTCTGATAAATCCACCCCTGCTCGTAATGCCGAATGAAGGAGAACTTTTGTTGATTTATCTCGCTATATCTGAAACTGTTGTAAGTGTTGTGCTTATTTGAGAGGAAAAAGGTACACAATTTCTTATTTATTATACTATCAAGGCTTTAACCGAGGTGGAAGACTGCTACCCTCACTTTGAGAAGTTGGATTTGGCCTTGGTAGTTGCGTCTCGTAAATTGAGACTGTACTTTCGATGTCAGCTCATATGTGTAGTCACCACTTTCCCTTTAAGGAATATCTTTCACAAACCCGAACTCTCGAGCAGGCTAGCAAGCTGGTCAATTGAAATTTACATGTACAACATTACTTATCGATCCCGGACCACTATTAGTCTCAGGCATTGGCGACTTCATGGCTGATTACACTCCGGGCATGATTCCCCATGCTCATACAGAGTCGGTTTGGTAAACCAAAATAGCATTCGGCGAATAGGTCATGTATACAGACGGGGCCACAATCATGAAGGGTACCGGACTGTGGATCGTCCTGATTGCTTCGTCGGGGCTACAATCAGGTAAGCCATTAAATGTATTTCTTTGACTAACAATAAGGCTAAGTATAAGGCGGCAATCGTAGGTTTGGAATTGGCACGAGGACCCAGAGTCGAAAATAACGAGCTCCAAAGTGATTCACAGTTGATTGTTAATAAAATACTAGGCAAATATGAGGACAAAGACAGTCGAATGCAGGAATACTTAAGAAAAGCCACCATTTGTTAACCCGGTTCAGGAAGTGGAAAGTGGTGCAGATCTCTTGAGAAATGAAATTTGAAGTTGATGCCTTAGCTAACCTAGGCTCTTCATTCGGGGCAACTAAAGGAGAATCGAAATCCGTAGTCCATCTCTTGTTTTCCATCCTAGATCCCGGCCTACACGAGGTAAATTCTACTAGCCTGACATGAGACTGGCGGAATGACATCATCAACTATTTGCAGACCGGGACTTTTCTGGAAGATAGTAAGGATGCACGATCTTTAAAAACCAAGGCGACAAGATATTGCATACATGAGGGAGAGTTGTACAGAAGGTCTTTCTAAATGGTTGGGACCAACAGAGGCCCAATACGTGATGAAGGAGATACACGAGGGTAATTATGGAAATCATTTCGAATATGACTCATTGGTAAAAAATAATAAGGGCTGGCTATTATTGGTCTTAGATAGAAGATAACGCCAAGGCCTATGTTAGAAAGTGCGAGAAATGCCAACAACACTCCTCTATGATACATCAACCCACTGAACCACTCCACTCGGTGGTGGTCCGGTGGACATTCATGAAATGGGGGATGGACATCGTAGGGCAATTACCGGGAGCTGTGGGAAGGTAAGGTTCTTGCTAATTGTGACAGATTATTTTTTGAAATGGGTGGAGGCTAAAGCGTATAAAAAGGTTACGGAGAAGCATGTCATAAACTTCATTTAGGACCACATCATTTGCAGGTTTGGAATACCGAAAGAGATCGCATGTGACAAAGATCGGCAGTTTATGGGAAAAAAGGTTACCGAATTCTTGGAGGGATTGAACATTGAAAGAGTCACGTTGTCACCTTATCACCTGTGCGCAAATGGACAAGCTGAATCAACTAACAAAACCATCATCCAAAGCATCAAGAAGAGGTTGAAAATATCGAAAGGAAAATGTCCAGAAGAGTTACCAGGGGTGTTATGGGCTTACATGACTACCGCCATGACAAACACTGGGGAAACCCCTTTTTTCTTGGTCTACGGAGCTGAGGCCCTGATACTTGGGGAAGTTGAGGAACCCAGCTTCTGATACACCCAAGCCACCAAAGAAGCCATGATGATAGGGTTGGAGTTATTGGAGGAACGCAGGGAGTTGGCTTTCGTGCGTTTGGCTGCACAAAAGCAAAGAGTAGAGAGGTACTTTAACATGAAGGAGAATTTGAGGCATTTTAAAATAGGGAACTACGTCCTCCGAAAAGTTACTCTTAAAACCAGGGATCTGAACACCGGTAAGCTTGGAGCAAACTGGGAAGGACCATATCAAATAACATGAATCGTGGGAAAAGGATCCTACCATATCAAAGATGAATCCGAAAAAGAACTAAAGAATAGCTAGAACGTTTGTCACCTGAAGAGATTCCACCTTTGAAAAACGGCACGTATGTCTTGTATTCAAAAAATATTTATTTTTTAGTTAATTGTCTCTCTCTTTGACAGGGACTGCCCATGAAATCGGAATCCCCCCAGAAGGGACGGATACGCGTTGCACTCTTTTCCTTGACCAAGGTTTTGTCCCAATCGGGTTTCTCTGGCAAGGTTTTTAATGAGACAACAACTCAAGAGCACATCAGACTTTGTGTATCAACCCATATCATGAAACTCGACTCTTCGGTACCTCGCACCCGAGTTTCGAGGGGAAAGTATGGATCTGTATATTCAAAAAGGCGAGATCTCTTCGAGGATGGACTTGTCCAAACTAGGACTACTGGCAGTCACCATACTCGCCCAGTTTCTTTTTGTAATCTTGTAAAAGCCCTGAAGAGGGATCATGTATTCACAGGATGAGTCATCAAAGCCTTCACACTTTTTTTCAATTGAGTTGTACATTGAAAAAACATTCAAGGTAAAACCGCACTCGAAATACATACGGCCCCGTAAAACTGCTTCTAACACACGACACATCCATAGAGCCTCTGAGCATACATGTTCTTTGAACCTTTGTGCCTTTACATGGGATTGAGACGTCTTCCTCGTCGGCACCGAAAATAAAGTATCCTTCTCTATTTCGAAATTAGTTGTCTTAAATCCTAATTTTGCGCGAGCGTTCCCGGATGTGACATTCTCGGATTGGGTTAAGGTAAGATGACCTTAAACACAAAACACAGAAATTACATGAGCGTACATTGATCATCATACACTAACTTAAATAACAAACACTCGAATATTAGCATAGTTCTGGTAGACATGTGTAGCGGTCATGCCTCAATGGTTATGTGCAAATTAAAGTAAATATGATCACAATTGTTGCAAAAAACAAAACGCATGTCAAAGCGTGCGAAAACAAGAATATAGAAAACCAATAATTCTCATTAACACAAAAAAAGCGTAAACCTCATACAAGAAATTTTTTATGGACACACAGGTCTCATGAGTCCAACTGAACAGAGCACAAAGGCTCCATACTAAAAGTCAAGAGGGCGTACAAGCCCGAAAATATCCATTAAACACAAAAAATGGCACGCATGCTGGAACAATAGCAAGAAACATTCATAAAAGGGCGCACATGCCCACAACAAACTCATTAAAGCTAAGCCAGGGGGAATCCTCACCACCTAAGGAACCCATAGAAGCATCGGAGGAGGGAAGTGTGTCTTCACGAAGCTCATCCATATCAGCCTCAATCGCGACCAGGTCGACCTCTATGTCTATAATAGTCGAGGAGACATCAATCTATTCCTCCTCCATTCCTAGCAGAACCTCATGTCGGGTCTAAAGAACCGCATAATCCCGGAGCAAGGTGGCCTTTCACTGGTTAGCCTCCCAACGAAGCCTTAGGCGCTGATTCTGGGCTCGGAGCCGAGTATAGTAAGCCTCAAGTTCTTATGCATATCCCCTAGTTGTATCTAACTCCGCATCCACCTGAACCACTTTTTCCCCCATCAACTGGCCAGTCTTGGTCATGGTTCAAAAAGTCTCCTCCCGAATCGCTAGAGCCTTCTTGGCTTCTTCCCACCGAAGCTCCAAAGTGGTTCTTGAGTCCTGGAGATCTCTATGCTTGGAATAGAGCTGGGCAATCTCATTCCAAAGGTGATGGTTCTCCTATGTCAACCTCTCTACATCTTGGGAGAATGAGGTCATACTCTTGAAAAGCTCGATGGCAGAGGAAGTAGCAGCATAACCCTAGAAGTAGATCAGAATAAAGCAAAATTAGTGCCTGCATTCACCTTAAAAGAAAAGAAAATAATATAGGGTACGATGACTCATGTTACCTGAAGAAAGATGTTCAATAGATGTGCCAAGGAGGCCTCCAAGTCAAGGTCCATAGTAGTAGTAGGAGGCGGTGGAACCGAGGGGCATGCGCCCGCATCATCACCTCTTACACTCATGGGTTATCCTTCACTGACCCCCGACTCCGTAGCAACTTCAGTGGAATGAGCCCTCGCACCCTCGACCTCTGTGGCCTTTCTTTAATCATCTTCCATATGCACTACCCTCTCCATCTCTTCTCTATAGTACTCATTAATTTGGCGACGCATTCTTACACGTGAGCCGATTTTGGAGGAAGATGCCCTAGCATCATCAAGAAGCATACGATTCCAACTCTCTCTTGCTTTCACAACAACCTTGATGATGCAAGCCCGAGCCTCATCTCAGGAAGGCGTTTTCTTAGTTGTACCCCTCAGGTGGGGAGACCTTACAAAAACAAAAATGAGTTAGAACGACGTCTGAAGGCATGATCGACAAACACATAAAGGCAACACAAGAGGAATCACCATGACTCTTTTCTCTCTATTTGTCAGCAAAAATAGCCCTCCAAGTCCGCTTAGCACTATAGAAGTCCCGGAGTAAGCCCATCACCCAACTAAAAATGTCAGGAAAAGGCCCGGGCACCATCGGGATCGCTAGAAGGATAAATATAAATACAGTTAGAAGAAAAATGGAGAAAATGCAGAAGGTAAAAGCATAGGTTTTTATGAGAGTGGTTCCACTGCTCCGGTAGAGGACAAAAATCAGCGTCATGAAGACGGTGGGTATGGATCATCAAAAATTGATAACACCATCCTCGGTCGTGATCATTTTCAGCGTTGGTAATAAGGGTTCTGTAGCCTCGAAAATATAAATGAAATATCCCCCCGTGAAGTACCCGGGGGGGCATATAAGTGGATCAAATGATCTAGAGTGAAGGTAAGGTGGGAAAGGTCTGCCAAACATTGCACACAACAAACTATTCTCTAAGTTTGTGGGGCCAACTACCCCACATAAATATTGTATCAGCGGCAAAAGGCCTCAATAACCCGGTGGATAGGGAGGCCGAAACCAATGGTAAAAAAATAAGTGTAAATCAAGGACATTCCTAGAATGTGCTAAGTGATGCTTGTGTTAACGGGGGAAGGTAATATATCGACATAAAGGCCTCATCGACAATCGATGCGGACCTGAGGAATGTTGGAGTAATCAATCAGACCCTCCATGGACTCATAGCGAAGGTTGACTCGAAAATCTTTGACTCAAAAATCCTTCTCAAAATTGAAATTAGAAGGGATAATCTCGGAGGCAACGAAGCCCAAGTTGATGGCCCGAGTATTTACCAGTAGGAGATGGACGCTGGTGGGTGGAAGTTGTCATAGTAGCACCGAGTTCTTATAGCATTCTAGTGAGGGTAAGATCGTACGATGAAGAAGAAGAAGAAGAAGATGGGGAAGTAGACATGATGATAATTGAGTTTGAAGAAACAAGAAATTGAGATTACATAAGAAGACGAAATGAGAGTAAGGATGTGGGAAAATGATAACTTGAAATCCAATTCTAAAAGTAAAAGATTAAAATCAAGAAAATAAAGCAATAGTAAAGCAAAGTCATAGTAAAACACAATGATTTTTAGTTGTCAGTTTATATAGCCTAGTGAGGTAATGATTAACCTTGGAAAGAGAAGCGGCGTGCCCTGTCATTAGATATTAATCGGTGTCTCTGAAAGGGGCATCGTCGAATGAGTGACTGAACGCATTTAATGTCTGTTAGGTAGATTTTAGTAATGTTTTAGAGTGTGTTTTAGGGAGTCTTTTGTTGGTCTTTTAGTTGTCTTGTGCAGTATTATGCGTGTTGTTTTGTGTTTTCAGATTTTAAGCGAAGGAATAAGGCGAATCCAAAGGAAATAGGCAGTTATTGAGGACAAAAATGCATATCTGGCCACAAGAAATAAGTCAAAGAAGCCTTGGGAAGCTCGGAAAGCAGTTTAAACAAATTCCGGATGAAGAATGCTGAAGAGCCGCGATGCAACACAACATAGAGTCGTGGCGCTGAAGGGCCGCGGCGCCCAACATTAGCAGCGCGATGCCCCACTGGCAGAAAGTGAGCGACTTTCAGAAGAAAAATAGCACCACGGTGCCGACGATGTCAGGGCAGCGAAAAACCTAAATTTAATAAGGGCAAAAAGGTTCATTCTGGGGGTTTTTCGGGATATATGTTGGGGGAGGCGCATTTGGAAAGTAGGACACTTTGGAGGCAAGAAACAATAGAACAAGAAGCCATTAGAGTCATCTATTGTTCAAGTTCTTTTCCTTTTATTTACTTTAATTCAGTTCATGTTGGATATTAAAGTAATTAGTTTTTTTAGCATGACTATGAGCTAATTACTTCTATTAGAGTTTTCCATTGAATCACTTGAAACTCTATTATGATTTAATGCATTGCTAATGTTCTTCTTCATCTATTAAGATCTCTTCAAATTATGTTTATTGAATGAGAATTAATTGGTCATTAGTTTTCATTACCTATATGATTTCAAATCGAGATCTGAAAAGGGAGATTTGAATATGCTATAATTGATTAGACGTAGGTTTAATCTTGAACAAGAGTATCACGATTGCCTGTGTAGCTTTTTAGGTGATTGATCTTAATCCTCCTATATGATCGAATTTATCATACAAATATAGAAAATTCTCATTTTGGTTGAGTTTTTATATGTCCTAACAGGAATATAGAACATCTCAGTTAACCTACTATCTCAATAAGAAGAAGAATTGCTAGTCTTGCATTAATGAATGATAGAGTAGATTGTTGATGAGATTGGAAACCCTAATTTCTTTCATTACTGAATTAAACTTCGTGTGTTTTCACTACTATTTTATTCCTGCAATCTATTTTAGTTGTTAATTCGTTAGTTTAGAAATCACCACTTATATTCGTTGGCCAAATAGAAACTAAAGATTAATTAATTGGTACTTGATAAATCAGTCTCTGTGGACGATACTCGGTCTTACCAAAATTTATTGCAAATTGCGATACGTACATTTGCGTAGCATCTAGAAATACTGCAACAAGTTTTTGGCGCTATTGCCGGGGGCTGAAGTATTATCAATATCAAAATAATTAATTTTATTTCTAATCTGGTAGCTCCAAGAACTAGATGTAGAGGCAAATAATTTCGAGATTAAGCTAACAATTCTGCATATGGTCCAGAGCACAATCCAGTTTGGTCGGTTGCCCTCTGAAGATCCACATATGCATTTGGCGAACTTCTTGGAGTTATGTGCTACCTTTAAGTACAATGGTGTTACTGATTATGCCATTAGGTTGAGCCTCTTCCCATTCTCACTAAGGGACCAAGCCAAAAGCTGGTTGAACTCTCTTCAGGCAAATTCTATTACTAATTGACAAGATTTGGCTCAGAAATTTCTTGCCAAGTTCTTTCCTCCATCAAAGGCCGCGAAGTTAAGGGGAGAAATGAATAATTTTTATCAGCTTGATGATGAGTCATTGTATGATGCTTGGGAGAGGTTTAAGGAGTTGCAAAGGAGATGTCCTCACCATGGAATTGAATAGTGGATGCTGGTCCACAATTTCTACAATGGGTTGTGTGGTACTACTCGTACCATAATTGATGATGCGGTTGGAGGTGCATTTATGAGTAAAAGTGCTAATGAGGCATATGAATTGTTAGAAGATATGGCCACAAACAACCATCAATGGTCTGATGAGAGATCAACGAGCAGTAGAAAAACAACAAGGGTTTATGAGTTAGATGCCATTACTACGTTAACAACTCAAGTTGCTTCCTTGACAAAGCAATTGCAACAAAACATTGTGTCCGCAAATGTTGTTCAGATGCAAGTGGTTTGTGAAATTTATGGGGGTCCACATACTTTTGATCGGTGCACAACAATGGATTCAAATAATGTTCCTATGGACCAAGCTCAGGTTCAAGCAGTTGGGAATTTTCAGAGACCCTACAACAATCCATTCTCCAATACTTATAATCCTGGGTGGAGAAATCACCCTAACTTTCATGGAGAAATGACCAAGTCCAACAGTCACAGTTTCAAGGGCAATATCAGAACCAGCAGCCACAGTTTCAAGGGCAATATCAGTAGAACAGTCCACAACAGTCAATGAATCAAGCTTCATCTTTTCAGCAGTCTAGGCCACAAGTCCCACAAGAGAATCCTAATGAATTGAGAGCAGCTTTGTTGACCCTCACCAATTTCCAAACTCAGTTCATGATAGAGACAAGCTCCTCTATTCGGAATTTGGAGACGCAAGTGGTGCAGTTAGCAAACATGTTGAATAATAGACCTCAAGGAAATCTGCCTAGCAATATCGTTGTGAAACCGAAAGAGCAATGTCAGGCCATCACCTTGAGAAGTGGTAAGCAAGTGGAACAGTCTGTAACCCAATCACCTGTTGAAAAGAATGATGACTTAGGAGAGATATCAGGTTTAGAGAAAGAAGGGGTTACTGAAGACCACCCTAGTATAGAGAAGGCACCACTCGCTGGTATGGTTGACCCTCAAATCAGAATTCCATTCCCCCAAAGACTTCAGAAAAATTCTCTTGATAAACAATTTTTCAAGTTTTTAGAGGTGTTCAAGAAATTGCACATCAATATTCTATTTGCTGAAGCCCTAGAGCAAATGCCTAGTTATGTGAAGTTTATGAAGGAAATTCTCTCTAAAAAGAGAAAGATCGGAGATTATGAGATTTTGGCTTTAACTGAAGAGTGCAGTGCCATTTTTCAAAAGAAGCTTCCCCAGAAGTTGAGAGATCCAGGGAGCTTCACCATTCCATGAACTATCGGTAATTTTGAAGGCAAGTATGTCTTGTGTGATTTTGGGGCAAGTATAAATTTGATGCCCTTATATGTGTTCGTATACTTGGTTTGGGTGAGGCAAGGCCTACAACCATTACTTTGCAGTTAGCAGATTGTTCGATCAAGCATCTACGAGGTATCATTGAAGATGTGTTAGTAAAAGTGGATAAGTTCATCTTTTCTGGTGACTTTATCATTCTGGATATGGAAGAAGATGAAAATGTGTCCATAATCCTAGGGAGACCATTATTAGCTACAGGGGGAGCATTTATAGATGTGCAGAAGGGCGAATTAAAACTCCAAGTCCAGGGAGAAGAAGTGATTTTCAATGTATTCAGTGCATCAACTTATCCAAGAGCAAGCGACAACTGTTTTTCCATTGATGCGATTGAAAAAGTTGTTTGAGAAAATCTTTAGGACTATTGATGCTCTTGAAGTAGCATTAACACAAGGTGATAAAGATGACAATGAAGATACTGAGCTTGTGAAATATGCCAAGTGGGTGAACTCCTATGAACCCTTCTATAGGAAGAAATATGAGGAGTTGGTAAAAATGCCAGAGAACTCACTACCGTCCATAGAAAAAGCTCCAGAAGTTGAGATCTTTGATGTCTGGGATCCTCGAAAGTCTGTTATCCTCTTGAAAGCAATATGAAGAGGAAATCTACGTCCGGCTAAATGACGTTAACGACAGCGCTATTGGGAGGCAACCCAACATCTTAATAACATTTATTTTGTTTTGTCTTGTTTTGAACAATCTCATTGTCTTGTTGTTTCTTGGTATGTGTTTTTTATGTTGGGTGATTGTGAGCCAACTCTGGGGTGAAAAAGTGCCTCCTTACCATCCACCACCGCCACCACCACCATTCTGAATCGCTTAGCTGCAGTTACGGTAAGTCTTCTTATTCTTGCTTTACTTATCACACTGGGGACAATGTGTTGAATAGGCTTGGGGGGAGTCTTACTATTTTGTGTTAATAGTGTTTAATTGTTTGTGTTAAATTATTTTTTATTATTAGTGTCTTTGTTTTAGTGTCAGTGTTTGAGTGTTTTGTGTCAATGAATCAAGTTAATAATAATAGCCCATGAGATGCATAAATTTGTGTGCTTAAGTTGGATAGGTCTTGAATTGCTTTTAATTATTAATAAGTATGAAAACTTGATCATGATTGGTGAATTTCTTGTAATCAAATATTGGTTTATGCATGATTGAATTTTGGTTTGAGGAAAGATGGTGGAACGTCTAGAACTTGCTTGCCTGCTATTTGAGACGAAATCATAGATGATGTATACTTAGAAAGATGATTTAGGCCATCTTTGAAACAATCGAGCCTTTCAAGCCAACCTTGACTAATGTAATCTCTACTTACCCTTTTTGAACCTTAAGTAATCATTCTTTGATTGACGTCTATTCTGAGCCTACTTGAAACCTTTTACTATTTTTTCCTTTCCTAAAATTTTACCATGAGCATATAAGTATATGATTGGGGGATTGACACTTTGTAATTGGTATTTTAAATTGAGTGCTATCAATAGAAGAGGGAAAAAAAAAGAATACACTACACTTTCTAGGGGTGAGCGGGTCCGGATACCCTAATATTTTTGAACTATCCGGACCCTACCCGATAAAAGATCGGTTCCTAAATTTACTACCAGGAACCTACCCGTAGCAATCATTACCCGGAACCTACCCGGACCCTGCGGGTCCGGGTAGATTCCCGGGTACCCTGTAAATAAAAAAATACAGATTAAGCAACAATTTTTAGCCTATGAGGATCAAAAAGAGTTCTAAAATAATTTCATCCAGTAGTTTTTTAGCCTGCAATCGGAGCTTTTAGTACCCTTATAAGAAGTTTTAGAAAACCTATTCATTGTAGAAAAACTAATTCTGTAATCAAAACCTAAAATTGTAAGCCAAATTTGACACTCAATTAATTGAACGTGTTGATTTCAAAATAAATTTGGAAATATCTGAATTAAACTTATTTTCGTGTTCATAGGCTCTTCGATACAAAAGAAAAGCTTTCTTATACTAGTAAATCTCTAAATTTCATCTTCAGAGCTACAAAAATATACACAAATTTTAAAAATAGATTTACATTTCAAATCAAAAAGTAATACAAATTGAAGATGAGTATCGACTGAAATAGAACAGAAGCATAGGATATTAAAAAGAAATTGAAGAGTTAGATATGAATCCATATGCATTTTAGGAACGACGTGAACACAACCAAGGGAGAGAAAGAGGCAAAGGTGAAGCTTCAATGACGACAACGATGAAAGTACCTGAGAGAAAGCTTCAACAACGACGATGATGAAGCTCGGTGGTGTAGCTAAAACGCCATTGCTATTGAGAGAGTTTTGTGTGTTTTCTCTTAGGGCACAAAAAGCATTATAGAATAAATGGGTGAAAAAGATGAAATATTTGCGTCATGGGGTGGGGAAAATCAATGTGCAGGCGTGCAACAAACAATTTTGGAGAAAGTTAAAAGTGGTCCAAATGTTTCTCAAAAAAATAAAAATAAAAATATTTAATATTTTATAGGTTCCGGGTATCGGTTCCGGGTCCGGGTACCCTGTCTCTATTTGCCGGAACCGGAACCGGACCCGACATTGATCGGTTCCTAATTTTACTACCCGGACCCTACCCGTTATTATAATATATCTACCCGGAACCTACCCGTTAGTGTCGGTTCCGATCGGGTATCTGGGTACCCTGTACCCGTGCTCACCCCTAACACTTTCCATGTACATACATTGAAAAATAAGTTTGGGGGTGTAGTTCGAAAAGAAAAGAAAAGAAAAATTGGGGATTGCTTTTGGTTTATAACATAGATATAGAGTTGGGTTGATTGGTTATACAACCTTGTTTATTCTTATACTTGGTGTTTTATTCTATACATCCGTAGACTAGCTCGTGTTACCGGACTCATTAAGGGGTTCTCCAGATCGGATACAACCTACTTGTCTTTAAATCCTAAAATACAAATCTCTAAATGTGTTTTTGTTAGAACCAATTTCACATAAAAAAATAAAATATTTCAGAAATTGTCCTTTGTAATGATCCTAGTTTTGTTTTACTAATCCTTTTTGTATTGACCTAGCCCTGGTCATGAATCAAAATATCATTTTTAATCTCATGTGCTAAAAGTGAAAACTTAGTGGAACTTGCTGCCAAAGTGATTAAGAAAAAGGAATAAACTATATCCTTCTTTTGCTCCTTTTTTTTTAATTTCTCGTACTTTCATTCTTTGTTTACTTTTTTTTTTTTTTGAGAATGTTCTTTGTTCACTGTTCCGTTTTTTACTTTTCGGTTTATTCTCCTTAAACTAACTTAGCAATATGGTTCTTCTTCAACGGCCCCGAGAAGTACTCGAATTCACTCATTTTTAAAGGGAAAAATAAGTCTTAATCTAAGTCTCTGATAAATGATCACTATTGAGTCAGAATCAATAGAATTTAATCAATCTTATTTGTAGTCCTCAAGGTGAAGAAATAATTCACGCCTCAGCAGAAGAAAAATTTAACAATCGGAAGGACTTGTCATAACTAGGGATGTCCAACGGGGCGGGGGCAGGGGCGGGGCGGTTCCTGGCAGGACGGGACCTGACAGGACTGAGGGGAGGGCGGGATAGGTGTCCCGTCCCGTTCCCGGTCCCGTTGAAAAAGGGGACCGGTCTTATCGGGTTGGGGCGGGATCGGGTTTTCCGAACTTTTTTTTTTGCACTTAATTTTTAAAAATAACATATATAAACACCTCAATAATTGAACAAGATAGTGTAATAAAAACATCTCAATGCTGTTTTTGGGCCTCTTATATTATTTAATAGAAATATGATTTTTTTGTAATACAATTTCAAAATTGTAACTTTGTGGTGTTGAAAGTTGCAAATAACATAATAAAATTGCAATTTAAAAAATCACATATTTATAAACACCTTTTCTAGTTTTCTTCACAATGTCTTGTGGTTCTTCGGTTGGAATTTGTTGGTCAAATTGCTCGACGTTGCTTCCACCTCCGTCGGATAAGATTTCGTTGTAGTTTTTGTCGTCTTCTTCGTTGATCTGCGATTGACCGCACCTTCTATGCTCCGCTCGTATCCAAGCTCTGAATAAAACTGCAATCTCCAAGCTGTCTCCCGCTAATGAGTGTCTGTGCTCTCCTATTTGAAATCTTCCGGCAGAAAAAGCTCTTTCAGACGCTATTGATGACGCTTGAATGTTCAACACATCTCGGGACACCTTTGATAGTGTTGGAAATGTCTTCTCATTCTCCCTCCGGCATTTCAGCAAGTCTTCACGTCCTTCTTCATTGAGAACTGCTTGGTACGGTACAACACCCTGCAAAACAAAAACATCAAACTCGCTAACTTGATTAGTAGTGGTACCATTACACATTCTATTTCTAAGGCTTTCAATACTAGCCGCAGAAACAACATATTTTTTATAAGGTTGTATTGTAGAAAAAAAAGATGGTATAGAAGCCGATTGGTTGCTAGCACTTTCTTGTTGGTAATGCATATATACTATTTTGCATTCATTGTATATGCTAGACAACACTTCTTCTTTAGTTGGTCCTTTGGTGGTTGTTCATTTGGATTTTTTGGAGTTGGAGGTGGAAGTACTGATATACAATCATAAGTAGTTTCAATAAGTGTTTTACAACCGTCTATTTTAATAGTCAGATTTAATACAACACCAATAATATAAATAGTATGAATATGAAAAAAATATTTTTTAAATTTGATAAACATTTTTAATAGGTGCCTTATAAAATGGTTTTTTCATATATTCACTAAGTAAAATATTAGAGCTATATAAAATAACATAGATGAAATAGTAGGATAATATATATCATCCTTTACAACTAAGTTATAAATATGGCATGCACATTTTATATGAAAATGATTAGGAAAAGATGGAGTTAATAGCTTTTTAAAAGTCTAATAGCATAATTATTAGAAAAAACATTATCTAACGTAACAATCATTATTTTGTCAGTTATACCATAATAATCGCAAATTTGATGAATTTTTTCTGCAATAAAAATTTCAGTGTGCCTATCATCAATATATCTATATGCTAAAATATGATTTTGCATAGACCATTTATAATATATCCAATGACATGTTACAGTTAAATAATCATTGTCGTTAGTACTACGGCCTATATCAGACGTGAAAGATACTTTGCCAGGAAAATGATATAATGAATAATGTAAATATTGTTGATATTCATGTGCAAATTTAAAAACGTCTCTCCTAACAGTTGATCTAGGAAAATCGTTAAAAGCAGGATTATAAATATCTCTAATGTAATGAATAAAACCAGGAGAGGAAGGAAATGAAAAAGGCAAACCCTCCACCACAACTAATTTTGCTATTGCTTCCCTATCTCTATGTTTATCGTATTTAGGACCTATAATTCCCCCCGTCGTCGAGTTAATTTGACCCTGTATTTGGTCCAGGACACTATGTGAACCTTGTCCCGACTGATAGCGCATTGGCGCACCCGACTTTGTAGCCTCATATTCATCCCACCTAGCTTTGTGAAAACTTTGTACATGTTTCAATAAACCTCCTGTCCCACCCTGACTTTTTCCCATTTTAAATTATAAATATTTTTACAAATTTGGCATCTAACTACTTGATTCTCTTGGTCCCTATCAAAATAACTCCGATGCATCAGATTTTAATTTTCGTTGTGTGGGGCCTCGTCTCATACTAGGGGGAATATGAGGCGTTTCAGTATCAGTTTGAGGTGCACTAGTGGGTGTATCATCTAGATTAGTGGGTGTGTCATCTAGATTATCTTCTAAATTAAAGTCTGGTTGAGTTGTAGAATATATCTCATCGTCTAATGGTAAATCATTAAAAAATTTAGTTTCATCTATATGAGTGTAATCAATCAAATCATCATGTTTAGGAATAAGAAGACTAAAAGAAGTACCCCTGCCCTTGTTACTCCTACTAGAAGAAACACCCTTACCCTTAAACATACATATTAATCCTTCCATTTTAATTATGCTAATAAATAATTAAAGATAATGAAATTAAGT
Organism: Anisodus tanguticus; assembly: GCA_034509755.1. Lineage (NCBI taxonomy): Eukaryota > Viridiplantae > Streptophyta > Magnoliopsida > Solanales > Solanaceae > Anisodus > Anisodus tanguticus. The sequence goes on from CM067548.1 coordinate 32,563,693, forward strand.
GTGATAATTAAAATAAAATAACAATAATAATTTACAGAAGGAACGAAGGTACCAAACGCCGACGTAACGTCGACGTGTAATCGAGGTTGAAAATTGAAACTTTGCTCAATGGATGATCCTCAAGCTAGTTGCCAACTTCAGTCCCAATTTTTGAACTTTGATACAATTATACAAATGAACAAATAAAATATAATATTTAGTAGACAATGTAGACTTGTAGAGAGGTAGATTGATATATTTGAGAGATTGTAGGAAGATTTGTGAGAAAGATGAAGAGAAAATGAGGTATTTATAGTTGAGAAACTAAGTTAAAGTGTAAATATATTAACTTAGGGGTTAAAAATAAATATTAAGGGGGTAAGGGGGTAAGGGGTAGGCCAAGAATAGCTGTTGAACAACGGCTAAAATATAAAATGATTGTTGTTCAATGGTCATTTTTTGCAAAAGGGAAGGGGGCAGGTGGGATCGGGGCGGGACCAGGGCGGGTCGGGCGGGATCGAGCCTGGGGCGGGACGGGCCCGGGCGGAATGAGCCCAGGTCCCATCCCGATTTCAAGTCCCGTGCCCGTTATTATTTTTTTTGGGGGGGGGAGGGATCGGGGCGGTGTCGGGTAGGGACCGGGCCGACCCGGCCCACTGGCCAGCCCTAGTCATAACTACTTATTGGGATGACTCAAGGAGGATTATTTGAGAGGATATATTGGGTTCAAGGGCGTGATAATTAAGGGGCAAGTGCAGAGATAACGGCTTTCATGACTTTTATTTAAAGAATAGATAAAATTTTAATTTAACCTCTTCAAAATTAACTTAAGTTTTCACGAGTCTGAAGTTTCAAATATTTCAAATATATAGATCTGAAACTGGGCTTGTCAACTCCCAACTTCAACCATGTCAGTTTGAAGTTATCGTATATTTGCTTGTGCAGTTCAAACTTTAAACGTTAATCATTTATGTCTAAAGTTAAGTTTGGCAGTCTTCAACTTTAGATACGTATATTTGAAGTTTCCACTTTATTCACTATAATTATAAACTTTTATTGATCAAATACTCGCACTTTTCACGACTCAATTGCGAAAAGCTATCAATTTTAGCAAAGACATACTACAATGAATTGTTTCGATTTCTCATGGTTCCAATCAAAATCAATTCCCAAATCGTGAATCTTGCTGGAATGAGCATCATTATCACATTGTTTTAAAGGCGAGGGCGAGAGGCAGACATTTCATTTAGCACGGGGCGGGGCATTAGCCCCGAGACATGAGGCATAAGTTCATGGATCTTTGAAATTTTATTTTATAATGTAGTAAAATAGTATAATAACACAAAATTATAAAATATACATTGATAGTTTAAAAAAGAAATAATACATCATTTCCCCCCAGAACTTGGACCTTAATTTTAAAAAGACAGTTGAGCTTTGTGGAGTTTCTATTATCCCTGAACTTGTTCGAGCTAAAATGAATATGCCTTTTTGACCCATTTTCGCACCAGCTCACAGGGCAAAGGTTGCGCGTGTGTTTCAGCCCCAATAGAAAAATTAAATTTCATATTGTTTAGACTTGTTTGTTAAAATTTACATGCCTTATATTAAAATATTTAGTCTAGGAATATTCTAGAATATTTAATTTTCTTCTAAGTCTAGATACTATATTAATTATAGAATATTTGGTTTCCTTTTAATTTAGTATCTATAAGAAAATAATATATTTTCTTTTATTTTATTCTCTTTATTTCTATATACATAGAGATGTAGTCTTTTATTTCTCAATACAAAAAAAAAAACAATTCAACAATCAATACAAAGAGTTATAGTTTATTTTCTCTTCAATTTTCTCTTTTGTTTCTTCAATTCCATAACGGTGGTATCAGAGTCAGGTTCATTGATCTCAATGCATTTGTGATTTCATTAAAAAAGAAGAACTACTTTTAAGTTTTAACCACTTTTAATCATACCTATTTTCAACTCAATTTTAACCTTGCTTTTATTTTCACCGCAGGACTACTTTAAACTAATTTTAACGCTTACTTTTATTTTTAACGCATGGCTACTTTAAACCAATTTTTCACCATACTATTTTTAACCATGTTTCAAACCATGGCAAGCAATAATCTCGCTTTCAATGTCCCACAAACCTTCACTGGTGAAAACTATCAAATCTTGGCAGTTAAGATGAAATCTTATCTTGAAGCTTATGATTTGTGGGAAGTTGTAATGGAGAATAAACTCATACAATCACTCCCTGAAAAATCTACTCCTGCCCAAATCAATGCTCACTCAGAAGAGAAAATCAAAAAATACAAAGCCAAAATTGCGATTCAAAATTCTGTTGTTGATTCAATTTTTTCTAAAACTATTGCATACAGCAAAAGAATTTTGGAAAAAACTCAAAAATGAATATCAAGAAAGTGAACGAGGCAGACAAAATCAGATTTTGAATTTAAAAAGAGATTTTGAATCTCTTAGAATTAATAAGTGATCTTCAAGCACAAGAGCAAAGAAGAGCTTTCAGACAAGATAAAGTTGTTGAAGATACTCTTTATACAAAACACCAAAAAGGAAAAGTCGACTATCCTCTTGCAAATACTACAAAAAGAAAACACACTTAGAAAAGTTTTATTGGTGGAGATCATATGCAATATGTGGAAATTGCAAACAAGCAGGTTATGTTACAAAAGTGTGCAAATTCAAAGACACTCAAGACAATTCACAAGCATTATTGGTAGAAACAGAATATGAGGAGAATCAACTTTTTTAGATTGTTGCAACAAAAGTCAAGAAGAGTTTTTTTTCTAGAATAATAAGTGTTCGAACTCAAGTTGAATACGCCAACTTTCGTTTGAGGGGGAATGTTAAAATTTACTTGTCTTATATTAGAATATTTAGTTTAGACATATTCTAGACTATTTAATTTCCTTCTAAGTCTATTTACTACATTAATTATGGAATATCTAGTTCTTTTTAGTTTAGTATCTATAAGAAAAATAATATATTTTCTTTTATTTTATTCTCTTTATTTTTTTATAAATAGAGATATAATATTTTATTTATCAATAAAAAAAATCAAGTATCAATGCAAAGAGTTATAGTTTATTTTCCCTTTTGTTTCTTCAATTCTATAACACTGTTGAATACAAATCGGGTTTTCACACACACAATGCCGACTCTACCGTGAAGCAATTAAGGCGGGTGCTTTAGGCCCCTAAATTATTGGGGGCCCAACTTCAATAATAACTTTTAGATTTTTTTTACAAAATATTATGAATACTTTTTAGTACAAAAGTAGACTTTCCAGATGAAAGGAAATTTACCCATTTGAAGTATATGAAAATATTTTTGATTTTCTATTTAATGGATATTTTTTATTTTCTATATGCGTTAGTTACTGCTTCTCTTTCCAAATGAGATATCATGGCGCGTTTGCTATCAGCATTTTCTTACCGCTCACTGCTTTAATTTTTGACCGGGCCTGACTGTTTTTTGCTTTGCTTGTCCTGAGCCGAGGGTCTCTCGGAAACAGTCGCTCTACCTACCAAGGTAGAAGTAAGGTCTGCGTACATTTTACTCTTCTCAGACCCCACGTTGTGGGATTTCACTGGGTATGTTGTTGTTGTTATTGTATTTAATGGTTAAAAATGAATACATTAAATGATGAGAATTAAGAAACATAACATTAACCTGAATGTTCCATAAAGCATAATAGTCACTCTAATATTGATGGTCTAGACTTATTTTTTGAATTAAAATTAATGTAATATTACAATCGATATATTCAATCAGATAAATTAACTTTATTCTTTTTCAAATGTTAGCTTATATTGTTTATAGATTAATGTTAGAAGTTCATGTAATAGTTGCCTCAACGAAAATAAGTTTCTTAAACTTAAAATTGATAAAATCTTACCTAAGATCAACAATATTTTAAGCAAGATTAGATGGATTGACTATATAAATTATCATTTGAAAAAAGAAAATTATCCGAAGAAATCTATTATTAAAAATAGTAAATTTGTTTTTTAAAGTGTAAGGCCTACTATTAACTTGCTTTTGGCTTTAGGCTTCAAGTGTTATTGAGTCGCCCCTGCCCACACCAATAATTAATTTGACCCGTATAACATTGTAACATTTTCTCCCTTTCAAAGTATACGACACTCCTTAATTATTCTCCAATCTAAACACTAAATGTTGCCTTGCCAGCTCCGATCAAAGCTTCAAGTGACGGAAAAGCTAAGCATCGGATCGAAGAAGTGAAGGCCTACATGTTAGGGTTCTTGCGTTTCATTAAGAAAGGTGTCTTTTTTTTTATCTTGAATGCACTGATTTTTTTTTTAAATACTTTGGGTTTGTCTGTTTAATTTCAGTTACTTTAATTCACAATATAGCTGCTAGTGCCGTAGAATCTGCACACTCTTTATGTTTTATTTGTTCAGCTTTAAGATAATTAGACGATGTTATGTTATTGTAGATAACGAAGGTATTATCCTTTGTTGAATACATAGAATTGGAAATCGAATTCGTGCTATTGGTTTCTGAACTCCAATAAAAATCATAGTACTAATTTCATTGCTTCTACTTTACAGTTCCATTTATAACATGTCGATGTCTTTCAAAAGTCGACACTGAATTATTTGTGGCGGAGGTCCTATGTGCAACAAGTGACTTGTGAGTGCAACAAATTGCGATGATACAACAAATTCTTGTATTGTAAAGAAAAAAGTGTATCGGTACTCTAACAAACCGATGCACGCATATATAATTTATGTAAGTTACATTATATGTCACAAGCTAGGCGACAGAGTACTGTTGGATTAATTAATCAAAAAGGATTTCTTTTCCATAACCGAAACATTGATTACAAAACTAAGAAAACTCAAAATTGAGAGGGTCTCGATTATGTACAAGTACAAAAAATATAATGTTTTTAGTAGTATGATACCATGGTTTACATACAAAAATATAAAGTTATTAGAACAACATAGTATGATCCCATGGTTTTTTTAATATTGTTTCTAACAAGCCTCTCCTACCTTGCAACCAAGAGCTCCTGCAAACCTTGTGATCCAAGTGACTTGATCAGCTGGGGCAGGTGCTATGCCATCGTATAGATTTTGGTGTTTCTTTGACCAATCAGGATCTCCAGCTTGAACAAAGAATGCTCCATTCATGTATAAATCTCCTTCTGATCTCCATGTCCACTGCATCCATACTGATTCTGGGGAGTACTCCCTCTTTGTGATCTGTTTTTGTACATTCATAATCATACAATATTTAGTTGAAATTGAAAGAAAAAAAAAAATTAGTCAAAATTCACTGATTCACGCCAGGTAAGCCTAATAAGGAAAATAAAACTCTATCAACAGCGGCGGAGCTAGAAAGTTACCTAAGGATTCGGTCGAACCCGATAGTTTTAGTTCAAATTTTGTATATGTTTTAAGAAATCTACTAAATATCTTTAAATAGTAAATTTGAAATTCAATTACGCTAACAACTAACATTGTTACCTGTTTCTTGAAGATGTCAGGAGGAGCAATGAAACGATTACCCTGGCTAATGATGGTGGGATTTCTACTACCACCAATAGCATACATATTCCAGTGAGTATAGTCATTATTGACAACATGGATGTATCCCCATCTGCACCTAGGCATTCTCTGCACCAATCTCTTCCCAAAATGATTGAATGCTAGTGTAATTTGCATTTGTTGATCTATTGAAGAACTGTCACTTGCACCAAACAACATCACTTCATTATGATCTGTGAAGTGGCCATTTGATATGGTGATACCGGTGGAGCCTTCCACAGCATCAATGAGCCCATCATAGCAATTCCACATTGACATGTGGTCAATCCAAATATTGGACGAACCAAATATGGAAACTCCATCTCCATCACTCATTGTGCGGATACCAATGTGGTCCACTGCGTCTCTAATCATGCCACCATTCCCTTGGACAATATCATGAATGTGTAATCCGTGGATGATCACGTTTCTCGTGTACTGGATCATGATACCTGTTCGACATGATGTAAATAAGCAAAATATATAGTTTTTTTTTTATTTTCGGCCCGTCAGCAGAAATTAATTACGGATGATAGTCAAATTATACAAAACATATAAACTGATTATGTATATTATATGTATACCATACTTATATTGTATGTATATTTTATGTATATAATAGGTATTGTATAATATACTTAATATACAAAACATATACATTTGCCAACTATTATTTTTAGAATGGTCCAAAAAGGTAATTATCCCAAAGACGGTATATATGTTTTCTGTAATAGTTTAAGTATTTTAAATGAGATGGTCAGACAAGTCAATATTACCAGCACCGCCAGAAATGTGAACATTAGCACCACGGGCATCGATGGTTTTATCGCCTTGCATGATCAGCTCCTGGTGTAGCCTAATGTTCATGCTTCTGTCGAAAATGATCCACAATGGCTCCTTTTGGATAACAGCGTGACGGAGAGTTCCTGGTTTTGGATCGGTATAGTCATCTGAAGAGTCATTGACGATGTAAAACCTACCGTCCTTTCCGCCGGTGGTCTTGTACCCAAAGCCCATAGCACATTCAACTAGCTTTTTCCTGTTGTTTGCCCAATTAGGGTCACACCTCCAGCACTTGTCAATTGGATTTGTGGCCATGCAAGGGCCGTCGTAGTGTTTGGTTCCTAGCTCCCTCCTTGTGTCATTCTTTGGTATTACTTCACTTAATTCCTTCACAGCACTGCATGAAGAGGACAAATCTTAGCAACATAACGATAAGAAAATGGATGTTGGCCCTAATTCAAACACAAAAGCTAGCTCAAAATCATATAAGAAAACAATAGTTATTCCCTCGAATGATGTGGGACAATCTAGCTAACATCCGTCACTCTCACACTTAGTCATGAAAAATGAAGCGTAAATAATATAACAAGGGCTCAACAGTTAGCTCACAAGGTATGAATTGTCTGAAACCATATAATATAAAAAGACAATGATCTCAATGTGGGGCAATCTAACACATAAGGAAGTTGGATGTCCTATGCTCTTTCTTTTGCTTATCATACAGGGCGAAAGCATCATTAAAATCTTCAATTTGTAATACAAGAAAGTAGATTGAAAGTAATTAACTTGATTAATGTTTTTCAAATTGCATCCTAGTTCCGAATTCTCATGTCCTCAAATCTACGTCCGTGGAATTTCTTAAAGATAAATCCTATACATGTTTGATGTAATTATGCTTTTTGCTACGTAAAATGTGCTAATAATAATTTGAGCGAGAAAGAGAGAGGAACTTGACATACTCGCGAGTTTTCTTGTTAAATGCTAATGTGATATTGGCAGGTTCGCTCTCATAAGTCTGGAGAGTGAACTTTCTTGCTTCCTCGGCTCTCCTCCTCCACACTTCATCAAAATCGCCAATATGAGCGTTGAAGGCTGGAATTATTGCACCAAATACGAAAAATAGAACAAAAACTGAATGCGTCGTTTCTTTCATTATTTTTTTAATTTTTGTTGTGTTAATGGTGGTCTGGGCAGGGTCGAACCGATTACTCACTAGAAGTTCAGACCCTACAACCACTTCTTTTTTTTAATCTTATTTAAGGCTCTCTGTCTCAACAGAACAAAGATATAATTTTCTCTTTGGTAAAATGTGACTTATATAGTAAGTATTTGTGGTAAGAATGGACATAGAATTACCGCAAGATGCGCATAACCATTATTTACTGAAGTGAACCAACAACACTAGTTCGTTGCTGAGCTTCCTTAATTAACTCTGGTCCAAAGATGCTGATGAGGGTGTGATTTGAAGCATTAAATATTTATTTTTTATGTTTCTCATCATGTGAAACTATTTTATTTTGGAAGGTAAAGAAAAAATTCCTTTGATCATGATATTTTCAAGAATTGGGCACTGTTGAATTAATCTTATAGCACTTATTCTAATGTACTGTGTTTTAGACGTGCTACCCTTAAATAAGGGTGTCCAACGGGGCGGGACGGGGGAGGGTCGGGACTCGAGTTCCGGCGGGTCGGGATAGGCGGGACGGTGGGAGGTCCCGTCCTGTCCCACATCCCGCCGGAACGAGGTCGGGTTGGGTCGGGGTCGGGTCGGGACTCGGGAATTATTTTTTTTGCCACTTAATTTTAAAAAATAATATATAGTTATATACAAACACTCCAATAATTGAACAAGATAATGTAATAAAAATATCACAAGACTGTTTTTGTGCCTCTTATATTATTTAATAGAAATATGACATAGTAATACAATTTTAAAATTACAACTTTGTTGTGTTGTTCAAAAGTTGCAAATTGCATAATAAAATACTAAAATTGCAATTAAAAAAATTACATATTCAACCATACTCTTTTGAATTTCCTCACAATTTCTTGAGGATCTTCTGTTGAAATAGTAATTTGTTTGTCAAATTCTTCAACGTCGCTTCCTGCTCTCTCGGACAATATTTCGTTATAGTTGTAGTCTTCTTCTTCGTTGGTCTCCGGTTGGCCGCACCTCTTACGCTCCCCACGAATCCAGTCTCTGAATAGAACTGTAATCTCCAATGTGTCTCCCGCCAATGAATGTCTATGCTCTCCAATTTGAAATCTTCCCGCGGAAAAGGCGCTGTTGATGACACTTGAATGTTTAACACATCTCGGGTCATCTTTGTTAGCGTCGGAAATGTCTTCTCATTCTCCCTCCAGTATTTCAGCAAGTCTTCTTGTCCTTCAGCATTGGCAATTAATTCATACGGTACATCACCCTACAAAACATAAACATCAAATTCGCTAACTTGTGAAGAAGTTGAACCACTACACATTTTATTTCTAAGGCCTTGAATACTAGCAGCAGAAATCACATGTTTTTATAAGGGTTGCAGCGAAGTAGTAGAAGATGGTACAGAAGCGGGTTGATTATTTGCACTTTGTTGCTGTTAATACGTATATATGTTTTTGCATTCGATTTGTATGCTAGACGTAACTGCTTCTTTAGTTGGTGTGCCAGTTGGTTCTTCAGTTAGGTCTGTTGGAAGTACTTCTACACAATCATAAATCGTTTCTACAAATGTTTTACAACCGTCTACTTTAATAGTTGGATTTAACACAGCACCATATTCATTAAGTAACAAAAATATTAGAGCTATATAAAATAACATATTTGAAATAGTAGGATAATAAATACCGGAAAATTCTTTAGTAGCTTGATAAAATTTCTCTAAAAATCCATTAAGTTCTAAAATTTTATCCAAATCACTATCTACAAGCATATCCCTTGGATTTTTATTATGAGCGCTAAATAATAAAGTAATAGATTGTCTATAATCGTAAGAAACAAATAGTTTCTCATACAGAGAATTTCACCTAGTTGAAACTTCTTCTGAAATTTTTCTATATGATAATCCACAATCATGACATATTTTTTCATACTCTTTGCGTCTTTGTATTTTTTTACCTTTACAAATAAAGTTTATAGCAAATTGTATTTTATCAAGAATGCTTTCAAAAACTTTTAGGTCATCCTTTACAACTAAGTTATAAATATGGCACACACATCTTATATGAAAATGATCAGGAAAAGATAGAGTTAATCTATGTTTTAAATTCTTATAGCATAATCATTAGAAGAAACATTATCTAATGTAATAGTCATAATTTTGTCATTTATTCCATAGTATTCACAAATTTCATTAATATTATCTGCAATAAAACTACCCGTGTGCCTATCATCTATATATCTATATGCTACAATACGTTTTGGCATATACCAATTTTGATCTATCCAATGACATGTTACCGTTAAATAATCATTACCGTTAGTACTACGGCATATGTTAGAAGTGATAGCCACTTTGTCATTAAAATGATACAGTGCATAACGTAAATTCTGTTGATATTCACTTGCAAATTTAAAAACATCACTTCTAACAGTTGATCTAGGAAAACCATTAAAAGCATGATTATATGTTTCTCGAATGTAATGAATAAAACCAAGAGAGGAAGGAAATGAAAAAGGAAAACCCTCCACCGCAATTAATTTTGCCATATTTTCCCTATCTTTATTTTTATCATATTTGTTGACACCCAATTTTTGTCCCGTCTTTTCCAATTTATTTGCAATTTTAAATATTTTCGGACACCTCCAAAACAATTTTAATATATATACATATATATTATTATTCTCAATATCATTGTTATTATTATTATTCGTATTTCTAACAACCATTTGCCTTTTAAAAGTCATAATCATAATTTTACCCTAATATTCTATGTTATTCTATTTTTCGCAAAACGGCATCGCATTTTCCATTTTTAAGCATTAAACATTTCGCAAATATTTTATTTTTATTATTATCACATCGTTATATCTTATTTTAAATAATTTATATTTTTTCTTTAAATCATTTTTTAATATCAAACCTCTTTTATATTTTTAAACCCATAACCCATTTTATTTCCCAACCGATAACAATTTCTACCCAAAACAAACAACACCCAATTTAAAAGAGGGCAGCCCAATTGACCTCCCCCATTTTCAGCCCAAATGAACACCCCAAATCGTGGCCCAAAACTAATTCGCCCACCCATCTAATCCCCATTTCATCCGGCCCAATCGGCTAAACCCGATTCCAAAGCCTAATACCCTAACCCCCCCCCCCCCCCCCAAATCGTCTAAATACCTTCAAACCAGCCACACACCCAAAACCAAAAACCAGACGACCTAAAAACTAGCAGCCCTTCACCGGTTCCACCTCCCTTTACCCGCCGGATATTCGCCACCACCGACGTCCTTACCACCATGTCCTTTCCACCTCAGACATCTCGCATCACCCCCAGTCCTTTTCCCCTTTTCTGCAAAACTCAGAGCTTGGAATAGCTCATCCTAGTCAAATCGACCTGCGAAGCATGCATGCCGCGGTCGATCCCTGGAATACCTTCAATAATTCGGTGGGTAAGAACACAAACCTGTACCCCTTCATTATCGTCTCAGTTTTCGATGAAAAGAAAATCGTCACATTTCAATCTTGGGTTTGAATTCGAATTTCAAACTTTAGCGTGGGTCTCAGTGGAGACTATAAATAGAACCCTTTGTGGGTTGTTAAAGAGGGGGATTTTTTAGACAACAAAAATCCTCTATTTTTAAGTTGTTGCAAATAATCGACCCATCTGGTGGTTTCACAAAAGCAGCTTTCGATTCTCAAAATCTTTCTTTTACTCTCGTTTCCGGCTCGGCAAAGCCATAAAACATTTAAGCCCTTGTTCTTTTCCAATCGCATAAACAAAATTTCTCCGAGCGGGGTCGACGATTCGAAACGACGCCTCGGTTCGTTGCCCGGAGAAGGTCAGTAAAACACAAATTTCTCTCAATTTATTTTCTGTATTTTTTGTGTTTTACCAATCCGTCTAGAGCGGCAGTGAGAGTATATAAACAATCCAACTTGAGCAAATCACACATAGGCTTTACGCAGTCCTCCACCATCACCAAGTGCCTAAATCAAAAAGCACAAGAACACATCGAATTCAGTAAAACATATCAGCGATATCAGAGAGATGATTACCCCGAAAAAGAGGCTATATACTTAATCTGTTCATCAGTCCCAACAGTAATAGCATGTGAAATTGCTAAGGCAGCCACATACTTGACATCAGGTTCTCCGGTACGAATCAATTCGACCAGATGACCTATTAATTTAGCATCAATTACAGCCTGGTGAAAATTTACAAATAACTATTTAGATAAATGCCTATTGCAGTGGAGTTTCCATCAAGTGAAATAAAAAGGGCATCCCGGCGTGCTAAGCTCCCGCTATGCACGGGGTTCGGGGAAGGGCCGGACAACAAGTGTTTATTGTATGCAGCCTTAAGTGTTTATTGTATGCCGCCTTACCTTGCATTTCTGCAAGAGATTGTTTTCACGGCTTGAACCAGTGACCTCTTAGTCAGTCACATGGCACCAACTTTACCAGTTACTCCAAGTGAAATGTTGATCACTAAAAGGAAAAAGTTATTTTGGGGGGAGGGGGTGCTCAAAATTTCCAGTTCTATTTCCAACTACTACACCGACTATTTATGTCACGACCCAAATCGGAGGGCCGCGACGGGCACCCGGATCCTACCCGCCGGGTACCACTAGCCATACATTTAACATTTAAATTGTGAGGAATAGCCATTCTAGAACAATCAAAGTTTGGTTCATTCTTTGACTCCTCTGCTCCCCCCCCCCCCCCAAAAAGAGACTGAATTTCTTCCACCTTCCCTGTACGAGTAGTGAAGAAGATGATTTTACATCAACAAGTAAAGGAAAAAAGAAATTATGTAGTACTTACTTTTGATACTAATTCAAATTGCCTTGGTGAACACCCTTGATCGTGAAATATCGATTGCTTGTTGAACCCTGTGAATTGTGTGAAAGTAGGATACTCCAAATTTGGGGGTCAAAGAGTTTTAGAAAACGTTCTTGGCCACAAGGGCCGTCACTCAGTACTTTGCTGACATATATATATACATAGAAACAATAAACCAGGAACCCAACTTATATATATATATATATACACACCAAGGCCGACGAGGCCATGCATGACTACTATATACATGACATCTATCTACAAGCCTCTAAAGAGTATACGACATCAAAAGGTCGGGACAGGGCTCCGCCATACCCATATATACCAGCAAAAATTATCGTACCAAGATAGACCGACACTCCAAAATAAGGGGAGTGCTCCAAAATCCGTTGAGTCAGCAACCTACTAACGTGGATCGTCGTCCTGCCTACGTGAACCTGCGGGCATAAAACACAGCGTCCCCCGACAAAAGGGACATCAGTACGACTGATGTCCTGAGTATGTCAGGCATGAATAATAGCATAACAGAGGTATAACAATAAACAGAAACAGCTGACCAGCAGTAAATGCCTCTGAGGCCCTAATACATATGCCTAAATGTTATGCACAATGCAAATGCGGTATATATATAAATATTGGCCACACAAGGGCATCTTCCTTCCCATAACCGCCTTTGTGGGCATTAGGTTATATCGGCCACACAAGGGCATCATATCATATTAGCCACACAAGGGCATCAATATTGGCCTCACATGGGCATCTTTCTTTTCGTGATATTTGTACCAGCTGCAGGTGGTGACGCGTATATAACGCCTTTCCCTTTTTTCCATCCCCTACATATATATTTCATACCATATAGTAGTGTATATAACACAAGTGGGTCCAGGGTAATACATGAATATAATGCAAATGAAAATGCATTAATGACAATAAAACATTTTTGAACTTATCGGATGACATAATATCTTTGTATCTTCGGCTAGCACAGGGAATGTCAACATCTTTCCCACATACCTCAATAAGGATTTATGAACATATTTAGACATGTTTTTAACATAGAAATCAATAACATGAATATTCTTAACTACTATGAGTAGAATAATTTATGGAACAATATCATGGTTATATTTCATTACATGGAACATGCCAAAAGAAAGAAATAATTTGTCTTAACATACTTCGATTCCACTTAATAATCTGAGTCAAAAGGGTTACTGTTGTTGCTAACACTGTCCGAAAGCAAAAAAATGGATTTCAATTTGAATTGAAATGGTTGTAATCAAAATTGGTATGGAACCATTACGGATAGTGAAGGAATTTCTATTTTTGTGAACATTGTTTTTCCTTTTACCTCTTAGAATTTACTAAACAAATGGTACTGTTTCAGTTTTCATACAAAAGGAATTTGGAGGATTTTGCATAAATGATTCACGATTACTCTCTCCCCCCATATTAATGTTAATAACCCCTCGTTACTTGCTAACTCACGAGATGCCACTGATTAATCCCTTAGGCTTAGTCATTTAGGTAGTTAACATGTAGAGATTCCCACTCAACTTTGCCCCCACTAAAATTAATCAATCCCACAATTAATCAATTACACACACAATTAATTTTGTGATCCCAATTCACTTAAATCTTATTAACTTATAAAACCTTCTTATATTCAATGTCATAATTTGTGTGATATGACACTAGTTCATAACCTCTTTGGGGATATACAACTATTATTATTAATCCCCATCGTCACACTTGTTACGTCCAAAAATATTTCGGGGTTGCATCCTTTTATATACTAATCTCGAGGTAAACCCGTAACAAAATCCATATTAATCATTTCCCATTCCACATCGGAATCTCAATGTTCTGAGTCAAACCACCGGATTTTTAGTGCTCTATTTTTACTTGCTGTCAATGAGGACAGTGAGCTACAAATTCCGCCACGCTCCTCTTCATATCGTTCCACCAATAGATACCCTTGAGATCATGATACATTTAGTAGATCCAGGGTGAATAGAATATCGTGAGCAATGGGCCTCCGTCATAATTCTATCTCGTAATTCCGTTACATTTGGAACGCATAAACGACTATGGTACTTGAGAATTCCATGTTCGTCAACCTCAAAGGTTGTGGTCTTCTTCTGTTGAATGTCTTCTCTGATTTTTCTCAAATTGGGGTCTTCCCATTGACGTTCCTTAACTTCTGACATAAGGGACGATTCTGACATATTCTGAATCACAAAACCATCATCCTCTGAATCTCTTAACTGGACTCCCAAACTAGCTAACTGATGGAGCTCCTTTACTAATTCCTTCCTTCCGACCTGCACTGGAGTCGAGCTAATCATTGACTTACGACTGAGCGCGTCTGGTGCAACATTAGCTTTACCGAATGATATAAGATGTCCACATCATAATCCTTCAATAATTCAAGCCATCTTATATGTCTCAGGTTCAACTCTTTCTATTTAAATATGTATTGTAGACTTTTATGATCCGTGAAAATGTCTACATGAACACCATACAAGTAGTGCCGCCAAATCTTCAGTGCATAGACCACTGTGGCCAACTCCAAATCATGTGTCGGATAGTTTTTCTCATATTTCCTCAATTGCCTTGAAGCATAGGCAATCACTTTACCATGTTTCATTAGCACGCATCCTAGACCTTCTCCCAAGGCATCACAATACACAACATATCCTTCTGGATCCTCTGGAAGAGTAAGGACTGGTGCCAATGTTAGTATATCCTTTAATTATTGGAAACTCTGCTCACAAGCATCGGAACACTACAACTTTATGGCCTTTTGTGTCAACTTCGTTAATGGTGCTGATATGGTAGAAACCCCTTCTACGAACCTTCTATAATAGTCGGTTAAGCCCAAAAAGCTGCGAACCTCTAATGGAGTCGTGGGTCTCGGCCAATTCTTAATTGCTTCAATCTTCTGAGTATCAACCCTTATACTCTCATATAACACTATATGACCAAGGAAAGCCACTGACTTCAGCCAAAACTCACACTTGGAGAGCTTTGCATAGAACTTATGATCTCGAAGTGTCTATAGTACTATTCACAAATGATCCACATGATCCGCTTCTGAGTGAGAGTAAACCAGAATATCATTTATAAATACTATCACAAATACATCCAGAAATGGGCGAAACACGATGTTCATTAGATCCATAAATGTGGCTGGTGCATTTGTGAGTCCAAATGACATTACTAAGAACTCGAAGTGCCCATACTTGTTCTGAAAGCCATCTTCGGAATATCCTTCTCCTTAACCCTTAGTTGATGGTACCCTGACCTTAGGTCAATCTTTGAAAAACATCTTGCACCTTGTAATTGGTCAAACAAATCGTCAATTCGGGAAAGAGGGTACTTGTTATTGATAGTGACTTTATTCAGCTGCCGATAGTCGATACACATTCATAACGAACCGTCTTTCTTTCGTACGAACAATACCGGCGCACCCAAGGAGATATGTTAGGCCTAATAAAGCCTTTCTCAAGAAGATCCTTGCTGGGGCACTTCAATAACTTACCTTCACACGGCCAGATATTACTTATGCAGTTCAACAAGTGTGTTTGTTTATGCATGATCCACGGATTGAGCATATGAATGTGCTCAAACGCATTATACGATACATCCATGGCACACTTGATTATGGCTTGCATTTGTATCCTACGTCCGTTTATACACTTGTGTCTTATACAGATGTTGATTGGGGTAGCTGTCCTGATACCAGACGCTCGACTTCTGGTTATTGTATGTTTCTTGGGGATAACTTGGTCTCGTGGTCTGCAAAATGACAAGCTACATTATCAAGATCCAGTGTAGAGGCCGAGTATCGAGGCGTGGCGAATGTGGTGTCAGAATCATGTTGGATGCGTAATCTTTTGTTAGAACTACACTTTCCTATTCAGAAGCTACATTGGTCTACTGTGATAATGTTAGTGTAGTTTATCTTTCTGCAATCTGGTCCAACATCAACGCACTAAACATATCGAGATGGATATTCACTTTGTTTGTGAAAAGGTAGCTCGTGGACAAGTACGCGTCTTACATGTGCCCCTGTGATACCAAATTGCTGACATCTTTACGAAGGGCTTTCCCTCGGTTTTATTTGTAGATTTTAGGGATAGTTTCAGCATACGACAACCGCCCGCTAGGACTGCGGGGTGTGATAGAATACCGTATATATCCCTATGATATACACGGTTTTGACTAGTCTCGTACCATAAATAGAAGTATTAAATTATGTTGTATAATTACCATAATTGTAGAATTCTTGTAAAAGTAGAACTATGATATTAGAAGTTTAGTAGAAATATGATTTTCTATATTTGGAGATTGTAATTTGTATATATATTTATTCATTTAATAAGAATAATCAAAGGATTTATGGGGAATAAGCCAAACAATATCATTTCTGTCACATTAATTTGCTCTATACGGATGATGCATTAATATTCTGTGGGGCACATCATAAGCAGATGCTATATTTAAGAGTGATTCTCCTTATAGTCGAAGCAATTTCTGTACTGCACATGTAACATGGGGAAAAGCATCCACAATTCGGTCAAGATATTACAGGCTTACAACTTATAAATCTTTTTTCCCCTCTATTACATCCACCATGTTAAGTAATATGCCACAAACCATGTGCCTTTTGTTTCTGCCTTGCTGGCAATCTTTTTGATTTAGCATGTAATGTAAAAAATAAAATGATAATGGCGTTGGAAATTTGTTTTTGGTGGGAGTTGCGTCCAACCATCTTTAATGACTTAAACACTAGGGTTCCGCATGTTGGATACTTTGATTCTACACACGTGCATAATCTACTAAGTAAGTAGATGACCGTAGGGCCAAGGATCGTCAAATTTCGTTGAGAAATGAAAGAGATATTGATCCACGAAGTGAGGTGTTTGAAGCATGAAAAAAAATGGTAAATACCAATCCTCCCTCATCGGTGGGGGAAGAAAGATTTGTTTAGTTTATAAGTCTCAAAATTGGAATCCATGTGTTTGAAGGAGGGAGAACCTAGATGTGCTTTGGTTCGAGGCTAAGCCCACGCGCGCCGCCGCCGCCGGTCCGGCCACGGGTATTATCTTTTTGGACCCAAATTACTTCATATTTAGAGTTTGGTCCCTGAAGTTTCAGGTAAGTTAAATTGGGGCAGAGAACTTGTGTTTTTGTTGTTGGTTTTGGAACGTTAACCTCCATTAATATGCACATCCCGTGGGCCGTGGGCTGTGGGTTGTGGGCCGTGGGCCATGGGTTGTGGGTCGTGGGCCATGGGTTGTGGGCTTCTTCTGATATTATCTTTTTGGACCCAAATTACTTCATATTTACAGTTTGGTCTCTGAAGTTTCATGTAAGTTAAATTGGACAGAGAACTTGTGCTTTTGCTGTTGGTTTTGGAACGTTAACCTCCATTAATCTTGCCCATTAATATGTAAGCTAAGTGTAGCTGTGTAGGAAATAGAAGTGATAGCTACTACTGTAGCATGCTACTACTAGATGGCTCAGATGCATAGAGGAGATGCATAGAAAGAACAAGACTAAATTTAATTCCTCGAGTGTTTGGATCCAACCATAAAAGCTTCTAAAAGCACTTTAAGACCAACATATCTGTTTTAGGATGCACGAACTGAAAACAATGTCCAATTGCACGAAGGGCAAGCATGAATACTGAACAAGACTGATGCCTGAAACATCAACGGACATATAAATCAAGATACGAAAGTAGGCTACGGGAAACTAAAGCATTCCACTCACTTGACGAGATCAAGCAGCCGCTGACAAACATCTGCATCAATGACGTCTTGAATATTGTCACTTTCACCGGGAGAAAGGTACATGCGTTTATTAGCACTTCTTCATCATTTGAATAAACATGGGTACGAAGAGCTGTGAGTGTAGGCTTCACCTGACAAATGAGTTGTAATTGGTAAATGTAAAGCATCTAGAAGTCCTTTCTTTCATTTTACCAAATCAGATGACCCATGGTAAGAACTTCAATTGCTTAAGAAACGAAATATTATGGATTAAAGAACTGCAGGCATAAAAACTTTTCAACCAACCAGCTCAAATGCAGGTTGTAGCTTGTCCTTATAAAACATCAATAGAGTCCACGCGGTTGAGCTCTGCATGGAAAGCTCATCATTCTCCTTAGTCCTCATGCTGAAGAACATGATCACGGCAATCATTATCGCAACCAGCAAAACGCCCAAGTGCCAAGACAGCCTGTAGTAGGAAAGAAAACAATCATCCTGTTAATCAACATGGCTTCAGTCTATACAGCATAGCCGTCTGCCGATTTTAAAACACACCTGAACAGGAATATCATCATTTGGAGATTTCAGAAGATATACAAATTTTTCCACCAGGTCATATTCAATCACTACCTCAGTAACCACAAAAGGATACCACGACATACAATGAGAACCGTAGCAGCTTCAAGCTATGAAGGTCAAACCAATAGAATAAAGCGAGTGTTAAGCTACAACAACAATATGCTAAAGAAGGCACAAAAGTTAATCAACATATCGCACTGTACCTGGAGCTGCTCAGAATGTCCCGCGTCTAGAAACTTAACAACTTGACTAGCAACACCAGATTTTATAATTGCTGTAAAAGGATGTCTCCTGTGAATCAAAATTTGTGAGTAAGTGATACAGAACTTGACTAAAATCAGCAGAAATGAAGCTGGAGTAGGTTTAGTACCGTCATCACAGAACAATCTTCCGAGTTCTTTGGTCGCCTTCAGCTGCACCTCGCCATCACGTGAACTAACATCCGCAGCCATTAATTTATGATATCCCTGTATACCAACAATTAATTAGCAATCAAAACTAGGGGTGAGCACGGGTACAGGGTACCCAGATACCCGACCGGAACCGATACTATCGGGTAGGTTCCGGGTAGATATATTATAATAACGGGTAGGTTCCGGGTATTAAAATTAGGAACCGATCAATATCGGGTCCGGTTCCGGTTCCGGTAAATATAAACCGGGTACCCGGAACCGATACCCGGACCCTATGAACCTACCCCCATTTAAATTATTTAGTTTTGGGCTTTGGGGCGTTTAAATTTTTGGCCCAGTCCGGTTAAAAGGAATTATACTGAATTAATTCGCATTTCACTACTTCACTTCGCCCAAATTTCCAAAATCTTCACTTCGCAGCTCACACTCACAGTTCACTAAACTTCGCACTTCACCGCAGCTCGACGCAGCTCGCCATCGCCATCGCCATCACCAGTCGCCATTACGCAGCTCGCGCCTCGCCATCGCCATCAGCCCATCACCATCGCCATCGCCAGTCTCCTCTCTCGCTCCAGAAGCTTGACAAAGGTTGTTGTATTGTGCTCGAATTCCTCTCGGTTTTGTTAAAGGTAATGAATAACCCTTAAAGTTATTGCATAGTGAAGAACATTAGATTTTTGCATTTCTTGGGTTGATTTCTGTATTGAGTTGATTTCTTGGGTTGATTTCTGTATTATAATGTTACTGTTTTTATTTCTGTATTATAATGTTACTGTTTTTTATTTTTTATTGTTTGTTGTTAGTATTTGGGTTGATTTCTGTTAGAAAAGCTAGTATTTGGGTTGATATTTCCCTTTTATTGTTTGTTGTTAACTTGTTATGCTCAATTTATTGGAGTTGTTGTTTTGTTTTGTTTTATTTTGATACTTTTTTTTTGGTAGATGGGCCGAGGCTAGCACGGCATCCACAACTCGTGCACCATCGAAAAAGAAGGCAACAAAATCTGAGGTTTGGGAGTATTTTGGTAAAGCAATAGATGAGAAAACTGGTAATGTTGTTTCTATTTGTAACTATTGCAATGAAGGCTTAGCTTATAGTGTTAGCAATGGTACCTCATCCATGTGGAAACATTTGAGAAGTTGCAAAAAGTATCCTCACAATATTGACAAGAAGCAAAAATTGCTTGGTGGTCATTTTAAAGGTAGTATAAATGGGGATAATGAGCATATGCTTAGCACTTGGAAATATGATAAAGAGTTTTGTAGGCACATGTTGGCTAGGATGATTATTATTGATGAGCAACCATTTAGAACGGTTGAACGTGAAGGTTTTAGGGGTTTTGTGTTGGCATTACAACCTTTATTTAAGCATATTTCAAGATTCACAATTGCTAGGGATTGCATGAAACTTTATGTTTGTGAAAACTCATGCTTAAAAGATAAGTTGTCATCTCTTAAATCTAGGATTGCTCTCACCACTGACATTTGGACTTCCATTCAAAATTTGAGTTACTTATGTCTTACCGCTCACTTTATTGATGAAAATTGAAATTTGCATAAGCGATTGCTAAACTTTGTTGTTATGCCTAGCCAAGATATTGGTAAGATGGTAGAAAAATGTATAATTGAGTGGGGAATTAGAGATCGTATATCAACAATTACAGTTGATAATGCGAGCTCTAATGATGTGGCAATTGCTTATTTGAAGGACAAGTTAAGAAATACCCTTGTTTTGGGGGGTGAGTTTTTTCATATGAGATGTGCAGCTCATATATTGAATTTGATTGTGAAAGATGGGTTGAGTGAGGTTCGTGAATCAATTAGTCGAATTCGAGCTGCAGTTAGGTATGTTAGGAGTTCCCCAAGTAGAGCACAACAATTCTAAAGTTGTATAACTGAAGAGGGCATAACTTATAAGGGCTCTGTTTGTCTTGATATTAGTACGAGGTGGAATTCTACATATCGTATGTTAGAAAGTGCTAGTAAGTTCAAACAAGCATTTGTAAGACTTGAAGATGATGATATGGCTTTTGTGGTCGAGCTTGATTGTGGTGTCCCGAAAGATGAGGATTGGGAAAATGCATCCTTGTTGTCTTTATTTCTGAGAAATTTCTATGAGGCTACTATTAGGATGTCAGGAAGTCTCTATGTGACAACTAACCATTATTTTCATGAAGTTATTAGCATGTTTTCAACATTAACTGAATGTGAAAGCCAAAATAATAATGAAAACCTTAAGGCAATGGCTACAAAAATGAGAGCCAAATTTGACAAGTATTATGGGAGTATTGAGAAAACAAACATAATGGTGTTGATAGCCGTAGTACTAGATCCTCGATATAAGTTGAGATTTCGGAATTGGAGTTGTAGAAGGATTGGTGTTGATGATGCTAAAATAGAATTGATTGTTAGTAAGGTAATGAATGTATTGGAACGTCTTTTTGCATTCTATGACAAAAATCATTCTTCTATGCTTGATTCTAGTGTATTGGATGAGTCTCAAGGCTCTATTGACAGTGTTGGTGGAGAAAATTTTGGTTTTGTTGATCCAGCTTCACTTGTCAAAGATTGGTACCAGGATGACCAAGATGAACTTAGTGGGGATTTAAGATCTGAATTGGAAAGGTACCTTAGTAGTCCTCGTGAGCCCAAAAATGAAAAATTTGATTTATTGATGTGGTGGAATGCTGCTAAGTCGACTTACAAGGTTCTCAGTTTGATGGCTAGAGACATCTTAGCCATCCCCGTATCCACGGTAGCCTCGGAATCGGCTTTTAGCACATCTGGTCGAGTGCTTGATCAA
Source organism: Anisodus tanguticus (assembly GCA_034509755.1). Lineage (NCBI taxonomy): Eukaryota > Viridiplantae > Streptophyta > Magnoliopsida > Solanales > Solanaceae > Anisodus > Anisodus tanguticus. The sequence continues at coordinate 32,585,610 of CM067548.1, forward strand.
TTTCGCAGCTCTCTAACTCCTAAATTTGTGGAAGCTTTGATTTGTTGCCAAGATTGGTTGCGCTCATCTTCAAAATCAATTAGTGTTGAGCAATATATGGAAGATGCAGAAAAATATGAGGAAGGTAAGTCACTACTCACTAGGTCTTTCTTTATTTTTATTTTATGGATTTGGGTTATTTAGAATTTTTATTTTTGTGTATTATCTTTTGTCTTGGAATCTCACAATAGTTTTATTTTATTTTTGTAGAGCTTACTTGTGTCACGGAAGACATAATGGTGGATTAGTATGCAAGTGGACGTGTGACAGTTAAACTCTTCTCAAAATGCGAGATGTTAGTGCAAAGAAGAAGCAATGCGATCTCAAAATGCAGATCCAAGAGCGGCAGCAGCAGCAATGCAGTCTCAAAATGCAGATGTCAATGCAAAGCAGTAAAGCAATGCGGATGTGTTGAAGCCTCACAATGCAATACGATGTTAAAGCCTCACAATGCAAAGAGCGGAAGCACCTAGACTAACGGTTTCTCGAATTAATAAATCGGTGATCGATATTTCGTTAAATGTCACCTGGATTATGCAAAGTGTAATTTTGCAATGTTTTCTTCATTTAGTCATTGTGAATTGTGATTGTGTTGTAGTCATTTAAAAGGTCGGGTTGCGATATATCTCTCGTTGTAATGAAGTGTATACAATTTCTTGCTTTTCTATCGCTTTGCTTCGTTCCATATTATGCAATATTTCACACATATTTTGCCACCTTCGCTTCATTCCATATTATGCAATCCCTATGCGTAGTATACTATTTATGACAAATGTTTTACAGGGTACCCGGAACCTACCCGGAACCGCAGGTCCGGGTAGGTTCCGGTAATGATTGCTATGGGTAGGTTCCGGGTAACTGATTTAGGAACCGATTGTTTACTGGATAGGGTCCGGGTAGGTTAAAAAAGTTAGGGTACCCGGACCCGCTCACCCCTAATCAAAACCACATTCACAATTAAATGTGCACGACCACAAACCCAAAGAAGGACGTCCCAACTATGACACAACTGATGGATCTTGGTTTAAAAGAGGGTCATTTAAAACATGATCAAACGAGCTTTATTTCTGATAAAAAAAATAATTTAAGAAATCCAGCTTGAAATCAGAATCCGAGAGCTTTTCTCCTGATAAAACATTCATTATCATAGACATATGCACACATCCATACACCAGAAGACAATCGGCCTTAAACCTCTAACTGCTCATCATCGTATGGAAGGATTATATCAAGCTGCCCCCTTCGGGCGCTGATGGCATCCTTCCTTGTTTTCATATCACTTGGTGCCCGAGGCCTCTTCATAAAAATCCTTTAAAAAGTGAAAAACTGCCAAAAAATAAATAGGTATTACAGATATCCTTGAAGGGAGGAAGATGATTGAATGGAGAAAGAAAGTAAATATTTTGGAGAGAAGACCTTGAACAGCCCTGTCACATAAACAGTTTGTGTACTTACTTTCAGTTACATCGTCATAATCTACACACTATACTATTAAATAAATTCTGCATGCATGAACCCAGTTTTCTTAACTGTAAATCTTGTAGATGTTGTTTAGACTGTTTGTTTAAGCACGGAAACTATATACTCAGGCATAGCTACTACCAAAGTTTGGATGGAATTTAAAGTTATGGCTTCGATACATCACACATAATCTAAAGTAACCTAAATCATGTTAACTAGAACGCATTGATGGACAAATCAGTATCGCAGAGTATTCATAAGCATTTTGTCAAACATTATCCAATAATCGATTTCTTAGCAAAACTAGTGCACTAAACTTGAAGGTAAACTGGAATTTCTTTCGACTTACAAAATTCGAATAAGCTGCTGGAATCAATGAATTAATCACGGGACAGTATTTTTTTTTAAAAAAAATAGAATAGAAATATTAATTAATATTGTAATCCTTAAATCCTTCCCAAAATTTGAAGTTAATCAAAGATGGGAGCGGATCTGCTCCCCAGTCCGTATGCAAAGCTCCAGTACATCTCTCGGTAGTTTGCTAGGTGAAAGCCACTTGGCTGTTTAGAAATGAATGGTTTGGATTCATTTTTCCTTTGTGCTCTTTCTACTGATTTTTAGATAAATGGTAGACATACATATCTATATCTATATCTATATTTATATTATTTTAAAAGTATAAATATAAATATTAATTGATCAAAATATCTTTTAAAAATTCAAATATTAAATGATTTTTATATCCTTTTAGTTTAATTTTATCATATTTCTAATGGCTATTTTGGTACATAAAAAAAAATCACAATTAAAAATAGAGTTTGAAGTAAATACTACTTCTGAATTTTAATTCCTAATCTAATACGTAATTAATTAAAGAGTCTTCAATCTGCTATCACGTCCAAATAAGGAAAAATCAAATCAGTGGCCTTATTTGCGTTGGATATCTTTGTGGTTGAAGGTTTTTTGTGCGTTAGAAATTTACTCATTATTTAGTTATCATACCATATTTTAGTAGCTTACTGGCTTCGATTTTCTCATTTTTTTTAACTTTTCTCTATTTTTTCTCATTTATGTGCTATGTAAGAAAAAAAAACTTAAAGATCACTCCTTTAACTCTCTTAACTAACTGAGAGGAGTTCAAATGGTAAGCGTCCTCCACTTTCAACCCAAAGGTTGCACGTTCGAGTCACCAGGAGAGTAAAGGGGAGCTCCTGGGGAGGGTTTAAAGAAGAAAAAAAAACTCTCTTAACTATGTTAAATATGCTATGTTAAAAACTAAAAAAAAACATATTTTTAACTATCTTAATTATAGTGAAAAAACTCAAAAGTCCTTCATTTAATTCTCCTAACCTATTTATTTAGCACAATGAAATAAGAAAGAAAAATAAAGTCCGATAGAGTAAATAGGGGTACGTTTTTTCTTAAACCCCATGGACTAAGAAAGAAAAATAGAGTCTGATAGAGTAAATAGGGTAGGTTTTTCTTAAACCCCATGTATATAGCAGTTAAATATCATTTGCAGTTTATCTTTTATTTTTTCTCTCATTTATTTGTTTTTAAACTTTCACCTCCATAACTCATTTTTAATTACTATTCAATTTCAACTCTTAGTGATATTCGTAAGTCACATGCTTTTCATATTTATAACCCCCAAATATTTAGTGCAAAAGTTTAAGATACCATGGTATTTCTCCATTTTTATCTATATAAATTGATACTTTTTGTTTCATGATAGTCTTTGTTACATCCCGTAGTTCGCGTTCCGTCATGTTATTGACAAATACTGATGTCCCAGGGAGAGGTACGGCCTTACGAAAGGGTAATGAAAGTTTATGCCTTGTTTATGGAAGTCTCGGGGTGTTGAGAAGTCAAACGGATCTACGAAAATACGTTTCGACGAAATCAGAAAATTGGGCAATTTGACGGGAAGGTAGACGGACCGTCAATTTTCCCACTATGAGCCGTAAAATACCCTGGCAGTCATTCGAGTATTTGATGGTACCGTCAATCCCACTGTCGAATTACGACGGTGGAGAAATTTTTCGGGTTAAAAGCGGGTTCATTCGATTGTTCCTCATTGTTTCCCCAAAAATCAGATTTCCAAGCTCTCCAAACCCTCTCTATCATAACTTCTCATTCCTATCTTCACTCATTTCGAAAATACACTTCCAAAGCACCTTTAAGGCGATTCCAAACATCCATAAGTGATTTCTTCTTGAGTTAATCTTTCTTACTCTTGTATTACCTTTACTTAGCTTCATTATGTTGATTTAATGGTGGTCATGACCTAGAATCTAATTGGTAAAGAAGAATTCAATCAAATTAGGGCTTGTTGATTTGTTAAGCTTAAAAGTGAAAATTAATTAGTGGGTTTTATTAATCTAAGCATGGTGAATCTTTGTTTAGTACTTGTTAAGCTTAAATCTTTCATTTATGTTGAAAAAATTGAATGTTGAAAACTATGATTCATACCCAAACTTTGGGGTTTTGCTTATAAGATGAAATTAGCATAATGGTGTGTTGATTTAGTAATTGGTTAGTAGGATTGGACTCCTAACATGTTGAATTTCATAGTTCACCTTTAAAATGATTGTTTTACCTCTGTAATACATGTTTCCCCCTTCTTCCCTACTCGATTTGGACCCAAAAAACTAGTGTAATGATATGAGTGTTGTGAATTCCTTATTTTAACTTAGACTTCGATAATACTAGACTTTGAGTACGATCGTGATCCCCTGATAGGCAAAGCGCAAATGTGATTGTGTGACTCCCGCTCGACACTCCAGATAGGTTATGACTTACCTTCTAGTTAGACTTCGGTTAGCGAAACGTATGTGTAGTTAGATTTTTTTGGAGAAAGCATGTAAGCCTTCGGGTATGGAGTTAGGATGGAATACTTAGGTCGGTTACTGTGAATAAGTATGATTTGATGCTTCTTATGGTTATCGGACTTATATGATAGACCATGTTGTAATGTGATGTAGTTGTATCTCACCTATCTTGGCATGCTCATGTATAAGGAAGAAAATTGATGTGATACTAATACTGTTATTATGATAAGTGTTCTTGTGTGGCACAAATAGGAATTGATATAATATACCTGATGTTATTATTACATTGCATAGACTCTCATTTCATGATTTATTGATTGTGACCTTGCTATTAGCGTGACGGTGATAAATGAGAAGGGGAGTATATATGATTCATATGATATTATTATATCGCATAGTCATCTCTATTCTAGGCTATGTCATACATAATGACTGGTACATAGACGTCGCGGATCCCCATGGGTCATGACTATTGGGACGATGATATATTCTGTCCGGAGCATGTATGTACACATTGATCATGTGGCCACTGCAATGCATGTTTATTCATCATTCATTCTCATTATCTCATTTTACATCTATGGTTCGGACTTGTTGATTATACTTGTGGTTGTGATTATTCTGAGGAATTGTGAAAAACTGGACAGACTTGGGTTTAGGTGCTTCACCATAGGCTATGATTTGGTTACCGATCCTTCTGTACTTGAGTGGTTATTTTTGAATTGCGATATTACTTGTACTTGATTGCCAGTATGTCTATCTTTCAGTTTCTTTTTTGTACATATGTTAGCTAACTGTTGTCGGTCTATGATACCTATCAGTACATAGTGTTTGTACTGATACTACTCTTGCTACACCCTTTTCGGGTGTAGAGTTATTGCAAGAACTTTAGCGAGGTTCGATTAGCCTTCAAGGGTCTCGTGTAGTTCATCTAGATTTTTTGTTTAACTTTCATTCTAAACAGAAGTTGTATTCAGGTTGTGGTTGTATCTTTTATTCCAGTTGTATACTTAGAAGCTCTTGTATTATTCAGACCAGATATCTTGAGTAGTTGTTTTATCCTGCACTTGATATTTATAATATGAATTAGAATTCTATTTATTCCTCTTTATTTACTTTATTGTATTGAATTATTGATTAAGGGAAGGGTTCGCCTACCGAGGTGGGAAAGGTAGGTGCCACCACAACTTAGTAATTTGGATCGTAACACTTAAAGTTTACTAGTATAAATAATTTTATTAGTCGGCATGAGCGATTTTGGCATTCTGATTCAAATATGATGTGCAGATTGAGTATTTGACATATATTGAAGAACTAGAAGATTCTTCAAAAAAAAATTGTTGCTTGTTCTCAGGATAAGTTGATTATACTAGCTAATGTTGGGATTGAATTTCTTAAATTCTGGAAAAATATAAAAGGTGAAAATGGGTCCATTCACCTATTATATGATGTCTTAAATAGAAGCATCGAGAAGACGGTCACATGTACGTTTATTGTCAATCCGCAGTTTGACATATGCAAAGTTACTTGCTCAAAATAATTGAGTTGAGCGCATAATTTTCAGATTATGTAACCAAAATACTTCATCTTGCTAATGCTAGTTTATATCCAAGCTGGTTTAGCGTTGAACGCCTCCGATAAATAGCTAAATCATTGCTAATGAGAAAAAAGCTTCATGTGTTGATCTGAAATATGATTTATTGCATACATCAACAGTTGTATGCTTCAAACCAATAATTTATGATAAATTTTTCTCTCACAATTGGTTCAGGGTCAGGAACCGGATATTTCCATCTAACAGTTTTTATGTGTGGTATATAATTAATTAATCTACCATGATGCACAAAGATGGATTCCCCCAAAGAAGATGGGATATGTGTCAGTTTTTTAACATAAATGGGAGAGAATCAACAGCTAAGAAATATGTTATGAATTATAATTGGTATGATCCTCATTCAAAGATAATTCAAGTCAAGTGTTAGAAGCATTTGCTAACCCAAAATTAATTTTTAATTTCAGCTGCAACATGCTCCTATTAAATTAATGTCCCTGAAGGACAGAGTATACAACATGCATGAAGCATGCTAGATCAATTGGTTTCAAATGAAATAATCCTTGAAAAAAGGGAAGAGCAAATGATCAAAATTGTCATAATAAGGAGGTAATGTGCTCTCGAAGAGCCTACGACACAACATTTCATGAAACTTCGTGAGAGGTTTAGGTACTTAAAAATAATGAAAGTGATGAGATCTCAATAAGTTACATCACATTGTGAACCGATACAAATGATATATCATCGACAATATCTTTGGTACAATATAACACAATATTGTAAAAGATTGTGAGGATCTGAATTCTACATCTATAAAGCATTCTAATGTAGACATTATTACCAAGTGAAATGACGCATTTTTAGTAAGCTTCACTCTTATTGGACCTGCAGTCCGGACAACAGAAAATGTCACGCATTTAAATATTAATGGATATTGTCATTTGACAAAATTTATATGAAAATTCTTGAAGAATTAGAAATGCCTGAAGCATATACAGGTTCTAAAAATCTTTTCATAATTCGTATATGGATTAAATTAAGCAAAGTGAATGTGATTTTATCATAATGAGTATTCATTGACTAAGGGTACATGTGACTCTATTATCCTTATGTTTTTTGTGAGTGTAAATTAATTACTTGAATAGTATTCGAACTCTTGAAGAGTTTTCAAAGGCAATAGATTATCTGCTGAAAGAAGTTGAAATGAGAAACTTGCAAAACTCTTTGGTCCTGAAGTGCAATATCTTTATGCAATTAATGCATATATATATTTTGCTATGCATATGAGGGATTATTGCCATACAATGTTATTTTACATGACAATCAAATCATATAAAGATAACATCTGTTTATAAAGTAAGTTAGGATTGCAATTGAAGTGATTTCAATAATATTATATGTCGATGCAACTCTATCAAAAAATTGAAGATGCAGCAACATACATAGCCCAACTAAAGGGATGATTCATAAAAGAAGATAAAACTAAGCATATTTCACCAAATTTGTTCTTCACACATGATCTCCAAAGAATAATGATATCAACGTGCAACATATTCGTTTGAGAGGTAATATGGCTAATTTGTTCACCAAGTCTCTACCAACTGCAACTTTCGAGAAGATTGTGCACAAGGTTTAGATGCGAAGACTCAAGTATTTGGATTGAAGTTCACATCAGGGGGAGTTAATATGCGTTGTACTCTTTTTCCCGCACAAGATTTTAGTCCCACTGAATTTTTCTTGTAAGGTTTTTGATGAGTCAGCCAAAATGTGTATTACTAGAATGTGTATTTTTTCATTCACTAGAATTTTTTCCACTTAATTTTTTTCTAGTAATGTTTTAATAAGGCCCATTATCTATCAAATAGACATCTAAGGAGGAGTGTTATAAATAATATTTATTTATTATTGTGATATCTATCTTTAGGAGAATACTTAGGGTTAGCAACGTTGGGACCAGGTTAGTTTTCTATTATAAATAGAGATATTCCCTTCATCGTATTTTACGTCCCTCAAGAGAAATAAGAATTCTCCTCTCTTCTCTCTTTTTCTCTACAAATATTCTTGTTTTAGTTTAATTATTTCATAACAAATAATGTTTTGTTGTGTCAATAGTACATAATTTTAGAATATTTGTGATTCTGAAATAAAAAAAAGGGAGACGATTATTGGAGAAAATTGGTGGGAGAAAAAATGTATATATATGAAGTGAGTGCTAAAATAGTAAGAGAATCTATTTAAGGAAGAAAATATATTTTTCAGATATTACTAGAAAATTTATTTCTCTTACATCTTCTTTCTTGAGTTTTCATTTTTTTTTCTTCACTCATGGAAATTTGTCTAACCAAATCTCTTACAAATATATTTGGTAGAATTTTAGACGTATGAGTGATAATATATTGATATTTTACGAAGAGCAAATGAATTATATTTTCTTCTAAAATTTTAAATTATGCACATACAAAAAATAATGTATGCAAAAAAATTGTAATTTTTGTTTTAGTGATCTACTTGCATAAATTATTGTTTGTGTGATATTAATAGATATGATTTTTATAGACGAAAATGTAACCTCATAGTTCTTTTTCTTTTATCCCGATTAAATTTAACAAAAGAATTAATTTATAAATTTATTAATATTTTGTATAAAATAATTGTGCGAAGCACGATCAAATTCAGTAGTTATTAATATAGGAGATACGCACAAAGTGAGTATACTAATACTACTAGTTTTATAAATAAAAAGGTGATTGTTCTACCTAGAGATGACAGTGGATCCTGAACTCAGTCCGGATTCGGTAGATCTAGATCCATTTTGTAGGATATGAATCTTCAAAATTTGGACCCGACGGATCCGGATCGGACCCGGATCCGTTTCTGACGGATCGGACCCGGATTCGTTTCTGACGGATCGAATCTGGATCTGGATCTTGTGTTTGAGATCCGTATCCGGTTCAGATCCGACCCATGGATCCGTTCTTTATTAAATATATGCATAACCTAGAATGTAATTTTATAAGTATTTTCTTAAAATTTTTCATAATTTCTGTATTTTACATTCAGGTTTGGAGTAATGGATATTGGAAATTTTATGAAGAATTAGTTGGAACATCAATTTTATTACTCCACTAATCACCCTCAGCTTCCACTCTCACACCTCTTAGTTTCCTTGAATAAATAAATTAACAGACCTCTTAATTTATTCTTTAGATATAAATCAGTGCTGTAATATATTTATTTTCCTTGTTTGCTTCAATATGACTTTAATGCCTTTCTACTCCAAAATGGTTAAATGAAATAGCTTCTTTAAATATCATGCATTCTTTAATATACTCAAATTATCTCTTGTTTACTTATTTAATTTTCTATATATTGTTATAAATATATGTACATGTTTCTCAGATTTAATTAGGTCTTTATCATTTTATGAGGCTTCCTGATTTTTTTTTGCTGTTATAGAATCAAGAGACATTCATTTGTCTACAACAATATAGGGAGGCCAAAGATGTCATCGTCCAATTCTTCATGTGCATCATGCAAATTATTGCGTCGAAAATGCACTCAAGAATGTGGATCCAGATCCGATCCGTGAATCCGAATTTGAATCTGATTTTTATGAACCCGATGGATCTGGATCCGAATCTGAATCTAGATCTAATAGGATTCGGTTCAAATCCGATCCGTTGTAATCCCTAGTTCTACCTTCTATCAACACTTGCTCTGTGAAACGACGAAAGTGCTCCTAAAGCTGCTGAAATGCGCAAATAGCCACTTTGCCCATGCTATTTAAAACTCAGTCTTCGATTTATAAATATTTAAAACTAGTCAATTTTTTTAAAAGTGAATAAACTTAAAACTAAAAACGAAATGTCTTAAGTAGTTGCTGTCTTTGTTGGGATAATAAGTAATCGTATATGAAGGCCATCTTGGAGTCTCCATCCATTTGCAGTATATGTGATTTTTCTACGAATCATAATTTATTATACTTTTATTTTACACTCATTCATAATTTTTTTTGATCAAGACCTTTTTATTTTACACTCATTCATTATTTTTTTTGTTTATCGAGTTTTTTTTATTAAGAAAGAATGAAGGTAAAATAAAAGGTCTTGGTCAATATATTTTTAGTGGGTCAAGTCAACAAAATGATTAAAATGACTATTTTTTTATTTCTTAAAATTTCAACTTTAAATAAAAATTTCATGTCAGCACAATTTAATTAAATCACTTAAAAATATTAGATAATTTTATAGGTGAAATGTCAATAGTTGAGTGATTTTTTTATTATAACACAAAGTTGAGTGATTTTTTAAGAGAAATGTTCATAGTTGAGTGACCATCTAAGATATTATCTCAACTTCATTTTTGCGTAGGGAGAAAAGTTTATGTAGTATAAAATTAGAGGAATTTATACTTTATGAGTTCGAAATTAGAATTATATTACATTTTATCTTGTTTACTAGTTTGAGATTATATTTTTACTTAATAGTAGTATATTTTTAGATATACAAAGTCTAAGCTAAAACAAGACTTAGGATTATCCGAATTCATAATTTGGAGAGTGTTTGAATTGACTTTTTAAAAGTGGTATAAGCCAAAAGCTAAATTCGTAGTTGATCCTACCCAACTTTTGTTTTTTTGCTTATTTTGTATCTTTTTTACCTAAAAAATATATATTTAAAAACACTTTTTATTTCACCAAAACACCTCAAAACTAAAAAAAAAAGCTTAAAACCAAAAAACACTTAAAATAAACCAATCCAAACACCCTCATGTTCACTACATCAGTCCCTTTTTAAAATGCTAAACTTTACATCAAGATTTATGATTAAGAAAACAAAAGTAAAATAAAACGAACAAAAGCAAACTCCAAATTAGTACAATGCATATCTCAAATTTAATGAAAGTTTTTTATTTCTTATCCGGTGTTTGATATATGTATCGGAGCTCGACTATATCTAGGGCTCCATTAAGAGAAGACTATATTTAGGGCCTATTCAAAAAAAGCGCGTCAAGTATTTTTTGTGAAAATTTAATTGGTGCAGACATTATAAGCGATTATTTTTATTTTTATTTTATTTTGAAAAAATAATATTCAATATTTCATCAAAAAAACCCTCTTCATACGTTCAAAGTTCGCATCTCAATGCAAAAAATCGACGGCCCTAATCGGGGAATATCTCTTTTCAAACCGCAAATCTACGGTCGAGATCACCCTACGTAATAGCACACCGTTCAGAAAGAAACCAAACAATTAGGACATTGCAGCATTTATACACACACAAAAAAAACACTGCTGCTCCAGAACTAAAGCTTGCATTTCTTGTCGATTTTAAGCTTCAATTCAATCATGGGGAAAGGTCCTGGTCTTTACACTGAAATCGGCAAAAAAGCACGAGGTAACATAAAATACTGTGTTGATTTGTTTTTTTTTTTTTTCAATTTTGAGCTTTTTTTTTGTTGTTGTTGGTAATATTAGTAAGTAATAATATTTTGTATTGTATTGAATAATCAGATCTATTGTACAAGGACTACCAGAGTGATCACAAGTTCTCTATCACCACTTATTCTCCCACTGGAGTTGTGAGTTTTGGATCTGTTTTTTTTTTTGCTGATTTTGCTCCTTTAACTCTGTTTGGATGGCCGTTACCCATGGTTTCATAATGTATTGTATTGTATATATTTGGATAGCTTTATCGTTTGTTTTGGTTCAATAACTTTTTAATTGTTTGTTTTGACGGTATGTTACTGTATAATATATAAGTTTACAAAAATACCCTTAACCCTTAATTACAAACTACTTTATATATATTAGAAAATAAAGTAGGTGGTGGTGAGGGGTTGTGGGTGGTTAGGGGGTAGTGGGATGGGGGTTATAATGGTTAAATGAAATAAGAAACCACGTAAAAACCACCAAATCTGTGGTTATAAAAATTGAGCTTTTTCATGGTTATATAACCACGGAAGTACACCGGGTTTTAAAACACCATACAATATAATTTTAAAAGAACAATGGATGAAATCCATACAATAATGAACAACGGGAAACAACCATCCAAACAGGGTGTTAATTTATAGTTTTATACCTGCTTGTGCATTCTGTAATTTATCATAATTGATTGTGGCTGTTCGTTATAGGAGGAATTTGTTTCACTCTATCAACTTAATATAGGGCATTTTGCATTTCGAACTATTCCACTAATAGTATTATCTCACACCTTTCAGAAAGTAATTATTCCATTTCAAATTCGTAAGCATAACTTCTGAATTTTCTTCCACTACTAGTAATATGACTCATAAGTCATTAATATCTCCATGTTCGGTCTGGGACAAAGGTAGTACTAGCATTTTGTATCTACACTTGGGGATTGTTTGGTAGGGTATATAAGAATAGTACTTAATAGGCCCTATTAGTAATGTAGGGAAATTTTGAGGGACTTCAAGGGCAATTTTACAAAAATATCCTCCATATTCTTTAGGATTGAAAAAGTGTACCAAACAAGGGATTCGTAATACCAGAGCTAATACATGCATTATCTTCTCTAATACATCCTACCAAACGACCCCTTAGACATTGTTTTTGGATGGTTTAATGCATATAGAAGTCTTCGCAGTTGGTTCCACTGGTATAGTTGTTAGGAAAACTATTTTGATGCATTTACTCATTTTATATGCTTGTGCGACTTTTGGATTGGTGATTTAACCACATTTTTATGGATTGACAGAAAGTTAATAATGGCAATTATTTTCTTCAGACTGATTGCTATATCCACCACCCCCTTCTTTTTTTTTTTGCAACGGAAATCTGCTTGATTTTTTACCATGTTGCCCTTTGGTTTCAAGCAGCAAGTTTTTGCTGCAGTGTTTCTTATTGACTCACTGTTAGGATTGTTTTGTAAGCTAATCTTTACATGTCCTTTGGCAGGTTATTACTTCATCAGGAGCAAAGAAAGGTGATCTGTTTTTGGCTGATGTTAACACTCAGTTGAAGAACAAGAATGTTACAACAGACATTAAAGTAGACACAAACTCCAACGTGAGTACTGCAATTTACTCCTTGCACGATGTGCTCATAGTTTTTCGTCTTCTTTAAAAAAATTCCTTTTATTTTATTTGTCAACTTATAAATCTGGGCTCTAGCAATGTGGACATTATGACTTCTAACCAGAAAGTACATAAAAACAATATTTCATCATTTGTAGATTGGTTTTCATGTACTGTTTCATTCTTCAGTCTTTGCTGCTTGGGATGTATTATTGAAGCACAAGTTATTTGCCTTTTTTCTTCTTGGGATATGCATTATGACAAAGTAGTTGATCTGACTTAATGGTGTATTTATGCTAGCTTTTCACAACCATTACGGTTGATGAAGCTGCTCCTGGGTTGAAGACAATTTTGAGCTTCAGAGTTCCTGACCAAAGGTCTGGAAAGGTAAATAGCAATATCGCATCAAATGTATGTATTAAAAGAAGAAAATGTCAAATCAATTACCACTCATGCTTATTCTAATTTTTGTTTTGGTCTTCACAGTTGGAAGTTCAATATCTACATGACTATGCTGGTATATGCACCAGCGTTGGGTTGACAGCAAACCCGATTGTTAACTTTTCTGGTGTAGTGGGTACCAACATTCTTGCTCTAGGAACTGATGTATCCTTTGACACCAAGACGGGAGATCTCACCAAATGCAACACTGGTTTGAGCTTCACAAATGCTGACCTTGTTGCTTCTTTGAATCTGTGAGTGGTTTACAGTACTGTAGCATATGTTCACTTGAAGTTCACATATTTTAACTATGAAGTTAAGTATATAAGTTGTATGTTAATTCATTAGCCCGTGCTATTAGAAAATTGTTTAAAAAGGGCTTGATACTGATCATAGCTTTAATCTTCAATGTGCATGTGTTATGACAACTCAGGAATAACAAGGGAGATAATCTTTGTGCATCATACTACCACACAGTCAGCCCTCTCACAAGTACTGCTGTTGGGGCTGAGGTGAACCACAGCTTCTCCACAAATGAGAACACCATCACCGTGGGTACGCAGCACCGATTGGATGCTTTGACCAGTGTGAAGGCAAGGATTAACAACTTTGGAAAGGCCAGTGCTCTGCTTCAACATGAGTGGCGCCCAAAGTCCCTTTTCACAGTTTCAGGGGAAGTGGACACCAAATCTGTTGACAAGGGTGCCAAGTTTGGACTTGCTTTGGCTCTCAAGCCGTAGGCTTGTCATCTTTAATCCATAGACATGAGGCCTTACTGCAATTTGAAGACTTGTTCTGTGGTGTTTTTTGCACTGTAAAAATAATTTAGGTGGTTGCTTGAACCTATGCATCCTCGTTCTAAAGTTCATACATTCTTATTCACTCAAAAATGATGGGTGGTGCCCTATATCAATTCTAAGACCTTAAGAGGTCAAGCTTGAGATTTTGTCATAATCAACAGCCAATTTTGAATATATTTACCGGTCCATGTTTACAGCTCACAAACTGCTGAGACTGTATCATGCAATGGCCGGATCGGTCAAATAAAGCTCATACCAAGCCATATGCTGTTATGGATCTGTTTTGCTGAGTAATGGATGTTTATCACGTACTTGAAAAGACGAGGTTATGCCTCTGGTTAATGGTCTTTTCTATTTTTATTCTCTTGGTGCCATTCTAGTGTTTGCAGTTGTGTTTTTGAAGGTATCCACATGAGATGTGCACGTAAACGAGAGTGAACGTGATCATTACCCAAACAAATGTTCACGAAGGATGATTCTTGACACCCACTGGACAGGAAAAGAAGTTTTTAAACTCGCATTAACCGGTCACTCAATTTTTCCTCTTTATGAACAAAATCACTGGCCTGTACATTTTGTTTCTTGGAAGTAAAAGATAATTTACCGTATCACAAACGTGCTTCTTTTTATACTTATGCTAAGGAATTTAAATGTCACGCTCACGCAGGAACACGGTATTTTATCTTTATACATGCTTTCACTATTTTCTAAAAAAATTGGGGGCTTGGGGAGGCATAGATAGGGCGACAGAGAAGAAGAGCCTGATTAGAATCCAAGAAGAGGTGCAAGTTAGTAGCTTCCACCCACTTTTCTCAAAGGGAACGTATGTGTACGTTTGAATAGAGGGGCAGGGATTCAGCAGTTGAAAAACACTCGAAGAGCCCCAAATGCAATGAGATCATTCTGAAGAAGACCTCGTGTGTTTACCATTTATGCAGAGGCTTGTATACACTGCTTCCAAGTTCTAACCACCACCCAAAAGGGAAGCGTGTGTGGAACTCTCTTTGTATTTCAAATATCTGCTTCTTTGCTCATGGCATGTAGTAATATGTCAATGAAACAATACTACCTGACTACTAGACGACAAAGACTTAAAAAACTGCATGTAATTTACATTAGCAATAGCAACACACATATGCTGAGAACTATAGTAGCCATCATAATCAAACACGACGTAACATTACTTACAAAACAGAACCACAAGAGACATGGTGAAACACATCTATAAAAGATTTGGTTGCTGGACAGCTGAACCTTGCAGTAATCCTTGTCGAATCTGCCCTGCAATGTCACTAACAGCACCAGGTCCATGTGGGATAAAGACTGCTGAGGATTTGGAGCTAGCACCAATTTCCTTCATGGTGTCAAAATACTGAGTGATGAGGACCATGTCCAAGACGTCCTTGGCAGTAGTTCCTGGGACATTTACCGAGAAACCAAGAACACTGTCCCTTAAACCATCCACAATGGCCTGGCGTTGTCTAGCAACCCCTAGTCCTGCCAAGTACTTAGCCTCAGCATCACCTTCAGCTCGTTTAATCTGCACAATTTTTTCAGCTTCTGCTTTCTCATTGGCGGCTACTCTCAACCTTGCAGCTGCCAAAATTTAATGTAAAACCAACGATTAGGTCAAAGCTGAAAATTTTACTTACGACTGGCTAGATTCTGGACAAGATTGAAACCAATTGCTTGACATAGTCCAAGGTAGTCAACAGAACCTAGCTACAGCAACAACAGAAGGCCTTTTTCTTTATATTTATATATTTCTGAAATCGAATCATCGTGCACTTTAGGCCCTTCTAAAAGCTATGAGGTGGGGTAAACACAAGTAGAGAAAGACTGAGCTTGCTCATGCTCTCATGCGAAGCATGAGAATAAGAGATAGCTTGAGATATTTCATAAGCTAAATATTTGATTCTCTCAAGGGAACAATTTGCACATCTGAGAGGCCAAATCCTTCCTCTACTCTATTATTCATATTCTTTTCTCTTGGGTTCATGTATTCTCCACTTAGCAATGTACTAATATGTATTTTAATCGTCTCCAAGACACTTTTTTATGTTCTTGTTTTATACATCCCCATCCCTCCATAATTATGAAACAGCAATTTTCATAGGTTCATAGACCTGATCGCACCTAATTTCATCAGTTAGTCATTTATAAATCACGAGACAGCTATCCCAATTACTGCTATTAGATAGAGAGAAAGGATGTGTTGCCTGCATTGGACTAGCTAAAGAAAAAGGTTATACATGATACCTGCATTGATTTCATTCATAGCTCACTTGACGTGTTCATCTGGCTCTATATCAACTATGAGTGTCTGAACAATCTCATATCCGTAAGCAGACATCGCCTATGTATCATGCAAAGGAAGATGAGTACAATAACCATCATTGCTTGTCATTTGCTTACACCGTTTATGATAGCAATGAATTACCTTTTCAAGTTCATCGTCTACTGCTTTAGCAATTTGATTCTTCTGCTCAAAGACATCATCCAGATTTAGCTTTGGAACACTCGCTCTGATAACTGTAAAGTTATGAGAGAGGACATCATCATTTGGGACGGAATTAATAAGTTTAAAAAAAAATGAACGTCAAGCATTGTGCTTGTGAAATTGCAGCAGACAGTACCTTTAGATATTATCACTTTTCATCTGTTGTCATGAGAAAGAAAAATATAAGAGATTCACATTTTCATACCATCAAAGACATAGGCTTGGATCTGGGATCGAGTATTACTAAGCTTGTAAAAAGCATCAGTAGCTTTATCAGCCAGAGCACGATATTGAATTGAAGCAACAACAGTTACAAATACATTATCCTGCACGACGAATGAAGGTTTTACCAGATAAATCATGACAAAGGAAAAGGTCATGCTGTAGATTACTGTCATTGAGCACAGTGAGATAGCCCATATTAGATTACCATGATATAACATGATCGTTTACATGATTCTTTCATTTGATTAAAATCAGAACCTAGATGTTTACTAAGGTGAACAAGGACAAACAAATGTGTACTACAAAATGTGAACTAGCAGTCTAGCAAGACATGACATGGAAGACGGAGATAATGAGACAAGCACGAGGTTTTTGTAGTCGTAGAACACCTTCACCTTCAACCATCGGGGTTCGAGTCAACAAGTGAAAGTAGAAACCTTTTCACTTGGACTAAAAAAAGTTACAAATTAAAAAGCCAAAAATAAAATAAAAATCAAGACAAGACAACTTTATAACATAATATCATCTTTGAATTAATAGTTCAATAATCTTTTACCTTTTTTGTTTTGTTATGGTAAATCTCGCCCCCACAACCACCTACCCAAGAGCCAACAATGGCTTTTTCCAACTTTGATTACTTGGTGACTTGAACTTCCAACCTCTTAGTTTGAGAGTCTTTTCCTGATTCTCATTAGTTAAGAGAAGTTAACAAAAAAGATCACAAACTTGAAAATTTTGAAAAGCCATAGGCATATCCATCACATTGTAACATGAACTAATTATCCTCAGGAATTAAGGGAAAAGTGTTTTTTCAAGCATATGCTAAGAGATTTAGGTGGCGGCAGAGATGGATTCAAACTTTAAATTTTATGAGTTCAATATTTAAGGTTTCACATTATATTTTAAAGTTATGGGTTAATGTCTACTATCTGTTGCAATTTTAATAAATTGGTTCACCTGAACTCGGTAACTAAGAGCTGCATAACCCCCCCCCCCCCCCCCCCCCCAAGGCTGCCGTGGCAGAACTTCCTCTCCGTGTTATGTAATAAACTAATGGAAAAGTTTATATCTAGTTGGAAAAACAACTAGCATTTTGGCTAACACCTTTGACGGTAAAAAGTTACCTGCAGCTAGTGTTTACACCAAATTATATTAATTTACGCACCTTTGACTTGGTCTCGCATCTTACATCAAGCTGCTGCAACCTTAAAGTTAGGTAACCAGCAATCTGGCCTCCTAAACACCATGGCAAGAAATGACATCCAGGTTCAAGCACATCATCAAACTTGCCAAATCTCTCTCTGATAGCCACTGTTGATTGGTCAACTTGTACACAGCAAAACAGATTCCCCATAGTCTCTGTTTCCCAAAAATTCCAAAAGAGCAGGGAATTATTCACAATTTCAAAACACACAAAAATTGAAGAAAAAAGAGATAAAAGAGCAATCTTTCTTTCTTTAACAATAAAATAACAACCAATTATCTTATGCCACATACAACAAGTGTATAGGTGCATATAGTATCTTGAACTAACTTACTCCCTCCGTACGAAATTGATTGTCTTAGTTTAACTTGACACGGAGTTTAAAAAAATAAAGGACCGACTTTTGAAATGTGTGGTCCAAAACAAGCCTTAGATATTTGTGTAGCTATAAATAATCTGATAAAGTTAAATTATTTATAAATATAGAAATGTGTCAATCTTTTTGTGACAAACTAATAAAAGAAGTAAGAACGGAGGGAGTAAGAATCAAAAGCCAAGAATCAATGGGCAACTTTTTGTTTCTTTTCTTTATGGTAGGGTGCCCACAAAGGAAATAATGTAATTGCAAATGTAAGATTGTATTAATCTCCCTTGGTGAGTATTTCTCATTAATACAAATATATATAGTGTGTACAATGTTGAATCCTAATTGCATAAGGATCCCATATTTACTATAATTATACACTACTATTAATTACAAAATATATGGCGAATATATGGTAATATTCGCTAATACACCCCCTCAGTCGGAGCGGGAGGAGGCCGGACGCTGAGACTGGATATGAAGTCTAGGAATAGCTGTCTAGGAAGTCCTTTAGTGAAGATATCCGCATACTGATACGAAGAAGGCACATGCAACACCTTAACATGACCTATAGCAACCTTCTCACGGACAAAATGTATATCCATCTCAATGTGCTTGGTTCTCTGATGCTGAACCGGGTTATGAGATAAGTACATTGCGGATATGTTATCACAGTATACCATAGATGCCTTACACAAGGGACACTAAAGCTCCAAAAGAAGGTTTCAGAGCCAGCAGATCTCAGCAACAACGTTTGCAACGCCTCTATACTCTACTTTTGCACTCGATCGGGATAGGGTGGCTTGCCTCTTGGCAAACCACGAAATGAGATTATCACCCAATAACACACAGTAGCCGGAGGTGGAGCGTCGCATGTCCGGACAGCCTGGCCAATCGACATCCGTATATGATATCAACATGGTCGGTGCAGAGAGGTAGAGATGCAAACCATAATCAAGTGTGCCCTTAACATATCGAATGATAAGCGCTGTAAAATGAGGCTCCCTGGGACATGCATAAATAAACACACATGCTGAACAACATAAGCAATATCAGGCCTGGTGAAAGTAAGATACCGAAGTGCACCTGCAAGACTCCTATAAAGAGTGGGATCGGACACTAGAGCACCATCAATGGCACTGAGTTTCGACTTTGAGTCAACCAGAGTAGGCATGATCTTGCAGTTCGCCATTTTAGCCTTGTACACAATTTCTTCTGCATAGTTACGCTGAGACAGGAACATAATATCCGCATATCTAGTCACTGATATCCCCAAGAAACAACTTAACTTCCCTAAGTCAGTCATAGAAAATTCGAATTTAAGCAGAGCAATGATCTCATTTTTCAACACATCAGAAGAGGTAGTGAGAACAATATCATCCACATATAATAACAAGTATGCAATGTTACTACCTCGATGAAATATAAAGAGAGAATGATCACACTTGCTTCATACAAACTCAATCTGCATAATGTAATTAGCAAAACGTTCATATCATGCTCGGGGGGGCTATTTCAAACCATATAGTGACTTGCGAAGTCGGCAGACATAATGAGGGGCCTCCGGATGAACAAAGCCTAACGGCTGGTACATGTAAACAGTTTCTTTCAAGTCCCTATGTAAAAATGCATTCTTCACATCAAGCTGATGAATTGGCCAATCTTTACCCATAGTTATGCTTAGAACCGTGCGAATGGTAGCCGGTTTAACCACCGAACTAAATGTCTCACCACAATCAATACCCTCATGCTGATTAGTACAATTAGCTACAAGTCTCGCCTTATATCACTCAAGGTCACCATTGTCTCTGAATTTGTGACGAAATAACCACATACAACGAATCACATTCACCCCATCTGATGTAGGAACCAAATCCCAAATGTGATGTTTCATTAAAGCATTAAAATTCTCACGCATAACCGCATTCCAATTCGGATCAATTTTGGCTAATTTTGGGTTTTTGGAATTGGGGATATAGTTTGTGTGGATAGGTTAAAATGGACATTGAGTTTGAAAATCTCGTATTGAGCACGGGTTTCCATACGGTGCGTAGGGACAGGGGCAGTTTGGGTAGACCGGTGGGGTGTCGAGTCGGGGGTATACTGTTGGGTTTGGATTTGTTAAGGCAGTGACGGTGGTGGGTGGTTGTCGAAAGAGGTCGACGGAGTAGGGGTTGGGGGTGGGTTCCGATGACCGGGACGGGTTGGGTGTGGGTGGGATTGGGTCAAATCGAGTGGATATAGGTTACTCGATGTCGGGTCGGGTGTTGGTGACTGGTTGGGACGGCGTTGCGGTGGGGCAGTCAAGGGGCTGGTACTATGACGGGGTTACGATGGGGCAGTCGGGGGGCTGGTTTGGGCGACGGGAGAAAGGGCGGCAGGTGGCGGTGACCACCGGACTAAACGTCTCACCACAATTAATACCCTCCTGCTGATTAGTACCATTAGCCACAAGTCTCGCCTTATATCGCTCAAGGTCACCATTGTCTCTAAATTTGTGACAAAATAGCCACATGCAACGAATCACATTCACCCCATTCAGTCTAGGAACCAAATCCCAGTGTGTTGTTTCATTAAAACATTAAATTCCTCACGCATGGCCGCATTCCAATTCGGGTCAATTTTGGCTAATTTTGAGTTTTTAGGAATTAGGGATAGTTTATGTGGATAGGTTAAAATGGACCTTAGGTTTGAAAATCTCATGTTGAGCACAGGTTTTCATACGGTGCATGGGGCAGGGGCAGTTTGGGTAGACTGCTGGGGTGTCGGGTCGAGGGTATACTGTTGGGTTAGATTTGTTGAGGCAGTGACGGTGGTGGGTGGTTGTCGGAAGAGGTCGACGGAGTAGGGGTTAGGGGAATGGGTTCCGGTGACCGGGACAGGTTGGGTGTAGGTGGAGATCGGGTCAAATCGAGTGGATATGGGTTACTCGATGCCGGATTGTGTGTCGATGACTGGTTGGGACGGCGTTGCGGCAGTCTGGGGGCTGCTACTGTGACGGGGTTACGCTGGGGCAGTCGGGGGGCTGGTTTGGGCGATGGGAGAAAGGGCGGAAAGTGGCGGTGACATTGGGTTTGTCGATTGGGTTTGCCAGCGGGTGTGAGAGACGATGGTGGGTCGGGTCGTCACTGTCGGGGAGTGTTACGACAGATCGATGGTGGTGGCAGTGGCAGTGGCATTCGGCGGTGATTGAGCTGTGGCGGTGGCACGACAGAATTCGGTAAGTATGACGGGGGAGGTATCCGGCTCGTCTAGAAAGGTGTAATCCATGTTTCGGAATTTTTTAATGTTTGCAAATAGAAAGATTGTTTCGTCAAACGTGACGTGATGAGAGACGTCGATTTTGCGTGTAGACAAGTCGTAGCAAAAATAGCCCCTATGATTAGACGGAAAGTCTACGAAGACACATGGAGTGGTGCGAAGAGCTAATTTATGAGGGGCAGGAGAGGCAAGATTTGGGTAGCACAGGCAACCGAAAATTCGAAGATGATCAGAGGAGGGCCTGCATTAAGTGGGCATGCTGCGTTGTTGTAAAATTCTGTCGTGGGCCTGGGTATTGGCGCAATAAACTGGGCTGCCAGGATCCAGGAAACTAGGCTAAGGCTTGCTGCATCGGGTAAGCAGTTGCGGCCCAGGCTCCTGAATTGGGCCACTACCCTGGGCTGGCCCAAGGCGGGAAGCTGCTGGGTTGTTGATGCGGCTGAGTGGACTGCTGGCCAGATCGGCCCCCTTTCCCGCGGCCTCTACCGCCTCGACCGTTGTCGCGGCCTCTGCCGCCCCTACCACCGTCGCGGTTGTTCAGCGGTTGGTGGTTGTCCGGCGGTGGTGGCTGGCAGGCGAGGGTGTTGTTTGTTGCGGGGGTTTCAACTGCTAACGACTTTTGATTGTGTTCGTCCTGCTTGGCACGTCGGGTTTCCTCCAAGAGTAATTGTGAACGGGCCTGTTGAAGCTCGGTACTGGGTCGGCTTGTTGAATCATAGTCACTAGAGTATCGTATTCGCCCTTTGGTAAGCCAGAAACTAGTTGGAGGACCATTTTTGTTTCAAAAGTTGGTGTCCCCACATTGGATAATTGGTCCGCAACAAGTTTTAATTGTTTACAATACTCGAACATATTGGCGAAATTCTCGAGACGTGTATTGTTGAACTGTTCCTCCAAATACACGGTACGTGTATGCTTGTTATCCTGAAATATCTCCTCCAAACGTAGCCATAACTCACGAGCCGAGGCACCGATTTTCATAATCGTATGAAGCAAGTCTTTAGAGATGGTGCCATAAATATATTGTTTGACGATAGCGTCAAGACGACGCCACGTCGTGTCTGCAACGTCGATAGGACGGGGGAAAGAGTCGTCAATATGGTCAAGCACGTTGTACGCGCATGAGTGAATGCGAAAAAGTTCAACCTACGATGAATATTGACCATCTTTTTTATCAAGAACTAAGGGAATGAAATTCTTGATATTCGTGACGGCGAACGCCGGATAGAAAGAAGAGGTGGAGGAGGGAGCGGGGGTTGTCTATGACACCTGTGGAGGAGGCGGAAGCCTTAGGAGAGGTGTGGTAGACATGGGAGTCACAAAGAAGGGACAAGAAAGAAAACAGAAAAACTGTTGCAGTCGGCCGAAGTGCGGCAGCGGCTAGAAAAAAAAAAGAATTTAAGTGTTTTTAGGGTTTGGCTCTTGGTATAAGATTGTATTAATCTCCCTTGGGAGTATTTCTCGTTAATACAAATATATATAATATGTACAATGTTGAATCTTAATTGTATAAGTATCTTATATTTACTATAATTATACACTACTATTAATTACAAAATATATAACGAATATTACCAAATATTCGCTAATAGCAAAGATTATGCTAAATTTGGCATCAAAATTAATTGGGTAAGAAATAGATAAGAAGATTGAATTTAACCAAGATTACAAGGATGGAACATACCTTGGTTATTATTTTGCAGTTCGTTGTAACCAAAACCCGTATTTTTTCTAGATAATCTCCTAATTGTTCCCGAGCAACTAGAAAGAGACACGAGGTGGGTGTAGCGAGGGGGTGGAGGGGGGGGGGGTTTAATACGGGTTGATGTGCAGCAACGTGTGAGCTAAGTAGATGGACTTTAGAAAGCGAAAATCTAAATTATATAGCCCACAGCAGTACACAGAAATTTACGTTCGAAAGCTACATCGCCCTAAATAAATGACGAGGATTGCATTTTGCATAACGATCAATGTGTTTACTTTTTTCTACATATACTCATCAGTCATCATGAGTTTTATTTTTTTTTTAAAAGTATATTTTTTTGTATACTTACAAAAAAAATCCTATTACTGTATAATCTCATGGTTGGCTCAAGAGTGAGGCTAGTAAAAAGTTTGCTTTACGGGATAACTTTTGGGTAAAGCTGCTAAAGTTTGGACTTTAGACCCCTAATTTTTAGAGGCCTATTTTATATCAAAATAATTAGAGTATATAAGTACTTATTAAAAAAATATATTACTTCTTTTCACTGAAAAAAATATATTTTTAGGACTTTGATTTGACCAAAAAGTAGGCGTTTGAAAAAAGCATTCCAGCGTATAGTGGTAAAAATTGAGATTTTATCTTTATCTTGAATGTTTTTTAAAATATAATAGTCAATCTGATTGATAGTTTAGATTTGTTTTCTAAATTAAGAATGTTAAAAGAGATAGTACAAGCAGATGGTAATACTTTAATCGAATCATATAATAAAATTGAATTCTTTTCTAAATGTCTATATTGCCTATAGAATAATGTTAATAGTTCATGTAACAGTTGCCTCAGCGGAAATAAATTTTTCAAAACTAAAATTGATAAAATCTAAGTCAAAGAGAGTTTTTCTAGTTGGATTTGCTCCTTCGCCGTCGTTCAATGAGAATAGATAAGAGACTCGTGGGATTGACGTGAGGAGGCAGGGATGGCTATATTCTGGGAGCGAACTCCGGGCGAATATGAAACTTAAGATCAACAATGTGTCAAAAAAGATTGAATAGATTAGGTATATTATCAATTGAAAATGATTTATTAGAAGAAGTCGATTATTATATGATTATTCATAACTTTGCATCTCAAATAACTAGAAAAAAATAAATAAAAATTATATATTATATGACTTTTTTTGAAAAAAAAAATATTAAGGTCTCTCATAAAAGTTTCACTTTAGGGCACCAATAGTGTTGAGCGGCATCTGTCAGCTTTAGGCCCTCAAATATTTGAGGCCCCAAAAATATTTAAGAGTAATTTTTTAATTTTATTTTTTCTTTGACAATATTAAAGATTGTATAAAGAAGTAGAAAATTTATATAATAAAAGAAAATAATTACTATTTACTTTTTAAGAAAAATATTTATAACTTTAAATTAAACAACTCAAATTTTCATATTATGAAATAAAAATTTTATAACAACCCAACAGAATGTATTTAAAATATATGACTTATATCTTATAAACTTGAATTAATTTTCATTATTATAAATATTAATATTACTATGTCAAGTAAAACGTAAGTTCATGAAGAAAAAAAGGCCTATTTTTTTTTTATGTATGTATGTATATATATTTAAGGCCTCGAATTAAAATTTAGCTTTAGGCCCCTAATATATTAAGACGCTTTTGAACAAGATGTAATATATATAAAGATAACACAAACATATAAAAGCTTAGTATGAAAACCAATGTCAGGTCTAAAATAGGATAGCAGGAGCATCAAATGTGCTTTAAAACATTCAAGAACCAATCTTTGTAACCGTCTGCAAAAATATATACAGATATGGTGCACTAGCAAACAGCCATTCACAGTTCTACCAATATAAAAAGAACAATTTGTAACTGAATGCGGAACCCAGAAACTGTTGGGTATTGATATTGGTGAATGGGAAATAATTGGAAAGAAAAGTGGGAGTTGTCCCACATCGGTAGTGGAAAGAAAAGTGGGAGTTCCCTCTTGCTTTATAAAATAAGCATTTGTCCCACATCGGTAGTGGAAAGAAAAGTTCTTCTACTTATAAGTAGAATTACTCCTTCTTGTCAGTAAAAGAGTTGAGGGGGCAAGGACCCCTCGCGCCGTCGTCGTCGCTCGCTCGGCTTCGGCTTCGGCTTCGGTGATCTGATTGATTGATAATCTTTTTGGACAAAATTTTCTTTAATTTTTAATTATTTAATTAATTATTAATTAATTAAATTAATTAACTTATCCAATCCTACCCGTTAGTGACCCTGACTCGCGACCCGGCCGGATCCGCGTGTCTGACCCGCGACCCGATTTCTTTCCCACATTTAAATTTCCCACCAGTTTTAGTGATTGTTCAGAAGGGTTGCAAACCTTCAGAAACAGTACTTCCATGGCTATAAATTCGTTTGATTCCTCGAATTTTACTTACGAATTTTCCGAACAATACAAACTTCTTCTTCTTCTTGCACAATATAAATTATGTGTGATATACTGCCGTTGAGTGGTTCGCCGCTACCTGAATTTGGAGTACTACTATTCTGGTAAGATAATCGTTCTATCCTGGGAGGGGATATTCCATCAACCTCGAGTACTGTGAGGGGAATAATTTCCTTAAGGACACACTTTGAACTAAGTGGGCTCGATTATATTCTGAAAAATTATTCTTATTTTTCAACACTGATTCTGTTTATTTTCAGTGTTTATTATTTACTGGTTTTTTGGAATACAGATTAATAACAATCTTAAGAAAATTATATTTTTAGATTAATCTGTATTCTGTTTTGTGTGGTTTTCTACCGCGTATGAAATTTCATATTTTGACTTGAAGACATAAAAAATTTCATTGGAATATTAAAGTTCATACTTGTACAACGATTTGAAGAACATAAAAACTTCATCGTTGCTGTATTCTGGTTTGGAGATTAAAACTTGTGTAGTTTTCTACTCCATATGAATATTAGTATTCTGACTCGAAGATATAAAAACTTCGTTGGAAAACTAAAGTTTCATAATTATACTGCGATTTGAAGAAATAAAATCTTCATCGTTTAAGTCTGTGATTGAATTGTTATTCTGATTTTATTAACTAAAACAGTTTGTCAATTTGACAGTGACAAACGAATAATGGCAATTGAGACTGGAACTACCTCTGCGAATACTGCACCAGCGGTTACTCCTACAACCCGTACCGCTGTGCCACCGACTGAGAAACCTGCGAAGTTCACCGGTGCCAACTTTAAAGGATGGCAGCAAAGAATGTTCTTTTGGCTTACCACCCTTGGTATGCAAAAGTTAACCAGTGAGGACCCTCCCGTGCCTGCCGCCGACATGCCTGACAACCAACAGTTCATGGTTACTGAGGCTTGGAAACATGTTGATTTTTTGTGCAAAGGCTACATTTTGAGTGCCTTAGAAGATGACTTGTACAACATCTACAGTGCAGTAGAGACTTCCAAAGAACTATGGACTGCACTTGAAAAGAAGTACAAAACTGAAGATGCTTGCTTGAAGAAGTTTGTGGTTGCCAAATTCCTAGACTACAAAATGGTGGATGGAAAAACCGTTGGAACCCAAGTTCAAGAGCTTCAACTTATCTTCCATGACCTTATTCTTTGAAGGTATGGTATTAAATGAAGCGTTCCAAGTGGCTGCAATGATTGAGAAGTTGCCGCCCTCATGGAAAGATTTCAAGAATTATCTTAAGCACAAAAGAAAGGAAATGAAGTTGGAAGATCTTGTGATTTGTCTCAAGATCGAGGGAGATAACAAAACCGCTAAGAAGAGGTACCGTAAGGCTTCACCAATTGAAGGGGCAAACATCGTTGAAGATGCTGCTCTGAAAAAGAACAAGAAAAGGAAGAGGCCTTCTGGAAAGGAGAAGGATTCCAACAAGAAAAAGTTCAAGGGCAACTGTTTTAATTGTGGGAAAGCTGGCCACAAAGCCCCAAATTGTCGTCTCCCGAAAAAGAACAAGGGAAAAGGACAAGCCAATATGGTGGAAAAGAATTATGATATGGATTATCTGTGTGCAATGCTATCGGAGTGCAATTTGGTTGGAAACCCAAAGGAGTGGTGGCTTGATTCTGGTGCCACTCGACATGTTTGCGCTACAAAAGAAGCATTTGCAACCTATGCTCCCGCTGGACCCGAAAAGGTACTGTTTATGGGAAATACCGCAACAGCCAAGGTTGAAGGATATGGGAAGATACTTCTGAAGATGCTTCCGGCAAGGTCCCGACTCTCAACAATGTTATGCACGTTCCAACAATTCGAAAGAATTTAGTTTCAGCCGGACTACTCATCAAAAACGGGTTTAAGTGTGTGTTGGTTAGTGAGAAAATTGTAATAAGTAAGAATGAATTGTTCATAGGAAAGGGCTACCTCACCGAGGGCCTTTTCAAACTCAATGTAATGGTTGTTGACAGTATTAATAAAAATTCAGCTTCGTCTTACTTATTGGAGTCAAATGATTTATGGCATGTTCGTTTAGGACATGTCAACTACAAAACCTAGCGCAAATTGATTAATTTAGGAGTATTGCCTAAATTCGAGTGTAATAAATCTAAATGTGAAATCTGTGTTGAATCTAAGTTTGTTAAACATTCATATAAGTCTATTGATAGGAATTCAAATCATTTAGACTTAATTCACACAGATATATGTGATATGAAGTCAATACCATCTCGCGGTGGGAAAAAGTATTTTATAACTTTTATTGACGATTGCACTCGATATTGTTATGTGTATTTGCTTAATAGTAAGGATGAAGCAATTGATGCATTTAAGCAATACAAAAACGAAGTGGAAAATCAATTGAATAAAAAGATAAAAATGATTAGAAGTGATAGGGGTGGAGAGTACGAATCTCCTTTTGCAGAGATATGTTTAGAATATGGAATTATTCATCAAACTACTGCCCCTTACACACCACAATCAAATGGAATTGCGGAAAGGAAAAATCGAACATTAAAGGAAATGATGAATGCCTTACTAATAAGTTCCGGTTTACCGCAAAGCTTGTGGAGGGAAGCTATCCTTACAAACCTAACCGAATACTCAACAGGTGCCCCACAAACAAAACACAATCTATTCCATATGAACTATGGAAAGGAAGAAAACCCAACTTGAAATATTTCAAAGTGTGGGGGTGTTTAGCAAAGGTCCAAGTTCCTTTGCCCAAAAGGGTAAAAATCGGACCAAAAACTGTGGATTGTGTTTTTATTGGCTATGCTACAAACAGCAAAGCTTGTCGGTTTTTGGTTCACAAATCGGACAATCCCGAAATTCATGTTAATACGGTAATTGAATCAGATAATGCTGAATTCTTTGAAAACATTTATCCGTATAAAACTGAATGTGAGTCATCAAGTGAAAGATCTAAACGACCGCGGGAAGAACCAAAGGAAAATACACCAAGTAAAGCGGATGCAAGGCGTAGCAAACGTCAAAGGACATTTACTTCCTTTGGACCAGATTTTGTGACATTCTTGCTTGAAAATGAGCCTCAAACATTTAAAGCAGCGATGTCTTCTTCTGATTCAGCATTTTGAAAAGAGGCAGTCAATAGTGAGATTGAATCAATTTTGAACAACCATACATGGGAATTGGTTGATCTTCTTCCTGGAAATAAACCTTTAGGATCAAAATGGATTTTTAAAAAGAAAATGAAAGCTGATGGCACTATTGACAAATATAAGGCAAGACTTGTGGTCAAAGGTTATAGACAAAAAGAAGGCCTTGATTACTTTGACACATACTCGCCGGTAACAAGAATAACATCTATTCGGGTGTTAGTAGCACTGGCGGCGGTATATGGTCTTGAAGTCCATCAAATGGATGTCAAGACAGCTTTCTTAAATGGAGAATTGGAGGAAGAAATTTACATGGAACAACCTGAGGGCTTTGTGGTTCCTGGTAAAGAAAGGAAAGTGTGCAAACTTGTTAAGTCATTTTATGGACTTAAACAAGCACCCAAACAATGGCATGCGAAATTTGACCAAACAATGTTGCCAAATGGATTTAAGATTAATGAGTGTGACAAATGTGTTTACATTAAAAATACTCCAAATCATAAAGTCATTGTTTGTTTATATGTTGATGACATGTTGATAATGAGTAGAGATATTACTGATGTAAATGCTACGAAGCGTATCCTTGGCTAGCAAATTTGATATGAAAGACTTAGGAGTTGCTGATTTGATCTTAGGCATCAGAATTCATAAAACTCCACAAGGTCTAGCATTATCGCAGTCTCATTATATTGAAAGAGTACTTGACAAGTTTAAGTATTTAAATTTCAATGTTGTAAAGACTCCAATTGATGCAAGTTTTGCACTTCAAAAGAATAAAGGTGAAAGTGACTCACAATTGGACTATGCACGAGTTTTGGAAAGTTTGATGTATATTATGAATTGTACACGACCAGATATAGCATGTGCTATAAGCAAGCTGAGTCGATTCACGAGTAATCCCAATCAAACTCATTGGATGGCAATGAAACGAGTCTTGGGGTATTTAAAACACACCCAAGACTATGCTTTGCATTATAACAAATATCCCGCCGTGATCGAAGGATATAGTGATGCAAATTGGATCACCGGATCATATGAAGTTAAATCCACGAGTGGTTATATTTTCACAATTGGGGGTGGATCGGTGTCTTGGAAATCATCAAAAGACATGCATCGCCCGCTCTACAATGGAATCTCGAATTTATAGCTTTAGACAAGGCCGGTGAGGTGAAGAAGTTGAATGGCTCCGGAATTTCTTAGAAGATATTCCATTCTCGGCCCAAACCTTTGGCTCCTATATGTATACACCGTGACAGTCAAAGCAATAGGTAGGGGGGGAGCGTAATGTACAACGGAAAATCTCGTCACATACGACGAAGACACAATACCGTTAGACAACTCCTCTCTAGTGGCGTTATCACGATTGACTATGTAAAGTCAAGAGATAACGTGGCGGATCCGCTTACAAAAGGCTTATCTAGAGAGGGAGTTAGTAGATCATCAATGGGAATGGGGTTAAGGCCAAGGACAAGTCATCATGGCGGTAACTCTACCTAGCAGACTGGAGATCCCAAGAGCTAGGTTCAAGGAGATCAAACAAAGTTGTGACTGACGGTTCAACATTGTCAAATAACTCAACCCATTCTCGGATGAAGACAATATTCAGAAATAAGGATAAAACCTTATGGCTTGTTAATGAGTTAATAAAACATTAAGGTTCTTTAATGATTATCTAAATCTGGCAGTGTATGACCAGATAATGTGGCTATAGGACCACATGCTTAGAAATCACCTATGTGAGTGTTAAGTGTAAGCCTCTTTAAAGGGGAATGACAGTGAAGGCCCATTCTCTACGCACTCATGAAACCAGGATGTGTTCATGGCTGAAACGAACACAACCGTGAGAACCATAAACGATTGAGGGTTGATTATGTGACTTATGTTGTCTAGGTATACAACAAAGTTTGACGGTTCAAAGATATCAAATCTACCGATTGATCGAGTATATCCGATATAAGTTCACTACGGAAAGTTCAAAGGGAAACCTACTTATCCAGATGCAGTCAATTCTCGCTTGTATATCACACTTGTCCGCGTTTTTATATTATAGTCATTCCCCATTCATGTGGGGGATTGTTGGGTATTGATATTGGTGAATGGGAAATGATTGGAAAGAAAAGTGGGAGTTGTCCCACATCGGTAGTGGAAAGAAAAGTGGGAGTTCCCTCTTGCTTTATAAAATAAGCATTTGTCCCACATCGGTAGTGGAAAAAAAAAGTTCTTCTACTTATAAGTAGAATTACTCCTTGTCAGTAAAAGGGTTGAGGGGGCAAAGACCCCTCGCGCCGTCGTCGTCGCTCGATCGGCTCGGCTTCGGCTTCGGATTCGGATTCGGATTCGGTCAAATGATCTGATTGATTAATAATCTTTTTGGACCAAATTTTCTTTAATTTTTAATTATTTAATTAATTATTATTTAATTAAATTATTTAACTTATCCAATTCTACCCGTTAGTGACCCTGACTCGTGACTCGGCCGGATCCGCGTGTCTGACCCGCGACCCGATTTCTTTCCCACATTTAAATTTCCCACCAGTTTTAGTGACTGTTCAGAAGGGTTGCAAACCTTCAGAAACAGTACTTCCATGGCTATAAATTCGTTTGAATCCTCGGAATTTTACTTACGAATTTTCTGAACAATACAAACTTCTTCTTCTTCTGCACAAATAAATTATGTGTGATATACCGCCGTTGAGTGGTTCGCCGCTACCTGAATTTGGAGTACTACTATTCTGGTAAGATAATCGGTCTATCCTGGGAGGGGATATTTCATCAACCTCGAGTACTGTGAGGGGAATAATTTCCTTAAGGACACACTTTGAACTAAGTGGGCTCGATTATATTCTGAAAAATTATTCTTATTTTTCAACACTGATTCTGTTTATTTTCAGTGTTTATTATTTACTGATTTTTTGGAATACAGATTAATAACAGAAACTTCAATCATACAAGATGGGGCGAAAGAAAGAAATCTATAAGGAGAAAGATAAGTGTGTTTAACTTTTAAATAATGAAATTGTTGAGAATATAATTAAATATTAAAAATATGTTCATATTAAAAAAGTCATAACCCTGCAAAACACTACAGAGAGAGAGATTCAAAATCCTAGGCGATGAAAAATATAAGGAGAGACTGCAACAAAGAACAAAAAGATGGAATTGGTAAAGGAGAAAGGGAAAATAGTAGTCACGCAGTCTTCCTCCACGATAAGCGAGTCACCCCATTTCTCGTCTACTTTCATGTTGTGACGTACATGAATATGGACTTTTTTTATGCTGTGGATATTTCCACTTTTCAGGCGCGAGTAGAAGAATCCATTTGAAAGTAGTAGACAAAAATATTAATTCAGTGTCTTGTCAAATAGATTTTCGGTGTTGGCAAAAAAAGAAGAAGATGATGATGAAGAAACGAAGGAGGAAAAACGAGAAAAAGAGTTACAAAAGTAAGAAGATAGATTCAGAGCTATCCTGGTAAAGCCTTCTCCCTTTACTCATAACAGCATATTTCCGAAAAAGGCGTCAAGTTGGACCGTGATCCATGATGTGATATACCAGATTTGGCCACTTTTTGGGTTCACTCAGCATCTCATCAGAGATATAGATCCTAGCTGTTGGTATGTATTGAATAACCGAAACCTTCCACATTCTTCATCCTTCCTCTTCGGCGATGACGATGGGAACGTACTTGTCTTGGCCGTCCATGAGAAGAATCCTCATCCAGACAAAGATACTTCAAAACCTGATTGGAATTGCTACGGCGATATTTATTATCCACACTTGAAAATCTGGCATTACCTCGATCCGGAACTCCCCAATTCCAAAACTTCAACTCTAATCATGTTACCTCCGCCTCAATCGACGCGGGAATCGCGGGTCATCCAACCCATGTAGATTTTGTCAACATCTCTCAGGGAGCGGTTATATTCTTTCATCTCAATACACGTCAGATTGATCATAAATTTTTCGGCTTTACCTCTTTGATGCTTTATGCAGCAACTTCAAATTTACTTCCAATCAGTATGGAATATAGAGATTTAAATGACCTGCAATGGACCATCCTGTTTGTTTTCACAACACACTGTATTGGTGCACAAAAGCATTCAAGATTTACGGATTCTGCCTTGATGCTCGAACATGGTATCAGAGCAGGCAAATGTCCTAGACGTTGTCACCCATTATCAAAAAAAAAATCATGTGCTTGGACCATGAAAAAAAAATCAGGTCAGCAGCACGTGAGGGGGCGTGCTGAAAATATAATTAAATATTAAAAGTGTGCTCTTTCTAAACTACTAAAATCTTTTTTTTTGTTAACCCAGGTCTCGAGGCAACTTGTGCCTCCATATCGCTAGTACCTGCACAAGTACTGGTACTAGACTCCTGGGGATGATGGGACCGGTCCTTCAGCACCCCACCACCAGGTAAATCGCGGAATGTGCACCCCGTGGTCAGTGTCTGTTTGCGTCCAACGGATCAATGCTACAAGGTTGACCCCCTCTTTCGGCTTGGCGGGGATCGAACCCACACTGCAACATGCCCGCGCGGCTTTTAGCGCCTAGGCTTTACCACAAGGTATATGCCTCGGAGGACGATATCCATTGAGGGGATTCGAACCTGCGACCCTAGGGTACAGGCAAAAACCTTTCACCAGCAAGCTGGAGCTCTTTGGATTACTCAAATCTTCATATTACTAAATAAAGTTTTTACAACAACATCCAAGGTAATGTATCTAAAATACATGGCTAACATTTTATTAACTTAAATTAATCTTTATTATTATTATAAATATTAGTGTTACTACGTCAAGTAAAAGACAAAAATATGAAGAAAAAAAAAGTAACATTAAATTTTTTTATGTATGTGTACCTACTTAATGGCTCAGATTAAAATTTAGTTTTAGGTTTCTAATTTTATTGATAATCCGAACAAACGATAGAAGAAATTTACATATTTACTATAAGTTATAATAATTAGCAATTCAAAATAGTTGTCGTAATTACTATTTAGACCGTCAAATGATATTTTCTTTGACCATAATTTTTTAACATAATTTCTAAATATTTTGAATTGCTAATTATTATAACTTATAGTAAATATGTAAATTTTATTTCAAACAAATTAAAGATTTTATTTGAATTCACACCGAACATTAATTAATTCGACCCTCATAATCCGAACAAAACAGTTTTTTTGAGACGGAGAGAGTAACATGTATTTCCCGTCTCAAAAGGAATAGTGAGATTCAGAGTACAACGGATCTAATTATCGGTGCTAATTCAAACATCTATTCGTTAAAAGAAAAGTTGTTTGACTATGACATTTTGAGTTTTGAAATAAATATTGAGAATTTGAGATGTTCGCAATGCCGATTGTATACAGTTGTTTGACAACGAATAATTCATTTGTTAGTTTCTAAAACGTTTTCGCTAACTACAAATGATCGCATAGAGAGGTTGATACATTTATCATGTATGTGGAAAAGAAGACAAAACAGAACTATCTCCTAACTTAAGGGGTCGTTTGTTAGCTTGTTTGGAGGTGAGTTATACAAATATTAAATCTTGTATAAGTAATAATAACAAGTTGGGTGACTAGTTAAGGGGTAAGTTATTCGTGTATAAAATTAATATGGTGTTTAATTTACAATTTATAAATTCCCATAACTAATATATGTACTCCTTCCGTCCCATATTACTTAACCACGTTACTAAAAGTATCCGTCCCAAATTACTTGGCTACTTTATAAAAATAAGATAGAAATAATTAAGTTTTTCCTACTTTGCACTTAACATTAATGATTTTTTAAAATAATTAATATTGATTAAAGTGCAATTAATTAGACAGAGATAAAGGTAATATAGTAAAAATATATTATTTATTTATAATTTCTTAAGTGGCGTGTAAAATGAAAAGTGACCAAGTAATATGAGACGAAGGAAATATAAGTTATGAGGAAATCTATTACTATTATTTTATGCCGTACAGAACTGGATCCTCATTTTCGACAAGTGTCTTGCAGACGATAATACAATATAAATACAAAAGACAGTACCTGAGAGAAAAAAAATTAAGAGTTTGACTAACTCAATTGTTAATGCCAATTGTCTGACAATGACATTGTCAATTTTTCATATATCCAACTCCTAGGCAGATCGTCCAACAAACTATGTTGAAATATCCCATAATTTTATTAGGAGGAATATTATTAGGTGTAATCCCAGTCCGACAAATTTCTTTATTAACTTGGTCGATGAGGCTTCTTGGAAACAGAAATGGTTTATATATAATATTTCCTCTGTCCCATAAGTGTCATCTTAGCAAAAAAAAATTGTCCCAAAATAAGTGTTACCTTAGGAATTCAAGAGATAAACTGATTATTTTTTTCCTACTATACCCTTAAACAAAAACTGACAAGTTCACTATTTAAAAAACATTTACTGTCAAGTTCTCTATTCAAGACATAAATGATTATTACTCATTCATGCTTAATCTATTCTTATTAAATAGGAATAATTTGGTAAACTTCACATCCCATTATTGATTTCTTAATACGTGTGTTTTTAACTAAGGTGACACTTATTATGAAACAAAGGAAATAATATTTCACATGGACTTGTGGATACATATGGGAAAAGTAAGTAGTGTGAAGCTTTTTTATCTCATGAAAAGTGGACCCAAAGTTTGTGAACCCAAAAGTGTAAGATTATGTTTCAATTTTTTGTGAGACGAAAAAAACCATCTCACAAGTGTGAGTCAGTTGTGTGAGACACATAATAAAACTTTTTCAGGTCGTATGTATCCACATCTTGAGATAATGTTACACCCGTTTGAGACAATTATGTCAAGCAAATGAATGATTCATGCAACATAGTACGTTGTGTGATCCACGCAATTCAAAAGTCATCTCATAACTTGCACGTTACTGCTAGTCACCAAATGACAGAAATGTGAACAGACTAATTTTAGCAGTATGACAAAGCTGGATTATATTCTCTTATCTGTTTCTGTTTCTGTTTCAGCCTTACACACACGTTAGAAGAGTTGAGAAAGCCTAAACTGAATAACAGTCCTCTTCAGATTTGAACTCGTGCTCTAATTGTGGCAATAGCCACCAGGCTGCACAAAACTAGTTTACAACTCAGTCACTACTCATATTAGCCTTTTTTTCCTCTTCAATATACATGTTAGCTTAACTAGTTTAGTCACTAACTAGTACAGTTCCATAGATAGCCACTGATGCAAGATGAGAGAGCTCATGCTATCAGTAACTATTCTCCTTCAGTTTCCTCCTCTGTTCTCTTTACCACACTCTATAGAGATTCAGTATTTGAGCTGATTCAGTGACTTCTTGAGTATTTTGTTAGCTCCCGAAAGGCTTTTTTCAGAACTTTTGGCATAGAACACAACTTTAAAAACTTATACGCAGGTCTTTCAATACACTTCCTTTTTCCTTTTGAAAGAAAACAGGTGACATAACCAAGGGAATCACTGATTTCGAAATTTTGTCAGGCTCTTCAATATCTTGAAATTACTACACAACTTACTGATTTACTCTGTTATATGCAACTCCAGCAAGGTTACCGATACTTGTTCCTGCAATGTATCCCCCCGTCCAAGCATTCTGCACAGTTGGCGGAGTGCTAAACAATCAGATGAAGAGAGTAGCCAGCTGAAATCGCAAGTATTTATCTTCCCCCCCCCCCCCCCCCCCCCCCCCAAATAAAAAAATAACTAAAAGGAAGAAAAGGAAAAGAAAAAGAAAATACGAAACAAGACACATGGGTAAAGTAGGTTTAATTCAGACAGTGAATATGTGTAATAGGAACAACACATCATGGTTAAGAACCACGATATCAGCGTCTGGTTTCACATTTGCTAGAGTATCAGTCACAAATCCATCGGGACACATCTTTAACAATGTAGAGGCTCAACACTAAAGATAGTAGCGTTGAACAAGACGTTTATAATAAATAAAATATGTCGTACATCAAAAATTGATTTTATAATTTAGAAGTGCTGTATCAAAATTTTGATAAATGAAATTGCAAAAGAGTTCTACGTAAAATCCTAGAGAAAGGTAATATCGTGTAGGAATAATCATTAGTAAATTACACGATATAACATCAAATATCAAGTCATTTTTAGCAGAAAATAGCTACTCTATCAATTATTTATAATATCCTAATAGGCCAAATCTATGTCAGTAGAATTTCCTTCAGATACAACATATTTTGGTATGTTATTTCAAAAAAGATTAACTTAGAATGTATATCATGTCTGTTTGACAAGGAAAATTTTCTATCATGTCTTTTTTTTAAATTGTTAAAGATTACATCATTGAAAATCCAGCAACAAGAAAGTGCTGTAAAGGTATATACAAAGGGAGCAGATCATGACTGCTGTAAGTGTAAAGAGCCCAAGAAAAATCTCTATCATGTTTTATGTCTACAACAACAACATACCCAGTGAAATCCTACAATGTGGGGTCTGGGGAGGGTAGAGTGTACACAGACCTTACCTCTACCTTGGTAGGTAGAGCGGTTGTTTCCGGGAGACCCTCGGATCATGTTTTATGTCTACTAGGACTAATTACAACAAATGGCATGGGAGAACTGGAATTACAAAAAGGCAAAACTGCAAATTTTATTTATACAAGCTACCTAAGAAAGTTTAAAACAAATATCTCAAGACAATGACGACGAGAATTACTTTGAAAGTACAAAATCCATAGAAAATGTCATTTCTAGTCTACTGTTTGTAAGAAGATGAGGAAAAGATGAGCACCAATTTAGTTGTTCAAAGCAGGTTGACCATAACTTCACTTTGACAAGGATCCCTACTGTATTTATCTCAAATTACATATTACTTCAACCTTTGATGATCCACGAACAAATCAACAATATGATTTCTTTTTGGTGTGTGGTGAAATTGATATAACCAACAGTTCACGCCTCAATCACGAGCCAGTTACAATCGGCTACACGAACCCTCACTATTTATCTCTATTCATTTGGACCCACTTCATTTCAATTTTATTTTCTACTCACATACGTTGATGATGTTCAGTTTTCGAATGATGCATGCACCAGATAGTAATATGATTATTTGTTAAAGGTTTTGGCTGAACAAATAAAATGTCACACTTCTCTTTATACCCATCAGACTTAGAGATATATGAATACATATGAAGTATATTATAAAGAGAACATGATGTAATTTTCCATAAATTCTACCCTGTGGATTCAGATCATGTTCACATTACCTGAAAATTGAAGCCACCAGTAATACCGTCAACATTGAGTACCTACAGGAATTTCAAAGAATCATAAATAAATATGGAAAGCCGGAACCTGTGTCCT
The DNA here is from genome assembly GCA_034509755.1 of Anisodus tanguticus. Lineage (NCBI taxonomy): Eukaryota > Viridiplantae > Streptophyta > Magnoliopsida > Solanales > Solanaceae > Anisodus > Anisodus tanguticus. The sequence continues at coordinate 32,623,967 of CM067548.1, forward strand.
ACATTTGCACCTGGAGCAAGAAAAGTAAACTACAGGTAATAGGTCAGACAACCTCTCCAGCAAAGTAGAGATGTGAATGGATCCTGCTTCCCATCGTATCAAGGTAGATCTGCTTGAAGAAATAGAATGATCGCAACTCTCAGAAACAAACTAAGCTAAATTGAAAGGGTCTGAGCATTGAAAGGCTTATACAGATGGGAAGAAAAGAAAACAGAGCACCTCTGAAAGTGGAACACCTCCAGCTGTGACAAACTCATCCTTAAATTGGCCCTTCATTACCCAAAAAAGGATGCAACAGAAAGTTTCTTTTCAGACAAAGTAATGGTGCCAAATGCAGAAATGAGTCTGAGAAATGGAAGAGCTGTGATACCTTTCCTTTCACGCTAAATGCACAATCTTTTAACAAAGAAGCAACAGAGGATAACGAGTTATTGGAAATGGAAGACCAAAGCGTGTCTCTGCATATGCCCTGCATCAATCGAAAAAGAAAAATAATAAAATAAAAGTGGACGTCAAACATCCTGAGAATATATTCATACGCAGAAGCAAAAAGACATCCTTGCAACTGAAATAAACAGTTTGACCTCACGATCTAATATATACTTCCAAAATCTTTTCACAACCGCAAGTTCGGAAGGATAAGAATTCAGCACCTTCTGCCTCTGCATTGAAGAGAACAATAAGGACAGTGGTGAAGTAAGATCCAATACAAATTCAGAATTCATATGTTTTGGTGTCATGATGAGATCTTATTTACAGGGGAGAACAATCAATAGTTTCAGAACCTTTTTTGTTTTTTTTGAGAATGTAGTCTCACAAACTTTTTTCTTTTTGATAAGATCGGTAAATAGTTTAAGAACCCTAAGCATGACTATATCGCATACAACTCCGTTTATGTGGTTCAATCAATTAGTAGAACTTTCTACTGCTGTTCAACTACCTTATATGGTCCAGTTATCATGTATGGGTGTGAGTAAGTACCGAGTGGAGATATATACAACTCTCTTTGCTATTTGTAATCTATTCCAAAGAACCCATACCTGCTCACATCACATGTACTTCAAAACAAATGAAGGATCCATGGATATAGTTGCTCAATATATAGAGCAAATATTTAATGTAATTTTAAGTATTAGTTCATGTAGCTTTCCTTTTTTTTTTTTTAGAGATAAAGTAGTTCCTGTAGCTTTCTTATCATGGAGGTACAGCTTTCTTTTCTCTGTTCCATATGTTTTCCGTCTTTGACAAAAATAATTTATATGTAATATCAAACAAGATAATGAAAAGGTCAATAAACATCAATTCAGGTCAACGAATGTATTACCAAAAATTGACTCTTGTGACGAGTGAGTGCAGACTTTAGATCTTCAATATGGAGATCAGGAGTAAAATCCACGCAAAGCGTACCTGGATGTGTTTGAACTAAATTTAGCAAGAGAAAAGGTTATGGTGAAGAGAGAAAGAGGACAGAAAAAGGAAAACATGTTTTACCCTCATAGTCTGAACTGGATAGATAACGTGCCCCCCAAGCAGATAGCCTAAGAACCACAGGCCCACTGAGTCCCCAGTGGGTTACTAGCATGGGTCCTACCTAAAAGATAGTATTATTGTTCTGCAGTTCAAAATTATATCCAATAAATGCAATCAATCAGAAATGTATACCTGAGTAAGCTGTGGTATATTCTTCGGGATGCCTTCCAACTGTAATTTTGCTTTTACTTTTGGGAATGTTACCTATGGATAACAAGCAAAATGATTACCGTTAGTCATAGGCATCAATATCTTCATGTACTCAAAGGTGTGATATGTCACCACTATTTCAAAAATCAACACAGAAGTGGATGATGTCTGAAATACATTGTAACATATTGTTCAATTCAATATAAATTTCAAGCACACAAAATATGAAAACAATCAAAATCTTCATAATTTAAATGAAAATTTCTGTTAAGGAAGAAAGCAGAGATCACTATGTCATTAGACAAAAAGGCACAATCAGTGCACATTGTCCCATGATAAAGAACATCAAAGCATTACCTAAATGTCAGAAACGTGAATCTACAGGGCACACAAGACTATCACGCTTTTATATATAGTAGAAATTAGCACATATTTCAGAGAAGAGTTAGCTTGGGTACATCCAGAACATTGAAATTTGAAGCATGCAAGGTAGCATTAGTTTTAGTCAAAGAAACTAGCTGCCTCATAAGACATATTAAATGCCAGAAGAGAGAAAAGAATAAACTATCAGTGCAGATTGTTGGCAGACAATCAGAGCCACGTCATCCTTACAACAACAACAACATACCCCGTGTAATCCCACAAGTGGGGTCTGGGTCGGGTAGGATGTACGCAGACCTTTCCCCTACCTTTGTGTGGCAGAAAGGCTGTTTTCGAGAGACCCTCGGCAGCCACGTCATCCTTAATACTAATATTAATCAGGTTATATTCGAAAACCAATAGGATTTGAATCCAAAATATTTCTTTTAAGGAAAACACTTATGAGACATGTAAACATCTTCCTAAGTATATCCAAAGTTCAGGAAAGAAGGTACTTTGGCAATACCTAATAAGCTATATCTATGTTGATGTGATATAAAACATAAGGAGTAGCAGGCAAACACCTCAAAGACTGAATTCACTCAATTGGCTGCAAATGGTAGAGAAACCTACACCAGACAGTTCTGCTAACTTCAAGTCAGAAATCTTGAAAGTGAACAGGCTTGGAACAGGTTCCACAATAGAATGACCAAGTTGAGTGGCAAGATTATAACCCTGAACAGGAAAAGATGGAAATGAAGTGAAGGAATGGATGCAAAAAGTGCTACTAACTCATTACCAAACTGACCTGCTTACTACTCCCACTAGCAATTAGTATATAATCAGCTTCAACATGCTCCACATAATCAAGGCTACGTTTCTCAAGCTTGACTGCAAACTTGCCATCAGCAGTGGAAGATGCACCAGTAACAACTTTTCCAGTCTGCAACAAGACTAAATGAGGAACTGACATAAGTAAGCATCTTGATAGGGAAAAGGGAAATAGAATACCTTACGAATTACAAAATCGTAATGTAATTGCTCAAGAGTCACAGCTAAGGAAGTGCAAGCCCAAATATTCTGAGAGCTTGTGGTTTGAACATTTCGCTTTTTATTTTTTTGAGAAATGAAAGAAATTTTAAATTTCATTCCTTTCACTTGCATAAGGGTATTTGGATTCACGGTACACCACAACTAGGCAGATATTTTAACTTGCCATTGTAGATGATAGAGCATTTTAAGTTTAAATATGGAACGCTGATAGTTCAGAACTGCTCAGATTAGGAGCATATTTCCTTCCCAATTTTCAGCAATCTGTTTTTTTGTTTAGCCCATGAAATATTTAATCTGTAAGTTACACATTTTGGATGATATAACTATCTCATCATCACAAGTATGAATTAAACTACATAGAAAATGCATAAAAGTGCGGGAGACTATTTCAAGATGTAGCTATTTTAGCTTTTAGACAGAACTTTTCCATCTCAAACTGGTGACTGTGAATAAATACATTAAGGATAATTGAGAAAACTTCAAAAATAAAGACAAACACACGATAACTACACACCGGGTGTAGGGAGTCTTAACATAGGCCTTAACTTCATGATTGTTTAACATCTAGCCTTGGTCTATAGTAGTTTTAACCCTAAAACAATTTCATACACATCTCGGCAGTGGATGCTTTAGGCAGAATGATTACAAAGGGGATGGTGTTGGGTTAATAGTTTTGCAATGTGAATAGATATGAGTGGCATGCTTCCGTATTCCAATTTCTTCAAGTTGCCAAGTTTAAATAGGCATTAGCCTCATAATTATTCAAAATCTAGCCTTGGCCTATAGTAGTTTTAACCTTGAAACAATTCCCTAAACATCTTGGCAGTGAATGCTTTAGGCAGAATGATTACAAAGGGGATAGTATTGACTATTGGTAAAATAATTTTAAAGTCTGAATAGAGATGAGGTTCATGTTTCCTTATTCCAATTTGTTAAGTCGTCACTTTGTCTTCCATATTTTACAATAAGAAAGAAAATTAAAGAATCTCATGTCTCAAATCCCAAGATGTTCTTGGAAAATACTTGGCTTCAAGTTCACCAGTAATGCCATATAAGAAAGTGTCAGTGTGTACGTGTAGAGAGAGATATGCAGACACACACGAGCCAACAGAAAACTTTTGCTTTTAGGAGAACTGTGACCTTACAAGAGTATAAAGTCCAAAGCTACTCCATCAGACAATTTAAATAATGGAGGTAGGCACCCTTGCCCCTGGAGAAATTTTAAGGAGATGAATGGACAAGGGGTAATGTGAATAGAAGTAAAAGCTTATGCAACCATCCATGCTCCCAAATGATTATGAAAGAATAAAATATTATTGTGATAGAATAGTTTATCTACCTCCGCTCCTCTTTGCCTCAGACATGAGGCAATCAATTATAGTAGATGAACTATCACTGGTGGGAAAGACCCTTCCGTCTTCCTCAACCTGAGGCAAAATCAGCAGAACTACTCGTTAACATCAACAAGACGAAAAGAAACATCAAAAAGGTAATTTTGGAGATTACCTTCAATGCCACACCATGATCAGAGAACCAGGACATTGTATCCATTGGACCATGAGTATGGAAAAAGGAGCCTCTGAATTCCTTATGACCCCTTGGATAGTGTTCTGCCAAAATCTGCAAACGAGTTTGGTTTCGGTTGAGCTTGACTTATATGCTGCTAAAATACCACATGTCTGAAGTTGAAAATGATACTCAACTATGAGCACCTTTTAGAAAATAAAAAAACAAAAGAAAAGAACATAGACAGACTTACGAGTCTCAGACTCAGTTATTTTAGCTAATTTTATAATTCGAATAAGCTACTGACCAACGGGAGTGACCATGAGACAGGCGTGGAGGTGAGGCTTGGTACTCAGGTCATTCCAAAGAAAGGAAGCTTCAAGTATCCCGGGTCTATTATCCAAGGGAATAGAGAGATTGATGACGATGTCACACATCGTATTGGTGCAGGGTGGATGAAATGGAGGCTCGCATCTGGAGTCTTGTGCGATAAAACGGTGTCACCAAAACTTAAAGGCAAGTTCTATAAGGTGGTGGTTAGACCGATTATGTTGTATGGGACGGAGTGTTGACCAGTCAAGACTTCGCACATCCAAAAGATGAAAGTTGCGGAGATGAGAATGTTTGAGATGAATGTGTGGGCATACAAAGAGGGATAGGATTAGAAATGATGATATCCAGGACAGAGTGGGAGTGGCCTCGGTGGAGGATAAGATGCGGGAAGCGCGGTTGAGATGGTTCGGGCATGTACAGAGGAGAGGCACAAATGTCCCAGTGCGGAGGTGTGAGAGGTTGCATGTGGACGGGTTCAAGAGGGATAGAGGTAGGCCGAAGAAGTATTGGAGAGAGGTGATTAGACGGGATATGATGCAGGTGCAACTTACTGAGGACATGACCTTAGATAGAGGGTTGTGGAGGACACGGATTAGGGTATAGGTTGTTGAGCGTAGTCCTACTTACGCTTACATACTGATAGTTGTAGTGTTATTATTGTAGCCCTGCTCAGCCTATCATACTAGTAGGAGCAGTATTATTTTATAGTCCCTGTCATTTGATTTATGTTGTTGTATGTTCTTTCGTTTACTTTGTTTATCTTATTTACCTGCGTTAGTTACTGCTTCTTTTTTTTCCGAATGTTTTATCATAGCTTATTCGCTTTTATTACCATCATTTCATACTGCTTTAAATTTTTTGTCCGGGTCTGACCGTTTCTCTTGCTTTGCTTGTTCCTATGCTTTGTCTTGAGCCGAGGGTCTCTCGGAAACAACCTCTCTACTTACCAAGGTAGAGGTAAGGTCTGCGTACATTCTACCCTCACTCCCCAGACCCCACGTTGTGGAACTTCACTGGATATGTTGTTGTTGTTGTTGTTGTTGAATAAGCTACTGACCAACATCCTACTCAATCAGTATAGCTGAATGCAAAATCTGGGCTGAGGAGTCCAGACTTCAAACAGAATATAGTAAGTATTTCTTCAAACTCTATCATCTATTCATATGTTTGATTTGTCATGTGCAAAATGCCTATACTGTAAAGCATTTCTCCTCAGATCCTTAAGGTGGAGTACAGTCTTATGAATAATAAATCACTAGTATTTTCTGAAATGGCTTCTAATATTAAGTTTAAAAATGAGAAATTCAACATCAGATAAACCAAAGAAGCAAGCAAATACATCGAATTCCTCAACCACCAAAGAAAAAATTACACATAAACAAAAGTCATTCTTCCACAAGTACCATAATCTAAGAACTTTAATCTTTGGGCACCGATTCCACAAATTAATAAGCATACAATATATCTTTCATTTGAAAAGAGAAATGTACCTTATTGTCAGGAAAATGCCCATTAGTCACGTTGCAGCGACCCCCTCCAGAAATTTTGACCTGCCAAAACAAAAGAACAAATCTTTCCTCATTACAAACACAATTTAATTCCTCAACAATTATGAGCAAAAGAGAAATAATACAACATTCTCAAAGTCTTTAAAACAACAACTATGCTTCCATCTCAAAGTCTCAAACAAAGTTGACTAAGCTTACATCAAGCCCTCTATTTAATCATTCCCCTTTATTCGGGTCAAAATCATTTCAACACATTTAATAAATGAAAAATGGAGAAATTTTTCTGTGTTAATTCTCAGAGCAGCCGAAAAGGTACTCCCTCCGTTTCAATTTGTTTGTCTGGTTTTGAATGCTGTCATCTTAAACTAATAATACATAGAATGTACCAAAATGTCATTTAATCTTGTACGTGAAAAATTGTAATTAAAGGATTGTAAAGAGTCATTCTTTTTTAAAGAAGAAAGTAAGACAAATAAATTGAGTAGTAACCTTTGATAAAGGTTTGGCTTTTTCAATAACAACAACTTTAAGATTAGGAGCGAGAGTCTTGGCTCTTATAGCACCGTAAATTCCAGCAGCTCCGCCCCCTACTACTACCAAAACCTCTTCACCTGACTACTTTACCAAAAACATCAATTGGTTAGGTTTATATTAAGTTTGCAGAGTGTTTGTACATTGCTATGTATGTTACCTACCTTTGGAGCAGCTAAGGAGAAAGTAATTGTACTAAGTCTTCTTCTTCCATGGGTAGGGATTGAGTTTCCTTTGAGACGATAAATGAATCGTTGTGGTACCAAATTCATTGATGATAGATAATATACCCTACTCCCCTTTTCAGCACAAAATGACAACCCACGGATGTCTAGACTAGACTAGACTAGACAATATAATCCTTTTTACTAACTTCGTTAGTACAAGAAATATATATGATACTATTAATATTAAACTTAATTAAAACTAGTTACTACTCTTTCCTTCTTATATTTAGGTTTGCAACGGATCGGATGTGAATTGGGCGGAGCTCAATCCGTCTCCACCCGCAAACCATTCATTCATCATCCGATCTATTCATCACCCAATTTTTTCTTCATCCACATCTAATCCACCCATCATCCACGGGTGGATCGGGTGCTTCGCGGATGAAATTTGTTATAGTTTTAACCATTTGTTTTAGTTTAAAATCAGTGATAATGTTAGTAATTAGTGTTCTTAAATCTTTTTTAAAAAAAAATTCACAACAAAAATGGAGTGACCAAAACCAATATAAAGTGTATCCGATAGACCATTCAGAATGCATTTTTTGCACATTCCAGGCATCCAGTGTTAACTTCAGGGCATTTGTGACCTGGATATCTTCGCTCACTTCAGTCGTTGTGTTAAACTGAGTGTCTATTGCATCCCCACCAGAAGGAGAATCTTCTGTCAGAAAGCGTGACAAGTTCAACGTAGTAAGATAGAACAACATCTTTTGTTGCCATCTCTTGAAATTGGTACCCATAAACTTTTCTGGGCGTTCGCTTTGGAAACTGGCAGGAGCAGAACTATTGACAATGGTTGAAAAAGACATCTTTCGAACACTTAGAAATATAAATTGTCTTAAACTGTATGTTAATTGTGTATCAGAAAGGTTAATCAATAATGAAAAGCTGAGTCGAGAGATGACTCTCTTTCTTTAAGATAAAATTGCCCCGTATATATGCTTTTACGGTATTGGACGATAGTCTCTCAAGATAAAACAGCAACAACCAACAATACAAAGCTAGTAAGGTTGATTCCGGCGAAGAAAAAGAATATTGAACAAATTGCAAAGAGATGAGAGGATTTTTCTGTTTCTGTGTTTTTTTAACTGAACGGTAATGTTCAATTTATAGGTAAAGAAGAGGGCAGATTCTGACTGTTGAAGTCAGATCCGTTGGCTGGTGCCGTTTGGATAAGATAGAGTTGTTGCAACATTTTTAAAATTTTCACGGACCAAAGTGTAAATAAGAAATATTTCAGGGACCAAAAGAGAATTCCGGAAGAAATCCCGTGACCTGAGACCAGGACCGGGCGGGCGGCGGCGCGCGTGGGGCTTAGCCCCGAACCCAAGATCACCTAGGTACTCCCCCTTCTTAAAACTTGGGTCACCCTTTGGGGCCCAAACCCTCACTCAAAAGTCAAAACTATAGTTAATATAGTCATCAATCCTTCAATATTCAACCGATGTGGGAGTTCTATTATTTGGCCAAACCAATCTAACCAATTTATCCATTTGTGTCTCAAACACCTTACTTTGTGCATCAATATCTCTTTCATTCTTCAACGAAATTTGACGATTTGACACAATATCATCCACTCATTTAGTATATTAGGCATGTGCGAAGGAACGATGTTTCCGACATGCGGGGCTCATGTGTTTAAGTCATTAAAGATGGAGAAAACTCAATCCCATATAGTTAAATTCCCAACACTAACTACAACCAAAAGAACAAAGAAATACTAGTACTAGGCAGAGTTCTAGGCAGGAGCGTATCTAGAGTGTCTGTCGTCTATGGGTTACTTGAACTCAATAGCTTTTGTCCAGATCGTGTATGTGTAATTAATAAATTAACTAAATATTTATAAATATTTGACTATAATCCCAATTATTGTGTATTTATAACTTGATGGCTTTATATGAACCCATAAACTTCAAATCCTGGATCTGTTTGGGAAGATTTTGAATATACTTTCTAGTTGGCAGTTATAACGTTTCACGATAGAGTCTTCAACACCAACCATTTGGATGTGGGAGCATCTACCATCAGTTCTTTTGCCACTGTCCAGCAGCACAATGCCATTGTTGTCAACAAATTAAATCATGAAACAAGATGCAGGCTTACAAAACACAGAAGAAAACAACAACAGACAAAGGTCAAAGCAAGAAGGCTCCTTGATTAGATCTATATGCTAAAGTCAAAATAGATTCATTTGAGGACTATTGTGATCTTGGTCAAACAAAAGACTATCTTTTAGACAAGAAAGCAACCAATTCTAGATCATTGTTCTAATATTTGGCTCTCAATTATAGCATTTTGTACTCTCCCTCCTAATTAATGCGCTCATTTTAGTAGATAAAGGCCTAAGGACTGTCCCTTATCAAAGTGTTAGTACCTTAGGCATGCAAACATAGAATCTGGCAGCACTACTTAATACTCATAGATGAACGATCAGATATTGGTAATGTTACTTCCAAATGAAAAGAATAATGTCTTGCATAGACTTGTTATCATACATGATCAGATCAAATAACCATTTTTACGATGCATTTACCATTGTAAAGTCACATTGCTGTTAAAAACAATGTGTCTCATGCTATTTGCAAATGTTTTTCCAGGTGATTAATGAAATGAAAAAGAGAATTAGTATACTGACCCTTAGACGACGCAGGTATTACAACAACATTCATAGTTGCATTGTTTGGAGGTAATGCTAAACGGAGAGGATATAAATTCCCATTAAAATTTGTTCCGCGAACATACAATTATTTTCTCTAGCCCTTCAACTGAATCATTCACATTTCCATTTTCATCCGCCACATAATAATTGATTAGCCTACCTTCGGACTGCACATTTCATACAAATCTAGGAGATCAGCTTTATTCATTACAATGTAAATAGTAACTTACATTATGAGAACATAAAAAATCAATTACAAGCAACTTTCTAATATCAAGCATGGACAGAACCTACAAAAGATGATATGTAACCTGATACAGGGCCTTATAAGTTAAATCTTAAGGGCTCGTTTGGTTACCGGGATTATGAAAATAAGGAAACTAGGTACTAACATTTTATATATTTGGAATGTCGGTAAACTTTTATAGCACATCCAATGTGAGATAACAATCCAATGATTAGCTATACTCGGGTAAAAACAAGTACTCCCTCTATTCAGTTTGTTTGTTTTACTTTCCTTTTTAGTCTATTTCAAAAAAAATGTTTCTTTCCTAATTTGATAACTCTTTTATTTCAACATTCCACATGATTAAAGGGCATTTTGGTATAGTATACATATCTTTAATTTAAAATCATAAAATTTAAAAATGTCTTTACTTTCTTAAACTTCGTATCTAGTTAAACGAAGACACATAAAATTGAAACGAAGGGAGTAAATGACAAAATTGCAATTCTGCCAAAGCCCTTTTCTTATGAAGGTAAAGCTTAAAGTTGGAAGCAAAAAGTTTATCCAGATTAAACCAAACACCTATTTTAGATTAGCTTTGATTTAATGAACCAAATAAATCATAAGTATTTTATAATACAGGGATTTTAATCCCATTGTTATAGTCTATGAATTACAGTTCCAACATAATTTTGTCCGCGAATCAAACGACCCCTAAATCTATTACCATAAGGGAGATCAATTTCATTTGGCATCAAAATGTACAATAAGCAGAGCTTATGCAAAACACAAACCCGAGTCCTGGAAAATTTAGCAGTGGTAAGATGAAAAGATGAGCTCAATGTTATATATCCCACATTGGATATGAGTATTTCCATCATAATTGAGTCACTTGTCTAACATTGGTGTTTGAGAAGAAGTTTGAATTTCATTGTGGCTATAAAAGGAGTTAATGGGCCTGACGTGTTGGTCAAGCTCTTGGGCTTCCATTCATTATGGAGGAAAACCAATAGTAGCTTCAATAGTTCAAAATTTTCTCATATATATATAAATACTCAGTGATTTGCAGAAATGAAATAAACATAGAATACATTACAGAAAACAGAACACAATTTCTGCTTTTGAAATTCTCCTTTTCTGAGATTTATTCTTTCTTTAAAGTCTATATTTTATACGTGCGGTTTCTGCTTCTGAAATTCGTTTGAGTGTAACTTTCGAATTTATGAGAATATAGGTTTTGTATCCTGAAAGGTTAATTCCTCAGTTAACCTTTTACACATGAGAGGGAGGAATTAATACATTTAAAGATAACATCATTTTTCGGTGTTCCTAACCTATTATTAATTCAATTACCCTATTATACAACAATTTTAAAGGTATTAAATTTTCTGCAATGGAGTCAGTATTGGTTAAGGTGCAATTGAACGATGGAGACAAATTGGAAAGGCTGAACGGACACAACTACAAGCGTTGGAGTCTAAAGATGGAGTGCCTTTTTACAATTGTAAAGGTATTCTATGTTTTGTTTCAAGGTTGTCCGGAGGAAGTCACTAATCTGGATGCAACTGAGGCACAAAAGACTGAGGCAACAGAGAAGGTGAACAAATGGAAAAATGATGATTTCGTTTGCCGCTACACCATTCTGCCGTCGCTTGAACAACACACTATTCAACGTATTTCACATCCACAAAACTGCTGCAGAACTCTGGAATGCTATAAAATGAAGGTATGTAAATGAAGATGTTGGTAACAAGTCTTTTTTGGTTAACAAGAATGTTGAATACAAGATGGTGGATTCTCGATCGATCATTGATCAGGTCAATGAGTTAAATAATATAGCAACAGAATGTGTTGATGCTGGTGAACTCATTTCTGAAACTTTTCAAGTTTCAACCATCATTGGTAAACTTCCGCCTTCATGGAAAGATTACCAAAAGAAACTAAAACACAAGAAGAGACCTATCTCTTTGGATGAACTTCTTCATGGCATTTAAATTGAGACTGAAAGCCTTAGAATATATGGTTCAGTTTCTTCGAAGAATGATGGTGTGAATCATGTTTATGAGAAAAACCTTCATGGAACTTCTAAGGCAAACCAATGAACGTCCAAGAAGAGGAAATTCTTTAAGAAAAATGGGAATGAGGATAACAGAAACAATAAAAAAGAAAGGCAGTTGTTATGTCTGTGGAAAACCTAGTCACTATGCTAGAGAATGACGTCACCGTAAGGGGAAAGACAAGAAAAATGAACAAACCAATGTGATTGATGACAAAGACTTTCTCACTGTCATGTCTGAAGTATGCCTTGTCAACAATGGCACTACTGATTGGTGGGTGGACTCAGGTACTACCTGTCATGTTACCCCAAACAAGAGTTTGATCAAGACATATGAAATGGTGAAAGAGGTCAAGGCCTTCTACATGGGAAATGTGTCATCAAGCGAAGTTCTTGGCGTAGGAACTGTTGTTCTTCCCCTCACTTCGGAAAATACTTTAACTTTGAGAAATGTGTATCATATCTCCTCTATGAGGAAGAATTTTGTATCGGTCCACAAATTGGATGAAAATGGTTTCAAAGTAGCCTTTGGTCCCCAAAAAGTGACTATCACTAAGAATGGAAAGTTTGTAGGAAAAGGCTACATGAAAGACAAAATGTACTTGTTGAATGTTGACTATAATAAGACTGCATCTTCATCTTCGCTTACTTTTCTGAAGTTTTACTTAATGTTGATGATCATGATAATTGGTACTATAGACTAGGACATATTGGTATAAATGTTATGAATCGCATGATTTCAAATGATTTTATTTCTAAGTCTTCTAAAACTTTTACCACAAAAAACTTGTGAATGTTGCTCTCAATCCAAATTGACTAAATCTTCTTTCAAAAGTGTTGTTAGAACAAATGCTTTACTTGAACTTATTCATACAGATATTTGTGATAATAAAGAGCATATTACTAAAGGTGGTAAAAGATATTTCATAACTTTTATTGATGATTATTCAAAATTCACCTATGTGTATCTGCTTAAAACCAAAGATGAGGCTTTTAATAAGTTTAAAATCTTCAAGGAGGAAGTTAAAAATAAAACCAAATTAAGAATCAAATGTTTGAGATCGGACAGGGGTGGTGAATGTCTATCTAACGAGTTTATATCATTTTGTTTACAAAATAGAATTGTTAGAGAATTTTCAGCACCTAATACTCCACCACAAAATGGAGTGGCCGAAAGAAAAAAATAGATCCTTAATGGAAATGGTTAGTGCCATGCTAATACATTCAAAATTACCAATGAGTTATTGGTGAGAGACACTATTGAGTTCTTGTTACATTACAGATAGGATTGTAAACAAGAAACATATGAAAACTCCATTTGAGTTGTTTATTGGGCGTAAGCCTAGTATTAAACATCTAAGGGTATGGGGTTGTATTGCATATGTTTTGGACGCAACATTGAAAAGGTCAAAACTTGGTAGTAGAGCAATTATATATGTTTTTATTGGTTATTCTGCTATGAGTAAAGCATATAGATTTCTTAGGCTTCATGATAATAGTGTATTTGAGACTGCGCGTGCTATATTTTATGAACACTTGAATATTCGTGATAAATAATAATTTATTTGGTGAACTTGATATTAATGAACATGCAACCGGAAATGAAATTGTGAATGATGAGAATTTAGAAGAAAAGCAGAATGATGAAATAATTGAATTAAGGAGAAGTAAGAGACATAGAATTGAAAAGTATTTTGGTCCTGATATGTTGACTTACATGTTAGAAGAGGATCCAAAAACTTTTCAACAAGTTATGTCACAATTAGATTCTGATATGTGGAAAAGAGCCATGGATGATGAAATCATGTAAAGACTTGAAAACCAAACGTGGACTCTTGTTGATTTACCTCTTGTGACTAAACCTATTGGTTGCAAGTGGGTTCTGAAAAAGAAACTAAAAAATGATGGTACTATTGATAAATACAAGGCTAGATTGGTAGCCAAAGGTTATAGTAAAAAAGAAGAGATTGATTATTTTGAGACATTCTCTCCCGTTTCTAAATTCACATCAATCAGAACCATGTTTGCTATTGCATCTATGTATGGATTAGAGGTTCACCAAATAGATGTTAAAACTGCATTCTTAAACGGAGACTTGGATGAGGAAATTTATTTGCATCAACCTGAAGGTTATGTTGTTAAGGGTCAAGAACATAAAGTATGCAAATTAAAAAGAACTATGTATGGGCTTAAACAAGCACCACGACAATGGTACAAAAAGTTTAAGCAAGAAATTAAAAGGTTCGGATTTAAGAGTAGCAAAGTAGAAAGTTGTGTTTTTACTAAGGTTACTCTTGAGTATAAAATAGTGGTGACTTTATACGTTGATGACTTGCTTATCTTTGGTTCTGACATAAAATGTGTGAATGAGACCAAAGAGTTTTTAAAGAAAGCTTTTGACATAAAGGATTTAGGTCCTGTTGATGTCATATTAGGAGTCAAAGTGCTCAAGAGAGGAGGAACTTACATTCTAACACAATCTGATCACATTAAGAAAGTGTTAAAGAAGTTTAATTACATTGACTGCAAGGATAGTACAAGTCCTATCAATCCAACCATAAAATTAGTTCCAAATGAAGGAGAAACTATAAATCAAGAAGAATATGCCAAAATAATCAGTAGTATTATGTATGTGGTGAATCACACAAGACCTGATCTTGCATATTCTATTGGCATATTGAGTAGATTTACTAGCAATCCGGGAGAAGATCACTGGAAGGAACTAAAACGAGTACTAATGTACTTGAAGTCAACAAGAAATTATGGTCTGAATTACAAATGTAATGCATCTACACTTGAGTGTTTTAGTGATGCAAATTGAGCATCAGATGCAAGTGATTCTAAGTCAACTAATGGATGGTTATTCACTGTTGGAGGTGCCATAGTTTCTTGGGCTTCGAAAAAGCAAAGTTGTGTTGCTTTATCTTCAATAGAATCTGAATACATAGCCATGTCAATGGCTGGCAAAGAGCTTCTGTGGTTTAGAAGATTTCTGAAAACTATTCCTTTTATAGAACCAAAGAAGGGTCCTATAATTTTGTATTCTGACAATCAAACTTCAATTTATAATGCAAAGAATGAGAGAATATCTGATCATAGTAAACATATTTATATGAGATATAATCATGTTCGAAGTATGGTTAAGAAGGGGAATATCACACTTCAATATATTCCAACAAAGCAAATGCTAGCAGATCCGTTAACTAAACCGTTATCGGGAGATAAGATCAAAAAGGTCATGCGAGATATGGGGCTATTACCGATATAAACAATGTCTTGATTGAAACCAACTCTATTCTAAGGTACAAGTTATATATTTGGCATCTTATTATGAGAGTTAAAAAGGAAATTCAATATTAGGCATTGGCGAGATCGAAACTTGGATACATATCAAGGTGCATAATTTGGAAATAGTGGAAGTGATACTATTTTGAAAGCTCTATATCTTACCTATGCACTTTTGTTTACCACAACATGTAAAGGTTGGACTCTAAGTCCTTAATAGACTTATAGCTATGTGGAATGCGTTGTGGACATTCTTGATGAGTCTACCTATACAAGTATAGAAGTGAGAGGCCGCTTCTTAGGGATCGTTCGGTAAGATCCTAGAGTACTTGTGAACCCAGAATTCAGCATAAGGCTCATATTCAACGATGCTGCCAAGATTAAAAAGAAGCAAGAAATCATACGCAACGAGAGTATGATTCCTTAGTGTTTCGTATTCAACCATAAGTTAAAGGCCTAGTCCACTTCATGGCTATTCGTTGGGTAACACATTTATATATATATTTTTATTATTATTTTCATTATGCATGTAAATAAGTGGGGGATTATTATATATCCCACATTGGATATGAATATTTTCATCATAATTAGGTCACTTGTCTCACATTGGTGTTTGAGAAGAAGATTGAACTTCCTTGTGGCTATAAAAGGAGTTAATGAGTCTGACATGTTGGTCAAGCTCTTGGGCTTTCATTCATTATGGAGGAAAACCAATAGTAGCTTCAATAGTTCAAAACCTTCTCTTTTATATATATATATATATATATAAGAAATAAATAAATAAATAAAGCAACCATCGAGTATCCATAAATACTCAATGATTTGCAGAAACTGAATAAACATAGAATACATTACAGAAAACAGAACCCAATTTCTGCTTCTGAAATTCCCCTTTTCTGAGATTTATTCTTTCTTTAAAGTCTATATTTTATACGTGCGATTTCTGCTTCTGAAATTCGTTGAAGTGTAACTTTCGTATTTATGAAAATATAGGTTTTGTATCCTGGAAGGTTAATTCCTCAGTGAACCTTTTACACCTGAGAGGGAGGAATTAATACCTTTAAAAATAACATCATTTTTCGATGTGCCTAGCCTATTATTAATTCTATTACCCTATTATACACCACTCAAATCATCACCCACTGACTACGATGGTGAAATACTTTCATCGGGCATTTCAGGCAGTACCTCAACAGTATCAACTCCCCAAAGAATCCAATCTTGATGTCTATGAGGTATATCATATGTAACTGAATTTCTCCAAGGTGGTAATCCACTATTCGCCCTTAAATAATTCCCATATCTAGTTTTCAGCTTCACTACAGATCCCTCTTTCATTGGTTCCTGTTAAATATACTAAATATGCATAAGATATACACGTTATGCACGTGTATATCCTATGTATATTTAGTCTCGGTATAGGTCTCGGTTTTGTATAGGTATTGTACAAGGTTTTGTATAGTTGTAGTATACCTTAATTAGTCTTATACTCTTACCATAATTGTATAGTTAGTCTTCAAATAGAATAAGTTTTTAGGAGTAGAATATGAATAGAATTCTCCTATTATGGAAATATGTAAATTGTATATATTGTCTTTCAATTAATGAAAATAATCAATTCAGTTCCCACTAACTAATGAATCCAATTTACTTGGCAAACTTTGAACAACTTTTTGACCTGTTACACCAAATAAATATTGTTCATCTGAGGCTGTAAGGTATTTGCCATAACAACTTTTCAATCGGATCACATTGTCGAATCCTTCAGGGAATTCGACAGTCCATTTTGCGGATTTTGAAGATCCACTTCGATCTTGGTATACGGTTTGTTGATCAGGATCAGCATGTAAGAATTTTTCATGGTGGTTTTTTAGCCTAACAGATTTGGCTTTCTGGAAGAATTTCATTTAGAATTAATTCTGCAATAAAGAAATGAAAATTTTATGCAAAATTTCAAGAATCAAAATACCCAAAAAGAAATGATCTTTTTGATGTAGATCAGCAAATTGAGGAAGAAAGTATAGATGCTGAGGAAGAGTGTGTGTGTGTGAAACAACTGTTATTTTAATGCACGTAAGATGTCCTAATTTTGTAACGGGCAGATAGGAGAGTAGGTATTATGTTGTCTGTGTGAAAACTTTGACTTCAACATTAAATTTTTTCCTTTTATAGGATCATACCTTTCACTTTGCAATCAACCTTTTTTTCAAAGTTTATTGACCTACTAATTAAATAGTAATATAATTTACTAAAATAAATAAAGTGCTTTCTATCAGAAAAATATTCATTTCCAACAGTTGAATTCGAAATTTCTGATTTCAATCATTTTATTATAAGGAATGTTTTTGTCAAAATTTACACTAAAAAAATTCAATATATAAAAAAGCAAAACTCACAAAAACATCACAAAATTTTTATATCTATTACATTATTTATAAATAAAAAACAATTTTAACTTTATATATACTAGCTAATTTCCAATCAAGTGCCCCGCCTCCGCCCGACTACAACTCTTGTGGTTCATTAAATCAACTCATATATCTTATAGGACGACGTTGAATTGATGACTTGCTCACTCCAACTTGTGGAACTTATATATGGATCTGAATGAAATAATGTACGTAAAGAATTCCATCAACGCCCCCCCCCCCCCCCCCGCGCCCACACACCCAAACTTGGACGTGAAAAGGTACTATTAGTGTAATTTTTAATTGGTGTAATAAGTTGGACTGTTATTTTTAGTGTTCAAATTAATATTTTAGTAAAATCAGTTTATATTTTAAACCAAACAAAATCAGAAATAAAAAAACGTTAAGGACATAAATTTTCGATCCCACAGATTTCTTATGTGTCCTTAAGAAATCTAATCCCTCACAGTTGTTAAAGTTAATGGATTAATTTCTCCAAAGATAGAACGAAAAACTATTCTGCAATAGCAGCAATGTAAATTGCAGAACTTCAGCGAACTCAAATGGCGGCAGATATTTGTTCAACGTGAAAGAAAATTTACGTTGAACTAATATCAAATGGTTGTATTCAATGAGTAAGACAACTGCTTTTGAGCGCTTGTACGAAGAGCTCGAGTGCAAAAGCAGGGATATGAAGTTGTATCGGGTCACCAAGGCAAGAAAGAGGAGGGTTCATGACCGGGACCAAATGAAGTGGATCAAGGATGAGAACGGCAAGATGTTGATAGAAGAGGCACACATTAGACGGAGATGACAAACGTATTTGCATAAGCTCTTGAATGATTGGGAGGGGGGAGATATCATGCTGGGAGAGCTAGAGCATTTGAGAGTCATAGAGATTTTGGGTATTGTATGAGTATAAAGGTTACGGAGGATGAGATCTCGGTAGATTTTTGGCGTGGCTGACTAACTTGTTTCATATCATATTTAGGACGACTAAAATGTCAGAGGAATGGAAGTGGAGCACAATTGTTCTGTTGTACAAGAACAATGATGATATCCAAAACTGCAATAACTATATAGGTATCAAGCTCCTAAACCACATGATGAAAATATGGGAGAGGGTGATCGAGTTAAGGATGAGGAGAGGTGTGTCTATCTCCGATAATCAATTTGAATTTATGCTGGGGCGATCGACTACAAAAGTTATCCATCTTGTAAGGAGATTATTAGAGCAGTATAGAGACAAGAAAAGAGACTTATACATGGTGTCCATTGACTTAGAGAAGACATATGATAAAGTCCCTATTGAGGTTCTTTGGAGATGGATGGAGTCTAGAGATGTGTCTGTAGCTTATATTAGGGCTATTAAGACATGTATGATGCATTCAAGACTCGGGTTATAGTGCACCCCGAATTTTTGCACATTAAAACCGCATCGTGAGTTAGTCAACGCAAGTACAAAAGAAATTATCTTGAAGTTAAAAGAGAATGAGCTTATTAATATAAATGGTTATAATGATCTATAAATATGATTAGTAAGTAGCAGAAGGTTTGGAGGGTGAATGGATCGAAGAAGAAGGAGTTTCATCAAAACTTGGCAAGTTGGGAATACAATAACTCGTACTTTTGGTGTGAGATTAGGAGTTCTTCACATGATAAGAAAGTAATGATATGAAGTATTTGAATCGTATGATAGTCGCTTGTTAAGTTTGGAAGTCAAGCGAGTTGTAATAACGAAAGTCGACAAAGGTCGTCGCAAGTTACATTCATAATTTCACTAAAATTTGGGTAAGATGTCGTGAAGCTTTTCTCTCAATATAATTGGATTTACAGGGTGATCCACCCACAACATTGAAGGTCTATGAGTCTAGTTTCCAGTGCATTTTACCTTTTGTCGATACGACGTCGGAGTGGAGATATATTTGCATTTCCGTCCAAGGGTGCAAACTGCCGCGAAACCAGCGAGTCCAAGGAAGGCTTTGGTCGGTGGCAACATTCTTTTTCGTATAAATTAATCCCTGAACCAATTGGAACCTCATTTTTCTTCAAATCCAAACCCTAAAACACCTCCTAAACTCTCCCAAGCTATTCTCCGTGAATCAAGATCAAGTCTAAGAGCTATGCAAGCCAATCTAACGCAAGAAAGTCCATGGCAATCGTAGAATCGTCGTTTCTACATCGTTTTGATTTTCTAAAGGATCCTTCGTCTCGAAGTAAACTTGATGCGGGATTACTTCCTAAAAATTAAGATATGTTTTACTCTCCTAATGATCTCCTTATGATTCTTCAAGTAATTAACTTAGAAATTATTGAGGTAATTCCATGAACATAAGCCCTTATGAACTTTTATGGATATATTTAATTGTTGGGTTGTTTCGTAATGGATTAAATGCACTATATGGAGTTATAGATGGAATTGTAATGAGGAGTAGGATCAAGGGAGAAGAAAATGGTAGCGTTTTACGGAGAAATTGAACTACAAATAACTCTATGAACTTATGCCCGCAAGTTGTTCGATAAAATGTCTCAATGAATGTTCTTGTAAGTTATAGACTTGGAATTGATCTTGAATCCTTTGTATGATGTAGACAATCAGGTATAAAGGATACGAGGACTCGTGGGACAGGATTCGCTTCAACAATGAGGTATGTAGGGCTTTCTCTTTCTCTTGTGGCGTGACTAGAATTCGATGAACTTTCCTTGAAATATATCTCCAACTAACATGAGATGAACACACCTCTTCGGATTGAACTAAGTTATGCCCTATATATATGATTTATATCCTACACCTTTCATGTATATTATCCCTTGTAGTCATCGATTGAAATGTTTCCGCTAAACTAGAATTGATCATATACCATTTGAATGAGTTGAACCCTTCTTCATGTGTAAATCATATCGGGTATCTTACATGTTCTCCATGTTTATTACCTCTTGAATTAAAGGATAAAGAACGTAGCGACAATAACGATAGTCGGAGGATAACGACGATAGGTCACTCCGACTCTTTCTATGATATCCCTTCTGAGGTTGGTCTTGCATTGCACTGATATATATGCATTTATTTTCATTACCGCACCGCGTTATAGTCAGTCGGGAAGGAACGTAAATATGCACCTAGATGTATTTCTTTCATTATTATGATGTGTCATAGACGGTCATGCAGGTACGTAACTGTGCATACCACAGATCAGTTGGGCAGAGAGTTACCGCATCCTATATGGCCGACAGTTATGATGAGCTCACCCCACAGAGGGATTTATAATTATATGATTTTGTATATGCCTCCACAATGAGGAATGATTTTACGAGCATGCATTTACATTCATGTTATAGTTATGGATGCCCACAGTGCCTTGTTCTGAGCTTCAGGTTGTCTCTATATCCCTTCTTTTGCTATTTACATACTTTATGTTATGCTTACCGTCTTACATACTCGGTACATCTTTTGTATTGACACCCTTTTGTGCATTGTGATCATGCCCACATGTGCAGGTATACAGACCAGTGCGCCTCCCTAGTAGGGTACCAGAGTTCAGCAGTTGGTTGTCACAATATACTTCTCCGGAGTTATTGGTCAAATTCATCGGGTAGGATGCGTGCATGTATATATATATATATATATATATATATATATATATGTCGTTAGAGGTATGGTGGAGCCCTATCCCGACCAGTTGACGCATTTTAGTACTTCTAGAGGCTTACAGACTATCAGTTAGTGTATATGTGTTTTGTTTGGACTTATCGGCCTTCTGGATAGTTGTCTTTTTTGGTTATGGACTCGTCGACCTTTGATATGCATATATGTATTGTTGGGTCTTTCTGCTTGCAGGTTGTTATGTTTTATTCTCATTATTATCATTTAGCGACCTTCTCGGCCCACCGTTTATGTTATAGAGTTCAGATATCACAGTTGTTTCGCACGGTCCTTTGGGTGCCGGGTTTCGGCCACATACCCCTAGGTTGGGGTGTGACAAATTTGGTATCAGAGCAGGTCTGTCCTAAGGATATCTGCAACCCATATCTAGTAGAGTCTTGATTATGGATGTGTAGCGCGCCATATTTATAATCAGGAGGCTATAGGGTATTTAGGATGTTACCTTTCTTGAAATCTAGATCATGCGTTAGAGCGAAGTCGTAAGTATTTGAATTCCGATTTTCTCACCTTAGTTCTCTTTTTCAGTAATGCCAATATCAAAGAAAAGTACCACTAGCAAGAAACTGGTCAAAAATGTGGGGGGAAGGTACCAGCCGATTACCACCCGTTAATATGGATTCGAGGACTATAAAGACACCAGAAGGAAATGTGAGTTATTCCATAGAAGAAGATCTGTATATGAAAGAAGATTCGTCTATGGAGGAGGACTCATCTAAGACCCATGAAGAATCGCCCTTCCGAATGCCATTAATTCCAGTTGTGTTGTCAGATTATATGAGGGCATGCACAGTACCAAAACCATTAGCGCAGTGGTCATTTCCGGTTGGTTTAGGTATGAGTGATACCATGTACGCAACAACACCCCCAATCATCTTTCCAGAGCAGGGTCATGTTCAGATGTCCCCACAGGTTAGGCCTTTTGAGAAATCAAAGAGTTTGTTATCATGGAAGTCGGTTAAGGTTCACCAAGAACGAGTAGAGCTAAGGAAAAAGTAATCAGTGGACGGACCGAAAGGTTTGGAATGGAGGTAGGTGACGAAAGATTAGTGTTGCGAGATGTGTTAGATCGAAGCTCCCCGATAGAATTCAGGCAAGCACAAGGATGTGTTGGAAGTAGTAGACCGCATTGTCAACAATGTGAGATGAGGCATAATGGGGCATGTTTATGTGATACCGAGTTATGTTTTGGATACAGAGCCTTGGGCCATAGGGCCATAGAATGCTCCGAGGTACTTCAGTCGTTGTGTCACTAGTGTAGACAAGTACATTATGGGCAATGTCTGGGTGATATTGAGAAGTGTTATTGATGTGGAAGCAGAGGCCATGGAGTATATAGATGCCCAAGATTGAGTCAATGGGAATGGTAGGTCCCGACGTTATTCAGAGTTACGCAACTAACCATGTATGTTGATAATTTTATTGGGGATAGTTGTGTTTATGCTTATAATTGGTTGGTTATCATTGTTGTAGGAAGTGTGTCATACATATGTATATAGACTGTAAATGGATAATAGAAGTGGAAGGTGGCGAGTGGAACTATAGTTAGGTTCAATTTCTATGTAAAATGACTTAGGAACCAACCCTTTCTTAGCCACATACATATTCAACACTCTTAGATCCTATGACGTGCGTGATATGGGGACATGAAAGATATATGGATACACAATTTCGAAACCTCTAGTAAGGACATGAAAGGTTTACCAAACACGGAGGACGTTATGACAAAAGTAAGTGGAAGAAGAGCGAGATAGAGTGAGTTGACGACTCGATGAGTATAAGATAACACCATTATTGCAACAAATATTCATGAGTTGAGGTAGTTAAACTTCTTCAATGATATTCACCTAAATTACTCCAAGAAACCTATGCCAGTACGTGTGTAGTATTAATAAGACGACGATTGCAATAGGAGTGATGTGAAAAAGAAGTAAGACGAGTAAGAGAGTATGTTGTGAGCGTTGTAATAGGACCATTGAATTAAGCATAAGAGGAAGTGACATAAGGGGATTATGAACATAATTGAAAGTAGGCGATAGAGGACATTTAGATAAAATTCCCAGAGCAAAAGAGTTGGAGAAAAGAAGTGACAACGGTAGGAATTGGAGGTAGCTTGATGACAAGTTATACGATTTTAGTTGGTAAACTAGTGAAAAGTCAGTTAGATAAATGAATTTAGGAAGGGATGTCCTTGGAGCGATAATAAACTACGACAACAACGCTTGGTCAAAGGTGTAGGGGAAGAGCATTACGGAGAAATGTAAGGTAATCAATACTAAGAAAGCGTCACGGAGGGAATTAGAAACTCAAGAAATTTCGTACGACAATTAAAGCACCTGACGACTGCGAGAGAAAGTATGTCGGTATATATAGACATGGGGAAGAAAAACAGCAGAGGAAAAAGTCGTGATAAGTTAATCATAACAAGAGTCTTCATAAAGGAAATTATGTTACGAAAGGTATTTATCAAAGGGCGAGGCACTAGAGGACAAAGATAATACTCCTACGTAAGATAACAAAGCAGGAATTTCTTCGGTAAGAGAGATGTGGGTGAAGGAAGGCTATATTGCCAGAAAGAGAAAATTTCAAGGGAATGAAATGATAGGAGATGAAACTATAATAGAGTGAAGTTTTCGGAAAATATTAAAGTGACGATACCCCTAAAAGGGGGGAAGTTACCAGAAAGAAAAAGTCAACAAGAGTCTAACTTACTCGACAAACATGTGACGTTAGAAGAAGTACACATAAAGGAAAACAAAAACATTATTGAAAAAGGAACTAACGTAGGAGAAAATAACCATATTAGCAAGCCAGATGCATATTCGGGAAAGTAATTTGAATTTCCAGACATCGACCAACAAATAAGACAGAAAAAAGCAAATCGAGGAAAAACATAGTTATACGTAAGAAACATAGCAATAGAGGCGCACGTAAGATGATATACAAGGATTGAGGTATAAACATGATATAACCATTATAAGAAGGATTCATCATACAAACTAAGGTTATTGACGCAATTAAATTTCGAGGGAGAAAATATGTAAGACGGAAAGGAATAGACTAAATGGGTTGGTAAATCAAAGAAACATGAAGTAAGAATGGATACGATAGCAAGTTATAAAAAGTATTGGTAGGAAAACAAATCATGTAAGGAATTCGACTTCGGGATACAATATATATTCGCTGGACGGGATAAGAACTAGGGATTGATTGATTTTAACCAAGAAATATAAGGACGAAGGATATGAAGGGGGATAGTAATGGGAGAAGAGTTTAAGTTATTTGAGGATGATAAAATAGCTCAGTAGTAAGAGGACTAGAGAAAAAGAGAAGAAAAATAATACATGGCGTAGTACAGAAAAATGACCTAATGATACAATATGAAGAATAACTATAAGACCTCAAGAAATTGGTAAGGCCACGACAAGGATTAAATCGTTAACCCATTATACATTGAGAAATAGAGATGAAAAATATCACTAGGATGTACAAGGAATTCAAGAAGTAAGCCCTATAAGTCGCTAAATAAAGAGACCACTGCACTCGGTTTGGACCTGAAAAAGTAAGTTATAATACTAATTTCCAGTTCAGGGTTATTTGATGTTCGTCGGAAGTTTAACTCATTTGGGTAATCGTGGATAAGCTCAGCTCTTACCTGCTCAAGCCACACATACATCCCAAAAATTATGCCAGATTATACAATAATAAAATAACTCAACTTCATGGAATTCCGGTTCTTATTTTGCCTGGTTCATGTGGATAGTTATGAAGATTATTCCAAGAGAACTTGGGTACTCATATTAAGCTCAGCCCAGTTTTCCATCCACAGATAAATGCGAAAGAAACATTTGGGGATATGCTATGAACTTGTGTTTTAGACTTCAGCTCGTTAACAATACTAGTTACCATTCGAGTATGCATATCAGTGGTTCAAGGTTGACAAAATGAAGTTATTTAAGCCTGATTTGGTACAGCAAGGGGTAGAAATAGGTAAAACTAATTTGTAAAGACTATTTGAAACTCAGGATCGACAGAAGTTCTATTCAGATGACTGACATTGAGACTTGGAAGTTGAAGGGGAGATTGAATGTTTTCATAAGTATAGCCCATAAAGAACGTATGGAGACTCGGCAAGAAACGCAAGCTTAGTCACAGATATGCGAAATCATAACAGTTTTTACAAAGAACCGGCTAAGTAGTTATAAACTCAACTTGCTACAAGAACTTAAGGTAGATAATTTGGTATCGCGAAGTACCTAAATGAGTCTTCTCGCACTAATCCTGTTAAGAATATTCGAGTCACAAAGTCTGTCTCATAAAGAAACCCCATCGCCATCCTTGATTGACAAGTCCGTGGATTGCATACTAAGAAGTAGCTCTTGTCAAAAAGTACCTTGGCAAAATAATAACGTGAAACAAATGACCTAAGAGGCAGAGAAATATAGGAAGACTCAATAGCTCCATCTGCTTCAGACTTCAGATTTATATTGATACTCATGCGGTACTATACCTCATTTTCTACCCTATTTATCGAGTATGATCCATACATCTTTATAAGTATTAATTTGAGACGGGTATGGCCAGTGTGTTGCAAACTTCAGCAAACGATGGTTAAGGTAAGTTATGGCTAACGTATTGTAATTTTTATATAATACATGATCGCGAGGGGCCAAACTAATATTATTATGTTGTTATGTAGCCCTATGTGGCATTGTATATTTGTTTGGATTATTTGACAGGTTTTGGATAGCACTGTTTGCAGAGAAAACTCCACAAAAATTTTTAGAAATCCTGAGAGTTAAAATATCCCTCAACATTTTAGGATGAATATTTTGGGGGTGGGGGGGTGGGGGGGGGGAGAATGTTACACCCCGTATTTTTGCATGTTAAAGTCGCATTGTGAGTTAGTCAATGCAAGTACAAAATAAATTATCTTGAGGTTAAAAGAGATTGAACTTATTAATATAAATGGTTATAAGGATCTATAAATATTATTAGTAAGTAGCGGAAGATTTGTAGGGTGAATGAATCGAAGAAGAATGAGTTTCGTCAAAAGTTGCCAAGTTGGGAATACAATAACTCATACTTTTGGGGTGAGATTAGGAGTGCTTCACATGATTGTCGCACCCGTTTTTTACCCGAGCTTCGCGACGTGATGGCGTCGATTCCTTCTGGATTTGATTAAAAATGCTTGCTTGAGGAGTCGCCACCTAATTATTCTAAGGTGAATTAGGGCACCTGAATGTTAACCATAAAATGCAAAATAACTCCAATTTTTGTGATCTGCAAAACTAATGAGATTCTAGGTAAGGATTCTCTATTATCCTAAAGGGAAGGGTTTAGGCATCCTTTAAGATCCGCTAACTTGCAATTATCCGATCAAACTCTGGTTAATTATTATGCTAAGAAAAATGCATGTTTTTACAAATATAAAAGATAATGTTGCAAGATATTAATAAAATGATGCATTTTGTACAAGTATGCATTTGTATGGCATTCATATACATGTGAAGCTGAAAAAAAGTATGCAATGTATGAAAAATTGATAAAAATGTATGTAAGGTGATTTTTATGGGCGACGGGCCTAAAAATAGATAAACTAACGATTTCTGATTTTAAAACTAACCGAGCCTAAAATAAATGAACTAGCGGTGGGCTTCCTATTTTAGACTACCCTATTAATTAATTATAAGTATACCTATTCTAAACATTTCAATAATTTCAGAGTACAATACTATTACAATACAGAATGAAATAAAGTTGAATTAAAGAAGGTAAAAAAAACAACAACAAAATAAATAATCTCCGAGGGGTATTTCCCTTCTTTGACTTTATCCCTTCCAAGCTGTCAAGAACAAACGGTTAGAAACAATTGAATATACATAACTTCGGATCCGTATCCAAAACAATAAATGTTTTGATTACGGAGGACTCAGACTTAAATTTTGAAAAGATCATTCCAATCACGTCGTGGCTGCGAACATATGACTCGTTGGTCATTTTAGTTGCCTTGCCTACCGAACATGTTGGTCTCTCGGGTGAAAAAGATTTAAGTTTCATCCTTGCCCAGAAGTTTTATTTTCCGTCTTTACAACTGTGGAGGCCTCAATAATCGACGGATATTTTTTCATCGGCCAGGTGTAGTATAATATTCAAATCAGTAAAATGGTGCCGAAAACAGTAAAAAAAATAGAAATTGATAAATGATGTCCGAAGGGACGCGGCCTCGAATTCAATTTCATTGGCCTAAATGCAATATTTATATAAATCAGTAAATCAGTAAGGCAATCCGTGCACGGATGTTTAAATGCCAAAACAGTGAACTGAAACAGAGAAACGAAACGAAAAAAAAGTGTGGCCTCGAATTCAATTTCATCGGTCTAAATGCAGTATTAGTTAAAAACAATAAAACAGTAAGATATCTGTTGCACGGATGTTTAAAACAGTAAACAGTAAACAGAGAAACGAAAAAAAAAGTGCGGCCTCGAATTTAATTTCATCGGCCTAAATGCGATATTTAATTAAAAAACAGCAGACAGTAAAACAGTAAGTATCCGTGGCATGGGTATTTAAATCAATAAACTGAAAAACAGTGAAACGAAAAAGCGCGGCCTCGAATTCAATTTCATCGGCCTAAGTGCAGTAAAGCAGTAAGATATCCGTGTATGGATATTTAAATGCCAAAATAAACCAACAGTTAGCAATTAAAACGTCCGACCCGAATTCTGAAATTTTCGGACCGAAGCAGGATTCGAATCTGCTTCTGAAATCCGACTCGAGACAGAACAGTGATCCAGCTCGGATTTCGGGTCGACCCGACCCGGAATCAAACATTTTTTTTGAATTTTCAGATAATAAACAACAAGATATTAAAACACAAAATCTGGAAATTTTATTCGAAGCGGGTCGACCCGACCCGGATCAGTGACCCGACCCGAACCGGATGTTTTTCAACACGAATCGATTTCTTTCCAAATTTTCAGATAACCAACAACAAAAAATATTAAAACGCAAAATCTGGAAATTTATTCAAACCGGGTCGACCCGACCCGGATCAATTTTTTTTTTAGATTTTCTGGTAGCCAACAACAAATTATCAAATACAAAAATCTAAAAATTTACCTGACCCGGATTCTGCCCCGACCGGAACAGTGACCGAGATAGAGCAGTGACCCGACCCGAAAATCCGACCCGACCCGGAATCCGAAAACAGTGAAGAATAAAAAAAAATTCAGATTATTCAATACCAAAACCCCAATAATTTTAACTTATATTTTCGGACTCTTTAAGATGAACACATGCAAAGAAGAACAAACACCCTTACGAAGATTTCGAATTTCAAAACTTAAAAACTAGATTTTCGGATCTAAAAATTCCCCCCCCCCCTCTAAAATGAAGAACAAAATGGGGTATTTATAGATGGATTCGGACCCATAAAAATCAAGTTCAAATTTCAAACAAAAGGGCAAAAAATCCAATTTTTTGGGACGGATTTTTGGGGTATGGGTTGCGAATTTTAGGGGATAGGGGTATGGGATGTGTCGAGTGTCAGGGCAGAGGAGTTTGGTGGTGGTGTCGGGTGAGGTGACCGGCGACGTGCGGTCGCCGGTATGGGGGTGTGGGGTCGCGGCTGATGGAGGTTGAAGAGAAATGGTTTTCTTTTTGTTGTGTTGTGTTTTTTTTAGGTTTAAGGGGTGTTTGGTTTTGGGGATAAAAGGGAAGAGGAGTTGGGTAAAAAAAAGGTGTTGGGCTTCGATTGGGTTTGGGCTTGGGTGTGGGTGGTGGGTTTGGACGAAAATAAAGGGGTTTTGGGCTGGGGATTAAAGGGTGTGGGTGGTCGGTTGGGCTTGGGGTTTAAGGGAAATGGGTTGGGGTTTTATTTTGATGTGTTGGGTATGGGAAATAAAGGGGAAAGGGTTGTTGGGCCAACCGAGTTGGGCCGACCGAATTGGATTTCGGTGGGGCTTGGAAAATGGAGGGTTTGGGTTGAGTAGAAGTTGTTTTGGGTTGAGTAGAAGTTGTTTTGGGGGGAAATGAATGGATTATGGGCTTAAATTATAAAAGGGTTTTATTATATATAAATAAATAAAAAAGCTTTGCAAAAAATTATAAATTGTAAAGATGATAATATGATAAAATATAATGTTTGTGAAATGCTTGATGCTTAAAATAAAAAAATAAAAAATGCGATGCCGTTTTGCGAAAATAAAAATAATATATAATATTAGGATAAAAGTATGATTATGATATAAAAATGCAAATAATAATGATAATAATGATATATATACATATATATACCTATATTTTAAAATTGTTTTAAAGTGTCAAAAATATTAAAAATTGCAAATAAAATCAGAAAAGATGGGACAAAATTGGGTGTCAACAATGATAATAAAGTAATGATGTGAAGTATTTGAATCGTATAATAGTCGCTTGTTAAGTTTGGAATTCAAGCGAGTTGTAAGAACGAAAGTCGACAAAGATCGTCACAAGTTACATTCACAATTTCACTAAAATTTGGGTCAAATGTCGCGAAGATTTTCACTCAATATACTTGGAGTTACAGGGTGGTCCACCCATAAAATTGAAGTTCTATGAGTCTGTTTCTAGCGCATTTTACCGTTCATCGATACGACGTCGAAGTGAAGATATATTTGCATTTCCGTCCAAGGGTGCAAACTGCCGCGAAACCAGCGAGTCCAATTGAGGATTTGGTCGGTGGCAACATTCCTTTTCATATAAATTAATCCCCAAACGAATTTGAACCTCATTTTTCTTCAACTCCAAACACTAAAAAACCTCCTAAACTCTCGTATGATATTCTCCATGAATCAAGATCAAGTCTAAGAGCTAAGCAAGACAATCTAACGCAAGAAAGTCTGTGGTAATCATAGAATCATCGTTTCTACATCGTTTCACTTTTCGTAAGGAACCTTCGTCTCGAAGTAAACTTGATGCGGGATTAATTCCTACAAATTAAGGTATGATTTACTCTCCTAATGATCTCCTTATGATTCTTCAAGTAATTAACTTAGAAATTATTGAGGGAATTCCATGAAAATAAGCCCTTATGAACTTTAATGGATATATTTAATTATTGGGCAATTTCATATGCATTAAATACACTATAATGGAGTTAAGGAGTTATGGAGTCATGGATAGAATTGTAATGAGTAGTAGGACAAAGGGAGAAGAAAATGGTAGCATTTTATAGAGAAATTGAACTACTAATAACTCTATGAACTTACGCCCGCAAGTTGTTCGATAAAATGTCTCAATGAATATTCTTATAAGTTATAGACTTGGAATTGATCTCGAATCCCTTGTATGATGTACACAATCAGTTGTAAAGGATATGAGGGCTCGTGGGACGGAATTCGCTTCAACAACGAGGTATGTAGGGCTTTCTCTTTCTCTTGTGGCATGACTAGAATTCGACGAACTTTCCTTGAAACATATCTCTGACTAACAGGAGATGAACACACCTCTTCAGATTAAACTAAGTTCTGCCCCATATATATGACTTATATCAGCACCTTTCATGTTTATTATCTCTTGTAGTCATTGATTGAAATATTTTCGTTAAACTTGAATTTATCATACACCATTCGAATGAGTTGAACCCTTCTTCATGTGTAATTCATATCGAGTATCTTACATGTTCTCCATGTTTATTATCTCTTGAATTAAAGGATAAATAACATAGCGATAATAACGATAGTCGTAGGATAACAATGATAGGTCACTCTGACTATTTTTATGATATCCCTTATGAGGCCGGTCTTGCATTGCACTGATATATATGCATTTATTTTTATTGGTGCACTGTGATATAGTCGGTCGGGCAAGCACGTAAATGTGCACCTAGATGTCGTGTCATAGATGGTCGGGCAGGCATGTAGTTGTGCAGACCACTGATCAGTTGGGCAGAGATTTACAGCGTCCTATACGGCCAGCAGTTGTGATGAGCTCACCCTATAGAGGGATTTATTATGATATGATAGTATATATGCCTCTATAGTGAGGAATGATTTTACGAGCATGCATTTACAATTATGTTATAGTTATGGATGCCCACAATGGCCTTGTTCTGAGTTCCAGGTTGTCTCTATATCCCTTCTTATGTTATTTACATACTTTATGTTATGCTTACTGCCTTACATACTCGGTACATCTTTCCTAATGACGCCCTTTTGTGCGTTGTTATCATGCCCACAAGTGCATGTATACAGGCCGGTGCGCCTCCCTAATAGGGTACCAGAGTTCAGCACTTGGTTGTCGCACTCTACTTCTCCAGAGTTGTTGGTCAAAGTCATCAGGTAGGATGCATGCATATATATATATATACATACATATATATATACATATATATATACATATATATATATGTATACATATATATGTATATACATATATATATGTATGTATATATATATATATATCATTAGAGGTATGGCGAGGCCCTGTCCCAACCAATTGACGCATTTTAGTAGTCCTAGAGGCTTATAGACTATCAGTCAGTGCATATGTGTTTTGTTTGACCTTGTCAGCCTTCTGGATAATTTTCTTTCTTTGTTATGGCCTTGTCAACCTTAGATATGCATATATGTATTGTTGGGCCTTTCTACTTACAGGTTTTTATGTTTTATTCTCATTATTATTATTTAGCGGCATTCTCAGCCCACGGTTCATGTTATAGAGTTCATATATCACAGTTGGTTCGCTCGGGCCTTCGGGTGCCGGCCACACCCCCTTAGGTTGGGGCGTGACAGGTTAGAATAGTGGGAGGTGACTTTAAACACTTCTCAGTCATGATGGGTTTGCACCAGGGATCAACACTCAGTATGTCCCTATTTGTGTTAGTGATGGACGAATTGACACGACATATTCAATGAGAGGTGTCGTGGTGTATGTTATTCGCGGATGGCATAGGTTTTATCGACGAGATGTGCGATGGAGTTAATTATAGGCTGGAAGTTTGAAGAAAGGACTAGAGTCAAAGTTTCAAGCTAAGCATGGATAGAACAGAGTACCTAGAGTGCATGTTCAGTGACGTAGCGCATGAGACATGGGTGGAAGTGAAGATAGAGGAACAAATCATACCCAAGAGAGGAAGGTTCAAGTATCTTGGGTCTGTAATCCATAGAGACGGGTTGATTGACGATGATGTCGTACATCGTTTTAGAGCAGGGT
This sequence comes from Anisodus tanguticus, assembly GCA_034509755.1. Classification (NCBI taxonomy): domain Eukaryota; kingdom Viridiplantae; phylum Streptophyta; class Magnoliopsida; order Solanales; family Solanaceae; genus Anisodus; species Anisodus tanguticus. The sequence goes on from CM067548.1 coordinate 32,656,653, forward strand.
GGGTGAAATGAAACTTGCATCTGAGGTACTGTGTGATAAGAATGTGTCGTCAAGACTTAAAGGAAAGTTCTACAAAGTAGTGGTTAGACCAGCATTGGTGTATGATGCAGAGTGCTGGCCAGTCAAGAATGCCCACGTTTATAAGATAAAGGTAGCGTAGATGAGGATGCTCAAATGGATGTGTGGGCATACTTGGAGAGATATGATTAGGAACGAATATATACAGGACAGGGTGGGAGTGACATCAGTGGCAGACAATATGAGGAAAGCGAGACTGGGGTGGTTTGGGCATGTGAAGAAGAAGTGCGAGAATGCACCAGTATGGAGGTGCGGAAGGTTGGCTTAGCAGGAGTTAGGAGAGGTAGAGGTAGGCCGAATAAGAACTGGTGGAGGTGATTAGACAGGACATGACACAACTTCAACTGACTGAGGACATGACCTTAGATAGGAAGATATATAGATCGATGATTAGGGTAGAATGTTAGTTGGTAGCTAAGTGTTGTCGCCTTCTATGTGGGGAGGGAGGAGGCGGGTTTCCCCTTCTCCTCATTCAGTTATCACGTAATTTCTTATTTCTTGATAGATATTACTATCTGTTGCCACATTATTTTGTATCTTGCTATTTGTTGTCTCATTTTTTATATTTCTGTGCCAGAAACTTTTCTTCTGAGCTGAGAGTTTACCGAAAACAACTTATATATCTCACAAAAATCAGTCTGGGTCTGTTATTATTGTAAATTTCATGAAAGTAGTAGAATTCAATTTCTAAATACGTCTCCGGGCCAAAATATTGTTCTTTTACTTACTCTTTCCCCCTTTTTTTTAGTCCCTAACTCAAGTAATTACGCAGTAGAACTTTGCGTTACAAAACGACGAGGGGAGGGGGTGTTGCGTCGGTGGACGGTGGGTGGGCACATAATTCAAGTTTCACCTTCATTTTTTTGCTTTCTGATGGTTAATTAAATAGCACATGATTATACGCTTCAGCCAAGTGCCCCCACAGCACAGATGCTTTGACAGTTGGTGGGTATATAAGTCAAATTCAATTTTTCCTGATTCTCATGTCATTACGCTGGTCCTTGATGCTTGTGGGAAATTGTAGGCGAGTTTGAGAAGGCAGACACCGTCTTGAATAACCGTTGTCTACCACAAACTTCTTCTGTTTTAGTAGGGTAGATAACGGTGATAAATTTAGCCCATGAAAATATAATTTGCTTAATTTATTTAAGTTTTGATGGGTTATTGATTCGCTCATCTAATAGTTCAATCTATTTCAGTCCATTAAAAGTTAAGCTAATATGTAATCCAAATTAATTAATAAGAAATCTGTAAAATTATTTTCAAAAACATATTTTTTTTATTTGATAAATTATATATAACCATAATAAACAATAATAAGTAACTTTATAAGGTACTAAAATATTATAAAAGAATAAATAAAGAAAATAAAAATTAATAAGAATTGAGCGGGTTGACTTATGACCCGCATTTTAGTCCATTTCGATCCAACTCGTTTCAGCCCAAATAACCTTTGGACGGGTTAATAACCCGCACATTTATTAAGTCAGTCATTTTAACCCGCCCAAATTCAATCAAAATCTGACTATTTAACACCTCTGAGGTAGCCATGGCTTCATAATTTTTCAACCATAGGAAAATGTTTTGATTCATGCAGGACCTTTTTTTTTGGAGTCAGAAAAGTATCAAACTGTCAAATTAACATTAACGTTATGCCTCTTGGAAAATATTACTCCTTATGTTTTAATTTATATGATAATTTAATGGGAATTTAATCTTTTGAACTCGCGATTTTAAATATTTAATATGACTATAAAATAATGTTGTTAAATATAAATAATGTCTTCTTTTTTTTCAAATTAATACTAATAAAGAATATAACGCCACATAAAATGTAATGGAGGGAATAATTGAGGTCTACATGACCTCTGCTTTTATTAATTAAAGAGATAATTATAGTTATGTGTCTTTCGGTGATCTAATTTACAAAATAGCTAGCAAATATATAGATTTTATATACATAAATATAAATATAAATATAATATACATAATTAGTGGATTATATATATTCTGACTAGCGTTGGTAATTAAATTTGGCCGTTGGGTCAAAAATGAAAGAAGCTCTTTATTAAACATATGCTGGAGTGCCATATCTAGAGTTTATCAAATATAAATTTATGCTACAAGCCAACTTTGTTGGTACATATGACATATATCAAAAATAATTAAACTAAAAATTAGATCGAATTTCTTCCCCACATATATCTGAGTCCACTTCCGAAATTCTCTCCAAGAATGTATCTTGGCCAAACAATGGAAGAATGGTGAAATAAAGGAGGAAGCATCACAAGAACCAAAAAGTATTTGCATTATGCTTTGAATTAGTGTCACTTTAGAGTTTGGCTTCTCCCATTAATTTCCTTTATTTCAAAAGACCCTTTTAAACATATGTACACATCCTTCAATCTTCAAATCAATTCTTGCATACAAAGAGTCTTTTGAATGTCATTAGCCATCATCATAAAATGTATATAAGAGTTTGTTTTTCCTAATTAAACTCTCTTCAAGAATTGTAGTAATTGATATCAAGAATTTTGAATCAACCAGAAGGCTTGAGATTAATGGAGCACTTGGAGAAGGCAAAAATTATTCGTCTCAAAACACACAATGGCAAATACCTAATAGCAAGCAAAGATGAGAAATATGTACGCCAAAGCCGTGATGGATCAGCAGTAAATGCTCTTTGGTCCGTGGAATTTTTGGATGGCCAACATTATCTACGCCTTAAAAGTTGTTATGGCAAGTACTTGACTGCTTCAAATGTTCCATTACTTCCAAAGGTAATCCAAAGTTCAAAGGATTTGTTGTAATTTTGTGACATATCGTCATTCTCATCACAAATTTGTAGCTGAATGGTGACAAATCATCATGTTTGTCATAAAATCGTCACAAAATTGTGATGGACTTGTCCGTCATAAATATGTCGTCTAAAATTAGCGTAGATACCAACTTGAATTATGTGATCATCTCATTTAAAAACTTAAATCATTATTCCATGTAGTACACTTTTCATTACTACCTGCTTAATTATATTATGTCTCAACAGATCAGTGGATCAAGAAAAATCATGCAAACTCAGCCTATGAAACTGAGTTCCGCAACAGAATGGGAGGCCGAACAAGATGGATCGTTATACCAAATTCGCCTAAAGACGCGATACGGCCATTTCCTGAGACCCTTTGGAGGAATTTCCCCATGGAGGAACATTGTCACCCATGATGTTCCTCATAGGAAAAAATCTACCTTGTGGGAAATCGAAATTATGGAGACTCATTTGGTTCACAAAAAGGTTCAAACTGCTATAAATTTCGCCCAACTTACCAAAGCATTCTCTTGTTCATTTACTGAGCGAATATAAAGGAATGAGTTATTTATCATTCTAATTTATGGGAGCTTTTTATCATTTCATTAACCCAACAATCAATGGTATTCTGGTACTAGAATGTCTGTCTATAATTCTAATTCTCTTGTTATTATGTGATGATAAAAGAAAAAAAAGATTGACGCATATCCACTTATGAAAGTATTCAAAAAATTTAAGTATCGATAAGGTGTATATATGCAAAATCACATTTTATTTTGGAATGTATACAACCAACATTAATTATGGGGATTTGAATAACAGAACTATATATTGAATTGTATCAATGTTATTGCTGTAGGGATTTTGTTGGGTTGTTGTACGCAGCGGATATTGAAAACTTATTTCAAACCCAACAAACATAGAACTGTTTAACTATAGAATAATTTTAAACTGTAAACATAAGACTTGAATGGTACTTACATATTTATAATATCTGGAATCTTTATCAACTGTGGGTGCGCACGCAAATGCCGTTTCGATTGCAAGCTCCAAGCTTCAATGTATTCCTCCTTTGGAAAGCTAGGAAATCCGGCAGAGGTTCGAGAGAGTGTTTTGATTATGAGTCTCTAAGACTTAGAATAATGATATGAAAATCAAGTGTAATGAATAATGAAGTGTAGGTCTGTATTTATAGGTGAAAATTAGGTCAAATCGGATTAGGGTTTGACCTTGGGCCTGACCAAAACTCGAGGCAGATTAGGTCACCACGCCGGCGATGCTGCGGCCCAGCCAGTGGGCCTCGCGGTCCTGTGGCGCTGTGGCCCTACGGTGTGGGCCCCGCGGCGCTGACGTGGCCCTATACCGCCTCATTTTTTTCCAGCACATTCTTATTTAAATCCAAAATCCAATTTTGACTTAATTAAAACAATCATCATTCATCTAAATATCTCGATTCTAAATCGAATATTTAATACTCTCTTAATACATCCTTAGATCGAAAGGACAATCGACATAGTGTGACCCTACATGCCTTCTCATATCGACACTAATCAAATTAAGGTCTATGCGGAACTCCTAGACGGCGCCGCAAGACGAACTCAATATGTGAAGTACGTTTACATGAATCCAATAAACTTAACCTCTATGTGGTAAGATAAAATCTTTTCATTCACGATACACTCGATCAAGCTTAGGATTTGCCAAGTGTTTATCCAAATGGCTTGATCATTATATCTCATCTATATTGGTTGACAACAAGACCATATTCTAGATATGTCTATTGTGTTGGCCAACGACTTAGTCAACCCAATATCAATGAGAAGCTAAGTGTTCTCTTGAATATACATTCGATGAATGAATCCTAATCTTGGCTCAACTGCCACCTTTAATCCACATCGTAATGTACCTCATACAAGCCGTATCTCAACCTATAAAGCATTTGAGCTTAAGACATGATCAAAGTATATTACTATGTAGACAAGGTGTGTATTGACCTCAAGTCTAAGGACTTCTATCTTCCACATACTTTAGACATGTATAACAAACAGTATATCAGCAGGGTATATCAATACTTCCAAAGTATCCATGTGTCCATCATGAGTAGCCATTACTCGTAGCAGGTGAGACATACTACATTCTCTAAGGATATGATGCAAACCACATGTCGACTTATCACATATCATCGATATCTCATTCTCGATGATCATTAGTCGAGGCTATTTTAAGAGTTACGTTACAATATTAATAACTCACACTATTAATAACAACGTAACCTCTAGGGATGCATATTATAGAATAGTATAAACAATCAACTAATAATTCAATAATTACAAATGCCAAAATATTATTTTCCATTAATAATACGAATGTGTATAAAATATATTTGTCCTAATACAGATGGTCTCTTGGACATACATATACTTTCAATTGCTTGAGTTAGTCTTTTGCTTTTTATTCTATCTAGTCAAGAACATATGACAAGAGTGGAACTTCTATGTAGTACCTTTTATATTATTAGATCACCACAAAGATAATAAAAGATAATGATAAGCGCCTGAAATGTTTAAACACATGCTGGACAGAAAGAGGCCTAGATAGGAGAATTACTAACCTTGGTTAAAATTATTAGGTTAATAAATCTAGTCTGCTGAATTGTAGAGGAATTAGCATGTAAATATTTCAAGGTCTAACAGGAGGAATTACGGAAATCTTTTTTCAGCTAATCGATTAAGAAATTGTGTTAGAAAACAATTGACAATTATTTGATTCCAGGGTGATTCAAGGGGATATAAACTTTGTTGGAAATTTAACTATGTGGGATTGAGTTTTTCCGTCTTTAGTGATTTAAACACGTGGGATCCGCATGTCGGAAACATCGTTTCTTCGCACATGTCTAATCTACTAAATGAGTAGATGATATTAGTGCCAAGTATCTTCAAATTTCGTTAACAAATGAAAGATATATTGGTACACAAAGTAAAGTGTTTGAGACATAAATAGATGGATTGTTTTGGCCAAATAACAAATCTCCAACATAGGTAGAAGATGGAAGGATTGAGCACTATATAAACACTAGTTTTAAGTAGGGGTTTGAAACCTCAATGGGTAACCCATTGTTAAGAAGAGGGAGGACCTAGGTGAGCTTGGGTTCGGGGCTACGCCCCACGCGCGCCGCCGCCCGTCCGGCTCGGGTCTCTGGTCTTATTTACATTTTGGTCCTGAAAGTTTAGGAGATAACCAAATGTTGCAACTAATCTAACTTCAACAGTCAGAAACGCCCTCCTCTTTCCTATAAATTAAACACTTCTGTTCAGTTCGAAAAATATACAAAAACACACACAGATCCTCTCCTATTCAGCAATCTATTGTATATTTATTTTCTTCGTTAGAATCAACCTTACTTGTTTTGTATTGTTGATTGTTGTTGTTTTATCTTGGGATACTATTGTCCATTACCGTAAAAGCATATATACGGGCCAATTTTATCTTAAAGAAAGAGAGTCATCTCTCGACTCATCTTTTTGTTCTATTTAACCTTTCTGACACCATTTATACCTACAGTTTAAGACAAAATTTGAAGCGTTCGAAAGATGTCTGTTTCAAACATTGCTTCTGGTTCTGCTGCTGCTACTCAAGGGAATGTTGTTGTCCCTGCTCCTACCAGTTTCCAAGAACGCCCAAAAAAAGATGTTCTATCTTACTACGTTGAACCTGTCACGCTTTCTGACAGAAGATCCTCCTTCTGGTAGGGATGCAATAGATACTCAGTCTAATACAACGACTGAAGCATGCGAAGATATCCATGTCACAAATGCCTTGAAGTTAACACTGGATGTATGGAATCATAATGATTTCATGTGCAAAAACTGCATTCTGAACGGTCTGTCGGATACACTCTATACTATGTATTGCACCGTGAAGACGGCAAAGTAGTTATGGAAAAAACTCGAGAAAAAGTACAGCGCACAGGATGCGGGTACTAAGAAATTCATCGTTGGAAAATTTCTGAAATTTCAAATGGTGGATGGTAAATCAGTGATGTCCCAAATCCAGGAGTTTCAAATGATTCTTCATCATCTGGATTTGGAAGGAATTAAGCCAAATGAGTAATTTCTGGTTGCGTCTTTGATTGAGAAATTGCCTCCCTCGTGGAATGAGTTCATGAGTTATCTCAAACTAAAGACAAAGGAAATGGGGTTTGAAGATCTTATTGTCAAACTGCAAATACAAGAGGACAATAAAAGAACTATATCTAAGGGAAAGCAGCCAATGGTGGCAAAGGCGAATCTGGTTGATTCAAAGGGAAACACCAACAAAAAGCGCAAGTACCAGGGAGACGGCAAAAGACAAACGATGGAGAAGTTCATAAAGGAAACTGCCATCACTGTGGAAAGTCTGGCCATATGATCAAAGAGTGCCGCAAACTGAAGCGAGAGCATAAGGAAAAAGCCAAGAACAAAGGCAAGACCAAGGCTAACGTTGTGCAAGACAAGGATGATCCTTCGAACATTGACGACATGATTGTGGATTTCTCGACTGTAGTGCTGGAGGCAAATCTGGTGGAGAATCCGAGGGAATGGTGGATAGACACGGGTGCAACCCTTCACATGTGCTCTGACAAGAGTGCATTCTCCTCTTATGTCCCAATCTCGGGCAAAAAGTTGTTCATGGGCAACGACGCTACCTTTGAAGTGCAAGGGGTTGAAAAGGTTGTCCTCAAAATGACTTCAGGCAAAGAGCTTACTCTGAAGGAAATGATGCACGTCCCTGACATCGCAAGAATTTGATTTCAGGGCCACTGTTGGTCAAGGCTAGCTTTAGACTAGTTTTTTAATCCAACAAATTTGTAATAACTAAGAATGGTATATTTGTAAGAAGGGGTTTCGCGTGTGACGGCCTCTTCAAAATGAATACTATGTCTGTAATCCGTTCATCTAATGAAATAAAGCATTCTACCTACTTGCTTGAATCCTCTAATTTATGGCATAATAGATTAAGACATGTTAACTACAAATCCATTCAAAAGTTAGTAAAGTTGGAATTGTTGCCTTCCTTCGACATAAACCCTTAAGATAAATGTGAGATGTGCGTAGAGGCAAAATTTACCAAATCATCTTTCCATTCAGTCGAAAGAAACACCGCTCCACTAGAACTTATTCGCACCGACATATGTGATTTAAAGTTTGTGCAAACTAAAGGGGGGAACAAGTACTTTGTGACTTTCACTGATGATAGTACAAGGTATTGTTATGTTTACTTGTTGAAAAGTAAAGATGAAGCATTTGAAGCATTTAAACGTTACAAAGCAGAAGTTGAAAACCAACTAAACCTATGGATTAAGGCAATTCGTAGTGATAGAGGGGGAGAATACGTAGCACCGTTTGAAGAATACTATGCTCAATTCGGCATTGTTCATCAAACGACCGTTCCTTACTCGCCTCAGTCTAACGGTAAAACCGAGCGCAAAAATCGTACGTTAAAGGAAATAATTAATGCTTTACTTATCAATTCCGGTTTAGCCCAAAACATGTGGGGCGAAGCGATTCTTACCGCTTATACAATTCTCAATAGAGTTCCGCATAAGTGTAAGGATAAAACTTTATATGAATCATGGAAAGGAAAGAAATGTGGGGATGTTTGGCAAAGGTCGGAGTACCTAAACCAAAACAGGTCAAAATTGGACCTAAGACTGTAGATTGAATATTCATCGGATATGCAAATAACAGTAGTGCTTATCAATTCTTAGTGTATAAGTCGGAGATACCTGATATCCACGAGGGTACGATCATGGAATCAAGGAATGTTGAATTCTTTGAACATATCTTTCCTCAAAAGGAAAAAGAATTAATTTTGCTCAAATGAAGTTATGAACAAAATGCTCAAAATCAACAAGACCCGAGAGTTTCTGATTATCCGGAATTAGACGTTCCAGATCTACAGGACTCAGAAGTTGCTGACTATCCGAAACTTAATGTTCCAGATCTACAGAACTTAGGGGTTCCAGAGGTTTGACCAAGATAGAGCAAAAGGGCCAAAAAGGACAAAACCTTTGATCCAGATTTTATAACTTATATGGTTGAAAATGAACCGAGGAAAATTAATGAAGTTGTCAACTCCAGAAGCTCCGCTTTGGAAAGAAGCTATAGAAAGCGAAATAGATTCCATCATGCAGAACCATACTTGGGAAATGGTTGATCTTTCTCAGGAAAGTAAACCTTTTGGTTGCAATTGGATACTCAAAAGAAAGTACAAAGCAGATGAAACTATTGACAAATATAAGGCCAGATTAGTAGTCAAAGACTATAGACAAAAGGAGGGCCTCGATTACTTTGACACATACTCTCATGTGTCTAGATTAACTTCCATAAAGGTATTCATAGCCATAGCAGCTTTGCGTGACCTTGAGATACATCAAATGGATGTTAAGACAACCTTCTTAAATGGAGAATTGGAAGAGGAAATATACATGGAACAACCTGAGGGGTATGTAATTCCAGGACAAGAAAAGAAAGCATGTCGACTTGTTAAGTCTCTGTACGGACTCAAACAAGCCCCTTAAACAATGGCATGAAAAGTTTGACAATACTTTATTATCAAAAGGTTTCTCCATAAATGAATGTGATAAATGTATCTATATAAAAGGGAACTCTGACTCATTTTCATGATGTATTTACGTAGATGACATGCTCATCACCGGAAGTAGTCTAAACTTGATCCTGAAAACTAAGAATATGTTGAAACCATGTTTCGACATAAAGGATATGGGTATTGCAGATGTAATCTTAGGAATTAAAATTTCTAAGACATCTGACGAACTGGTCTTATCTCAATCACATTACATTGAAGATGTTTTGAGGAAATTTGATGTATTTGATAGTCTCCCTATGAAGTCACCAATGGATATTAATCTAGAATTAACAAGAATCGTGGTGAACTCGTATCCCAAGAGCGATATGCGCATGTCATTGTAAGTTTAATGTATATTACAAACTGCACCCAACCCGATATCTCTTATCCAGTCAATAAGTTGGCTAGGTTTACTCGTAATCCTGGAAATGATCAATCGAATACTACGATATCTGAAATATTCGCAGACTTTACGGATTACATTATTCAAGATATCCAGCCGTATTGAAAGGATACAGTGATGAAAACTGGATATCGGACATAAAGAACACCAAACCCACCGGTGAGTATGTTTTCACAATTGGTGGTGGATCTGTGTCTTGGAAATCCTCTAAGCAAACATGCATCGCCTGATCCACAATGGAATCAGAATTTATTTCTTTAGATAAAGCATGAGAAGAAGCAGAATGGCTTTACGACTTCTCAGAGGATATCCCTTGTTGGGAAAAATCCATACCTTCGGTGATGATTTACTGTGACAGCCAATCGACTTTAGGAAGGGCACAAAACAGTATGTACAACGGCAAGTCTAGACATATTCGTCGGAGACATAAGACCATTAGGCAGTTGATCACCACGGGTGTCATTTTCACTGATTACGTCAAATCAAAGGATAATATAACAGATCCATTAACTAAAGGCCTACCCAAAGATCAAATATTCTGCATGTCTAGGGGCATAGGCTTAAAACCCAAACAATAAGAATTTTTATGGTGGTAACCCAACCGTACTGACTGGAGATCCCAAGAATTTGGTTCAATGAGACAACTAAACTGTAGAGGTTCAGTTTTAACGCTTCACTTGAAATAAGAGCATTTCAGATTATTATTGTTTAAAGAAATATAATTCCAAAGTTGTTCCCGCGATAAATATTAAGTACTACCTACATAATGGGTAAAGGATAAGTTTCTAAAATCTTTTAATGATTCCTAACACTTACGAGTGGTATAACAGGATACCTTATAGGAGATCACCTATTTAAGTGCGAAGAAAGGCCGCTTCAAAAGTAAGCACTTAAGAATCCAAGACGTTGTCAATGGCCACAAAAGGAAAAACTATATGAAGAAATGAATAAGTGGAGTTATTGTGTTGATATCATTGCCTTGGTTTACACTAAACAGTGACAGTTCATAACATCACGCTCACCGCGCAGTAAATAAATCCAATGGTAATCGACTAAGTAAGGTTCAAAGCTGAAAGATACATTTCCTGATGCAATATATTTCCGCTGAAAGATTGCCGAACTTTGACACCCTGCACCAATTCTCTTTCAAAAGTGAATTGTTGGAAATTTATGAGGGATTGAATCTTTTCCGTCTTTAGTGACTTAAACACGTAGGCCCTGCATGTCGAAAACTTCGTTTCTTCGCACAATCTAATCTACTAAATAAGTAGATGATATTAGTGTCAAGTATCGTCAAATTTCGTTAATGAATGAAAGATATATTGATACATAAAGTAAAATGTTTGAGACATGAATAGATGGATTGTTTTGGCCAAATAACAAATCTCCCACAAAAATAGAAGATTGAGCATTATATAAACTCTAGTTTTAAGTAAGGATTTAGTACCTCAAAAGGTGACCCATGTGTTAAGAAGGACCTAGGTGAGCTTGGGATCGGGGCCAAGGGCCCATACGCGCGCTGCTGCCCGCCAACCCGTTTGGACCGGTCCGGCTCGGGTCACAGGTTGTCTTCCAAAATTTACTTTTTGAACCCTAAAAGTTTCAAAGATAACCAAATGTTGCAACGACTCTGAAACGTTGTAACAAATCTGACTTCAACAGTCAGAAATGCCCTCCTCTTTCCTATAAATTAAACTCTTCTGTTCAGTTCAAAAAATATACAAAAACACACACAGATCCACTTCTTTTCAATAGTCTATTATATATTTATTTTCTTCGGTAGAATCAACCTTACTTGCTTTGTATTGTTGATCCTCCGCTTTTTATTCTGTTTAAACTTTTCTTACACTACTTGTACCTACAAACTTTAAGGTAGCCAATCGGATGATATGTGTGTTAGAAATTAAGAGGAAATAAAAACTATTTGAAGTTGAAATGTTAAAAATAATGTTTGAAAATAAATAAGGCCTATTTTTAAGGTCATTCAATCTAGAAGACCAACTGTCGGGGACAGAACTAATAGCATTTAGTCATAAATTTTGGATCAAATTTTAAAAATGTATAGTCTGATCGAAACTAGTTTTATGGACTTTCATTGACGAAACAAAACTTCAAAAACAATTCAAGTAAAATACATATCAAACAACTTCAAATCCCAAAAACAAATTTCAAAAATTCAAATTTTTGAATTTTAAGTTACTTCAAAATGTATGACCAAGCAGGAGCTTAGTAAATATAATTTTTGTAAGTTTTATAAGAATATTTTTTCTGGAATCTGATTTATTACTATGATTCAGTTAATATTATTAATTTTGAAATCACTATAGAAATAATTAACTTAAAATCAATGATTCATATATTCCAATTGCTTGTTCCATTTTCCACATGAAGCGACTCGTCTCGTAGAATCCTTATGTTCTTTGGTTAATAATATTGGGACAAGTTTGAATGATTTTATTCTTTTCACATGATCCCATCTCCAAAGTAGAAAAACAAAATTAGAAAAGGGCCTTTTCATTTCAAACTCTAATCAACTTAAATATCATAATTTATTTTCCAGTATACACTTACCCTTAATAGGATAAACATCTATGTGAGATAATTAATGTTATAAAAAATCAAAGAATAAAATAATCAAATGGAGCAACTTTTATTAAAAAATATTTTCTTAAAGAATGTGTAAAACTAATCTTACAATTTATTTGACAGATTTATTATTTTATCTTTCACCACATTGATATCCACACAAAATGTTCACATGATTGCTAGTAAGCATAAAACAATAAATCTCCTAATTTTCAAAGATAACAGACAAATATGAGGTTAAGTAAATATAGGTTGTCAACTTAATACATGCAAATAATAAAATGGTCGCACTAGTTTACTCCTCTAACATAACAATACAACATTTAATCCTGATCATTAGGCACAAATTGAAATTAAGTTGCAGACAACCCAACATTAAAATTTTATTTGAAAATAAGCAATAAAAAGTGGCTTCTGCTCAGGATACATGAATATCTTCTCATAGATTTCTCTCTGAAGTCTGACATGTGAAATTTTCATGAATTCATCACAGCAGAAAAACAAAATATCACATTAAACACCTCCATAAAATCATATAAAAGAAAATACAATTAGCTCTCATACTTAAATAAATTTATCTACTCATGCTTTTAATCAGCATAGCGTATATTGCCTATAAGGCGTGCAATCATTGAGCTACGTCTAAGTGAAAAAAAAATGTAATCCTAAAATAAATAAAGAAATATTAGTGGGAGATCAGAAGAGTAAACAAGAAAGTGTTTATCTGTCACTGTTCAATCAGAAACACGGACCAATTTCGTTCATCACATCTCCCAAAATATTGGAAATCATCAGAGACTTAAATACTAGGAATCATGGAATTAACCATCATATTGTTGCAGTTTTTTTCTCGTCATCTGATTTCGATTCAACCAAAATTGAGAGAATTACAAAAAAAAAAAAAAAAAAAAACAAACACCAATCTAATCAAATGTAATGTAAAGGACTCAAAAATTAAAGGAAAAATAAGGAGCTATCAAATAAAAGCGAAGTCTATGTTATCATGAAGCTACCGCGTGCTTATATATAAGCTAAAATAGTAACTACCAGGTTTTGTGATTCTGAACCCTAATTTCGTATCCTTTTTAATGTGGGCTGGGCTTAAGGGGAAACGAATCTTCTGGAAACCTTTCTTTTGAGGTTTACAAGCAAAACATTGGGCTAGTTTCCGATGAGGCCTAGTTGATGAATTGACGCAGCCCATAAACGCACTTCTCGATTACTTTGTTTCGTTACCAAAAATATATAAATTGGGTCATTAGAACTTTTGCCACTATTTTGTGCTGCTTAATTTTTTGTGAAACTTACACAAATAACTATATTTTAGAATATTTTTTAAGTATAGCTATACTTTTGATAATTACATTTCGTAGCTACACTAAAGTGTATTTAAAATTCGGTTGTATTCCTATTTTTGTTGTATTCAAATCAGATGTCATTGTATGTATTCAAGTAAGATGTATTTAGCTCAGTTGTATACATTTATAGCTACTTTTACATTGTATTCAATTTTATTATATTTAAATCGATTGTATTCAAAAATCATAAATGCAAAAAATATAGAAAATAATCAGCAATATTCAAATTCACTTTATTTATTTGTATACAAAAAAATATCCTTCAAAATACAAGAAAAAAACACATAAAGAAACACTGGATTTTACACTAAAAATTAACGAAACACTCAAATATTGAATAAAAAAAGGGCAACCCGATACACTAAGCTCCCGCTATGCGCGAGGTCCGGGGAAGGGCCGTACCACAAGGGTCTATTGTACGCACTCTTACCTTTCATCTATGTAAGAGGATGTTTTCCACGGCTTGAGCCCATGACCTCCTGGTATAAGAAATAAAATACACCCCAAACACTGAATTTTACATCAACAAAATTAACGAATACATTCAAATATGGGTACAAGAAATAAAATACACCACCATATGAGATACAAGAAAATAAAATACATTTCGATTTGAAATAAAAAATAAAAAAAAAGCTCAAATCTGAGCCGGTACACCGGAAAACGACATTGAATTTCGTTAAACAACCATTTAGGTTTATGAATTCCGTGCATGTCATGAGTTTCCATGGTCCGAGAGCGTGTCTCTGGATTGCCGGGAAGAGGAGAAATGGCACGGGTGGCAGGATCGACTGGCCGATGTTCGGTTTGCTGAGAGGTGGCTGCGGAATCACCATAAGGCGGGCTATTTAGGGCCACCGTCGGCAGAACCGGGTGGGCAGTGTGTCCCGGACTGTCCGAGGTGGGGGTGGGTGTTGGGGTCTGGGACGGCGGACTATGTAAATGATGAATTAGAAGAGGGTTCAGACCATCATCTAGGAAAGTCGTAGGAATGCCAATGTGGCGAGTTTACGGAGACAAAGGGAATTTGAGACTCATCAAATAAGACATGACGTGAAATAATAATTTTACGGCTTGACAAGTTATAGCACGAGAAACCACGATGATTGGCGTGGTAACCCATAAACACGCACGGGAAAGACTAGGGTTGGAGTTTATGAGTGGTCGGATGGAGAGGATAACATAGACATCCAAAGATACACAAGTGTTAGTAGGAGGGTTCCTACGAAACAGAACTTGAGTGGGCAACCGTTAAGCTAGAGACTTGTTTGAGATTATGTTTAGGAGATAAGTGATCATGGATGGTGTGTAATGCCAGAATTGAGGGGGAATTAAGGCGTGAGCAAGTAGGGCACGAATTAGGTTGTTTATGGTCAGATTTTCCGTTTGGCCTTACCATTTTGGGAGGAGGTGTGAGGGCAGGAAAAACGAAAGGTAAGACCGTTATTGGAGCAAAACTGTTTGAATTGATTATTATTGAATTCTCTGTCATTGTCACATTGAAAATATTTAATGTTCTTTTCAAATTGTATTTTTACGAGAGCACTAAATGAGGAAAAAATAGGGTAGACCTGAGATTTATTGCCAATTGGAAAAGTCCATAGAAAGTTGGAATAATCGTCCAAAAAAAACACATAATATTGATGGTCAGTCGTACTTAAAATAAGGGACGTCCACAAATCACTATATATGATATCGAAACGTAGTAAAGTACAATTTGTGGATGCAAAAAATGGTAATTTAACATGTTTTCTAAAACACATGATTCAAATATAGGAGTCCTAGAAATATGGTTGCAATTAATAAAATTAATAAACATGTTTGCAAAAGTTTAACTTTGCCTTCTTTAAGAAAGCTTGGGAAGTGGTGAAGGAGGATCTATTTCTAGGGAATTCTTTTAATGTAATAAATTGCTCCGGGCAGTTAACAATACTGTTGTAGCATTAACACATAAAAACTGGACAGCCAAAAAACATGAGAGATTACAGACTAATAGCCTGCTACACAATAATGTACAAAATCATCTCCAAAATTTTGTCCAAAAGGATTAGGAATGTACTTAAATGATATTATTGGAAAGAGTCAATCTGCATTTATTCCCGAAAGGCTTATTACAGATAATATTCTATTGAGTCATGAGCTAGTTAAGGGGTACACCAGGAAACACATCTCCTTAAGATGTATGATCAAGGTGGCACTTTATAGAGCAGGTCTTGAAGGAGTTGGGGTTTTCACAAAGAATGATAAGCTGGATCATGAAATGTATGACCACTGTTAGTTATACTTTCATGATTAATGGGGGACTCTCTGATACTATGCAAGCTAAACTAGGATTGAGATAAGTGATTCCATATCACCTTATGTTTTTATCATGTTGATGGTGTATTTAAACAGATGCTTAGCTACACTGAAGGACTTTCTTGATTTTAACTATCACCATAAGTACCAAAAGCTGAATATAGTTCACATATGCTTTGCAGACGACTTGCTCACGTTTACTAGAGGTGATGTTAGTTCAGTGCACTTGCTTAAAGAAAAGTTCAATCTGTTTTCTGAAGCTTCAGGGCTGAAGGCTAATTTGACCAAAAGTCAAGTATATTTTGGAGGTGTTGGTGAGGAAGCTAAGGTTGAAATTCTGAATGTGCTGGATTATGAAAGGGGTGAACTTCCTTTCAAAATATCTAGGAGTTCCCCTATCCACTAAAAGGCTTACAGTTCTACAATGCAAACCACTGGTAGACAAGATCACCTCAAGAATTAACAACGGCTAAAGGACTATATCATATGCTGACAGGCTCCAACTAATTCGATCTGTTCTATTTGGAGTACAAGCATACTGGTCACAACTTTTCCTTCTTCCACAAAGGGTCATTAAGCTAATTAAGGCTACATGTAGACGCTATTTTTGGACAGGTCAAGTAGAAATTCTTAAGAGGGCATTAGTGGCTTGGGACAAGATTTGTCTTCCAAAGGGGGCAGGTATCCTGAACATCACTAATTTGAGGATTTGGAATCAGGCAGCAATATGTAAACTTCTCTGGGCATTGAGTCAGAACAAATAAAAGCTAAGGATCACTACGATTCATACTTATACATAAAAGGACAGAGATTGATGGAGATGAAAGTACCCCAAGAGGCTTCTTGGATGATCAGAAAGGTATTAAACATAAGGAAATTCTGGCACAACATTATCATTAATGAAAAGATAACTCAGAATGGCAAGTTCCAGATTTCTGTTGCATACAAAACATTAAGGGGGGGAGGTAGAGAATGTAAAGTGGACGAATCTTGTTTGTGTTGGAAATTTGCCTTTGGCGGGAGTTGCGACCGACCAACTTTAACGGCTTAAACACTAGTGTTACGTATGTTGGAGAATCCGGTTCTTCACACATGCATGATCTACTAAGTACGTAGATAACCGTAAGGCCAAGAATCGTCAAATTTCATTGAGAAATGAAAGAGATATTGGTCCACAAAGTGAGGTGTTTGAAGCATGGAAAGTGTGGTATTGTGTTCAATTCTCCCTCATCGGTAGAGGAAGAAAGAATTGTTGTGTATATAAGACTCAAAATTGGTTTGGGGTTTGGGACCCCAAGGGGTATCCCATGTGTTTAAAGGATGGAGGACCTAGATGTGCTTCGGTTCGAGGAAAGCCCACACGCGCGCCGCCGCCGCCCGTCCCGTTGGGTTTCGGGTCTTCTGATATTATCTTTTTGGGCCAAAGAACTTTGCCAGAAGTACAGTTTGACCCAGAATTCTTTCATATGTACAGTTTGGTCCCTGAAGTTTCCAGAAAGTCAGAATTTGGACAGTCAAAGCAGAAACGCCACAAAGCACTCAATTCAGCCATTTATTTTGGCTGAATTACTCCTCCTATAATGGCCAATCCGTTGGTCTTTCTCACCATTTATTTTGGTGGCTTTACTACCTCCATAATGACCATTATTTGGCCAATAATGGCTGTTATGGAGGCAGTTAAACATCCCCTCCCTCACCTATATAAACACCCCTTGCACCATTGTTGAGGCATACTTACAATACACAAGCAAAACAATTTCTTCCTACAACTTCCAACCATCATTTCATTGCTCAATATTCTTCACGGTAGCTCTTGAGTTTCCTTTGCTCAAGTGTTCCATTGTTGTTTTATCTTGGGAGACAAATTGTCCAGGACGTATAAATGATACATACGGGGCAATATTGTCTTAAAGATAGAGTGCCACACTCGACTCAGCAAA
Organism: Anisodus tanguticus; assembly: GCA_034509755.1. NCBI lineage: Eukaryota > Viridiplantae > Streptophyta > Magnoliopsida > Solanales > Solanaceae > Anisodus > Anisodus tanguticus. The sequence goes on from CM067548.1 coordinate 32,674,746, forward strand.
AACAGTTTCCAGTTTTTCTTGTTCAACAATCGTAATTTCAGTTTTGTTGTTGAATTATATTTTTCAGTTCTTGTACGTTTGAGCAGTTATTTGTAATTCCCGTTTCCTGTACCTTTTGTAATCAACAGTTTGTCATAGTGCCGCTGAGCCTAAGCAAGTATTTATGCTTTGGCTAGCTCTCCATGGCAAGCTTATAACTAAAGAGAAACTGATGAACTGGGGTATCATAGATGATGAAAAATGCTCCTTCTGTCAGTCTGTGAAGAAAACTGCACAACATTTATATTTCGAATGCCCTTTTACAAGGGATATATGGCAGGAATTCCTCAAATGGGTGTGTGGTCAACATGTGATTCAGACATTGGAGTTGGAATGGGCATGAGTGAACAAGCAAACACGAGACCTATATTGAAAGCTGGGTTGGCTGCCGTAGTCTATGCAATATGGATTGAAAGGAATGAGAGAATATTTGAGAGTAAAAGTCTAGCTCGGGAGGACATACTACATGTTGTGAAGATTGGACTCTGCATTAGATTTAGGACAAATAGGAAGTTGTCTGAGTTCATATGTTCGTTGTAGTTAATGTAGAGTGACAGTTAGGAGTTCTGGTTCTTGCTAGGTGCTAAATGACAAGGGAGGATGCTGGATGGCTCATCCCCTGCTTAGTAAACATCACTTGATTATTCTAATAAAATTTGTTTAGTTGCCAAAAAAAACTATCTTTACATGAGTTTTCAAATATCTAAATCACCATAATTTTTCCTTGCAAAAACATTTTTAATTTGTTAATATATATGTCTCCCAATCAAAATGATCATCCAAAATAATTTCCAGAAAATTTGAAATGCCAATATTGAAACTTGGAATGAGTTGATAATTTTTTAAAACTCTAAACAGTTACTTGGAGAAATATTAGGCATTGGATATATTCATCAAAATAATTTCTTCAAACATTAATTGATAAGCAATTTAAGATTTAAGTTACATTTGGATCTACTTAAGTGAACTCTTACTAGAAAAATAAACACGAGATCTCATTGAATAATTTCATCACCTTTTGACTATCAAATTATCAATTAAAATCAAAATTAAAATGATCTATCACGACCCAGTGACTAGATTGTTATTCTAATATATTTCTCTAAGAATAAACACAATTTTTTTTTAAAAAAATCAAACCCCAATTCTAAAATTTACGTCATATCGGCCATCTCAACAATCATTTGACGAAGATTTTGCCGCGTCCCAGCATCATGGGACGGTTTCGGCCCTGGTTTCCCATTTTGTCACATATCTAAGCTAATAGTATTTCATTAGGGTTTTTTCTAAAAAGATTATTTGCAAAAATACTTTGAGGTCAGTATTTAAATTTTATCTTCGCTTATAGGATTAATATTTATGGAGAACGATCATTTTAAGTTTAATGAAAATTTTGTTGATCTAAAATACTTTGTAGTTGAGCGACAAAATAATACTATAAAATATCGACAAGTAAAAACAAATAAAATAATCGTAACATTAAAAATCATGACAAACCGATATAGCTTCCCTAATACATCCAACTTCCTTTTTCACATTAGAGTGATTTTTTTTTTTAATTATTATTATGGTTTTTCTTTTTCCTTTTACTATTTTTTTCTCTTGCCTATTAAAAGCAAGTAGTTGGCAGAACGTTCCAGAAAGAAGACCCTGACTTGGAACCACGGAAAGAAAATTCAATGTGCAGAACCTTTGAAATTAACGCCTCTATTAACTTAGACCAGGGACTATTAGTACAACTTTAATACCTAAAGAGCTGGCACTACTTTCTTCTCTTTTTATAATCTGAATTCAAGTGACAATATATCCCGTGAAATTTCACGCCGTAATATAAATATCTATGTGAATTCCGAAACAAAAAAAGAAACCACTATAAAACACAGAAAAGAAACACGAAAATCATTCGTAACTCCCAATGGAACGTCAACTTTCTCTTTTTCTCGTGTTTTCTCTCTGTTTCCTTTCCATTTTCCCTCATCTATCTCGTTCTACTTCTCTTCGATTCTCTGGTTGGCAAGGAGATAAAAAAACGTATGATTTTCGACCGTCTTTCTATGTCTGTTTATAATTTTTTTTCTAATAATGTACGTTATTTGCTTTTAATATGCTCCTTTCTTTTTTCTTTTTTAATCAGAAAATCGTCAGTGCTGAAATTGGTGACAGGTGGATCATCCCCTACAATTGATCCGACCCGGGTGACGCAAATCTCCTGGCGCCCGAGGTTACCTTTTTTTTTTCTTTCTATTTGTTTATGTAAATATATTTTCAATATGGAATTGATATTCAAGTGACTTATGAATTATGCAGGGCTTTCGTATATAGGAACTTTTTGACTGATGAAGAATGTGATCATCTCATCACTCTGGTTAGTTTTTTTTTCTTTCATTTCTTTCTTATAGTACAATAAGAAATGCATGGTTGTTGCTTTTTCTAAGAATAATAATATTGTGCTAAATGAAACAACTCTTGCATTTACAAATGTCAGTCAATCAACTATGCCTCAGTTCCAGATTAGTTGGTGGGACAATTTATGGCAAATTAGGATTATCTATCTCACTTATTCCTGCACGGATGGATGAATAAATTGATAACCAGAATTAAAAGGCTCCTAATGTATGTGTGGCAATAATAATGAAGTCTAATGAGCGGCATAGCTACATAAAGTGAAGGGTGGTCAGTTGAACGCCCTTTATCGGAAAATCATACCGTGTATATAGAAAAATATATTGTGTCTATAAGTCAAAAATCACTTTTTATAATCTTGAAACTTGAAAATTTGAGTTTTTGAAGTTGTGTTTGGGTATGCATTTTACTTTGATAAAATTTGAAGTTTTGTGAGTGCAAGTCCCAAATTTGAGACTTGATTTTTTCTTTGAAGACATATTTTCAAAAACTGCTCCAAAATCTATGGTCAAACAGATATTTGAAGATACATTTTCAAAATTTGGGGTGTGTTTGGTACACAGGAAAATGTTTTCTTGGAAAACAAGTGGTTTCTTATTTATTTTCTAGTGTTTGGTATGTAAACAAAAAATATTATCCTAATAGCACTTATATGTAATCTACCAAAATACTATGGGGGTGAGATGGGTGGGAGTGGGTGTTCGGTGGGGGTGGGGGTGGATGGTCAAGGGGTTTGAAGGCGTTGGTTGGGTGGGTGGGGAGGAGATAATAAACTTGAAATGTCACTTATGGACTTGTTTTCCCCACTACCATTAGGGAAGTCATTTTCCTTATTTCTAAGGAAATTATTTTCCTAGAGAAAATGTTTTCCAAGACATTTTGACCTATCAAACATGGGAAAATTGGAAAACATCTTCATACCAAACACACCCTTGATCCAAAATCTATGGCCAAACGCTAGCGTAATTTCTGGTTTCGCCACTGGTCTTAATCATATCTAGTTGATATCATCTAATTTCCTGGTTCTGAAAGATCTCTCTTTTACTTAGTAGTTAACCTAAAACTCACTTTGTGTCGTTTATGTTGTTGTGAAATTTGAATGAGTAGGCTAAAGATAAGCTGGAGAAGTCTATGGTGGCTGACAATGAGTCAGGAAAGAGCATAGAGAGTGAAGTTCGGACGAGCTCCGGCATGTTTCTTAGCAAGGGCCAGGTTCACAAAATCCTACTTTCTCTGCAATTTCAGATGTTTGATGGTTTTCTTCCCTTTTATGTGATGTATCAATTGATGTGCTCTGTCATCTTCCTTGTGCCAGTTAAAAATTATCTTGTGATGCCTTTGGTGTTAAGTATTTTGTTTACTTATCTTGCATTTCTATTTTTACTATCAGAATTTGTCATTTAGAAACAGTGGCATCATATCTTATTTCAACAACAACATACCCAGTGTAATCCACAAGTGGGGTTGGGTAAGATGTACGCAGACATCATATCTTATTTCATATTTATGAAAACATTTGTATGTGAAAGAGATGGGCACCACCAAAAGTTGTGTGGGATGGATAGGATCCCTCACCCTTAACCACAAGTCTCGGGTTCGAGCCTTGGGATGGAAAAATCCTGATAGGGAGTGGTTCCCCCCTTAATGGCCTTACGCGGCGCGAATCCAGATTAATTAATTGGAGGCCTGAAGCTGGTACCCGACACCGGTAGGAAACCAAAACAAAAAAAGAAAGAGGTGGACAGATCTCATAAAGAAGCATCTTCAATCGGTTGTGAACCTCATTGGTTACACGACAAACATGATCACTGGATAACTAGATTTAAATCTTCTGGATCTTTAGCATTGGAACCTTTTCTAATGATCTTTTAAAAAGGGTTTAGTGTTTAAACTTCCTTATAACCTCAGCGGACAATCTTTTGTTAATATTTCCTGTGAAGGGTCTAACCTTGTGGTAGTGTGGAACTTTGCCTATTAAACCGAATAAGCATTTTGATAGTGGTAGAATATGATCTACTTTCTCTCATCAAGATCATATTTTCAATTTGCCTATTGCTTGGATAGGGAGAAACTAGAAAGTGGTACTTTAATCTTTGTTATCGAATTATAATGGACTAATTATCAATATATGATTGATTGCCATATTCCAAGGAATTTATGTCAAAGCTCTGCCCCTATACTTATCTCTGTGTTACTGCTTATGGCTAGATGTGCGGCTTGTTGCTTAATTTGTCTAACTAGTCAATTTGGTCCCCTGTCAGATTCAGTTAACTGTCAGGATTCTCATTTTTGAACCATGTCTGCAGTAAAAAGTTCTTTTAATCTTTCTTTTAGCAAATGCCAAAGTAGTCCAGTTATGGGTTTTGTGATTACTGAATTCTCTGAGGAACTCCTTACAACGACCACTGATGTATGCTTTGAGAGCATGTGGTTACCTAGTTGAACTAAAGTGACGAGATTTCCCAACTGCCCCCTGTCTAGTTAATGTTTAATCCTACTAGAAAAGACTTAACCTGGAAAATATAAATAAAGTTTATATCCAGAAAATTGTACCTTTTCGGGTATTTCAAGTTCTTTTTAGATACTAATGACACATCTGAAGATTAATTAAGAATTCGGCTTCTGGGATAGTGTCAATACAAACAGTAGACCAAGTATGGTACTGCAGAATATTTGGAACTGGACAATTGTTACATGATTGAGAACTTAGGACATACTTTGATAAGTACCTCTGAATTTTTATTAGTTCATATGCATTCTATGTGAATTGGTTAGCATCATTAATCATGTACCATTGAGTGAACCAAGCATATTGTGAACCCTGGTTGAGTATTGGAAACCTCTCGTGAGCATTATGCTATTGGCATTCAATGGTTTTAGAAACTCTTTAGAGATGGCTTGTCATTTTACATCCCCTTCAGGTTGAGTCAATGACTTCCTTCAGATTATATTTTCTCACTGAAGTTTTCCTGCTTATTTCTTCAGATGGGCATACTTTAAATTTGATGTCCTCATATTGACTATAAATTCAACTATCTCTGTCTCTCATATGGAAACTGAATTCCTGAATCTGTACCTATTTCGCATTACTTCTCCACTTCAAAAACTTTTCCCTAGTGGATTCATATTAGTCTATGTAGATATTTTTGTTGAAAAAACCCACTGACATTTGTTTCTTTTCTTTACAAGGATGAAGTAGTGGCTAATGTGGAGGCTAGGATAGCTGCCTGGACATTCCTTCCTAAAGGTACTACAGTGCTTCAATGATGTTGAGTGGCTTTGATCTCACAGTCTCATGCATGCGTACAGTATATGTGTATATGCATTAGCGAGATTCTTACTTTATTAAGTTGGAATACAGAGAATGGGGAATCTATTCAAATACTGCATTACGAACATGGCCAAAAGTACGAGCCACATTTTGATTACTTTCATGACAAGGTCAATCAAGAACTAGGTGGTCATCGGGTGGCTACTGTTCTTATGTATTTGTCAGATGTTGAGAAGGGTGGGGAAACAGTTTTTCCTAATTCAGAGGTAATTAATAATTGTATGATTAATCCTTTTCTGTTATGTCGGCGGTTATGAAGCAGTATTTTCTTTTCCCCCCTCATTAACGGGTAACCTACAGGCAAAAAAATCTCAGCCAAAGGGTGATGATTGGTCAGATTGTGCTAAAAATGGATATGCAGGTATGATTCGCACCATCGGTATTCATGCATTATCCGTTGTTTTGAAAGTTACATTTATTTGGATTCATGATGAGGGATAATAGGGAAGAAGATAAAGGAAGTGCTCTTGCAAATTCTCTGGAATGGGACACCTCATCCTGTTTATTCATAGACCACCATAAGATGTTCAAGGGAAAAATATTGTTGTAAACCAACACCACAAAATTGAAACAAAGCTTGTCAATAATTTTTCGTATTCTGACGTGTTAATATTTGCAGTGAAACCTAGGAAGGGTGATGCATTGTTGTTTTTCAGTCTACATCCTGATGCAACAACTGATCCTCTAAGCTTGCATGGAAGCTGCCCTGTTATCGAAGGTGAGAAGTGGTCTGCTACCAAATGGATTCATGTGAGGTCCTTTGAGACACCATCTAATGAGTGCAAAGATCTGAATCCGAGCTGCTCCCAGTGGGCTGTTAATGGTGAATGTGAAAAAAATCCTATATACATGGTGGGTTCTGAAGATTCTGTAGGTCATTGTAGGAAGAGCTGCAAAGTTTGCTCCTGATAGGAATATGTAGACAAATTTTTCTATTACATATAAATATAAACTAGTTGAGCAAATCTTATCCTCAATCTTTGTATATCTAGGTTTGTACATTTGGCATCCTTTTCAGCAGTTCAAAGAAAAAAGGAATCTTTTTGAAACACGGTGGATTGATTAACTGATTAAAAAAATTAGTAGCACTGATACTGATCAAGGTTTTGACATAACCCTCAATCTTGTCTGCACGTTGCACCTAAGGGCATGGTCTAATGGTGGAGAATTATGAGATCTTAAGAGCAAATTTCAATTGAAGTAAAATCAATCATTTGTTTTAAGTCTGGTAAGCAGAGTTATATGGTATATATGCTTGTGAGAGGTAGTACATACTCACGGGTCCTTTCCTATGGGTTGGGATATCTTATGAAATTATTTTATCTGACCTATATGGAATAGTACTCCAACATTTTAGTACAAATAGTTGGATAAAATAATTCCCGGATTAGCTAATATCTCAAATTAAATATGTAATAAAGCTAGGTAATCTTAAATTTATCATGAAATTATTATCCTTGTCCACATACCAAACGAACCCTAAATGCATAGTTGAGGGGTACCCAAGTTGATTCAAATACCACTCATAAAAAATAGAAATGAATGATTGCATTTGGTCTTTTATTTCATTTTTGGGTGAGAATATCTAAAGTGACTCTGTCAGAAAAGGGAAAAAAGAGCATGTACCTGACGCCCTTTGAACTACTATATATCCTATCCAAAATTGTCATCATCCTACAAAGCCTTTATATCCACTTGTAATTCGGTATCCATACCAAAGATTAGAAGGGAAGCCTTCTGTGCCCCTCACCGGAAGAGGGCGATGATGGAGGAGATGAGTGCACTTGAGAAGAATGAGACGAAATATCTTTAAGTTTACTTATCCATTATATTTTGTGTCATCCATACTCTTGCTTAATTTGGATCAACATTGAAATAAAAATGTGTTGGTGAGATTTTTCAGTAACTTTTAGTGATCCCTTTGTGAATTTTATTCAAACACATAAGTATTTATTTGCAGATCATTTTCATTACCCCAACATTTGCTTATCAGCCACAAATCCAAACATGCTCTTTATTTGGAAAAAATGTTACAATTTGACTAGCAATTCATGTTCATGATTAAATTAAGAGAAAAATAAATATTAAATGTATTTTAATCCTCAAGATTTCCTCATATAATTCCCCAGTACTAAGTTATTTCGCTTCCTCTATCAAGTTTTGTTTCTATTACAAATACTACTCCTATTTGCTTAATCTAACCATTACGAAAAATTCCTCAGAATCCAAAAATGAATTGAACTACTCTCTGTTGATAAGAAAAGACAGTTACTTGAACAATACGGTCTAAATCCGGATGACTTCTTATCCGAACCATCTCCAAAGGTATGCTATTCTCTTTTTTACCCTCGCTGACAAAATATTTATTTAATTTCAAATAATTTATTTTAAAAGGCATAATACAACGGATAAATAAACACTCCAACTTTGAGACGCACATCTAATACCTCTAACCTGTCCCATTGTATCTAGTGGCATGATTTAGCACATTAACTTTGGAGGTGTCCAAATAATTATTTTGTAAGTTATGTTACATTGATTGATATTAACAGTAGTATTGTCATTGGAGTTATAGACAAAGAAGAGTAGAGAACAATAAAAAATTGGAAGCGGAAAACAGGTCCTTCTAGAAGAAGCTAAGTCTCCACGGGAGACACATAAATTGTTTCAGGTTTGTATTTCAATGACATATGAGCTAAATATATGGCTGCTAATGGAGAATTCCCTTTTTTTCTCCCCGGTCCATCTGCAATTTTTGAGTTAGTAAGGACTAAGAGTGGCCAGTGGGCCGGGCTCGGGTCTAGCGGGCCGGGTCTGGCGGGGTCGGGGTCGGGGCGGGACGGGAGAAGGGGCGGGGTCGGGTCTGGCGGGACTGGAGCAAGTCCCGTCCCGATCCCGATCCCGTCGGGCTCGGGTCGGGGCGGGGTCGGGCTCGGGGTCGGGGCGGGGTCGGGCTCGGGGCGGGATACGGCGGGTTTTCATTTTTTTTTAAAAAAATAAATAATAACATATGTATAAAAAAAACTCAATAAACAAAATAAGATAGTGTAATAAAAACATCCCAAGGCTGTTTTTGTGCCTCTTATATTATTTAATAGACATATGATTTTTTTGTAATACAAATACAATTGTCTAAAATCTAAATTGCAACTTTGTGGTGTTGTCCAAAAGTTACAAATTACATAATAAAATTACAATTAAAAAAATTACATTCTCAAAAAAACCTGTTCTAATTGCTTGATGATTTCATGTGGTTCTTCGGTTGGAATTGGTATTTGTTGGTCAAATTGATCCACGTCGCTTCCACTACCTTCGGTTAAGATTTCGTTGTAGTTTTCATCATCTTCTTCGTTGATCTCGGTTGACCGCACCTTCTCCGCTCCGCTCGTATCCAATCTCCGAATAATACGCAATTTCCAAGTCGTCTCCGCTAATGAGTGTCGTGGTCTCCTATTTGATATCCGCTGCAGAAAAAGCGCTTTCGACACACGATTGACGACGCTTGAATGTTCAAAACATCTCGAGCCATCAATGAAAGTGTCGGAAAGGTCTTCTCATTCCCCTCCGATATTTCAAAGCAAGTCTTCATGTCCATCTTCATTGATAACTTCTTGATACGGTACAGAACCCCGTAAAACAAAAATATCCAACTCGCTAATTTGGTTAGTAGTGGAGGTACGACCGCACATTCTATTTCGAGGCTTTCAATACTAGCCGAAACAAAGATGTCTTTTGTGAGGTTGTATTGAAGATGAAGAAGATGGTATGGAAGTTTGGTAAGTTACTAGCATTTTCTTGTTGATAAAATCTATATATATTTTTGCATTGGTGTTCTACGCTAGACAATACTTCTTCTTTAGTTTGTTCAATAGGTGGTGGGTGATTTAGATTTTTGGGACTTGGAGGTGGTAGTACTTCTATACAATCGTAAATAGTTTCAATTAGTGATTTAGTACCGTCTATTTTAATAGTAGGATTTAATACAGAACCAATAATATAAATAGAGGGAATAGGAATAAAATATTTTTTTATTTTGAGAAACATTTTTTTAATAGCTGTCTTATAAGATGATTTTTCCATATATTCACTAAGTAATAAAAATATTAGAGTTATATAAAATAACATAGTTGAAATAGTAGGATAATATATACCGGAAAATTCTTTTGTTGCTTGAAAAAATTTCTCTAAAAATACAATAAGTTCGGAGATTTTTTCCCAATCACTATCTAAAATCATATCAGCTGGCTTTTTATTATGAGAGTTAAAAAATAAAGTTATAGGTAATTTATAGTCATAAGCAACAAGTAGTTGCTCGTATAAAGAATTCCACCTAGTGGATACTTCTTGTGGAATTTTTCTAAAAGGTAGTCCACAATCATGACAAATTTTTTTATATTCTTTTCTACGTTGTACTTTATTACTTTTAAAAATAAAGTTTATAGCAAATTGTATTTTACTAAGAATGTCTTCAAAAAGTGATAGACCATCCTTTACAATTAAGTTATATATATGGCACGCACATTTTATATGAAAATGGTCCGGAAAAGAAGGAGTTAAACTATTTTTTAAAATTGTAATTGCGTAATTGTTATTAGAAGCGTTATCTAATGTAATAGTCATAATTTTATCGGTAATTCCGTAATAATCGCACACTTGATAAATATTTTTTCGCAATAAAAGTACAAAGTGTGCCTATCATCTATATATCTATACGCTAAAATACGTTTTTGCATAGACCATTTATAATCTATCCAATGACAAGTTACAAGTTAAATAATCATGGTCGTTAGTACTACGACCTATATCGTACGTGATGGATACTTTGCCATTAAAATGATATAATGAAAAACGTAAATATTGTTGATATTCATGCGCGAATTTAAAAACATCTCTCTTAACGGTTGATCTAGGAAAACCGTTAAAAACAGGATTTATATATATCTCTAATGTAATGAATAAAACCGGGAGATGAAGGAAATGAAAAGGGCAAACCCTCCACAAGAACTAATTTTGATATTGCTTCCCTAACTCTATGTTTATTGTATTTAGAGCCTACAATTCCCCCCGTCATAGGGTTAATTTGACCCCGTACTTGGTCGGGACGAGATCGTATGTGAACCTTGTCCCGATGGAGCGGCGTTTGCGCACCCGATTTTGAAGCCTGGTATTGGGCATACCTAGCCGGATGAGCACTTACTACGTGTCTAATTAAACCCCCGTCCCACCGTGACCTTTTCAGTTTTAAATTTTAAAACATTTTTACAAATTTTACATATGGCTACTTGATTCTCTACGTCCCTATCAAAAAATGTCCATGCATCCGATTTTAATGGTCGTTTTTTGGACCTCGTCTCATACTAGGGGGAATAGGAGGTATTTCGGTTGAAGGGCACTAGTGGGTGTGTTGTCATCAACATTAGTGGGTATATCATCTAGATCATCATCTAAATTAAAGTCTTCTTGAGTTCCGAAAATAGCTCCTGGTCTAAATCTAATGGTATTGTAGGAAAATGTTGAGTATCAACAAAATCATCCCGTGTAGGAATAAGATGACTAGAAGAAGTACCCTTGCCCTGGTTGCCCCTACTAGAAGAAGCACCCTTACCCTTACCCTTAAACATACCTTTTAATCCTTCCATTTTAATTATGATAATAAATAAATAAATAAATAATTAAAGACAATAAAATTAAGTGATCTAAACTAAATAAACAGACAATAATAATTTAATGAAGGAACGAATGTACCAAACGCCGACGTAACGTCGACGTGTAATCGAGAGGTTGAAAATTGAAACTTTGCTCGATGGAAGATCCTCAAGCTAGTTGCCAACTTCACTACCAATTCCCAAATGAATAAATAAAATTGAATATTTAGCAAACAATGTAGACTTGTAGAGAGATATATTGAGAAATTAGAGAGATTGTAGGAAGATTTGTGAGAAAGATGAAGAGAAAATGAGTTATTTATAGTTGAAAAATTGGGTTAAAGTGTAAATATAATAACTTATGGGTTAAAAATAAATATTAAGGGGTAGGGAGTTGGGGGAGGGGGGGGGGGGGGGCTAAAATGGCCGTTGGTCAACGGCCATAATCTAAAATGGCCGTTGGTGCAACGGTCATTTTTGCAAAGGGGCGGGGTCGGGGTCGGGGCGGGGTCGGGTCTCGCGGGCCTGGGGCGGGCTCGGGTCTCGCGGGACGAGACATCGTCCCGTCCCGAGTTCGAGTCCCGCCCCCGTAATTTATTTTTATTTTTTTTGGCGGGACCGGGGCGGGCTCGGGTCGGGGTCGGGCTGTCCCGGCCCACTGGCCAGCCCTAGTAAGGACTGATTTTTGGTGCAATGTGTGAAATATTGTGGTGCTGGATGCAACAGTGAGATAGTTGAAATGTGTAGTTGAATACTTTCTCCTTTGTTCCTTAATGAAATGATGTACATGTAAAGAAAAGCTGCAGTAAGAAATTATGCTCTATGTGTACCAAATGAATTTAAAATTGCAAGTTCATTAGTGGAAAAGTCTTTGAATTCTGCAGACTGCAATGGTGCATTTGTTGATAATTCAAAAAAAAAAAAAAAACAGCCCTGTGCACTAAGCTCCCGCTATGCGCGGGGTCCGGGGAAGGACCGGACCACAAGGGTCTATTGTACGCAGCCTTAACTCACATTTCTGCAAGAGACTGTTTCAACGGCTTGAACCCATGACCTCCTGGTCATATGGCAGCAACTTTACGTTACTCCAAGGCTCCTTCAAGCATATCTAAAATTCCAGTGAGTACTGATACTTGGTCCAAATATTGTATGGACTTATTCCCATAAAATTTTGCATGTCTACACTTACCAAACTAGGTAAGCTAGTCATATAGCTTGCTTAGCACAAAGTTTGTAACTCATTTTCCAAGTACATGCGTCATGTGAGGATGCAATTGTTGTCAGACAAGCATGTAGTTTGTGATATCTTTGCCATTACAAGGAGTTTTTGTTCAGGTTGTTGGGGGGACAACTCGAAGGAAGAAACTGCTCTCACCAAAGAGCATGGATGTGCGTCCCATGATGGAAGTTGTAAAAGCTGCTGCATTTGGTATTTTGCAAGTGAGATTCTTATTATCCGTTAAGAGGAGTTTGTATTTCAAGTAACGCAAGATACACCATTGTAATGTTGGTAAATAAAAATTGTTCTCTGTTCTTTAGGCAGCCGGTGGTTGCCCTGCATCTTTGAGGCCTGGCCGTTGGTTGGACCCCTATAGTGGGACAGGATCAGTTGGTATAGAAGCCATCAGCCGAGGGTGTTCTGAGGTTAGCATTAAATTTGTACAACCCTTTCTGGAACATATGCTATATTTTGTTTTCTTATTACTAGTGATACTTTTATGGGCTCCGTATGATTTTAAGTTAGCAATTGATTTGTGGAGCTTTACGTTTTCTTTAGTCTTTCTATGTCATTTTGCTCTCATAGCATTTGTGTTTCATATTTCTATTTGCAAACTCCTACGTACATTTTGTTGAGATGGACCCTTGGGTTGTCTCAGATGTTTGCGGCCAAATTTAAAATGGACTGGTTTCCTTGATGTCTCAGTCATACATACTGTCCGTGTTGAAAGCTTCTTGGAGCGGGCAGAACATTTTCTTGGTAAGAGTTTCTCTTCCTGTCAATCTGTTGCCCCATAAGCGAAGTAAGTTCAGGAGTTACTAGCTAGTATCATAAGGGTAGCCCGGTGCACAAAGCATCCCGCGTTAGCAGGGTCCGGGGAAGGGCCACACCCAAGGTGTGTGTAGATAGCCTACCCTAATGCAAGCATTACTAGCTAGTATCATGAATGATTAATTCTGATTTAACGCTCAATTGAAGCGCTCTCTCTCTCTCTCCCAAAAGGTTCATTGAATATTTTATCTGATGTTTCCTTGTACATTTTTGTACAAAAAGAGAAGTTTATTACTCGCTCCGAAAATGTATTTAAAACAAGGTTCGTTTACTCGCTATGGAAATGTATAAACTACAAGATTTGTTTGCTAAGCAAACAGAAAAACGAAACGCCTTGAACATTTTTACTGAAGTTAATTCTTAAAAAGTGTAGGCTATCCTGATGCCTTTATATCACTTGTGGTATCTCTTTTCTCAAAGTGATACCTTTTTCACGATCATTGCATATGTCAATCGAGGGGTAGGTTTGCGGTAAGCCTTTCTTTCTTGCTGCCCGACATGGTACTAACAGTAGGCTGCCTCTAACTGTTCCATTAACGGGGTTCCTTATCCCATTGATGAAACAGATTTCAGAGGCATGGAAGTACTATTTAGCAAACGTGGACTACTTTGTATAGTTAGGTCTTTTAAAGTCAAACAATCAGTAAAGGTAGTTGTTAACTGCATACTGCAATAATCATTTGTCGGTAATGTTGCACAAGGAGGTCTCTAAATGAAACTTAACCAGATATCTAATATTTATCACCAGAAGTTAGTGTTGGTAATTTCCTGGTAGAGGAGAGTGATAAAAGAGAGGTTTGGGTTTGGGGTGGGTATTACAGATATGTTTGGTGCTACCTTATCGCATGCTTGGCGCCAGACCAGTTCAACCCACTTTGTGGAGGTTCCCTCGATATTGTAGTTGATTGTGGCAAGTCAATCCTTTATACCTACATCAAGTCTGTACTTTTGGAAAATTTGCAAGCCGTATAGTTTCTCCTCTTTATCTTCACTCGCATGATTTCTTTTGCTATTTCGCCTGGTAGTGTTCAAGAACTAAACAGTAGTTACAATTTTGAGGGATGATGTGTTCCAAAACAAAGCTCTAATCATGAAAATTTTATGCTGCTCAGTCTGAGATATAACAATCTAAGATTTGTTTCTTTTTTGTTCCAGGTAAAGATGGGAGCTTTGATTATATTAGTGTTACACCACCATATGCTGCAGTGGATTACGGTATATTAATGAATCAAATTTCAAAATCATCAATAGTGGGAGAAAATACATTTATAGTAAGTGTTTCAGTGAATGTGCTTTATAAGTCCATTGTGTTCCTTTTCTGCCCACAAACTTCTTTTGTGGTTGTAAACATATTTTTGTGTGTTCAGGTGGTGGAATACCCCTTGAGAACTGACATGCTGGATTCATGCGGATGTCTTGTTAAGGTATTGAGCAGTTCAAATTTTCAGTATTAGGACTGCACTATGCTCGAGTGCATGTATTAAGACATTTCATTTTTGGATGTTATCATTAGAAATATTGTTGATTGCTTAATGTGTAGGCTGTGATTCTCCATTCTGTCTTTAGTAGATGAGTTTGGATGATGTTTTCTCTTCAACAGAAACTAAAATGTTTTACAGAGCTAGCTGGATGTATGGTTCAATCATATACACAAGAACTAATTCTCTTTCTCTTGTTACCAAAAAATACAGATATCTGATCGGCGGTTTGGTCGAACGCATTTGGCAATATATGGACCAAAGTGGGCACAGAAGAAGAAATATGTAGAGAAGACAAAGAAAAGGCAAGAAAAGCTGGATTTGTTAAGGGAAGTGGAGAGTTCGGCATCTTTAGTTTAGCTACTGAGAATTGCATAACACATCTTATAGTCAAGAGAGAGTGTAAAATGTTGTCAGACAGTTGATTGCCCCAGTTCTCACCATTTATTGACATGGTAATTTTGCTTTGGCGCTCCTTTCTCTTGATACATTGTTTAATAGTCTCGCCAGGGATACTTCTGATAAATCTGAAGGGTCTTTAAACTGCAGGTCAATTGCTTCTTGGGGCATTCTGCATCCCTAGCTCCCCCATTGGTATGCCGTACTTGACTCACTAGCAGCCATCTGTAAGAAGGCATCACGAGTTATCTGCAGGATTTTGCTAGTAAATGTAGATATATGTATTAGTATTACCTATTTTACACATTATGGATTTTTAAGTTGTCATTTATATGCCATCCCTTGCTTATCCTTGCCTTGACTGATATGTCTTACATTATTATTATGCTAATGGAGAACGCCAAAGAAATTTATTTTCAAATTTCAAAGCCTGAATCTGATCCCCCATGAATTTCGTCCAACATTCTCTTTTCAACATCAAATTGATATACTCCGTAAAGAATGGATCTTGGGCCTAACTCAACCCAAAAGCTAGCTTGTAGGGTGAGGATTGTCCAAGTCCATATAAAGAGTCCATGTTCTCATTCTTTGTTCACCGATGTTGGACCCCAAATTATATTATCCACGCTCCAGTTAACAAGGTCTGGTCGTGCAGAGGAGTGCTAAGAGTCCCACATCGGATATACAATGCGAACATGGACTCCTTATATGGACTTGGACAATCTTCACCCTACAAGCTAGCTTTTGGGGTTGAGTTAGGCCCAAGATCCATTCTTTACATGGTATACCTTGGAAATCAGTTCAAAGACGTTATCAGGATGATTTCTCAAACGTATCTGCATATTGTCAAGAACTCAAGATGTTTGCCGACCAACTCTCCAACGTTGGCGCACCAGTCACTAATCAGCGATTGGTCATGTAACTTATTGCACGCTTGAACGAATCATATAACGGCGTTGTAATGCACGTCGTTATCACTATTTTATACGGCCCGTTCGAAGCTAATTCTTGAGGAAATCTGGAAAATCAAACACAACACCACTCAGGCCAGCATTGCAGACGCTGCCCTCACCACCACCGTCGGGCCCTACGTCGACGGCAGGCCTCCAACTCCAGCAACTAGAACGGCCGACCCAATAGTCCAGCAAGGGCCGCGATGAATGGAATTTTGGCAACAATGGCGGCGGGAAGGGCAGTCTCCGCTGGCAGGAAACAACCAGCAGCGACTGCGGCAGTGGCAGCAGCCTCCGCCGTGGGCCGCGTGGGCCCATTGTCATGGGCCTCTCCTCTTTGCTCGTATCTGACATCCTCGTGGACTCCACCTCCGACCCGACAGGCCCAACCTGGCATACTCGATGCACGTCCACAACATGCCTACACAGCACAGGCCCAACCTGGCATACTCGGTGCACGTCCACAACATGCCTACACATCACAAGCCCCCCCGCCCTCAACTTATGCACAAACTGACATTGAGGCAGCTATGAACACAATGTCACTCAATGCTCCAGACGAAAATTGGTATATGGACACAGGCGCTACATCTCACATGACGGCATCACAAGGTACTCTCTCATTTTATTCCAATTTGAGTAATTTAAATCGAAACATTATTGTTGGTAGTGGAGAAGGCATTCCTATTCGTGGTTTTGGTCATTCATCCTTATCCCCACCACATCCCCCACTAATTTTTAAAAATGTCCTCTATGCCCCTAAACTCATTAAGAATCTAATCTCTGTGCGACGTTTCACAACTGATAATAATGTTTCCCTTGACTTTGATCCTGATTTTTCTATGAATGATTTTACGATAGGGAGACGAATAATGAGATGTAACAGCACCAGAGATCTCTACCCTATTTCAAACGCCGTCAACAAACCAGCCTCAGTTCCATCAACTTTTGCTGCTCTTTCGTCTTCCTTATGGCATTCTAGATTAGGACATCCAGGAGATTCTGTTTTACGCTCCCATAAGAACAATAATATTATTCAATGCAACTGTATTTCTAAATAATGATTTGTGGACTTCCCCTGTTAAATTATCATTTTATGCATCCACAAATTGTACTAGTGCCTTTTGATATAATAAATAATGATTTGTGGACTTCCCCTGTTTTAAGTACGGTTGACCATCGATATTATGTGTTATTTTTTGACAATTATTCCAATTTTCTATGGATTTTTCCAATTGGTAATAAATCCCAGGTCTACCACATTTTTTCCTCATTTAGTGCTTTCGTAAAAACACAATTTGAAAAGAGCATTAAATGTTTTCAATATGACAATAGCAGGGAATTCAATAATAACCAATTCAAACAGTTTTGCTCCAAAACGGTCTTACCTTTCGCTTTTTCCTACCCTCACACCTCCTCCCAAAATGGTAAAGCCAAACGGAAAATCCGAACCATAAACAACCTAATTCGTGCCCTACTTGCCTACGCCTCAATTCCCCATCAATTCTGGCATTACGCACTCTCCATGGCCACCTATCTCCTTAACATAATCCCAAACAAGTCTTTAGCTCTACGGTCGCCCACTCAAGTTCTATTTCGTAGGAACCCCTCCTACCAACACTTGCGTATTTTTGGATGTCTCTGCTATCCTCTCCTTTTGATCACTCACAAACTCTAACCCCGATCTTCTTCGTATGTGTTTCTGGGTTACCCTACCAATCATCGTGGTACTTTTGCTATGACTTATCAAGCCGTAAAATAATTATTTCACACCATGTCCTATTTGATGAGTCTCAATTCCCTTTTGCCTCACTAAACTCACCACTTCGGCATTCCTACGACTTCCTAAATGATGGCTTGAACCCCCTTCTAATTCATCATTTACATAATCCGACGTTCCATTCCCGGACACCCGAACACACCACGGTCAGTCCGGGACACGTTGCTCACCCGATTCCGCCGACGGTGGCTTGGAACAGCCCGTCTCAGGGTGATACCGCAGCCATCTCTCGGCAAACCGAGCCTCAGCCAGCCGATCCCGCCACCCCCGCCCTTCCTCCTCTTCCCGCAATTCCGCGGCACCCCCTTCCTCCCATCCCGTGTCCCGAGGCATGCTTTTGGATAATGGAAACTCATGCCATGCACGGAATTTCCAAACCTAAACGGTTGTTTAACCTATCCGTTTCAGTTGTCCCTTCCCTTGTCTCTTGTAATCCGAAGGATGCCTTGTCCGACCTAAATTGGAAAGCTACAATGATTGACGAATATAATGCTCTTATTGATAATAAGACACGGGACCTAGTACCCTGTCCACTTGATGCTAACATTATTCGTTCTATGTGGATTTTTAGACATAAAAAGAAACCTAATGGTTCTTTTGAGAGGTACAAGGCCTGTCTTGTAGGTGATGGCAGGTCTCAACAGGTGGGAGTGGATTGTGATGAAACGTTTAGCCCGGTCGTAAAGCCCGCAACCATCCGGACCGTCCTCAGCATTGTCTTATTCAAGTCTTGGCACATTCATTAGCTTGATGTCAAGAATGCTTTCTTTTATATGGGGATCTTCATGAAACGATATATATGCATCAGCCTATAGGTTTCATGGATCCTATTCATCCGGATTATGTGTGTCTATTGCGAAAATCGCTCTATGGACTGAAACAAACTCCTCGAGTATGGTACCATCGGTTCGCCGATTATGTCTCCTCTATCGGTTTTTTCACACAACAAATCCGATCATTCTATGTTCATCTACAACAAGGGTCCAAACATGGCTCACCTCTTATTATATGTTGCTGACACCATCCTCACCACATCATCTGATGCCCTCCGCCGGTCCATTATGTCTCTCATTTCATCTGAGTTTGCTATGAAGGATCTGGGGCCCTGAGTTATTTTTTGGTCATCTCTGTCACTCGCCATTCTGGCGGCCTTTTTCTATGTTAGAAGAAATACGCAGAAGAGATCCTTGACCGTGCAGGCATGGCGTCTTGCAAGCCATCCCACACGCTAGTGGACACCAATTCCAAGCTCAGGGCTGATTCCGCCCCTTTGTATTCAGACCCGACTCACTATCGTATCCTGACTGGGGCCCTGTAGTACCTCACATTCACGAGACCAGACATATCATATGTCGTGCAACAAATCTGTTTGCACATACACAATCGACGGAAGCATACATGCATGCCCTCAAGCGTATTTTACGATACGTCCAAGGCACACTTCACTTCGGCTTACATCTATACAGGTCCACACTCATTGGTCTCACTGTTTATTCTGATGCTGACTGGGTGGATGTATTGACACCCGACGCTCTATGTCTGGTTACTGCGTTTTCCTCGGAGATAACCTATTGTCTTGGTCTTCCAAAAGGCAACCTACACTATACCGAGTCTTGTTGGATCCGTAACCTTCTACTTGAGCTTCACTGCCCGATTCGAAAGGTAACACTGGTCTACTGCGACAATAATGGATCTTGGGCCTAACCCAACCCCAAAAGCTAACTTGTAGGGTGAGGATTGTCTAAATCCATATAAAGAGTCCATGTTCCCATTCCATATCCGATGTGAGACTCTTAACAGAAACTTTGGTGTGTTTTTCGAATTTCCAAATAAGGCTAGTATTAAAAAAGCTGGATAAGCAGCATGATTTCTTTTGTAAAGATACGTCAAGAAAAGATGGAAGTGGACCACGTTTTTTGGTACCTTGAGTTTTATCAGAGGAAACTTTGTTGTCTTACCTCTGATTTGAGGAGTAAAGTAGATCAGTACTAAGGCTTTAAAAAATTGAGATCCCCCCAGGATTCATTATGGTTTCTTATGTAATGAAGCAGATAAGTGTGATTAAATGCCTTGATTATTGAATCTGGGTGTCTTTAGGCTTAACGTAAATTTTATATACAGCGTGATACGCTCCTAAACTTTGTTATGTTGAATGTCGGCATTTTGTTAAAAACTTTGGATAATATGTCATATTGTATCAAAATTTGAATGGTATGTTCTAGCGGGTTAAAGTTATTCTACTTCGTCACTAGTGTACCAAACTTTGGTGTAATAATTCAAACTTTGATATTCACATGTACACTTTTTATATCCCAGAATCTCTTTTTTCTTGAAAGCTTTAGATTCGATAAGGACCACACAGTACTGGCCCTGATTATGATTAGAACGTACAGCTTAGCGGATACGCATAATGTGCCTCTTCTAAAATTTTCCTGTTAAGCAACTCCTAAACGTTTATCGAGTAAAATGGACATTATTTCGTAGAGTTTAACTTATACACCTGACAAACTGAAGATTTTTTGTCAATTTTTTTAATACTAACTGTGTACATGTAAGTTAAACTCTCTGTAATAGACGGTCTAGTGAGCAAGGACTGGGTTATGTGGTCGGAAGGTTTTTATTTCTTTTGCCCGGCACTTCTTTTCAGGAGTACCCTTTACAGATTCTTCGGATGAAGATGCAAGACGTCAAGTATATTCTAAAGTTTCTGACACGTTCAAACTAATTCTGGAATAAATAATAAAGTTTTCTTTGATTTGCTCTGATGGAGATGCGATGATTTTGAATGTGGTGGCTCCTTCTGTGTCCCCAAATCACCTTCACAATGCCAGCAATCACGAACGTCCAATTCTATCGTAAGCAAATTCATAATTTAAATTTGACGAGTTCAACCTAAATTTTCCTCATAATTTAAATTGATAATTCAACCTTTAAGTTCTTTCCGCTAAATCCATTGCACGTTTGAAATAATGGATTTAAAATTGAATTTATAAATCTGTTGAAATTTTTGTAATTAATTCCACTGTATTCAGCAGTGAGGTCACCTTGGCTGTATTGCACATGCACTAACGAAGATATGGAAAGAGTTGCTGGGTAAACAATAATTGGACATCTAACTTTGTTATAAACTGCTGTCGACCTATCTCTGCGCCTAATTCTCTCCCCCTTTACCCCACATCTTCATCTATCCCCTTCCTTTTGTTGCTTTTGGGCATAACCAACTTTAACTTTTCCATGCTACTATATATTAATCTTATGGCAAGCTATAGTCCTATATGAAAGAGCATCCCAACAACAGAATACGACTGTACTGTTAGTATTTTCTGTTTACATAGTACCAGAGAAAAAATCCACTATCCTTATTTAAAGTTGGTGTTGGTGTGTTCCTCTGATACACAAATGTGTGCATTGAAGATCAAACACAGGAGAATTTGAAGTAGGAATATTGGAGTTATGGGTGCTGGCCGCGGCAGCAACATTTTTAGGGTTGTTCTTTTACTTAGTTTTCTATGTTTTATTTCTGTTGGGATTTTACTGAAGCCCGCTGCCACAACTGTCACCAAAACCATTACTGGGACAACAAGTACTATTCAGTTGGACACTAAGAGGATAATAGAAACTGAAAGGCATTCTCTTCAAGGAACCAAACTCAATTATGTCAGCAAAAGAAGAGTACCTATCGGACCTGATCCAATACACAACAGGTATTTTAATGTTTTAACACTCCACCTTCAACATTCATAAGTAAAACAAGCATACTACTATGCTCACTCAACCATGTTCCGGTACATATATTCATTTGCATACAAAATACTACTATTATTTTTGAAAAGGGTCAAAATACTCCCCTACTATAACGAAATATCTTAATTTTGGACCATTCATACTCTTGTTGTTGTTATTAAATTGTTTCGTATTTGTACTCGATCGTAACAGAGCTCTATCTGGAAGTATAACTTTAACCGTACAAAAAGATGGAACAAAAAATTTGGGCTTCTTTTCCAAAATATTCTAACACGTAGAATCCATATAGTCCCCGTTGGAGCTCTATTAAAGGCAAGGAAGAGATAATTTGCTAACAGGACCTTTTCCCTTCATTTATTACTATTGCTAGATTACAAGTTATTGTTTCTAAAATAATATAAATGGCGTTTCAGGCAAGCAGAAGAGCACATGGAAACACGTATCCGCGCTTGAGCTTAGGGGCAAAAGTAAGAGACTTGACAACTACTATTGCAAAGAGTTTCAACTGTCAACAAGATTTTTTCTGCTTGGTAACTTTAATTGTGCATTATGTTTCCGAGTACTAAGCATTACCTCATTGTAGAGAAGCAAATTACAATCAAGTGAATGAAAATTTCAGCTACCAAATCAAATTCAAGAGGGCACATAGCTTTTAGAAAGCCCATGCAACTTCCAGTTTAGTGAAAATTATTTTTTCCCAATCAGTATCATAAAATTTGCAAAAGGAACTATAATTACTAATCAACATCATCCAAGATTAATCAGAAGAGGTAATTACCAATACCCTGCTTGATTGCATTCCCGTTAGATGAATTAATATCAGTGTGGAGTCAGATATTTACTGTAAGCCCGATTAGCCTATCACACTTATAGGCGCAATATTATTTTATAGTCTCCTGTAGTTTGATTTCTACTGCTATGTGTTCTTTAGTTTACTTTGTCTTATTTAGTTGCGTTAGCTACTGCTTCCTTTTGTTAGAATGCGCTACCATGGCGTATTCGATTTTGTTATTAGTATGTTCATACTGCTTTAATTTCTTGCATGAGTCTGACCGTTTCTCTTGCTTTGCTTTGCTTGTGATTATACTTTGTCTTGAGCCAAGAGTCTCCTGGAAACAGTCGCTCTACCTACCAAGGTAGAGGTAAGGTCTGCGTACACTCTACCCTTCCTAGACCCCACGTTGTGGGATTTCACTTGGTATGTTGTTGTTGTTATTGTCGTGGAGGCAGATATTCTACCTAACCAATCCATTTTGGAATCTAGCATGGCCAGTATAGGCATCCCGTAGCTTTCCTTACTTTCAAATATCCATCAGAATCTTATACTATTTTACTTACTAAAGGAAAAAAAGAAAGAATCTTCTTTTTCATTAAACCTCCAATAAGCAAACATGTAGAGATGATCACATAGTGTATCATCCACATATTTTAAAACTAAAGCAGCATAATTTTCACTCGTGTTTGGCTTAAGATTCGCTTCTGGATAAAGAATTTAGGGATGCTGTGATTTGATCTTACAAACCATAAATAATGGTAAGGGATGCACTGAATATATCTCAACCCAAAAAAGGCCAATGCCCAGGTCAGTTACAAACAGCTAAATTAGTAGTATTACAGATTTCGGGTTTTGCTCAGTGTCTTGTTTAATGCATAAGTATGAGCAGAAGGGAAAACACAAACCTAAGATATCAATAAACGTGCTATCTGTACGATAAATTTCAAGCAGAACATTTCAGAATGATTTGACATTTCACAGTATTAATATGCAATATTAGTGGTAGTACTTCACAGAACCATATGTATCGTGCCTGATTCCACTTGCACCTAAGAGAAGTGAAGAACTTACCATAGGATGCATTTGTGTTCACCAGATGTGGAACATCTCGTAATGCTTTTCCACTCATGCATCAAATGGGACTGCTGGTCTCTTGTTTGTTAAATAGTAAGGGAAATTCATCATACTGTTCAGAGAAACCTTGTCTCTCAGCCATGCTATTCAGTGCTTGATAAACCTGATACATAGTCCACCTCTCCTTGGGCCGAGAAATTACACAATTGCAAGCGATTTTGAGGAATTGCACAATCTCTTCATCATGGCGTTTCCCACATACGTGCTTATCAATTGCATCTTTAATCCGACCAGAAATAGAGAGCTGATTTACCCAGTCCACCAAATTTCCCTTAAAACCTTCATCAGCAGCAGTGACTTCTAGAGGTCTTTGCCCAGTAGCCAACTCCAAAAGCACAACTCCAAAGCTGTAAGCATCCCCTTTCATTGAAGGCACCATTGTGCTTGAGTACTCCGGAGCAACATAGCCAAATTCACCCAACTCCCCATTCACAAAACTAGTTTCTTTTGCGCCTGGAGGTGTAACAAGCCTTGCCAACCCAAAATCCATTATTCTACCATCAAAGTCTTCATCAAGGAAAATAACATTAGAACATATGTTTTGGTGCAATATTGGCGGTTGGCAACCATGATGAAGCCAAGCAAGGCCCCTTGCAGCACCCAAACCTATCCTAAACCTAGTAGGCCAATCCAACACACTCGTGTTCCCATTCAAGAACGAATACAAAGTACCATTTGACAGGTGCTTATAAACCATAAGCTTTTCCTCCTCAACAACACAAAACCCCAAAAGTGGCACCAAATTAGGATGCCTAACTTGTCCTAGCCCATTCATCTCCATCCGAAACATCTTCTCACTCAACTTACAAGTTTTAAACCGTTTAATAGCAAGCACAGAACCATCGCGTAGAACAGCTCTATACGTAGTCCCCGTCCTAGTTGAGTTTATCACACTCTCCATACTAAAATTATTTGTGGCAGCCAACAAATCCGCCAACTTAACCTTCACAAGCGGTTTCTTAAACAACGTAACCTGAGTAAGCCTATGCGCCCTCAACTTATCCGCCCACCTTTCCGAGTCAACTCTCCCTAACCCATACCCCGTCTTCCTCCTTTCCCCCGCCTTTGTAAAATACCAATACCAAGCCCCAAAACCTAACAACATAGAAGCAGCAGCACCAAACACACCTGCAGCAATAATAATACCTAAATTTTTCTTACTAAGTCCCTCACATTTCCCTAATGGTCCACCACAAAGTCCATCATTTCCTCCAAAATCAAACGAACCCCCCGAATCAAACGCTTCCGGAATCCTCCCTTTAAGATCATTATTTGCCACAGAAAATATCTTAAGCCTACCCAAACTAGAAAACTGTGAGGGTATATTCCCATTAAGCTTATTATCATTAAGCATTAATTTATTCAAATAAGAGCACTTAACAAGATCAGCTGGAATAGAACCGCTAAATTCATTATTAGACAAATCAAGAGTTACTAAGAAAGGTAGCCAAGTGCAAATATCAGAAGGTATTGGACCAGAAAGGTAATTACCAGAAAGATCAAGGGTTTGTAAACTTGAACAATACTGTAATGAATCTGGAACTTTATCACCTTTAAGGTTCATGTCACGTAGTTCAAGGTTTATAAGGCGATTTTCACGGTCATTCCAACAAGAAACACCAACAAATTTACAAATATACCCCACTGTTGAGTTAGCAAAGTTCCATGAATTTAAGTTGTTTTTTGGATCTGTTAAGGAATTTTTTACTCCTTGTAAGCATTTTATATCATCTTCAGCTATAGCTAAATGAAGGGGTTGACATGCAAGAAATGATACGATTAGGGGAAGATGGAATAATTTGAAAAGGATCATCTTTGTGATTAGTGCATACAAGGTGTTTGACGAATTGTACATGAGAAATGGGGTATGAAGGTGGAGGAGAATAGCAGAGGCATTGACTTTGAATGATGAAGTGGAGCCTTGCAATTATGTAGTATTTGGGAATTTGTAAAGTTTATTTATTACTTGTGTTAATGGAGTGGAGTTCTAACTTCTACCTAAATAATCTCATTTTTGTTTTTATTTCTGTTTTGGTGTTGGGAATGAAATTTAATACTCCATTAGTTTCGTAACAAGTGATGTTTTAGATTTTTCATTTGTTTCAAAATAAATAATGCTTTAGAATTTCAAAAAGAAATTAGTTTTATTCTTTTAAAATTATTCTTATTTATATAATCAAGAATCATTAAGTATCTTTTCTTTTCTATGCATTAATTAGGAATAAGTTAGTAAAAACACACATAACTTTATAGGAGTGAACAATTTCTTAAAGGGTGTGCATAAACTAAAAATATCACTTACTATGGAACGGAAGAGAGTAGTAGTAACGGCCAATTATAGATATAGACGCGTATTTAGAATTTTAAGTTATAGTGGTTAAAAATTAATGCAATATTCACCTATATATGTGTATTTTCAGTTATGATCCATTTGGCTATAAATTACTACTCCCTATTACTTCCTATGTCCCAAAATACTTGTCACATTTTATTTTTTGAAAGTCAAATTACATGAACTTTGATCAATATTTTAAATTATATTTTTTCATTATATTAATATGAGAAAAATTGTAACTTATAGTACTTCTCCTATAGTTTTCGAATATCTAAATTTTAGTTTAAAATATTGAATTAGTCTAATCTAATTTTGCTTTAAAAATTAGTCAAATTGACTTTTAAACAAGAAACATGATAAGTATTTTAGGCGGAGGAAGTATATCTTAATATTTACACAATATTAATATAATCATCAGTATTTGAAATTAAATGTTCAAGGTCTATAGAAAACAATTCTCTATCCAATAAAAACATGGTAACATATGCATACATATTACCCTTTCTAGGCTTCATTTGTGAAGTTACACTAACTATGTTATTAGTTATTGTTGTATTCGAATTAAATATCAGTACTACTTGCAATACTGAAAGAGAACATTGGAGTAACTGGTAAAGTTGCTGTCATGTGACCAGGATGTCATGGGTTCAAGTCGTGGAAACAACCTCTTGCAGAAATGCAAGGTAAAACTGCGTACAATAGACTCTTGTGGTCCGACCCTTCCCCGGATCCCGCGCGGGAGCTTAGTGTACCGGACTGCCTTTTTTACTACTTGCAATACTGGTGAATATTGAAAGACTTATCTGAAAAGTATTTCAAGTAAATAATGATTTCACTTACCGATCTTCATCCTTTTTTCAAATAAAACTTATGTCCGGGCACAATTTTTTCACATACTTCTGTTTTAACTTTAATTTCAGTACCCTTTTTGTTTCTAACTTTAGTTGAATATCATTCATATGCTTACTTAAAATTGTGCAGATTGTTGTTAATATTGTACATCTGTATGTATTTTATTTTGTTTTTGGCTGATATTCAAAACTTGCATTAGAACTCAATTAAATTTAATTCCACAACGAAAAGTCTTATATTAGAGGATAAAAAGCCCTCTAACAAAGAAAATTTCATACCAAACACGAATTAATTTTTGTATGTATATGCTTTCTTTGAATGCTTAGGAACTCATCGAAAGCAACATTCCCTTGGTCAAAATTGTATACATTTTTCGTTAGGTCATAGTCACATCACATATGCAAATCAAGATTTGATTGTCCGAGAAAAGAGTTGGCGAAAAATGAACTATAAATAATTGACTTTATTATTATAAATCAAGTTATTGAATATTTAAAAAAAATCATAATTTTACCTCACACTACGTTTTCATGTATAGTAATTAAGCAAAGTTCCCCTTGACAGTACATATCTTTTGACCATAGAATGGTTGGGCTGCTTTTATTTAATGTATAAGTTAACTTTTGGCCATTAGAAATTCTAATTGGATGCTGCACTAACAAGTAGTAGTAATAATCCATTACTTTGCCTTTTACTTTTGTAAACAAAAAAACAGTAAAATAAATCTCACCTAACTACACTCAGTTTCAGTGCTAGCTCCTGTTAAAACCACGTATTTGGTTGTGCCTAGTTAGTCCCACATAAACTGATATTTTGAACACACCCGTCTTGTTTGAGTAGTGGAAACTGTGGGATAGTTAAACTTAAAATTACTCACCCTTAATTAAAGATTTACGTTCGAGTTTT
This sequence comes from Anisodus tanguticus, assembly GCA_034509755.1. Taxonomy (NCBI): domain Eukaryota; kingdom Viridiplantae; phylum Streptophyta; class Magnoliopsida; order Solanales; family Solanaceae; genus Anisodus; species Anisodus tanguticus. The sequence goes on from CM067548.1 coordinate 32,702,570, forward strand.
GAGGATGAAAAATTATTGGTGGTGAACGTTTTACCCTCTCATCCAGACTAATTTAGTGAACTTCATATATCAAAAAAAAAAATTAGCTAATGTTTTGGTGAACTGATTAATTTCATTCTTATAGTAATGTCATTGCATAATATATAGCAAAATAAGAATAACTATGGAAATACTTAAATTAGCTACGAAGTTAATTTTTATAAATTAATATAGCACGTTTGGCTAAGCTTTCATAATCTATTTATTTTGAAAAAGTTTTTTTTGTTAGAAGTGCTTTTCAAAAAATACTTTTGAAGAGTAGCAATTTGTGTCTAGCTAATCAATCTGACATTTTATAATATTAGAGTAGTAATTTGTGTTTGATCAAGGTTCCAAAAGTAATTTTGGAAAAGTTACTTTTCTCAACGTCTGAAAAATAACTTTTATTGCTACTCAAAAATACTTAGTATTTTTTTTTCTTAAGAGCTTAGCCAAACATGTCAATTCCCTAAAATAAATGTTTATTATTAAAAAAAATACTTTCAACTTTCCAAAAGCTTGGCCAATAAAACTCTAAGTCTTAGGCTCTTAGCAAATTAGTGGATTAGTCAAGATTTACAAAGATGTAATATTTAATTTTGGAATTAATTTATTGCTATACTTTTACTGTTACTGTGAATGGCGCCTTTTTGAGTTGGAGAGGATAATGGTAAATGCAAATTAAAGCATCGAATGGTCCCATGTTATTTCCCATTATTGTTTCTATTTTAGTGTTGGAAATGGAATATGTATATTCTTTCTGCTGTTTAGACTATACATATTAAACATCACATGCAAATGCACGATTATTTACCATAAAAAAGGATGGTAAAGAATGGTCAACAGTATGATCGATTACTTTGTTTTCACGTTGAGGTTTTGACACACATTCAAGGAAAGTACCCCATATTAATTAGTGCGTATTATGTTATTGTTTTAGACTTTAGAGGAGCATTTTCAAAATTAAATTTAAGCTTAAGCGCACTTGGATGTTGATAAGAGCACGAGGCTACCACTAACGAATGAATGATATTTCTCCTTCTTTAATAAAAATCTCGGCTTCTTGAACTCTTAGAACCAAAGTATGCTTTACTTTAATGTGTAATTAAGATAATTTCATGAACTATAGACATAGTACTATTGTTTAATTATAGTATCCGTTGGAAGTTGGCCAGTGGCGAAGCCAGAATTTTTAGTAAGGGGTTTAAAATATAAAAAAGTAAACATACGGAGAAGTCAAAAGGAGTTTAACATTCACTATATATACATAAAAAATTATTTTAACCATGTATAAATACTGTTTTTTCCCGTCGAAGGGGTAATCCCCTCAGCCCTATGTGGCTCCGCCACTGAAGTTGGCAACAATAAACCTTCATTTTCATTGAATGTAGCATATTACCTTACTTTCTAACAGAGCTCCATTGGGTAATATTATCCATGCCGGAGATGTGTAATAAAAAGACGTCTTTACCCATTTATCCCCCTTAAGACTGAAAATATGATAATTATAGGTCAAGTGTAGTATTTGTTTTTATCAATTTATTATTTAATATGTGGGCTATTGGCCTACACGATATTAACTCAATTTTTTAAGGTGAATGTCTATCAGGGTAACTTTCTATCCGGCCATTCGAGCGTAGCCTAGGCGTTGCACTACAGCCAAACCCTGGCGCACCCCACCAAAACTAGTCCAATATTTTTCAGCCTTTCCCAATGAATGGCCTCATCTATTTGTTGTTCTGTGCCTGGTTTGGTCTTTACATTTTTAATTAAGAGATTTTTATCCATCACATCAATTAGTGAGAAATAAATATAAAAATAATATATCTTTTTAAATATTATAAATGTAGCTAGTTTTATAACAAATATAGCATTTTTAAAACAAATATGAAATCAATTTCCATTAATGCATTTTTACTGCATTCCCTCTTTCCACTCTCTTCCATAAATAATGTTTTTACCTTCCTTCTTTAATATGAGGTTGCCATCTAGGGAATCTATGATAAAATTTTTCATCAAATTTTATTTTTATGTTGAATAACTTTTTTATTATTATAAAATATGTTGCTAATGTGGAATTAAGTATATCCCATTATTTATGACTCAAACAATTGAGGCCCCGTACGTCGGAAACGTCGTTTCCACACACGTGCATACGTAGTGCCAAGTATCGTAAATTTCATTAGTGAAAGAGATATTGGTATGTATGTAATACGTTTGAGACATAGAATGATGGACGGTTATTGGCCAAATGACAAAGTATTCCACGTTGGTAAACGAAGGAAGAAGTGTAAGATGAAACGTGTCGAAAATCACCGCGGAGCCGTGAAGGGCCGCGGCGTAGCCCCGTCGGAGCCGAGGCGCTAATTGGGTCTTCAGTTACTGCAGCCGCGACGCTTCGGAGGCAGAATGCTGCGACGGGAAGTTGGAAAGTTCTGACCTTTGGGATGGTTTTGGAGCATTGATTCTCCATTACTTGGCACATGAATTCAGCCATTATTTGGCTGAATGTAACCCCTCTATTAAGTGTCATTATATGGCTATTGAAGGCCATTAGTTGGCTAGTTTCGGGGTCTTCTCCTTACACTATAAATTGAGGCCTTTGGCTCAATTGAAGAAGACTATACAACACTTAGAAAATACTCCAAAATTTTATGAATTTGTTCGTCTTCTTCCTCTCTAGCAAAGTTATTATACTCAAAGTTCTTCAAGAGTAACACTTGAGTTTCCTTTGCTCATTTGTTAAGTTGCTGTTGTATCTTGGGACTATTGCCCGACAACGTAAAAGGAGATATACAAGGCAATCTTGTCTTAAAGACAGAGTGTCATCACTCGACTCAGCAAATCACATAAGCAGTTTATTACATTCTTGATTTCCAGTTTATTGTAATATTTAGTTTATCCTTTCTTACAATTGTAATAGTTACTTACTTTCCGTTCCCTGAAACAATTGTATCCCAACAATTTTAAGATAAGATTTTGTTGTAAGTACCTAGAAAGATGACTGGAAAAGAACAAATTGCTTATGATTCTGCTGTTGCTTCTACTCAATGCAATCCCTCTACCTTCCCCACTGCTTAAGGCACACCTAATGCCTTTTCGGTTTCTCAAGGCTCATCCAACACCTTTAATGCTGCTCAAGGGAACATTGTCGTTCCTCCACCCGCTGGATTCCACCATGAACGCCCTGAAAAGTTCATGAGCTCCAACTTTAAGAGATGGCAACATAAGGTGCTATTCTATATAACTGTTATGGGAATGACTCATTTCCTAACAGAAGCTCCTCCATAAGCTGGAGATGAAATGGACTCTTCGCCTACTGAAACGGCTGAAGGGGGCCTATGTATCCATGTCATTAATGGCATGAAGATGGTTATTGATGCATGGAGTCATAGTGATTTCATGTGTAAGAACTATATATTGAACTGCTTGTCAAACCCTCTCTACACGGTGTATTGCACTGTAGGCACTGCTAAAGAGTTGTGGGAGAAACTGCAGAAGAAGTACAACACACAAGATGCAGGTACTAAGAAATTCATCGTTGGAAATTTTCTGAAATTTCAAATGGTGGATAGTAAAACAGTGATGTCCCAAGTCCAGGAACTCCAAATGATCCTTCATCACTTGGATTTGGAAGGTATGAAACCAAATGAGCAGTTTTTTGTTGCATCACTGATTGAAAAGTTACCTCCCTTGTGGAATGAGTTTATGAGTTACTTAAAACTCAAAACAAAGGAAATGACCTTTGAAGAACTTATTATCAAACTCCAAATTCAAGAAGATAATAAGAAGGTCTTGCCTAGGGGTAAGCAACCTGCTGAGGCAAAGACAAATCTGGCTGAGGCCAAAGGGAACCCAAGCAAGAAGCGCAAGTTTCTGAAAGACGGCATGACCCAAGCGGCGGAGAAGTTCAAAGGAAACTGTCGCCACTGTGGGAAACCTGGTCACATGATCAAGGACTGCCGCAAGCTCAAGACTGAGAAATAAGAGAAGGCCAAGGCTAAGGGCAATGTACAAGTTAACGTCGTTAAAGACAAGTTTCTGGACGACATGATTGAGGAGTTCTCAGCGGTGGTGCTAGAAGCAAACCTTGTTGAAAATCCTATGCAATGGTGGATGGACACGGGTGCTACAAGACACATCTATTCCAATAGAGATGCCTTCTCCACTTATACACCGATTACAAACAAGAAGTTGTTCATGGGCAACAACGCTTCCTCTGACGTGCTGAGGGTAGGAAATGTAGTCATGAAGATGACTTATGGAAAGAAGTTCACTCTGAATGAGGTGATGCATGTTCCTGAGATTAGAAGAAATTTAATTTCAGGTCATTTATTGGTTAATGCTGGTTTTAGACTAGTGTTTGAGTTCAATAAATTTGTAATCACTAAGAATGGAACGTTTGTGGGAAGAGGATTCGTCTGTGAAGGCCTTTTCAAAGTTAACGCCATGTATGTATTACGTACAAGCAATAATATTGAAGCTTCTTCTTCTTACTTGCTTGAGTCCTCTAATTTATGGCATCATAGATTAGGACATGTCAACTACAAGTCCATCAAAAGGTTGGTAAAGTTGGAGTTGTTGACATCTATTGACGTAAACCCTCAACATAAGTGTGAGGTGTGCGTAGAGGCAAAACTCACAAAGCTTTCTTTTCGATCCGTCGAAAAGAATACCGCTCCTCTAGAACTTATTCACACAGATATATGTGATTTGAAGTTTGCACAAACTAGAGGGGGGAATAATTACTTTGTGACATTCATTGATGATAGAACAAGGTATTGTTACCTTTATTTGTTGAAAATTAAAAATGAAGCCTTTGAAGCGTTCCGACGTTACAAAGCAGAAGTTGAGAAACAACTAAGCATGCAGATTAAATCCATTCGTAGCGATAGAGGGAGAGAATATATAGCGCTATTTGAGGAATATTGTGTCGAATCGGGTATTGTTCATCAAACGACGGCTCAATACTCACCTCAGTTGCACGGTGTGGCGGAACGTAAGAACCGCACATTGAAGGAAATGATGAATGTCTTGCTCATTAATTTCGGTCTTCCACAAAACATGTGCGGAGAAGTTGTCCTTACCGCTAATATGATTCTTAACAGAGTCCCACATAAGGGTAAGGACAAAACTCCATATGAATCATGGAAGGGAAAGAAATACACCTACAAATATTTAAAGGTGTAGGGTTGTTTGGCAACTGTTGAAGTACCCAAGCCAAAGCAGGTCAAGATTGGGCCTAAAACTGTAGATTGCATATTCATCGGATATGCAAATAACAGTAGTGCTTATCACTTCTTAGTGCATAAGTCAGATATTACATATATCCACGGGGGTACAATAATGGAATTAAAGAATGCTCAATTCTTTGAAGATACCTTTCCTAGAAAGGAAAAAGGCATAACCTCTCGCAAACGAAGTTATGAACAAAGCTCTCAGGAACCGAGAGTCGTTGACTGCCCAGATCTAGATGGTTCAGATCTAGTGGACTTCGAAGTGTCTGAATATCCGGAATCTAGTGTTCCAGATTCTCAGAACTTGGAGACTCCAGAGATGGAACCAAGGCGAAGTAAAAGGGCCAGGAGGGACAAATCCTTTGGTCCTGACTTTGTAGCTTATATGGTTGATGATGAACCAAGGACAATTGCTGAAGCATTGTCAACTCCAGAGGCACCATTCTGGAAAGAAGCTATTGAGAGTGAAATATACTCCATTCTACATAACCATACTTGGGAGTTAGTTGATCTTCCTCCGGAAAATAAACCGTTGGGTTGTAAATGGATACTCAAACGGAAGAATAAAATAGATGGGTCTATAGATAAGTACAAGGTCATGTTGGTAGTCAAGAGCTATCGACAAAAGAAAGGCAGTGACTACTTTGACACGTACTCCCCAGTGTCTAGGATGACGTCCATACGAGTATTCATTACGATCGCAGCGTTGCGTGACCTTGAGATACATCAAATGGATGTCAAGACAACCTTCTTAAATGGTGATTTGGACAGTTCTCCTATAAAGGCACCACTGAATAGAAATCAAAAGCTTGATAAAAATCGTAGTGCACTCGTATGCCAGGAGCAATATGCACATGTGATTAGTAGTTTGATGTACATAACAAACTATACCCGACCTGATATTGCTTATGCAGTCAACAAGTTGGCTAGGTTTACCCGTAATCCAAGTAGTGATCATTGGAAGGCGTTGAATGGAGTACTACGATACCTGAAATACACACTAACTTATGGGTTGCATTATTCTAGATATACAGTTGTACTAGAGGGGTACAATGATGCAAACTGGATATCTAATATAGAGAACACCAAGTCCACCAGTGGATATGTATTTACAATTGATGGTGGGGATGTGTCTTGAAAATCCTCTAAGCAAACTTGCATCGCCCGATCCACGATGGAATCAGAGTTTATCGCTTTAGACAAAGCAGGAGAAGAAGTTGAGTGGCTTCACGACTTCTTAGAGGATGACCCTTGTTGGGACAAACCCGTACCTTCTGTAATGATCCACTACGACAGTCAGTCGGCTCTAGGAAGGGCATAGAGTTTTATGTACAACGGTAAGTCTCGTCATATTCGACGGAGAAATAAGACTGTTAGGCAGCTGATCACCACGGGTATAATATCCATTGATTACATAAAGTCAAAGGATAACATAGCGGACCCGTTGACAAAGGGCTTACCCAAAGATCAGATGTTCTGCATGTCTAGGGGAATGGGCTTAAAACCCAAGGTGTAAGGAACAATACGGTGGTAACCCAACATTACTGACTGGAGATCCCATGAATTAGGTTCAATGGGAAAACTAAGCTGTAAAGGTTCAGTTGAGCACTTCGGATAGTGATTTCTGTAAAGAAACACCAAATCCAATGTCGTTCCCGCGATAGACTATAAGTGTTATCTGTATTGTGGGTAAAGGTTAAGTTTCCAAAACCTTTAATGATCCTCATCGGTTGAGGTTAGGTTTGGGGAAACTTTTAATGGTTTCTAACCCTTGTAAAGTGGGGTATAGCAGGATACCTTGTAGGAGACCACCTATTTAAGTGCGAGGACAGGCCACCTCAAATGAACGCACTTAAGAATCCAAGAAGTGTCCACGGCCACAACGAACAAAACATTACGAAGAACAAAGTAAGGAAAGTTGTTGTGTTAGTACCGTTGACTTGGCTTACACTAAACACTGACAATTCAAGACATCGAGTTCACCGCGCAGTAAGTAAGTCCGATGGTATTCAACTATGGAAGGTTCAAAGCGAAAGCTACCTATCCAGATGCAACACCGGTTCGCTGAAAGATTGCTGAAAATGCACCATGTGAGTGCACCAAAATCTCTTTCAAGAGGGGATTGTTGGAAATTTACTAATGTGAAATTAAGTATATCCCATTATTTATGACTCAAACAATTGGGGGCTCGTACGTCGGAAACGTCGTTTCCACACACATGAACACGTAGTGCCAAGTATCGTAAATGTCATTAGTGAAAGAGATATTGGTACGTATGACAAAGTATTCCACGTTGGTAAACGAAGGAAGAAGTGTAAGATGAAACGTGTCAGAAATCGTCGCGGAGCCGCAAAGAGCCGCGTCAAGCTCGCATCAAGTCCTCCATCACATAATTCCCTCGGTACCTGGCGTGGAGAAGGTGCCTACCCCCGAGGATAATCCTACGTTATGGACAACCCTTGATGCTACCATTCTCCAGTGTATTTATTCCACTATCTCTACAGACCCTTACAGATGATTATTGAACCTAACGCTATAGCGATGGACACTTGGAATAGGGTGCGTGATATATTCCAAGATAACAAGAATTTCCGTGCAATCACCCTTGAGCAGAAATTTTCTTATCTTAACATGGAAGATATCCTAACGTCTTAGCCTATTGTAAAAGGCTGAAAAAATTGGCGGACCATTCTGCAACGTTGGTGCGCCCGTTACCAATAATCGTCTTGTTCTTCAAATGGTTGCAGGCCTATCTGAGGCCTATACCATCATTTTATCAGGCCCGTTCCATGCTCACGTTAGAAGAGGCTGGCTTGGCTAAAAAGGTGGCTACCAGAGAAAATTTCATCATAATGATAGCCACGTCAGACAATCCTAACTCATTCTTCGAATATTCTGGCCAAAATCGTAATAATGGTGGCGACAAAAGGGGTCAAAATCGTAAAAAATAATGGCAAGAACCGCGGTGGTACAGGAAATCAAAACAGTGGCGGCATAAATAATAGTGGTCGGAACAGTGGGCCACATACCAACTAGCAGCAACCGTGGACCTACTGGTCGTGGGGTTGGGCCAGTGTCCCAACTACCCTTACAAACTGTCACCAATTCCCGTGAACTGGGCCCAATTCCAAAATGCTTCCAGGCCCAGTTTCCCGATCCAGCATTCCAGTTCGAGTTCTCGGCCTGTTGGGCTGTGGAAGCAGGTTGGCCTGCTAGGGCCTCAGCCTTCGCAGGCCTTCACTACAGCGGGCCCAGCTTCGGTCACAACACCTACGGATATTGAGCTCACAATGCATACACTGGGGTTAAATCCCCCATACGCAAATTGGTATATGGGCACCGGTGCCACTTCTCACATGACATCCGCACCAGGTACTCTTTCGTCTTATTTCAATTTGAGCAACAATCATGGTATAAATATTGATAATGGTCATTCAGTTCCAATTTGTGGTTATGGTCACACAAATTTGTCTCCTCCACATCCACCTATTATCTTAAAAAATGTTCTTCATGCCCCTCAATTAAAAATTTGGTGTCTGTCCGAAAATTTACCATTGATAATTGGGTTTCTGTTAATTTTGACTCATTTGAATTCTCTGTGAAGGATTTCAAAACAGGGATACCTATAATGAGATTCAATAGTAGGGGAGAACTTTATCCACTCACCATCACAACCATTTCCACAAGTCAAGCCACACCTTCCACGTTTGCCGCTCTTGCTCCTTCCTTGTGACATGCACGTTTGGGTCATCCGGGGTCATCTATTATTTCTTCTCTGCATAAAAATAATTTTATTGATTGTAAGGGTACGCGTAGTTCTCCACTTTGTCCTTCTTGTCCATTAGGAAAACATGTTCGATTACCGTTTGTAGTCTACTTCTCGTACATTTATGCCGTTTGACATTATTTATAGTCATTTGTGGACATCTCCCTTTTTAAGTTCTTTGGGTCATTGCTATTATGTCTTATTCTAACTTTTTGTGGACCTTTCCTTTATAAAAAAAGTCTCAAGTTTTTTCCACTTTCTTAAACTTTAGAGCATTCATTCATACCAAATTCGAACGGGAAATTAAAAACATTAAATGTGACAATGGTAGGGAATACGATAATGGGCCGTTTCGGGATTTTTGTGACACTCATGACATATTTTTTTGGTTTTCTAGTCCACATACGCCCTCTCAAAATGGGAAGGCCAAAAGAAAAATTCGTTGCATTAATAATATTGTTCGAACCTTGCTAGCCCATGCTTCATTACATCCTTCTTTTTGGCATCATGCTTTACAAATGACTACATATCTACTTAACATCATCCCTAACCAAGGCTTAGCATATCAATCGCTACTTAAAATTCTTTACAATAAAGATCCTTCGTATTCTCATCTTAGGGTGTTTGGGTGTTTATGCTATCCACTTTTCCCGTCCACTACAATTAACAAACTTCAAGCTCGTTCAACCATTTGTGTGTTTTTAGGTTATCCATCTAATCATCGTGGTTACAAATGTTTTGATTTATCCTCTAACAAAATCATAATTAGTCACCATGTTATTTTTTATGAAACTCAATTTCCGTTTGCTAAATTGCGTAGTTCGGTGTCTAGCTCATATAAGTTTTTGGATAATGGGATCTCACCATATATTCTCCACCATTTATTCGAGATGTCCCGTGACCCAAATCTGCCAGCAGGCCCACTACCTGCTGGCCCACAAAATCCCATTCCAGCGTCAACTCAACCAGCAGTCCACTGCTTGTTGGCCCAACTCGTCTAGACCTTGGTCCCGGATCTCAGCCCAGTCCTTTTTTCGGTGATGATCCAGGATCATGTCCCACTTCCAGAACTGTTATATCTTCAGTTTCTCGATCAGTGATTGGGCCAGCAGGCCCACTGCCTGCTGGTCAGTCTACTGCCACCCCGGTAATTCCCCCAATCCCGTCCAATTCCACATCGAGTCAAGGGCCAGTTACTCGTAGCCAACGCGGTATTTTTAAACCAAAAAGACATTTTAATCTTAATTCTAATGTCACTAAATCTCTCCTATTACGTAACCCCATGTTTGCCCTTCATGACCCGAATTGGAAATTAGCCATGGATGACGAATATAATGTTTTTTTATTGAAAATAAGACGTGGGAGTTGGTGCCCCGTCCACCCGGTGTTAATATTATTCGGTCTATGTGAATTTTTACTCATAAAGAAAATTCGGACGGTTCTTTTGAGAGGCATAAGGCTCGTCTTGTAGGTGATGGTAAAACATAACAGGTTGTCATGGATTGTGGAGAGACATTTAGTCCGGTGGTCAAACCGGCTACCATTCGCACTATACTTAGTCTAGCTCTCTCAAAGGCATGGCCCATTCACCAGCTGGATGTGAAAATGATTTCTTACACGGTGATCTTAAGGAGACAGTATACATGCATCAGCCTTTGGGTTTTAGGGACCCTAATTATCCTCATCATGTCTGTTTGCTGAAAAAGTTCTTGTATGAGCTTAAGCAGTCCCCAAGATCTTGGTATAAAAGGTTTGCAGATTATGAGTCTACTATTGGATTTTCTCACAGCAGGTCTGATCATTCTCTGTTCATCTACCGGCGTGGTACTTCTATGACATACATTCTGTTATATGTTGGTGATATTATATTGACTGCCTCATCGGAAATTCTACGCAAGTCTATCATGTCTCTTCTCAGTCCTGAATTTGCTATGATAGACTTGGGGCCCTTGAGCTATTTTTTGGGCATAACAGTCACTTGTCATGTAGGTGATCTATTTTTATCACAGAAAAAGTATGCGGCAGAGATTATTGAGAGAGCTGGCATGTTATCTTGTAAGTCTACTTCTACCCCGGTTGATACAAAACCGAAGCTGAGTGCTACGTCTAGCACACCATATAAGGATCCCACCCATTATCGTAGTCTTGCAGGGGCTCTTCAGTATCTGACTTTCACGAGACCAAATATTACTTATGCAGTACAACATGTGTGTTTATTTATGCATGATCCGCGGATTGAGCACATGCATGCGCTCAAATGCATTATACGATACATATATGGCATACTTGATTTTAGATTGCATTTATATCCGTCCTCCGTCTCTACTCTTGTGTCATATACATATGCTGATTGGGGTGGCTGTCCAGATATCAGACGTTCGACATCTGGTTATTGTTTGTTCCTTGGGGATAACTTGGTCTCTTGGTTGGCAAAAGCTAGGCTACTTTATCACGATCCAGTGCGGAGGTCGAGTATCGAGGGGTAGCCAATTTAGTGTCTGAATCATGTTGGCTACATAATCTTCTACTAGAGCTACATTATTCTATTCAAAAAGCTACATTGATCTACTGTGATAATGTGAATGCAGTATATCTTTCTGGAAATTCGGCCCAACATCAGCGCACTAAACATATCGAGATGGACATACACTTTGTTCGAGAAAAGGTAGCTCGTAGACAAGTACGCGTCCTCCATGTCCCTTCGCGATACCAGATTGCAGACATATTTACTAAGGGTCTTCCCTTGGTTCTATTTGAAGATTTTAGGGACAGTCTCATCGTACGTCAACCGCCCGCTATGACTGCGGGGGTGTAAAGGACCGTGTGTATCATGGTCCGATAACAAAATGTAATTCATGTATAATTGTAATTATGGTATTAGTCTTATACTAGGAAAATTGATTATTTCTTTCGATGTGCCTTAAAAAGTGATAAAGTTTGTGATTTTACATGAATTAAATGGATGAACGAACGATACTAATATAAGAAAAAGGTCAATCACCACATCTTTCACTTGCTTGGATATTTAATTTAGCATACCCCTCTTTAATACAGTAATGAATTAAAAGAGATTCACGCTATTTTAATTTATGCTGACTTTCTTCAAGAATCATAGTGTCATATGCATTGTTTTGTGACTTTGTTGCATAATGTAACTTTTTTTCCTTTGATTTAACTGAACTCTATAAGCATGTTTTCTTCTTTTGCGCTATCAGAGAATTCATTATCAAATCAATTGATGATCCAGAAACAAAGGCAAATATTGTTGCCTCATTCAGCACTCGTGATTAATAATTCAGATAAGTTCACTTTGCAACAACTCTTTAAAAAATCTACACTAATTGATGAAGAGTCTACGTCTATCATGTTTATCCCAAGTGGTGAGAAAAAAATAAAATTTCAGACCTTTATTTTGCAAGATGTAGATGTAGTTTCTTTTCTCCGTTATCTATGCAGTCAACTTTTCTTAATAACATATTCTGTTGTTTCTTTGACATGTATATATGCTAATAATTTTTAAGAACGACAAATCATTGAATTCCTGTTTGACGCTGAAACTTCAGCGTATGAAGCTTGATTACTGTTAAGAATCTCATATCGAAAATAGAATGGAAACATAGACTTTTTATACAGATTTGAACAATTCTCACCCTACAAGCTAGCTTTTGGGGTTGAGTTAGGCCCAAGATTCATTCTATACATGGTATCAAAGCCAAAATCCTAACACCCTAAAATTCTTTTTTTTCGGCCGCCACCCCCCCTCCCCCATTCTCTCTTTTCGGCTGCAACCCCCCAAACCCTAAAGAATTTTCGCCACCCCTCCCCTGAAAGGCAAACATGATTGAGGAAGTAGTTACCGATTTGTTTGCTATGGTATCAAATTTTAAAATTGAAATGGTAACACAAGTGAACACTGCTGATGCCTCAAAATCAGAAGAATGTTGGCTAGATTCTGGCGCTACCATTCATGTTTGCAACAACAAAAATTTATACAAAATTTATGAAGAACGCAAGACGCCTGAAGGTGTTTTTATGGGCAATGATGTTGAAGCCAAAGTTGAAGACAAAGGCAGCATGGAATTAAATTTCACATCCGGACAAAAACTAACTTTGTTAAATGCTTATCATGTGCCTGAAATTAGGAAGAATTTAGTTTCTGCAAGTTTGTTGTCCAAGAAAGACTTTAAGATTGTCATAGAATCCGATAGTGTTATTATTTCTAAGAATTCTATGTTTGTTGGAAAAGGATACTATTGTAATGGTTTTTTCAAGACGAGTATTAATAATATTAAGAGTTCTGCTTAATGCAGGGATCTAACCTTCTCTCCACGACAATACCCTATTACTTAGTAATCGCGTAGTCTATTACTCTTGGATGTGCATTATTAGTTATTGTGCATTTACGTTGTTTCTTCCAATTTTGCTCTTATATTTTTTGTATATGCTTCGAAGTCATTTCTGTCCATGTTGTTTTTTTCTTCTCTTTTCTTTTGAGCCGATGGTCTTTCGGAAATAACTTCTCTGCCCACTAATACAGAGGTAAGATATGCGTACATTCTACGTATCCTCCCAGACTCCACTTGTGAGATTACATTGGGTATGTTGTAGTTGTTATAGTAATCTAATGCTACAAGATTATTTATGCAGCTAACAAAATATTGTCTTATTTTGAATTTTTGATCCCGCTTGTTCAATGGCAAAATTTTAAATTTAACAAATTTTGTTCATGAACAACACTTCTAATTTTTGATATTGAAAAGGGCAAGTAGGGAACAAAAATTAAAGATTGCACGATATCAAGGTCATTGAATATGATCTCATTGAAAAATTACTTATCCCCTATATCATCACCCAAAGGACCCTTTGAGTCCAACGTATACACTAGTGTCCTTGCAATAGTACTGGTGAATATTGAAAGACTTAATGAAAAGTATTTCAAGTAAATAATGATTTCACTCACAATTCTTCATCCTTTTTTCAAATAAAAACTTATGTCCTTGAATTCATCCTAATGCTTACTTAAAATTGTGCAGATTGTTGCTAATATTGTGCATCTACGTGTATTTTTTTTTGTTTTCACCTGATATTCAATATCTGCGTTAGAATTCAATTAAATTCAATTTTACATGGAAAAAGTTTAGTATTTTAGGATAGAAAGCTCTCTAATTAACAAATCAGAAAAGGGTCAAAAATGCCTTTGAACTATCTGAAAATGTTTAAAAATACCATTCATCCATTTATTGGGTTAAAAATACCTTCTTTCATCTATTTTGTCTCACTTATGTCCTTAAAACTAACAACACTCTTTTTTTATTTTATATTTATTACTTGGCGCTTTCTATTGATTAAAATTAAAATCCACCCCACATAATCTTTTCCCTTGCTCCGACCCATGACTCAATTCCCATTAAAAAAAACATTATCACATCAACTCCAGGTTATAGAATTCCATCATCACCGCAGCAAGTATAGGATTATAAACAAAGGCAATGTCGATTATTATAAGAGCCATGATGGTGCCCCATTGGAATGCCAACACCAAAGGCAGACTTCATCATCAAGTTCATGACATATAGATGTCTGAAATTCATGAAAATTTAGCAAATAAGCTAAACATTATACACAGCTAACGAGAAGGAGAGTGAGAACCTCTATACTAACTACTCCTTCTTCTGTCTCAATTTATGTGATATTTTTAGTTCGTCCTAAAAGGAATGATACATTTCTTTATTTGACAACAATTTAATTTTAACATTTACCTTTCACGCTTAACGAGATGATTTATAGTCACACAAATATCTTTAGCTTGTTACAATAGAGCATTTCATGACTGCGGACGCAGGTAATCAGTTCGACGAGTTCGCCCAATAGAGCAAATTGGGATTCCACGAAGGATTCCATTAAGGTAACCTTTACACTACAATATACTACAAATATATATAGCATATATACAAGATTGTATCTTCATCATTCTGTCCGAGAATGGGCTTGTTGGCCACTGCTGGGCCACTGCCGAGAGCCCACTGCTGCCCACTGCTGGGCCACTGCCGAGAGCCCACTGCCGAGAGCCCACTGCTGCCAGTCCAGTCCACTGTATTCCTGTGATATACACTTCTGTATATTATGTGTATATCACAGGAATATTTCCTTGTTTAACACAACTGAGTCTAGAGGTCAGGTAGCAGAGGTTTGGTACAGACTATGGGTAGGCCGAGGCCCAGTCTCGACCACATTTGATGTCAGTTATCTTTAGAGGCTTTGTAGACACAAGTTTAGTATGTATAGTTTGTTAGTGGCCTTTTCGTCCCTCATTTTATGTTTTATCACGCTTGTCAGTATAAGTGTTTACAGAGGCCTCCTTGGCCCACAGTAGCCTTTAATAAGAATAAGTTCGGCCTTGTCGGCCTAGTTTGAGATTTCTTTTACAATATGACCTCAATGGCCTAGCTTGCCTATAGGGCTCAGGCTTCGAGTTCAACTTGGTACGCTCGGACCTAGCAAGGTACCGAGTGCCAGCCACACCCTCCCTAGGTTGGGGTGTGACATTTTTTAACAACAAATAGATACTGGGTTCTAGAATATTGTCAAGTTTGCCTACAAGTTGGGCACGTCTGTAAACTTGTTGCAAATGAGCATGATCCAATGCCAGTGCAACAACAACATAGAAAGGGGAAACAAAGGACGGAATGACATAAAAGTCCAGTGGAAAAAGGTAATGCTGCTCAGAAGAAGGCTCCTACAGCTGCAACCAAGGGTGCAAACAAAGGTGCTACTGCTAATAATGCTAGTACTGCTCCTAGTACTTCTGTGCAGCCACAACAGCATCAAAGAGCAGTTAGTGATCCAAGCACAAGTGCTCCTCAGCAGCAGCAGGTGGAGGGGAATGCTAGAAATGTTGGGAAAAATGCTACAACTACAAGTAACCTTACCCACCATCTCAAACAGGAGCAATGGGAAACTGTTAAGGCCAAATCAGCAGAAAAGAATGGTCACTCAAGCCTAAAGGAGAAAGCTGGTGTAAATGTGGTCAATATGTTCAGTCACTTATTAAGAATTAGATGGGAGTGGAAGGAGCTATACTACAACTTACCAAGTCTCAATGAAGATTATAGCATGAAATGTGAGTGGTGTAAATAAAGTTTATAAGATAAAAGAAGTAAAAAAGTTTATAAATAATAATGAGATTGGGCTCATTGCAATACTGGAGGATAAAGTGAAAGAGCATAATGCTCAAAGGATAATTAGCAAGTTAGTTCCACATTGGCATTGGTGTACAAACTGTATTTATAGTCATGAGGGCAGAATATGAGTGATATGGGATGCAAACAAACTTGATTTTGATTTGGTGAGTATGAGCATCCAAACTATTCATGGTTTGGTCAATATCTCAAACCTTAATATCCAGTTCCATCTAACTGCAATTTATGGGCTGCATACAATAGAGGATAGAAGGGCCTTATAGGATGAGCTTAAGAATATTCACACATCCATGCAGGGACCTTGGATTGCTATAGAGGATTTTAATACAATTACTGACTTGGAGGATAGGCAATTTGGTAGTGTTGTTCATGACAATGAAGTAGGGGATTTCAATCAATATCTACAAGATACTGGCATGACTGAACTGAAGGTAGCAGGCATGTGGTATACATGGTCAAATGGGCAAGTTTATAGTGAAATTTATAGAGCATTGGTGAACCCAAACTGGGTGCTGCAAATGTCCCAAAATGAGGTTGTGGTAATGGACCCAGGCTGCTCAGATCATACCCCTCTTAGTATTAGTTTTGATACAAGAAGGAATCATTGGTCTAAACCTTTTACATTTTTGAATTGCTTGACTGGCCTTAAGGAGTTCCTCCCACTGTTAAAGCTGCTTGGGACAAACCTACAAGATATAAATATATGGGAATTGTATGGTGGAGACTGAAAATGGTGAAATATAGGTTGAAAGACCTGAATCAGAAGGAATTGAGTAATGTAGGTGCTAGAGTACAAGACTGTAAGGACATGCTTGTTGGTGTTCAGATACAAATGAGGAACCATAATCACTCACCTAAACTTTTTCAGACAGAAAAATCCATAAAGCTAGACCTTGAAAAATGGAGCCTAGTAGATGAGAGTATAATGAAGCAGAAGTCTAGGGTTAAATGGTTACAACTGGGGGATGAAAACTCTGCCTATTTCTTTGCATCACTTAAGAATAGGCAAGCTCAGAATACTATTAAATGTTTCGTTAATGGTCAAGGCCAAACTCTGTACCACCCAGACCACATTGAGGAGGAGATCATGATTTTTTATAAAACACTGCTGGATACTACAGTTGATCATCTACCTGCCATTGATCCAAGAATAATACAAAATGGGAAATATTTAACAAGAGAGCAACAACTACAACTAATTGCACCTGTCACAAAGGAGGAAATGTATAGAGCTCTCATGAGCATTGATGATCAGAAGGCCCCTGGTTGTGATGGGCTCAATGCCCATTTTTTTTTTCCAGAAAATCATGGCCTATTATTGGCCCAGATGTTGCAAAGGCAGTGATGCAGTTCTTTGATCACGGTGATAGTATGAAGCCATAAATTGCACTGCCATTACTCTTATCTCTAAAGTTGCAAACCCCTTCTAGAGTCACTGTATTTAGACTTATATCCTGTTGCACAATGTTGTATAAACTAATTTCTAATGTCTTGACATTGAGAATGCAGCCAGTCATGGATAGCTTAGTAGATCAGTGCCAATCTAATTTTGTGCCTGGTAGATTGATCACAGACAATATCGTTCTTAGTCATGAGCTAGTGAAGGGATATTGTGGGAAGGGTATAAATTCTAGATACATGTTGAAGATTGACATGAGGAAGGCTTATAATTCAGTAGAGTGGTGCTTTGTTGAACAAATATTAGAGTGCCTACTGTTTCCTAGATATTTTATACAATGAATCATGAGATGCCTGACCACCGTGACCTATTGAATCATTATTAATGGTTTTCCAATGCCACCATTCTCTGCAAAGAAAGGCCTCAGGCAGGGGGGTCATCTATCCCCATTCGTATTTGTCCTGGCAATGGAATATTTGACTAGAACCTTCAAAGAATTGATCCACCAGCCTCAGTTCCTCTTCCATCTCAGGTATAAAAAGTTGCAGATTATTCAGCTAGGCTTTGTGGATGATTTGTTGCTATTTTGTAAAGGGGATCTACAATTTGTGCAATTATTGTTCCAAAGTTTTCAGAAGTTCTCTAGATCATGTGGTTTGGTGGCAAACATTGACAAAAGCTCCATCTATTTTGGGGGGTAAAGCCTGAGCTACAACAGTCCATCCTACAATGCTTGGATTTCACCAAAGGGGAGCTTCCTTTCAGATACTTAGGCATCCCACTGAGTGCCAAGAGGCTATCTATCCTTCAATGTTAACCACTTATTAATAAGATGTTGGCCAGAATTTAGTCTTGGACTACAAAGTTTTTATCATATGCTGGTAGGGTACAAATAGTAAAATCTGTCTTGTTTTCCATTCAAGTATTTTGGTCTCAAGCTATTGTGTTGCCAAAGAGGGTGATTGAACTGATTGAGACCACATGTAGAACTTTTTTATGGATAGGTGATATAAATCTATCAAAGAGGGCACTTGTAGCTTGGGAGAGACTATGCTTTCCTAGAGTTGCTGGAGGTCTTATCATACTAGACATATATGCTTGGAACCAAACTGCTATTGGGAAACTGTTATGGAATATCTGTAGAAAGAAGGATATTCTCTAGGTGAAATGGATTCATTCTTATTATGTGAAAGCAGGCCTGATCTGGGATATAAAGGTTGCACAAGCATCATGGATGGTCAAAAAGATACTCAAAACAACTTGGATATTTGACCACATTGGATTCTCTTAAGATGGGGTGAAGGGCATGGATTCCTACTCTATTAAGTGATTCTATAAAGCAATAAGAGGAGACTGTCCTAAAATGGATTGGAGGAGGTTAGTATGCAACTACTTTGGTTTCCTAAATGGCTATTCATGTTGTATCTTGCTCTAAACAGGAGACTTTAGACTAAAGACAGAATTGCTTGTTAGGCAAATCTAGATGATCCTATGTGCCCTCTATGTAATGTGGAGACTGAAGATATAGATCATATGTTGTTCAGTTGTGTGTATGCTGCCAGAATCTACGAGAAACTGCTGCTATGGCGAGGCATTGCAAGGTATGCCGTGGCCTGGAATGATGAGGTAACTTGAGCAATTCAGCATGCAAATGGTAAAGCCCCTACCCATGAAGTATATAGAATGACACTGGCTGGGGCTGTCTACCGTGTTTGTGGAAGGAAAGGAATGCTAAAGACTACAAGGAGATGCACAGAACACCTGAGCAAGTTACTAGGAATATTATCCAGAGGTGCATTATAGAGCCAGTAGAAAATCAAAGTTGGCCAGTTGTATGGTGCTTTTGAATTTCTATCCTTAGAGAATACATAATATGAGTATATGTGTTTTTTGTTGCTTGCTGATGAGGTAAGTTTGGAGCTAAGTTGTCCAAACTGTCTGTTTTTTTTTGTTTTTTAGTTGTATAGTCTACTTTGGTAATAAACAGTTAGTTATTTATCAAAAAAAAAAACTAGTGTGACATTATTTGTTACTCCCTTCAATTCATTATAAGGGTAAATTTAGCCTTTTTAGTTTGATTCAAAATAAGTAACTTTTCACATAATTTAAAAAGTATTAATTTTATCTTTCTAGATTGTCATTATTTACATGTCCCTAAAAATCTTTTAAATTACTTCAATTTTCTATGATATAATTTAATTAAAGATAGTTTATTTAAAATATCTAAGTTCTTTTAGGAGTTAATATTTCATAAACATTGTAAAAAATGCTAAGTGAACACTTAATATGAATCGGAGAGAGTATATTTTAGGCAGTTCCACGTCACAAATAACAATGAAATATAACATTAGGAGTCGTATGGTTCACATGTTAGTTATATAGGAGCTATAACACAAGGATTATTATAATGGCGATTTATTAAAAAAATGTTATACATGAATTATATTTTTTTGTCTTTAAATAGTTCAACACTTAAGATTACTCATATACACACTTATTCCACATGAATTATATGATTTATGCTATTATATGTTGTTTCTTGTACTTCTATTATCATATTAATTTGTGGTAGTTACATTTTTTTTTAGACTGAATGATCTTAAATTTTTAATCCTGCTGTCTAATGGATAAAACTTTAAATTTAACAAGTTTTGTTCCATAAGCAATATTTTTTTACCACATAAAAGTTTACCCATAAACCGGGAATCAAAAATTTAAAATCACCTATTTTCAAGATCATTTAAAGGCAATTTAAGGAAAAGTACTTATTCCTATATCATCACCCAAAGGATCCTTCTAAACACCAACGCACACCCTATCAGCCTATCTGCAATAGCCCTATAAAAAAGTGGTAAATAAACCATTACAAGTGTTGGATATATAATATGGAAATAGTAAATAACTATTACAAGTGTTTCGAAATGATAAACAATAAAGATTACAATAGCAACAAGTTTGTAGTAAATAAGAATTGTGACAACAATAAGTTGGTTGAGTTATTGAATCAGTCTTAAATCTTTATACCAATTGCAGAAAACTCTTTGAATCTTGATAACTTGAAATTAAGAGACACTAAATCTGGAAGTGTTACAACTGTGCTGAGTCGAGTGATGACACTCTGTCTTTAAGACAATATTGTCCAGTATATATGATTTTACGTTAGCGGGCAATAGTCTCCCAAAATAAAACAACAAACTATCATCTGTGCAAAGCAAACACAAGTGATTCTAGCGAAGAAAACAAATAACAAAAGATTGCTAAGAGGAGAGGATTTGCAACAAAAATTTCAGAATTGTTGTTTTTGAAAAGTGTGTGTAGAATTGAGCCAAAAGCCTCAATTTATAGTGTAAGAATTGTCTCTTCAAGTGCCAAATAATGGCACCCATGTAATGGCAATGAATTGCCCAAGTAATGACACTCATTTATTAGCCAAATAATGGCTGATTAATGCTGAAATGAATGCCATTGAGGCAGCCCAAAAGTCTCCAAAAATTAGATTTTCGTTTAAGACTTTCTGCCAGCGAAGCACCCTTGCGCCGCGGCCCTTCTCGGCTCCGCGGAGCTATCCGACCCATTTCATCTTACACTTTGCACAATCCTTCCTTCGTTTACCGACGTGGAACATTTGTTATTTAGCCAATAACCGTCCATTATTCTATGTCTCAAACATTTACTTACGTACCAATATCTCTTTCACTAACGAAATTTGCGATATTTAGCACTATGAGTGCATGTGTGTGGAAACGATGCTTCCGACGTGCGGGGCTCCAATTATTCGAGTCATAAATAATGGGATAAACTTAATTCCACATTAGTAAATTTTCAACAACAAGTACATTAATGCTTAGTTTGTTCCTATCATTTCTGCTAGGTGCTCACTGAAACAAATTTTGTGCACTACCCCACCAACTTTTAGGCATAATACAATATAACCAACGCTACGTTGAATTGACCTAAGTTGTATTTAATAAGTGTTCTTCAATTGATGCTTGTTTATTATTTATATTTATAATAAGTAATATGATACCACTCAATTTACTTTACATCTACAATTTGATATCAACACAATATTTAGCTTTCTTTTTTCTTTCCTGGCAGTCACTAGCGTCAAAATCTTTTAGACGTTTAACACGCATAATGATGTAGGAGTATTAATTAGTAATAATTTTTAAGCGGTTGTAATTCAAGTAAGCTAGTACCCCATAAATCAAATAAGGAAATTTTAATGTGCTTATGATTACCTTTAAAGTTATTTTTGTTTATCACTTTATATATGTGTGAATTATATTGTAGTGTTATTTCTACAAAAAAATTAAATAGTGAATTGCATGTATTTAGAACTAACAATTTAATGAAGGAAATCATTTTGCATTAATGCAAGCCCCTAATTTTTTTTATTACTCTTATTATCACATCACTCTCACGTGATATAAATTTCGTAAATTACAAATCTTTTCGGAATTATTACAATCTATATTACAAGTAGTTATTTCCGTTCAAACGTAACACACACGCCTTTCATTTTTACGTGCACATATTTTACATAGTTAAACCATCAACACTAAAACTTAATATAAACGCAATTTAAACTAACAACTTAAGTAAGGAAATCAATTTGCATTTATGCAAGCCCCTACAAAATAAATTTTATTACTCTTACCATCACATCCCACACACGTGATATATATTTTGTAAACTACAAATCGTTTGGGATTATTATCATAATTTGCTACAAGAACTCGTTATTTCCGTAAAAACGTAACATATCCACATTTTCATTTTTTTTACGGGCGTTATACAATTACTCCCTCCGTATCAAATTATTTGTCATTTTTTTGTTTACACGCCCCTTAAGAAAGTATTAATTAGCAGGGATATTTAACTATTTTTATCCTTATTTCTGTCTAAGTTATAATCTCTCTCCATTAAATATTTATTTTATTTATGTGTCATCTTCATTAATGATAAAATTCTACCAACGGTAAAATGGAAAAAAATTAATTGTGCCTTTAACTTTTAAAATGATAAATAATTTGAGATAACTATTTTTAGTAATTACGATAAATAATTTGAGACGGAGGAAGTTTACCATAAACACTTAAACTTAAACCTATCAATGAATATATAACTCATGTTAAACATCTCAATCAATTAGATAGTTGATTCAAGTTGGGTCATTCGCACAAATGCCGCCTATTTCGGGGTAGTCTTTAATTTTTATCCTTTAAATTTGTGTTCTTTAATTTTTGTCCTTCATCAATTTTTTGGTGCGGCATATTTAGAATCTCGCAAGACATAGTTAGTGTTTAACTTTGACATATATATCATAACGACCCACAAATTATGTCGGTTAAGACATAACTTTCAATACTCAATATAATATGAAAAAAAGCATATAGTTAGCGTTTAACTTTGACATATGTATCATCACATCCACACAAATTATGTCGGATAAGGCATAATTTTCAACACTCAGCATAATCTGAAAAAAATACTTCAAAACTATGTCGCATAACTTAATTCTTACATACTTTATGCCGAGTGAGGCAAAATTTCAATTTTCGAAGATAAAAATGTTACAAAAACTATGCCTTACAAAGTAGACCTGGATATTTTCATAAAGTAAATAGCAGGGACAAAACTAAAGACCATAGATATGAAGGGAAATATTAAAGGCCAATGCGTTTGAAGAACAATCCGCGCAAAAATAAATGAGTCTAAGTTGATTATTGATTTTAAAGAAAAAAGAAGATAAGGACACAATTAACCATCAGGTGAAACTATTGACACCCAATGACCCAAATTTTCTCAAAATCCATTTTGTAGCCCTGTACTTATCTCAACCCATTTCCTAGCCTCCTTTTTAAGTTTTTGACAATTGTATGTCTCTTATTTTCTATCAATATCTTAGCCGTCTCTGTTTTTTGTTTGTTTCCTCTTAATTTTAATTTCCTTTTTTTGTTTAGTTTATCTTCTTCAGTTTTTGTTCTTTCTTTATTTTTATCTTTCTCTTCCTTTTGTAAAGATAAAATTAAAATATAAAAATGAAAATATTAAATAAATATAAAAAAATTATATAATTATATTACAAAAAGAAATAATATAAGAAACATACTAAAATCACTAGCTTATTTATTAAAATTTAAATTAATAGAAAATATATTTTTATAACTTTTTTCTTTTGGAAATGAAAATAAAAGTTACATATATCTAAAATATGACTCAATTTTTTTTGTAATTATTTTTCTAATTTGCTAAGTATGATATAAAAAATAAAAAATAAGCTTAAGCTCTATTTGTTCATTTGTTTAATAATTTTTTATTGTATATTAAATAGAAATGTGGTAAAAGTGTTAATAAACTAAACATTTCAAAAATTTGAACCGTCTCTGATAATGTAATAGTTTGTCAATGTACTCTTGTTGTACAACTCAAACCTCAAAAACCCAAAACTCTAATCTCTCTTCTTGCAAACCTTACATCACCTTACCACACATTCTCTCTCTTTTTCCAGCATATGTATAGAAATTGTACCATTGTAGTATAGAATATGTATCACTATTGTATATGTATAAAAAATGTACCATTGATGTATAGAATATGTATCCCTACAGTATGCGTATAGAAATTGTATCATTATTTTATAGAATATGTATCAATACTGTAGGTGTATAAAAACTGTATCATTGATGTATAGAATATGCATCCCTACATAATGTGTATAGAAAATTATATCATTATTATATAGAATATGTATCATTGTTGTACAGAATATGTATTGGTACTGTATATGTATAGAAAATGTATAATGCGTATATAAACTGTATCATTATTGTATAAATATGTATCCCCACCTTATGTGTATAGAAACTGTATCACTATTATATAATTTGTGTATAAAAAATCTATAATCAATGTATACTCACTAATTATACATATTATACATATTTTGGGATATTTAGATAATACTACTTTCTACGAAAAGCTCATATTAACATAATACATACTAACATATGTGATTGGAAGATAAAAATTGATTGGATATATACACCAATCTGGATTTTACAGTAAACTTTGCCGTTGGATATGTATATATGCCGAAAATGCACATCGCAGCCAATCGCTGTACCGATTGTAGCTGAAATTGACCTCTACAAATTTGACCCGTCCAGGTAAATAATTTTCTCCTTCACCTTTGTAATGGAGTAGAATTGAACAGTTTAAATTTTGAAGATGCGAATTTGAATTTGATCAAAATTTTGTTGACTTGATCATGTCTATGTGGAATTCATTTATTCAGCTTTATTGAGTGCAGCTCCATTTGCCTTTTGTGTTGAGCATAACTTGCCAGAAGAAATGGCCCTTTTGTGTGATTGTAACAGTGATATTTTGGACTTCTCAGTTTTTGACTTTTCTTGTTAAAGCTCTTAACATTTATCTTTTTATTTTACTCGAAATCCAACATTAATTTCTACCCTTGTTCTTTCTGTTACTATAAAAAAAAAATGCTATTTATCCTTGTGTAATCTCATTGTATATATATATTCAGGCCAAAATATATCAACAATATATATGCATCAAGCACCATGTCCTTTCTATAAGAAAAACAATCAACTATTTTGCTTTAATGGTTTCGATTATCTGAATAAATGAATTCCCCGGAGACATCGATCAAGTCAAATTTGATCAAGAAAGTATTGATGTTTTACGCTGACAAGGCACCTAAAGGAGAGAAAAAAGTGAGAAGCGGATTAAACAGAGAGAGTGAGAAACTAGATTTTGGTTAGGGCTTGTCTTTATTTTAGGCTTAGGGACTATTAGATGTGACGTGCGAGAAAAAATCTCATTTCTTTGTTGGAAAAAATCCAACAACCTTGGACATTATTTTAAAATGGGGCCTTTTGGACGGACGGCCACACCATTTCTTTTTTCGAAAAAAAAAAAAGCCCTTCAACCTAAACTCGGGCTATAGAAAAATTATTTGGGCTCATCCACACCCAAAAATAGCAAGTCCATCTGTAGCTGACTTTGAGCCCAAAATGAAATGAAACATTTGAAACCTAACTTCACAAAATGTCAAAATCCAACAAGCCCAAATATAGGGCAACAAAAATTTGAAAACCGAAAAGCCTTTTTTGTTAATCAAAACTGGGAACCAATATAAAGTATGGTGTTATATAAAAAACTGAGTCGTGTTACAAGATAATATCATAATACTATACATACATTTTCACTATACCCCTCTCAAGCTTTGTGTTTGTGTTGTTGTGTTGTTCTTCCCCGACGTTAGAGAGAGAAAAAAAAAGCCATAACAATTATTTATTTTTTTATCCAAACTGTTGTTTTCTTCAACTAGTGGTTAGATCTGTTGTGAATTTCCTCAGAAAATCTGAGGGAAAATAATAAATTCAAAGGTAAGTTTTCTAGAAAATGAGATGAGTAATTTATTTTTATTAGTTTTGAATTATTAACTGTTATGAGCAAGGTTTTGTTACTGTTTGTTTGTTTGTTTGTTTTGTAGAGGCTATGAAGCGATTAAGGGATGATGTTTATGCTAATCCTCAATTTAAGCGGCCATTTGGTTCTTCTCGTGGAGAATCGTAAGCTCTTTACTTTTTGTGTTTAAATCAGGTTGTTTTGATGTAAATACTTTCAATTATGGTAGTTTGTTAGCTTCTAAATTTGCTAGTTTTGAGTAAATTAGAGACTTTTAGTTCCTATGTAGTTTATGATGGCTAACATTTTTGTGATCAGAAGTTGTTAGATGCCGCCTTTCGCTATACCTAAAGACGTAATTTAGGTCATATCTTTGTTATCTTTTTAAGTCTCAGGGATTTTTAGGGGATATTTTAATAAAGTTTTGATCTTTATGCATGCTGCTTTTAATTTGGTGGATTTAGTTTGTTAAGTATTAACAGACTGTTACAACAACAATCCAGTTAAGGAGACCTGATTTGATTCCGAGAAATGGAACTATGGGTTGCTAAGGGAGGGGTTGGTTAGTAAAAAGGGTCGTCCACGGGTTCGAATTATGACGGAACAAAGTGGAAAAGGGCCACTGTTGGCTCTTGGATTGGGGGTTTGGGGTGGATTTACCATATCAAATTTGTTTTACTAATTTTCTTTAGAAATACTTGTTTAGTCAATTTCTTGGGCAAAGGAAAAGTAGAAACGAAACCAGTATTTATTTGGTTTTGTTTTGTGGAGTTGTTGGACAATCTTGAGCGAAGAATTTAAAACTAGTTGGGTCCAAAGTAACCAAGGCATTAAGAGTGGATGAGAACTATATTTAATCAAAGTGTATGGTAGGAGGAAAATCGTCAATTATATGGTCTGTAGCAGTAAATTAGGTGGCTATTTTTGGTTTGATTCTATGTATAATTTCTTGTTTTTCTCCCAATGAAGATACAGCCAATCACAGCTTCCTGGAAATGGCGCTGGCGGCGGAGGCAGTGGTGGTGGCGGCACTGGTGGAGGGGGTGCTGGTGCTAGTGCTAGTACCCAAAAGTTGACAACCAGTGATGCATTATCTTATTTGAAGGA
Source organism: Anisodus tanguticus (assembly GCA_034509755.1). Classification (NCBI taxonomy): domain Eukaryota; kingdom Viridiplantae; phylum Streptophyta; class Magnoliopsida; order Solanales; family Solanaceae; genus Anisodus; species Anisodus tanguticus. The sequence continues at coordinate 32,729,732 of CM067548.1, forward strand.
AGTTAAGGACATGTTTCTAGACCAAAGGGAAAAATATGACTTGTTCCTTGATGTTATGAAAGACTTTAAGGCTCAAAGGTTTGCTGTCTGCCCTTCAGTCTTTCCTTTTCATTTTTTTTCCAAAAAAGGTAAATCTCCAAATCTGATGATTCACGGGGGACTTTGCATAATTATGTTGATTTTCCATCACAGAATCGATACTGCGGGTGTCATTGCAAGAGTAAAAGACTTGTTTAAAGGGCATCCAAATTTGATCCTTGGCTTCAATACTTTCTTGCCCAAGGGCTTTGAGATAACCCTCACTGAGGAAGAGCAGGCTCCTCCAAAGAAAACAGTTGAGTTTGAAGAAGCAATCAGCTTTGTGAACAAAATAAAGGTAATGGTGTTGGGGCTTTTTAATTCGTAGTGATAGTGATAATAATACCCGTTTATTTGTTAGGAAATTCGCTAATAATATTTATGGGTTCTGATTCCTGCAGAAACGTTTCCAAAATGATGATCATGTGTACAAGTCTTTCCTAGACATTTTGAACATGTATAGGAAGGAACACAAGGGCATCACTGAGGTGTACCAGGAGGTACAACACTTCATATTTGATGCATAAATATGATAGGGTAACTTTATAATTTTAGCATATTCAGTACTCTGTATATCTGTAGGTTGCAGCTCTTTTTGAAGACCACCCAGATTTGCTGGATGAGTTCACAAGATTCTTGCCAGATACTTCAGGTACTGCATCGGCAACACAAACGTCGTTTGGCCGCCATTCTCTCCATCGTTATGATGAGAGGAGCTCTGCTATTCCATTGCTTCGGCAATCACACATGGACAAGGTATTCTATAATTTATCTTGTTATCTTATTCTAGTTTCTTAGTGCTAGTTGTTCCACTACCATATTGATGAGTCTGCGAATTCTTTGTTCTAGCAACGTTTCCGCCGGGATAGGATTATCAATCCTGCAGAACGTGATCCTAGTGTTGAGCTCCATGAGATGGACGATGATAAAACAATGGTGAAGTTGCATAAAGAGCAAAAGAGGCGTGCTGAAAAAGAGAACAGGGACCGCAGAAGCCTTGATCAGGATTACGGAGAACCTGATAATGAGAACAATGGAGATTTAAGCATGCATCGCATTGCTGATAAAAAGAAATCTGCTCAGAGGGTTGAAGAGTTTGGAGGCACTTACGATGATAAAGATGGCGTGAAAAGTGAGTGCATGGTTAGCATTCTGATTGTTAGTAAATGAGGAGGGTAATGGTTTTGTATATGATTTGTTCTGTTAACATTTTCTCCCATTCTTCTTTAGGTTTATAACCCCTCAGTATAGTCTGTTTTGCTCTATGATTTTCATTTATCTTAGGTTTCTATTTGAGTTTTGAAGTTCTGATTTTTGTTAGTTCATCTTTAATCACAAAAAAATCATCTTATGCTGAAAATTCGAAAGGGTGGTCCTTTAAAAAGATTCTGTCATTTTTGCTATTACTTGGTCTTTGGTTGCAAGAAATTGAGTGCTCCTTTATTCTGGTAGAGGGTGTTCCTATCGTGCCAGTTCCACTTTGTTGTTTCATTTTGGAGTTCTTAATACATGATTTTTGTATCCCACATACTGTCACTAAATTTGATGATTGACCTTTAATTATGATTCGCTTGGTTGTGCCAGATATGTATAGCCAAGAGTTCACTTTCTGTGAAAGAGTAAAGGAGAGACTACACAGTCCAACTGATTACCAGGCATTCTTAAAGTGCCTCCATATTTATAGTACAGAAATAATTACAAGAAAGGAGTTACAAAGTTTGGTATGTCTATCTTGTACTGTTACTATCTTTCTTTGTTTTATCTAACAAATACTCCTTCCGTCCCAATTTATGTGGCACCATTTTTTTTAGTCTGTCCCAAAGAGAATGTTACCTTTCTATATTTAGAAACAATTTCACTTTATGAGATGATTTACAGCCACACAAATCTCTAAGGCTTATTGTGGACCACAAATTTGAAGAGTCTTCCTTTCTTTCTTAAACTCCGCGCCTAATCAAATGGTGCCACATAAATTGGGACGGCGGGAGTAGAAGACATTCAAAATTGCAGTATATCATATTATGGACATTGATTAGGCACTAGCCATGTTTATAATTCAAATTGGTTTTGAGTTATCCCGCCAGGGGTTTGACCAATTTATCGCTCTCCTTGAGGTAGAAATTATGGTTTCCAGGATTGAATGACACTACAATGTTTGTTATCAATATACCAGATGATTTGCTTGTTTATTGTCATTTAAGCATCACAAATTTGTACGAAACGGTTATTTCAGGTTGCTGATTTACTTGGAAAGCATCCTGATCTTATGGAGGGGTTCAATGAATTTTTGGAGCGCTGTGAACGAATTGGTAATTCTGGTACTTTAAGTTTGTGTAATTGTAATGTTACATCTATGGGATTCCTCTCTGAATGATACCTACTTTGCAGATGGATTTCTCGCAGGTGTTATGAGCAAAAGTAAGTAACGACAATACCTGACCACTAAACAACCAAAAAAAAAAAAAAAATTATCTTCTTTGGGTGCCTGTTGTTTACCACTATATTCTGATGAAGTGTTCTGTCAATAACAGAATCTTTGTGGAATGAAGGGCATACATCAAAGTCAGTGAAGGAGGAGGAGAAAGACAAAGAACAGAAGCGTGAAGAAAAGGACCGGTACAAGGAGAAATACTGGGGAAAGTCCATTCAAGAGCTTGACCTTTCAAACTGTCAGAGCTGCACTCCCAGTTATCGACTTCTTCCTGAAGATGTAAGAAAGCATTCTATCCGTTTTCCTGATTAAGTCTTAATTAGAGGAATCTCTATCCATTCTGAACTACATATTGACTTGAACTTGTTAAATCTGTGTTCGGCAGTATCCAATACCTACAGCGAGCCAAAGGTCAGAGCTTGGGGCTCAAGTATTGAATGATCACTGGGTATCTGTGACCTCAGGAAGTGAGGACTACTCATTCAAGCACATGCGTAGAAACCAGTATGAAGAAAGCCTGTTTCGATGTGAAGATGATAGGTAGGTTTTCTAACAAGTGTTAACCGGTTAACCCTATATTGCAAACCAAAGAAAATGAGAAAAGAAAAAGAAAGAGAGAGAATAACTTGGGAATGATGAGTATTAGTAAACAAAATAAATTCAAAGGAAACAATGAGTTGAGAAGATTTCAGGTAATCTGGCCTTTCTATCACTTCTACGAGCTCATCTCTCCTTTGTGATCTGTAATTATCATGTCAAATGTATATGGTTCTTGAAATAGCTTATTGACTCGTAAAACCTTCTTTATTGTATTCTCTTAAGGCTTTCTTTAGTGGTTTTCTTCTGTATTTCATCAATGATGGTTGGTTGCATTCTGTTAACATCAGGTTTGAGCTAGACATGTTGTTGGAGTCAGTGAGTTCAACCTCTAAGCGTGCAGAAGAGTTGTTGAATGCCCTTAATGATAATTCAGTTGGTGTGGATGGTCTAATCCGTATTGAAGACCACTTCACAGGTTTGGCATTTCTGATGTCATCAAGATGCTGCTGTCTTTCTTTCTCAGTTCATTAACATTAAAGATATGTAGATTTGTAGCTTGCTGATGCATGAAGTTCTACTTTATGTAGCATTGAATTTAAGGTGCATTGAACGTATCTATGGTGACCATGGTCTGGACGTGATGGACATTTTGCGGAGAAACCCATCTCTTGCGCTGCCTGTTGTATTAACCCGCTTGAAGCAGAAACAGGAGGAGTGGATGAAGTGTCGCTCAGACTTTAACAAAGTTTGGGCTGAAATTTATGCTAAGAACCATTACAAGTCGCTTGACCACCGAAGTTTCTATTTCAAGCAACAAGATTCGAAGAACCTTAGCACAAAATGTGAGTTCCAGTGTTTAGTTTGTATGTGATGGTCATGGATTTCGCTGTGGATTTTCTCACAGTTATTTTGATTACCGACCTGCATTTTTCATGGTCGTATGGAGCCAATGAATGTTATTTCTATCAGGCTTATATTCCTGCTCCATTATATTTGTGTGCCTTCCATTATTTATTTGTTCTGTCTGTTCCATAGCTTTCCTTTCTTTTCAATTCTTACACCTTCAGGACAATCCATCAATTCCTTCTTTCCTTTACACTGTTAAATAAATTGTTTCTTTTCTATTTTGAGATAGATGCAGCCTGAACATACTACTTTCGTCCATGCAGAGGATCTGCTGCTTTAGGTTTTTAGTGTGACTTTTAAAACCTGTTTTATTTGTCAGTTCTTTCTATTAGATGTAACTTACTGATGTTGCAATCATCATCTTCTAATTTCACTAGCGACGTTACTTGATATCATCATTAGCAACATTGTTGATTTGATGGAAATGCTGATACTTCCTCTCCGTAACTGTAGTTATAGTGATTGAATGTTTGCATGTAATAGTACTTTCTCTAACTCCTTTTCGAGTTACTATCTAGCTTTGTTCACATCTTAATTGGATATTCACTCCCTTAATACATGCTAGCCTCTCCAGCTGCATTTTCGTGTGCTCTTTTCTGCCCTTAGTTTCCCATACAGATACTACTAGCATTCTGGTGTACCCAGATATACGCTTCATTTATGTTCTTGCCGGTATTTCAAGATATAGACTGCTTGTTATTCTAGTGAATTGCCACATTTTCAAGTATGTTTTTCCTGTTCTTTGGTCCTAGTTATTCTAGTTTCCTTGCTATATGTTTTTTCTATTTATTTTGTGCTACTGCGACACAGTTCTGGGTATTTGACTGTGAGATCAGTAATGTAAAGCCTCACATGACTGTTTAGTGTATCAACATTGATATTTTCAGTTAGATGTTTCTTATAGTTTTCCTGATTCTGATTGACAGCCTTAGTGGCGGAGATCAAAGAAATTGAGGATAAAAAGCAGAAAGAAGATGACATGATTCTTGCTATTGCTTCTGGTAGTAGACACCCAATAAGTCCTCATCTTGATTTTGAATTTGCTGATCCTGAAGTTCATGAAGACTTGTACAAACTTATCAAGTATTCTTGCGAAGAGGTTTGTTCCACAGAGGAGCAGTTAAATAAAATACTGAGGTTATGGACCACCTTTATTGAGACAATCTTTGGTGTTACTTATCGTCTTCATGGCTCTGAGGCTACTGACGATGATATCTTGTTGAAGCATCATGATTTGAAGAACAATGGAACTAGCATTGGCGAAAGTGATGGAAGTCCTAGTGCCGATGCTACCACTACTAAGTCTAAGCAATCAAAAGTTGTCTGTAATGGAGATGCTAATTCCTCCCCTCAATGTGTAAATTCTTCCAGGACAAGCTTCACAAATACAGATGGTCACCCCAAGGAAGATGGATTAGCGGCACCTGGTGAACACTTAATTAGTACTGATGCAGCTGCTGCCCTCGGAGCAGATAATGTTTGTGGACGATTGGAAAGTACTTCAGGTATACATATTCGGACTATGTCTGATTTCTGGTGATTGATGGTGCTGAATTTGTTGGAGTTACTGTTGGTATTTTGTAGTTTTGACCAAGTTCCTTTATCTACCAAACTGATTTTGTTTATCCAGGGCGCTGTACACGACCTGGTAGTGGCATTGCTGAGGATGGCCTAGGAGCCAAGTCTAATATTGATAACGTTCCAACTTCAGAGGTGTGAAGCTCATAACTATGTTAAGTTTGGTTTGTGCTGATGATCATGATTACTCAAAGGTAAATGTGGTTTTTCTTTTTTTGACACAGTGTGACACGTCAAGATCACTTCCCTTGGTAAATGGCGGGTTTGCTGAAGGTTCTAGAATTAATGGGTATAATGCTGATTCAGTTGATCCCTCCAAAAATGAGAAGGAAGAAGGTGAGTTGTCGCCTAATGGGGACTTTGAAGAGGACAATTTTGTTGGTTTTCGAGATGGTTCCTCCCGCAATGGAAGTATGCAATATCAATCTGGGGGTGCTGAAGTTGTTGGTTGTCAAGATGCTGCTGGTGATAACGATGCAGATGCTGATGATGAAGATAGTGAAAATATTTCTGAGGCAGGAGAAGATGTTTCAGGAAGTGAGTCTGCTGCTGATGAGTGCTCTCGGGAGGAGCATGAGGAAGAAGATGATGGAGAGCGTGATGAACTTGATGGTAAAGTTGAGAGTGAAGGTGAGGCTGAGGGAACGAGTGAAGCAAACTTTGTTGGAGGTGAAGGCACTGTGTTACAAATGTCTGAACGCTTTTTGCTTACTTCGAAGCCTCTTGCTAAACATGTGGCTTCACCTCAATGCGGGGGTGTAAAGAGCGACCTGCAGGTCTTTTATGGAAATGACGATTTCTACGTACTTTTTAGGCTTCATCAGGTAAGGAGGTTTACTTTTAAATTGTGGTACCGCTGAATGTCAACTACCTTTAAGCCCTGCTTCTTGTCTGAACCTAAGGAGGTGTAAGTTGTATTCCTTATTTTCCCTTTTATTTTTCCAGATTTTGTATGAAAGGTTATTATCAGCAAAGCTGAATGCATCATCATCTGAATCAAAGTGGAGAACCGGAAAGGATACTGGTTCTGATCCCTATGCCAGGTGGATTGCAAGTTTAATTTTTTGGTTATATCAGAAGGTCGGTCTGTTTGCTTGTTTTTTAAGGACAGGGGATGTGTGTGTGCAGATTCATGAGTGCACTGTATAGTTTGCTAGATGGATCTGCAGATAATGCAAAGTTTGAGGATGATTGCAGATCAATCATTGGGAATCAGTCATATGTGCTATTTACTATGGACAAACTGATATATAAACTGGTCAAGCAGGTATTTTTCTCTAATTATTTAAACGTAATCTGGTATGCTATGTGTTGGTGGTTCTTTACCATAAAATTTTGGTTTATTTATTTATTTATTTCTACTTTAGCTTCAAACTGTTTCAAGTGTCGAACTGGACGGCAGGCTGCTTCAGTTATATGAATATGAAAGATCACGGAAACCTGAGAAGTATGTCGATTCAGTTTATTATGAAAATGCTCATGTCCTTCTCCATGAGGAGAACATTTACCGGTTTAATTGTGTAGGTCCCTCGCTACTTGTCTGTTTTTTTGCCTTTGCACCCCTCTCCTTTTCCTTTTGGGTACTGTGTTCTAGTACATTAAAATGCTGTGTTATTTTGTGATGCTTCTTGCAGACGTCCTCCCCGACTCGTCTGTCCATCCAGTTGATGGATGATGGAAGTGAGAAGTCTGAAGTTGTTGCAGTTTATGTAGACCCCAGTTTTGCCAGTTATCTACATAATGATTATCTTTCTGTTGAACATGGGAAGAAAGAGTCATCCGCGGTTATGCTGAAGAGGTATTGTTCCTGTCCAAAGATTAAGTTTGGGAATGCAGCTTGTGTCAGAGCTCAACCAAAAATGTAGTATTCTTCTTGGTTTGGAGAGTGGGGTTAGGGAGGGAATGGGTTGTATGAGTTGATGTCCATCTAACCTTGTGTGTTTGTAGGTTAGGAAATGCTTACAGAACATGTTTTTTATGATGTAACAGAGATGTAGCAAATGATTTAGACAACCTGGTGGAATTTATAAGTTCTTTTCTCTGTTAAAGAGAGGAGAAGCCACCTCGTCCCCCACCTTTCTTTTGTACTTTCAGCACTTGTTGCAATTTTGTCAAGGAAATATTTTGCTTTATGTATAAAAAAAATAGAATAAGCATTCAATGGTTTCCATGTCTGATCTGCTTTTTAAATTTCTTTTTGTGAGATCTGTGAGCAGAAAAAAGAGAAAACACGGCAACAATGACATATCTTCTGCCCTGTGCATGGTGATGGAGAATATTATACTCGTAAATGGTTTGGAATGTAAGATGGCTTCAAGTTCATCAAAGGTACATGAATTTCTACTTTGGCTTCAACTGCTGAAACTGCAAATGTTTAGGACAACTTCGTGATATTGTTAAGTGGGTCTGCAAATCCCGAAGAATATGTTCCTTTAACCTTATGTTGCATTGATTGTAACCGAGAAAGTCAGTGCCTGTGTTTTGTCCAAATCCTATGAATCATAGGATGTTACTGCAAGTGTCAGATGCACTCCTCAAGCTTTTTGCTCTCTATCTTTGGTTTAGTGATGTATCAGTTCTCAGCTTTGATAAAAACAATTTTAGGATAAATTATTCTGCTGATAAGATAAAGCTTTGCAGATTTCTTATGTACTGGACACGGAGGACTTCTTTTACCGTCTTGGAAGGAAAAGAAGAAACATTTCGGCTGGCAGATTATCATGTCATGGCCAGGCGAGAGTAGAACGCTTTCACCGTGTTTTGACGTCCTCATTATGATGATGCGGTGGCCTTCTTGTTGAACATGTGGCAATCAAGGTATGCATCATCTATCTAGCCAAATCAGTATATATATCGAGGTCTATTCAGTGTACTTACTGTAAATTCACATCAGTATTTGTTGCTATTTCAAAGAACTTGTTTCACTCATTGATCTCAAAGAAAGAAAAGAAAAGAAAGAACGCTTGCTCACTCTTATTCCCTACTTATTTCTGTGTACTTCAGATTTTCTTGATTTCTTTGGTACAACAACCAACTTGACCAACTGGTTGAGCACTCAGTGGCGGGATTCTCTTGAATTGACTTCACTCTCAGACAAGGATCTAGTCGTGGATTTTCTCGTTAACTGTATTATACTTGTCAATGGCATTCAAGCCGTTTTCTTGTAAATATGGTTTTCCCTCATGATGTTAAATTGTTAATTGTAGAGTTGTGTTTATTGAATTTTATCGCTTCTGTGGAATCTCAAAGGAGCCTAGATTGCATTTCCCCAGAAGCAGTCTGTGTACAAGCGGCCCTTGTAAAGTGAACTAGGTGAAAGTGGTATAGTGGAAAGGCTTATATTAGATATTTCAGTGGGTTTTAGTCCCTAATCTTGTACAGAATACATATTCCAATTCCTGAACTATGCTAAAACAAAAGTGAGATTTCAATCATTCATTTATGTATTTTTCTAGTTATATTATAGTGTGTGTTTTCATCCTAACCAGAGGTCTAGAATTCGGGCTCAGGGATTGGCGAACCTCTTGGTAGGGAGATTTTTACTCTCCTTAGTAGGCTTCTTGGTGCTAATGTGGATTAGTTGGGCTAGTAAGTTTTGAATACCTAATGTCTGAAATGAAATTTCATTTCGTGGCGGGAATAATTTCCTTCATTCCCCATTCTGGAGTTGATGAGTCCAACAATATGAAGATGCCTGTGCTACAATAGCTGATGGGTTATATTGATTGATATAATTGGGGATTAACCACATTTGTCCTTGCAGTCATTTGATTTTCTAAGCTGGTCTCCCCAAAAGCTATTTTTGAAATTATAGTTTCAGGGTAGTTTTGGAAGGACTTCTCATAATGTTTTGTCCATAGTTCTGAAATTTTGATTTTGGCAGTTTAAATTTTAGATCTTTGGGTATGAAGTTAGGCTATGATGGTTTAAAACTTCACACTCTAGAAGGTTTGAAGAAGTAACAGTGAAGTAGTAGCAGTTTCAATATGAAGTTAGCTAAAATTTTATTATATTTTGAAGCTAGCATTTAAATAGTTTTTAAAAAAACTATTGTTATTGTTATTGCTTTATTATTTTGTTCTTAGCTGAGTTTCTATTGGAAACAGTCTCTCTACCTTCCAGGGTAGGGGTAAGGTCTGCGTACAACCTACCATTTCTAGGCCTCCTAGTGGGATTATACTGGGTATGTTGTAGTTAAATAGTTTTTAAAAAATTGAATATATTTTATATAGGGGTGCTAGATGGCTACTTAATGTCTTTCAAGAGCAAGTTATTTAATGGAATAATTACACCCTCTATTAGGATAACAATGCTATCAAGATTGATCCACTTTTAAAATCTTATAAAAAAAATAATTCACTCTCTCCTCTCCCCCTCTGTCTCTCCACCCGCTCCTTCCTTCTCCTCTCTTCTTTGCCGTCATCTATCAACGATGCCGCTGCTGTGATCAGCACCACTAGAAAGGACAGAGAGAGTTTGCCGGCCGATGCTTCTCTCGCCACTTTCTTTCTCTCTTTCACATTTAGTGGTATAATTTTTGTAATTAAACTTGTTTTATTTATTTATGGGTTTGGTGTAACTTTTTGATATGTAAATTTTTGCTATTTTATATATAAAAATGGTATTTTCTTTATATATTTTTGGTGTTTAGTGCAAATTTTTATGTTGCATATTTTTAAATTTGATGAGACTTTGTTGATATTTATGGTTAAATTTTACTTTCCACTTTTCATCAAATCTAACAAATATAAACTGTTAGATATTTGACTTTTGACATTAAGAGACCAAAACTGTTAAGTCCATATTTAAAAGATTATTTTGGTACTTACCCTCAAAACATAAGTTATCATTTTTGTCATTTTCTGGAAGGATTATACATTAGTATAGTTCTTATGAAATTGTTGAATGTTTGGGGAAGAAATGAACATTTAGAATAGAGTTTAAGAGGTAACTGATTCTCACCGGGGCACAATAAACAAATTTTAGCCTTTAACAATTGTCAGAATCTTATCGTGAACACAATTTTAAGTTCACCTGAGATACTTCACAATTCGGTATTTTAATTCTTTTAAAACTTCTGAAAATAATACTCACTTGGTATCAAATTATTTATCATTTTTTAAATTTATATACCTCTTTAAAAATATTATTTAGAAAGAATATTTGACATTCTTTACTTTATTATTATAATCTCTCTCCACTAAATATTTACTTTATTTATGTGTCATCTTTATTAATGACAAAAGATAAAATAGAGAAGAAATAATTAATTTTAGATATTTATTTTTAATAACCACGATAAATAATTTGAAATTCAGTATCACAAGCAGGGCGGGCTCAAGGCCAAAGCCACTAAGGCAATGACTATTTGGGCTCCCCATTTTTTATTAAGTTTTATGGCTAATTTATTTAAAAAATTATTATGATTTATAGTACTTTTATGTAATTTCAATATATGTAAATTATTTTTCAAAAAACTTAGAGATTGTATGTCCAAATACACAATAATAAAAAAGAAGTTTGACTTTCGAAATTCGAATTGTGTCACATAAATTGAGGCAAAGGGAGTACAATTTTTTTATAAAAAAAGAAGAGAAGAAACATTTTTAGTCACATGATTGATTAACTATATTGTCAGTTGAATTTTTTTTCTAGAATAAATTGATTTGAAAAAATGTTAACAACTTTGCATTGTTTGAAGATTATAAAACAAAAATTAATGACTTTGCATCTAAAAAAATTTAAAAAGTAGACTTTAATAAAAATATATATGATGATCTTTTCTTTTTAAGAAAAAAATTTAGAACCTCTTTATGAAGTTTGGCTTTAAGCCCCCAATCTTATTGAGACGACCCTGATCACAAGAGTGTGTATCATCCACCCCTTGTGGATGATGTTTTAGCAACCAAAGGACCTACTATATCTACACTCCCTCCATTCCATCCATAATAAGTGTCATCTTATAAAATCAAGATATAAATTGGCTATCCAAAGAGCTCCAGCTTGCTGGTGAAAGGTTCTTGCCTGTACCCTAGGGTCGCAGGTTCGAATCCCCTCAATGGATATCGTCCTCCGGGGCATATACCTTGTGGTAAAGCCTGGGCGCTAAAAGCCCCGCGGGCATGTTGCAGTGTGGGTTCGTTCCCCGCCAAGCCAAAAGAGGGGGTCAAAGTTGTAGCATTGATCCTTTGGACGCAAACAGACACTGACCACGGGGTGCACATCCCGCGATTTACCTGGTGGTGGGGTGCTGAAGGACCGGTCCCATCATCCCCAGGAATCTAGTACCAGTACTTGTGCAGGTACTAGCGATAGGGAGACACAAGTCGCCTCGAAACCTGGGTTAACAAAAAAAAAGAAAGATATAAATTGGTTAGTTTTTTAATATATATATTTTTGACTAAAATGACACGGACTGAGAAAATATGAACCAAATACAGTTTTTGCTTCAACTGCCGCCGTGGATATTACCTACCCTTCAATATGATAAAGACGGAAGTTATTATATTAGGAATATTAGTCCTTTGATCTGTAATAATCTAGCAGACTTGATAATCTTAGTTAATAGCTGCTAATATTATCAACTATCATGTAACTACTTAATATATATATATATATATCTTAGTTCAACAACAACAACAAAAAAAAATCATCCACTCCCCTCTCAATTACGTACAAAAAGATGGAGTAACATTCTTTCAACGAAGAAACAATAAAATAAAAATTATCACGTCTTACGAGGCCAACAGAGCCACTTGCATTACTATTATAAAGCCATGGGCCTTGCCGTAAATTGAAGTAAAACAAATTGCAGCGAATAAGAACATTCGAGACCAATTATAAATTATGGGCAATCACATTTAGGCAATCGCCAGCCTTAGCTCTCACCGTTGGCGGAGGCCCGAGGTTTGTTTCTCTTCTCCTACATTTCCTCTACTTTCAAGTTTTGTCTCTTTTGTCCCTCTGAAATTTGCTATTTTACTGTTTGACTATTGTTGGAGGTAAAGCATTATAGAAATAGTAAATAACTATTACAAGTATTTCGAAATAATAAATTATAAAGATTACAATAGCAATAAGCTTATAGTAAATAAGAATTGTGACAATAACAAACTTTTAAGTTCTTCAATCAGTCTTGAATCTTTATACCAATTTGTAGAAAGCTCTTTGAATCTTGATAACCTGAAAATCAAGACATACTAAATTTGGAAGTGTTACAACTGTGTTGAGTCGAGTGATGACACTCTGTCTTTAAGACAAGATTGTCCCGTATATATGCTTTTACGTTAGCGGACAATAGTCTCCCAAGATAAAACAATAAACTATCATTTGTGCAAAGCAAACACAAGTGATTCTAGCGAAGAAAACAAATAACAAAAGATTGCTAAGAGGAGAGGATTTGCAACAAGAATTTCAGAATTGTTGTTCTTGAAAAGTGTGTGTAGAATTGAGCCAAAAACCTTAATTTATAGTAGTGTAAGAATGACCTCTTCAAGTGCCCATGTAATGACCATTTAAATATCATATAATGACTGATTCATGGAGGAAAAATTGTCATTTTAATCCTCCAAAACCTCTCCATAATCAGCCAAACTTTTGAAATTCCGTCCGGGTGGCATCGCGGCCCTTCCCGACCCGTACCACCTTACACTTTGCACAATCCTTCCTTCGTTTACCGACGTGGAACACTTGTTATTTAGCCAATAACTGTCCATTATTCTATGTCTCAAACATTTATTTACGTACCAATATCTCTTTCACTAACGAAATTTATTATACTTGGCACTACGAGTGCACGTGTGGAAACGACGTTTCCGACGTGCGGGGCCCCAATTGTTCGAGTCATAAATAATGGGATAAATTTAATTCCACATTAGTAAATTTCCAACAATCCCTTCTTGAAAGAGATTTTGGCGCACACACAGGGTGCCTACTTTCAGCAATCTTTCAGCGAAAAGATATTGCATCAGGAGAGGTAGCTTCCGCTTTGAAGCTTCCCTAGTTGAATACCATCGGATTTACTTACTGCGCGGTGAACGTGATATCTTGAACCGTCAGTGTTTAATGTAAGCCAAGACAACGGTACTAACACAATACCTCCCATTTATTCGTTTCTTCTTATTGTTCTGTCCGTTGTGGCCGTGGACACACTTGAATTCTTAAGTGCGTTCATTTGAGGCGTCATGTCCTCACACTTAAATAGGTGATCTCCTACAAGATATCATGCTATACCCCACTTCACAAGCATTAGGAATCATTAAAAGTTTCCCAAACCTTAACCTCAATTGTTGAGGATCATCAAAGGTTTTGAAGCTTAACCTTTACCCACCATGAAGGTAGCACTTAACGTCTATCGCGGGAACGACTTTGGATTTACGTTTCTTTACAGAAATAATAATCCGAAGTGCTCTTGCTTCCACCGAAGCGCTCAACTGAACCTTTTACAGCTTAGTTTTCCCATTGAACCAAATGCTTGGGATCTCCAGTCAATATGGTTGGGTTACCACCGCAAAGGTTTGTATTGTTTGGGTTTTAAGACCGTTCCCCTAGACAGACAGAACTCTTGATCTTCGGATAGTCCCTTAGTTAAATGGTCCGCTATATTCTTTGATTAGTAATCAAGGAAGTGACACCCGTGATGATCAACTGCCCAACAGTCCTATGTCTCTGACTAATATGTCAAAACGCTGTTATCCGTGCCCTTTCTGAAGCCGACTGGCTAGTCACAATGTATAACTGACGAAGGCACGCGTTTCTCCCAAAAAGGGACGTCCTCTAAGGAGTCGTGAAGTTACTCAACTTCTTCTCATGCTTTGTTTAAAGCGATAAACTCCGATTCCATCATGAATCGGCCGATGCAAGTTTGCTTAGAGGATTTTCCAAGACACACCATACATATTGACTTGTGGCTTTGGTGTTCTTCAAGTCCGATGTCCAGTTTGCATTACTGTGTTCTCTCAGAACTGTTGGACATCCAGAATACCACAATCCGTAGATAAACGAATATTTCAGGTATCGTCATATCTGATTTAATGCCTTCTATCGATCATTTCTAAAATCACGAGCGAACCTTAGTTCAACTGATCTACTTTGTAAGCCGATACCAAGTCGGTTGTAGTGTGTAAAATACATTGAACTACATGTGACTTGCGCATATCGCTCCTGGTATATGGGTGCACCATGATTCCAATCAATTCTATGATTCATATCAATTGGTGGCTTCAACGAGACTGTCAACTATCTCACAAATGAGTAAGTATGAACCATGATGTCACCCTCAAAAGAACTCACATAGTGTGACAACTAGTTGATGACAAAAAGGGGAGCTTTTCATGTTGATAATTGTTTGTTCTAGTGACCAATAGCAACCGGTGAAAAGGATTTACTAGTTCATGACTACTAGTGTACAATGAGACGGGAACCTTACTTGTTAACGAAGGTGATATCCTATAAGTATAAACGAAGAAGTTACAATAGGCTGTCTAGGATAACTATGTTTAGAATGATTATAAGACGACTCTCACATAATAGTTGGAGGATCATAGATCTAAGGTTTATGTATGATAGGTACGGGACTACACCATGTTGCCTAATGTAGACGATATCTCACAGCTAATGTCTAAGTAAATGTTGTGGGGTGTAGAGCATAAGGTAAGATGAATCACGTAAGTAGTTTAAGATGTTTATCGATGGTTTATTAGTCCTAATGAAGATGAATTATGTGGATGGGTTCTAGATTATTGTTTATGGATTATAGTTCGTTAATTTAGAAGAATGATATCAGTAATATCCAAATTACCATTATCGGATTGTAGTATCTTACTTAAGAAATATTAAGTGTTGGCTTCCAGAGTATCACTAATGGATGATAGATTACTACTTAAGATGAATTATATGATAGCTTTTAGGTGATCGTTAATAGTTTAAAGATTGTCACATAAGGTGAACTAAGTTGCTATAAATGTTATAGCCCTCTTGAGAATAAGACATCATAGGGAGTTAGATTACATGGTTGGGGAAAATCCAATAAGGATTATAGTAAACTGGGTGCATATGTCCATCTCGCATTTAGCGAGATAAAGTCCTATCAGATGTTCCCTTCCTATTTGAGTTCCTAGGAATAAGTATCAGGATTGTCTTGTTCATGCTCAGGTGTTCCTTTCACGTGATGTCATTTGTATAGTAACAAGTCATTATATGGTTAAGAGTTTAGATGATCGTTAAAGGGGTCATAAAACCTAACGTAAGCGGAATTATGTCGTAAGCATCCAGATTACCATTGTAGGGTATAAAGCTTCTTTTAAGATAAACCACATTGATGTAGACGATCATAGTCTATCCAAGGTAGAATGGTCCACAAGACTAGATAATGGTTTCTGACGGTATCATAATAGGGTCATGGAACAATAGGTATATTCCTATCGTGCCAATGACATAAAATCTTATCATTTGATTCCTTCTTTTAATGGTGAGTTCCAAGGAATGAAGTATCGCAAGTCTTCTATTTCTACATAGTTGTTCCCCCGTGTGATATTATTTGTGTCGTATCAAGTCCTCGACAATGATCTAACTCTCTTTGTTTCGAGTCTCATATATTTCCAAGGTTCGTAGGTAAAAAGAAAGCATCATAGAATAGTAAGTTTGTTAAGGCTACTCTTCCTTCTTTTGGCATGATCCGAATGAAATGAACGTAAACGAATAATATCCATAACGAATCCACTCTTAAATATGTTAGAGGCTGATGTTCTTGAATTCTATATAATGATAGGGATATTATCTTATGGCTTATTGATTCTTCAAAGTAAGTTATGTTGATGATGTAAGTTCTATAATGTTAATTGGATGGGCAATGACCTTACGTCATGCATTATATACATGTATACATTATGACCTCACATGCGATATATAAGCTATGTTATATGATATGTATATGGGGTATGGGAAAGGTTATAACGTTATATACGCACCACCACCAGATCAGTTGGTTATATGATGATGATTATGTCCACATAGGCAGTATGCATGTGCATATCATGGCCCTTAGTGGCAATTCATAGTTTCAGTTTGATTCTTCCCTATCTCTCCTTGCACTTGATGTTCTTTCATATGATTATTTCAGTTGGCCTTACGTATTCGGTACAATCTTTTTGTACTGACGTCCTTTTTGTTGGGGGCGCTGCATTTGTTATATTTAACATTGCAGGTCCAATTGTACATGTTGATAGACTGATTTGCTAGATAGTGTAGATCATTAGTGGAAGAGTTGCAAGCTCCAATTTCACCGGGAGCCGTGTCAGGTCTAGTAATTGCATTGATGTTAGAGATTATGGGTAGCTTTAGGCCATGTCCCAACACTTGTATTAGTTATTTAATAATAGGTATTCATAGAGGCTTCATAGACATAGTCAGTGAGTTATTTTATATTCAATTGCATACCGTGAGCTAGTGGCCACGTTCATATATAAAATAAGAATTTTGTTGACATAATTCATGTGTGTTACAAGTTATGTCATTTACCCTATTACAAGATCACAATAGATGCATGTAGAGCATGGTCCGTTTAACTCATGTTTTGGGACGTGATAGAGTGGTATCAGAGCAATTTAGTCTTAGGGAGTCTATGAAGCCGTGTCCAGTAGAGTCTCACTTATGGGTGTGTTGCGCGCCACACTTATAATTGGGAACCTGCAAGGCATTTAGGAAATGCTACCATTCTTTCTTACTTTAGATCGTGCATGGCTTAAGAGATCATTCTATTTCGTGTGATTTCGACTAGATCGATCAATAGTCGCGAAGTTCATATCAAATCAGATGTTCCATACATATGCAAGTAATGTGCTAGAATCCCAAAGTTAACATTTCCTTAAGTCACGCTTCTCGTTCGAGGATGAATGATCCAAATGGGGGAATAATGTAACACCCCATACTTCTCATCATGTCTACGACTAAGTTGAAGTCGACGAAGTTACTTGAATATGGAAGAATGAGGTTATGGTGTTCAAGTGTATGTATTATGTTAAGCCTAGTTAAAATAAATGAGATTCATAAACGAATAAGATGTCAGACAAAGGTAGACGACCTACTCGTTTCACCTTTGTCTTTAACCTACTTTCTTAGACGTCCTATGTACTTCATCTACTTTCTCACATGTACTACTTGCTTGCATGTCTTATTTGCTTAAATGTCCTACTTATTTCCCATCATACTTATTAACGGGGGACGATACACATTTTTAAAGCTAATTAGTAACCTGCTATCCTAAGTAAGTGACAAGTAGGTGCATCACCTACTTAACAAAGGAGAGGACTAGATTTCTCGCTAGATAAGCACTTGCATCACCTACTTAAAATGAAAGGCCCAAATAAAAGGGAAAGCAAATGTGATATGGGGCAGATCCAAGCCCAATATGCCCAACCCATTTAAGGGCTAGTATAGGTACATAATCCATTGTAGATCTTCTCATTTATCCACTCCCTCTAAGATAAAAACAACCATATCTCCTTCTCTCTTTCTCTTGGTACGATCTGGTCCAACAACCATGGTGCTTCTTTCATCTTCCTTTCTCTACCACCCATAGTTCAAGCAGAGGAAAATTATTTTTCTCCTCTCTATAGCTTAAGGTAATTGTCTTTCATACTCTCTCTTACAAGCAAGTCAGCAACCCTCTTTCTCATTTAGGGTTCTTAAATGTTCTTCAATTTTCTTATTAACAGCCCATAAACTCATCTCATCTCCTCTAGGGCTTCAAGTAATTGAAAGACTTCTGCAAGATAAATAAGTGGAAGGAGTAATAGAGTTTGCAGTCAAGGTGATGCCTTTTTGTCTCAAGTTTAACGTAAGAATCATATTTTCTTTCATGTTTATAGGTTAACTTGATCTCTAGATATGTTTAGCGGCTATGGAAGTATGAACTGGTGGTTGTATGTTGAAGTCAAGTTACTAATTATGGGGTATAACATGTGGGGACTGATGATATTATGAGGGTGTTCTTATCATGTTAAGGTGTTGGAGATGTTGTATGTTGTATATGAGTTAGTTTGATGTTGTAGAAACACTTAGTTACTGTTAGTTGGTAAGATTAAATGTTGATTGATGTAGTTGAGTTAATAGTTGTATTGTATAGCATGTTAGAGTTGAATTGATTATATAAAGATGTTGGAGATATAGTTGTTGTTGTTGTTGTTTTGAACTTGATGAATGTAAAAGACACATGGAAGATGCTGTCCGATTTGTTATAGAACGAGCTTGCCACTTGATGAATCGTTGAGTGCTATATGGTGTAGTGAAACTGCTCCTATAATGATTTAGGTGCTGGAAATATAAGAGTGTTGTATATGAGCTAGTTAATATTTTAGAAGTACTTGGTTATTACTAGTTAGTAAGTTGAAGATTGGATGGATATAGTGGAACTTATAATTGTATTGTGTGGTAAGTGGGACTGTTCTTGTGGTATTGAGGTGCCGAAAGTGTTGTTGAACTTGTACTCACACATTATTAGGAGTGTTGCAAGGGTTAGAAAGGAGATAGGCTTGGATAATTGTCGTAGAAACATTTATAAAATAAGTTTGCCGCTCATTAGCCATTTGGTGTGTTCTTCTTATTGATGCTAGTCTTCTTTTCCTGGTTGTAGTTGGACTTGTGAAGGAGGCTGGTCTTGCCACCTCGGTTGGAACGTCTACTTAAAGTTAAAGGTATGCAAGGCTATTTTCTTGACTCGCCACAATGACATACGATATTTGCTTTTTATGTAAACCATGAAGTTTAGAGCTTTCAATTGTAGTAGTTCCGATGTTCCAAGTCTCATGAATCTCTTAAGGAAAGCTATCTGTCCATAATCAGTTGTTATTCAAGTGTTTACTCCTAAGAGCCGAGTTCCAAGTTTCTATGATGGGATTAGAATTACCCTTAGGAATGATGACGTTTCTTGCACACAAAGTGAAATGAAAGAGATGTTATGTGCTCACACATGGTCGTTCGTAAAGCGTATTCATCTCATAAAATTAAGTCACGAGCTGTGGCAAAGAGGATAGAATTTCCCCTTAGGTGGGACTACATTAGTAGCCTATAGAGTCCGATTCCAAAACATAATTCTAGAGGTGCTCTACGTATGCATTTAACAGTTTCATGTACTTCCTATTTGGTGCCGCCCCCTTAATATGATTATCATATATCTATTAGAAGTCTTGTGCTCTTCTTAGAAAGTGTATACGAGGCACAATAGTTCTCTCGTGAGACTCCCGATAGCATACCGACGGTTAGTAAGAGTTGCTCCACTCATATGTTTAATAGCTTCAAAGATGTCCTAATTGGTATTTCCCCAACGCGTTGAGTTTCATAAGTGTATTAGTAGCCATGTTTTCCTATGATAGAGTAAGTATGAACCATGGTGGCACACTCTAAAGAACCCCCGTAGTGTGACGACTAGTTGATGACAAAAAATGGAGCCTTGCATGTTGATAGTTGTTGTTTGTTCTAGTGACCATTAGCAACCAGTGAAAGTGGTTTACTAGTTCATGACTACTAGTTTACAATAAGATGGGAATCTTACTTGTTAACGAAGGTGATATCCTATAAGTATAAACGAAGAAGTTACAGTAGGTTGTCTAGGATAACTATGTTTAGAATGATTATAAGACGACTCTCACATAATAGTTGGAGGGTCATAGATCTAAGGTTAAGGTATGATAGGTACGGGACTACACCATGTAGCCTAATATAGACGATATCTCACGGCTAATGTCTAAGTAAATGTTGTAGGGGTGTAGAGCATAAGGTAAGATGAATCACGTAAGTAGTTTAAGATGTTTGTCGATGGTTTATAGGTCCTAATAAAGATGAATTATGTGGATGGGTTATAGATTATTGTTTATGGATTATAGTTCGTTAATTAAGAAGAATGATATTAGTAATATCCAAATTACCATTATCAGATTGTAGTAACTTACTTAAGAAATATTAAGTGTTGGCTTCTAGAGTATCACTAATGGATGATAGATTACTACTTAAGATGAATTATATGATAGCTTTTAGGTGATCGTTAGTAGTTTAAAGATTGTCACATAAGGTGAACTAAGTTGATATAAACGTTATAGCCCTGTTAAGGATAAGACATCATAGGGAGTTAGATTACAGGCTTGGGGAAAACCCAATAAGGATTATAGTAAAGTGGGTGCATATGTCAATTTCGCATTTAGCGAGATAAAGTCCTATCAGATGTTCCCTTCCTATTTGAGTTCCTAGGAGTAAAGTATCAGGACTATCTTATTCTTGCTCAAGTGTTCCTGATGTTGATGATATATTAGTTTACAGCATCAGCTTAGAAGATCATATTAAACATGTAGAACAATTCATTGAAACGATTAACCAACACGGAATACTGTTATCAGAAAAGAAATCGGAAATATTCAAGAATACTATTGAATCCTAGGCTACATTGTAGATAGCGAGGGAATACAATTACAAGAACATGTTGTAACAAAGATTAAAAACTTCAAAGAAAAATTAGAAAATAAAAGAGAAGTTCAGCAGTTGTTTCTTGGAGTAATCAATTATGCAGCAGATCATATAAAAGATCTACCATATTTGAGAAAGCCACTGCAGGATTTGATTAAAAAGGATGTAACCTTTGAATGGAAAGAAGAGCACACCCAGTCGATTAACAAAATTAAGGACAAGGTAAAATCATTACCAAAACACAGAGTACCAACAGATCAAGATCAATTAGAACTCTTTACAGATGCTAGTGACATAGGATGGGGAGCCGTTCTTATAGCATATGATAAAGAAGATGTCGATAAAGAAAAAATATTAATTTGTGGATACGGAGGAGGAACATGGAAACCTAATGAAAAGAATTATCACATAAATGAAAAGGAATTATTGGCAGTAAAATTTGGAATTAAAAGATTTCATTACCATTTACTACCAGTAAAGTTTATTGTTAGAACTGATAATACTCAGGTAAAGGCGTTTATCACAAACAGAATAGATCCTTTACCAGAATTGAATAAAAGAAGAAAATGGCAATCATTCTTTTGTTGTTATGATTTTATTGTTAAGAATATATCTGGAACTAAAAATGTTTTAGCTGATTTTCTTAGCAGATATAATGTCGATTAGCAACGAAGACTTTGAAGAATACATAGTCAAGGCTATGCAAGAGATTATCAAAACAAATGAAATACTGATTACCCGATTACAAGAAAATACTCAAACCATCGGAAAATTAGCAGAAGCCATTAAAGATTTTACTAAATTCAAAACCTTACAAAGAGAAACCTCACAAAAAACACCGACTACTATACCACCACTACAACATAAAACCTTTGTACCATTCTCGTCTAAACTTGCAAAAATGCCATCAGCCATACCCTCAACATCAAGCAACGGTATCCATGGCGGACAATCGAAGTATAGGCCTGAAATGATTACTGCTTATGAAAAAATCAATAAATTCTATGATTATAAGACTAACCCTGATATTGTACGCAGTGCTAAACTGAGTAAATATCCAAGATTTATTTGCAGTGAAAAGGCAAATTCGAACATTGTGGAACGATTATTCACATACGGATTTATTGACAAGATTATCACAGACGATAAAATGATCAACCTCACCAAGCTACCACAGATTATCACCAGATCAACAGAACTCATGATGGAATCCTTTGGCAAAGGAATCTACGGAATACAGATTTTAGATGCATCAATCGATTTAAAGGGTAAGCCAATCGTTATTTGTCAAATTTTTAAGACAGGAAGGAACAACACCATAAGCGGGGATGATAAAAACTTAAATATGACAATTCCCTGTGCACTGGACAAATTCCAAGACTGGATAAGTACCAAAAGAGTATTTGGATTAATGACATTGAAAATCAGAATAGAGGACATGCTACGGAATCGGAAGGCATCCGTAATTGGATCCTCCAAAGGAGGAGATGTAGAAGAAATTATGACCCTTTACTACGACAATGACATCGAAGTAAAGGAGACTACTGAATTAACCCTTCTATTAGACAAGATTACCAACCTAAAGCATACCCATGCTGAGGAGACTATCAGAATATATAAAACTATGAGTGAACAAAAACGACGACCAATAATCAAAACAGAGACGGTATCAACGTCTACTGTCAGTATTAAGAAAGAACAAAGTCCTGATCCTTTTGACTAAGGAGGGAAAAACTGATTATTTTTGCAGGTACAATGTAAACCCTGGCGAAAAAAGGCCTTATGGCCTGAAAAGATTATGGCTTAACAGCCCAAAAGATTATTAAAGGTATCATTTAGATTTATCTATTTGAAAACCTAAAAGAGGCTTATGGCCCAAACCAGATTATGGCCCAACGTAGTGTTTCATACTACGGCGAAGCCCAAAAAGATTATGGCCTAGTGGCCCAAAAACTGATTAAACACTGTTAACTCAGAAAAGAGGTCATAACAGACCCAAAAGAATATGGCCCAATGTAGTTTAAACTACAGAAAGCCCAAATAAAAGAGGCCTTAGTGCCCAACATGATTATGGCCTTACGGCCCAAAAGATGATTAAGATTGAATAACACGAAATATCCCCAACAGATATTTCCAAAAGATTACCAACCGGACAGCTGGAAAGTAATAAACAGAACAGCAGCCCGACAAGAAAATGACATTTCTCATAGAAAGTCATGCCAGATTATGACAGCTGAACAAATCACCAGAAAACGCCAAAGGCAGAATGGACAGCTGACAGAATAATTGACTACTGACAAAACAGCTTTACGGAAAGTAGCAGACAAGGCACTGTGGACACTGTAGCCTTTATGACTTTTTGTAAAAGAATTTTGTCTGATTACTGTTTACTTTACGACTTTTGAAAAAGTAATACTGTTTACTTTTAAAAAGCGATGAATAGTGAATAACCGAGGTTATCTATATAAGGAGCCTCTTGTAAAGATGAAGATTCATTCGAAAAATTCTGAAATACAATCCTTACACAAATTCTCTCTATGTTTAGCTAAAGCACCCTTTAGTCTATAATCCAAAGGTCATCCAAGAACATCATAAGATTAATCGAATATCATCCAAGAACACCTTAAGATTAATCTTATATCAACCAAGAGTATCATAAAGACATAGATTAGATACTTTGAAAACTTATGATTAGAACCATATTGGTAAAAGTACAACACCGGCAGGAAGACGATCAGAGGATACCCATAACTGACTCCCAAGCTCCCAGGCGAAAGAGTACCCACGGCGGAAGGCAAAGGGGAAATACATGCCATAGGAGGGTAGAGACTACTTTGGTGATCTGATTATCTGCTGAAAGGTATGTGCTTAAACTATGTGTTTCTAATTATGATTTTGATAAGTATATTATCTTGTTATTATGCTGCTTAGACGTTGATATTAGATTATAATTATACTGTTCCGACGTTGATAGAGATTATACTGTTGATGTTTGAATGTTTGATAAAGGATTATAGACTTAATCATAAAAAGATGATGATGAACTTAAGAACACCCTTAAGATTACCTACCCGATTACATGCTTATCATATGATTAACTCTGAAAAATGTTTGATTAAACAGATTACCGTCTATGTTCTAGCCTTTAGGGGTATATAGATGAAGAAAAGATCCACCCAGAAATTGGTATCAAAGCTTGTAATTAGAACAAGTGTTTGAAAAAATGAAAAAACATCCATCGTTTAGACAAGTTAGAATGTTAAATCAGATTTTATGGATACATAGAAAAATAAAAAGACAATCAGTTATAAATAGAAATAGTATAGAAATGAGAATAGATGCCCAGAATAAATTGATATCTGAAATAAGAAATTCTGAGATAGGATTTACTGACAATCAACTATACCTACTCGAAGAAATAATAGATAAAAACTTATACTTATACGAAAGATTAGCAGAACAGAACACCGAGATAAACCAAATAAATGCGTTTATAGATAGTATAAAATCAGATTTAAGAATAGAAATAGAACACTATGGATGAAAGTAGATTAACACAACAACAAGCACAAAAAGTACAGTTAGAAAGAGTAGCAGAAAAACCGCTTACATATAATAGAGATATAAACCAACACATTATAAGTTGTAGAATAGGAATAAAAATTATAGAAGAACAGGAAAAACAGCTACTAGAACAACATATAACAATGAATACACAGGAAGAAAAAATAACTCTGTTAAGAAATTTATCAGCCCTGAGAGAAGAAAGAATTAGGCAGAAAGAAGAAGAAATCGAAAAAATAAGAGAACAGAACTTAGCAAAAGAGATAAACAGTGAAAATGAAATTAGAGAGCTAAAAGAAATTATACAAGAACAGTATAGATATATTGATTTGTTGAAATATGGATAAAGAAAAGCAGAGTGAATTAGAACCTAAAGACCTTTATTATCAAATGAATACTTATGAAGGAGGAACCAGTCAAACATTAAGTTTTAAATCAGATACATACCAAAAGATTCAAGAAGAAAGAGATGAGGTATCAGTAAAAAAGATATTTAAAACAAAATGATTTGAGAGAAATAAGGAGATAAGATATATTGCTCATAAACATGAAAATATAATTGATACAACTAGTACAAATGGAAGAACAAAGATTAATTTGATAAGCGATGAGGTAATAAAAAGAGAATTAGCCAAACTATCGACTAAAGAGGCAAAGAAATACAGGAATATTTACTTTGGAGGAGTAGAATTCACGATAAAAGCATACTTTCAAAAGAATATTGATACACCTATACAGATATACGTACTAGATGACAGAATATTAGGAAATTTGCAGGATGCATTAATATCAGTAATTAAAGGAAATTTGATATATCAGAAATTAAAATTTACTATACAACCAGACTTTAGTGTATCGTTAAAAGACGAACATAAAGATTTAACTTTAATATTATATTATAAATTAGATGGAATAGAAATGCCACCAGGAAGCAAAGTAATGAGTATAGAAACTAAAATGATATATGCCTTAACAGGAAATCACCATGTAAGGAAGCAATATGAGATGAATATAATAGTACCAAGAATGTATAAGGAAACACTTGAACAAATAGAAAATAAAGAAAATTCTAGGATTACCATACCAGAGGAAATATTCATGGATTTTAAAACCAGAACATTAACACCTTCAAAAAGATTAATTCCAAAAGTAGAAGGATCAAGACTAAGTATAACCAGAGAATCATCACATAGTTTACAAAGAATAGAACCTAGAACTATTGACCTGATAAATATAGACTGTAATAGATTAAAAATCAAAGTTATAATATTTAAAAACATGATAACTATGGACGGAATAGCTGAAATAAATACTGGAGCAATTAAAAGTTTTATACATATAAGTAAAATAAACGAAAACGAGTGTAGTATAATAGAACCACAAACTTATAATTACCCAGAAAATGAAAGAGAATTAATAATTACCAAAAGTGTAAATTTAAGATTTAAGATTCAAGACCTAGAATATAAAATCAATATAGGAGTAATAGAATATGATAGCTTAAATGAATTATTATTAGGAAGCGATTTTTTATCTATGATAAGTTACAAGATAAACAATAACGGAATAGAAATTAATGATCAAGGAAAAACTAGATTTATCAATAAAATATGAACGTACAGTTAAGAATAATAAAGAAAAAACAGAAATTAAAAACTATAAAGACAGCCTTATCAGGAGAAATATATTCCCAACTAAAATACTTAGAGTATAGTGCAAAAGAAATGAAATTAGAAAATGATATAGCCTTATTGGAAAAATAATGCGAAAAGTTTAGTAAGATATGGATAGACGTAGGTAATGGATGGAAGAAACGAATAAACAACCCTGATTATGAGTAATAACGAGAAAATAAATGCGTTATGGGAAGAGATTATATTAAAAGAAAAAATGAAGAGTATATTACTACTAATGGATGAAGTAAAAGATAATCAGAATAAAACCCAACAGTTAATTAGAGAAGAATTGACTAACTTATGGAATGTATCAGAAATACCAACATTTAAATTAATACTAGAAAAACTGAATATGTTACTAGAAGAAAAGAGCAAAGGAAAACAAAAGGAAACTAGTGAAGAAGCCAGTACGAGTAAAGAAACGACTATAGAAAAAACGACTACCCATAAACCAGAAATAGTACCAATAGATGCATGGAGAAGGAGCAAAATACCTATAATGGTAGATATAAGCAAAATAAAACCAAAATTGCCAAAAGATGTAATAGATACTCTAGGCGGACTAACAAGACTAAATAAAGAAGGAAAATTCTAATGGAACCTAGTGCAATTACATTTCTAAGAACTCACGGAAAGCAGATTATAGAAAAAGAAAGGTATAAATACGAACCAATGAGATCTAAGCCGATAAAAGAAGAAAAAGTCCCCGTAAAAGAAGAAGAAAAGCCAACTTACGAATCTCTAAAGATAGATAAACAAGAACAACAGATAAGTGAATTAAAAGCAGAAAATCTAAAGTTAAAATCAAACGATAATGCTGAATGGTATGACAAATACAAAAAATATAAAAGAAAGCATAAAGATACGAAAACAATGTTGAAAGAGACTAAGATAGAACTAAGAGAAACAAAGGAAGAGTTGAAACAGGAAATATCGGAACTTAGAGAAGAAGTGCATATCTTAACAGAACAGTTAAAAAGGTTAAAAGGAAAAAAGAAAGAACGAAAGATAAAATTAAGCAATGAAACTACGTCAAGTAGCAATCACACAGAAGATGAAAATCAAGAATTGCAAGTAGTAGAATTTATAGAAGAAGAAAACTCTGAAGATGCTGAGATAGTAAAGGAAAACAACCAAATAATAGAAGCTTTGAAAAAAGAAAAAAGAGTAAACGCGATAATAGAAGATGAACCGGATAGCGATATAGAGGATGAATATAATGGACCAATTGAAACTGAGATAGAATCAGAAAATATAATCAATGAAGATGCAGATGACTACCCTGAAGAAGATTTAATAGACCCTAATCTAGAAGTAATAACTAGAAGGAATACAAGATTACCAGACCATATACCTGTAGGACAACAGGCTGAATTTAAAGAATTCGTAGGATCAATGACCCAAGGAGTAAACTATAATGGATATTTTCTAGATTTAGACAATGTTTACGACAAACAAGAAGTAGGAAGAAGAATAACAGACTGGAACTTAGGAATGTATATAGCATTAATGAATAGTACGCAAACAGAAAACTTAGATTACATGTATGACTTAATATCAAAAACTCTAATCGGAAAAGCAGCATACTGGATAGAATCAATAGCATATCAGCTGAGAAGTGAAGTATTAAGTTATGCGACAGATTGGAAATCAATGTTAATGATATTCGATCTACTGTTAAAAAGAGAATTTTTAGGCGAAAAATGGTTAGTAGCCAGAGAGAATGTACTAGCTGAGAGAAAAACTGAGATTATTATGAACCTGAATAATATGAAATGTTGTAAGAAAAACTGAGATTATTATGAACCTGAATAATATGAAATGTTGTAAGATAAATAAACTACCAGAATATACGATTAACTTTAGTAAGTTCTTTTACGAAGCTAGATTCTTACCAGAAGAAGGCATGATTTACCAACAACTATATTACGATCATTTACCAGTACCATATAATATTGAAATATCGAAAGAATATGTACAGTTAGAACCTAAGGAGAACACCCTAGGAGAAAGAATACGAGTTTTAAGAGCATATCTAATGAGAAAATGCGAAGAATATCGACTACAACAAAAAATTAAAAAAGATAAGAAAATAGGATTAAGGGAAATATGTGGATTTACTGAAAGAAGATTAATATTTGGATGCGATGACAATAGAAAAGAAAAGAAGTATAGAAAACATAAGAAACACAGAAAATACAAGGATAAATACGAAAGAGATTACAAAGATAAGAGATATAGAAGATATAAGAAAAAACCTTATTATAAACCCTATAAGAAAAAGAGATTCAGGAGATATAGGAATAATCCAGACACC
Source organism: Anisodus tanguticus (assembly GCA_034509755.1). Classification (NCBI taxonomy): domain Eukaryota; kingdom Viridiplantae; phylum Streptophyta; class Magnoliopsida; order Solanales; family Solanaceae; genus Anisodus; species Anisodus tanguticus. The sequence goes on from CM067548.1 coordinate 32,758,275, forward strand.
AGGAGTAAATTTAGATACAAAAGAAAATTTAGGAAAAGAAGAAACGTAAATCCTATAGAAGCAGACAAGTCTAAAACCAAGGAAGAAAAAGTTAAAGAATGCAAATGTTGGAATTGCAATGAGAAAGGACACTATGCAAATAGGTGCCCGAAGCTAAAGAAAACAGGAGTAAAATACATAAATACAGAACAATTTATAATGAGCACACGAAGCAGATTAAAGAAGATAATAATAAATGGTATGATTACGAAGATTTCTATGTTAGTGAAACAGAAGAAGAATCGAGAGACGAGAAAAGGTAAGTTATATCAACCGACAATCGGATAGTGAAGATAGTTCGAATAAAATGAATACGCTAGAAAGACAGAAAAAAGAGAGCCGATAAGAGAAAGAGAATCTTTGGATACAATGCGAGGAGTATACTAGGCGAAAACTAATTGCAACTTCGCAGTTAATGAAACAGAAGTATGTACTACAATGATAGGTACAGAAAGATCACCAAAAGGTTATCAGAAATAAGAGCAGCAATGAATAAGATACATTGGAAACAAATAGAAATTGCAAGATTGATAGAAGAATCAATGAGAGATGAAGAGACTAGACAGGAAGTACAAGAATATGAACAGGACGTAGAACTCAACAGAAGGTTAGATAATCCTGACTAAATGGTAGCAATACATATAGAAGCTCAAATAGAATACAAACAGAATAAAATGATAAAACAAAAAATATTTATTGATAGTGGAGCAGATATATGTCTAGCCAGAAAAGATGTTTTAGAATCTCACAGATGGAAAAGATCTAAGATACATAGAGCTAAGGTATCAGGATTCAATGAGCAATCCAAAGAATTAGATGTAATAGCAGAAAATATGAGAATTGTATTAGGAAAAACTATTTTCAGATTACCAATAGTATACCAATTAGACAATATGAAACAACAAGTTTTATTAGGAAATAACTTCCTAGATTACTTCAAAACCCAAGTAATTAATAAGAATACATTTTGTCTACAATCCCCATGTAACAAATGGATTAGACTAAAAAGAATATTACCAGTAAATACCATAAGATTATATGCCATTAAAATGGAAAGAAATAATAATTTAGAGCTTTTAAAAGAGAAGTATTTAGGGATGTTAAAAAAGAACTTCGGAGAAAACCCGATGCAGCTTTGGGAAAAAGAAAAAATATATGGGGAAATAAAACTGATAAATCCAAATGATTTAGTCAGAACAAAGCCCATAAGATATAGCCCAACGGATCAAAAAGAATTTGAAATCCAGATTAAAGAACTATTAGAAATGAAGGTAATAAGAGAGAGTAAGAGTCCTCATAGTATCCCAGCCTTCTTAGTAAGGAAGCACAATGAGCTAAAGCGAGGAAAAGCCAGATTAGTAATTGATTATCGAGAATTAAATAAAAAGACTATTTTTGACGGATACTTTTTACCCTATAAAAGAAACCTCATTAACAGACTAGGGAATAGAAAATGGTTTAGCAAATTCGACTGTAAAAGTGGATTTTGGCAGATTAAATTGACTAATGAATCCAGAGCTTTGACAGCATTCAGTGCCCCTCAAGGACACTACGAATGGAATGTATTACCAATGGGATTAAAAAATGCACCACAAATCTTTCAAAGAAGAATGGATCAAGTATTTAGAAAGCTTGCAGACTTCTGTATCATATATGTTGATCCAATTACGGATGCCTTCCGGTTATTCTTGCTCAAGTGTTCCTTTCACGTGATGTCATTTGTATAGTAACAAGTCATTATATGGTTAAGAGTTCAGATGATCGTTAAAGGGGTCATAGAACGTAACGTAAGAGGAATTATGTTGTAAGCATCCAGCTTACCATTGTAGGGTATAAAGATTCTTTTAAGATAAACCATATTGATGTAGATGATCATAGTCTATCCAAGGTAGAATGGTCCACAAGACTAGATAATGGTTTCCGACGGTGTCATAATAGGGTCGTGGAACAATAGGTATATTCCTATCGTGCCAGCGACATAAAGTCTTATCATTTGATTCCTTCATTTAATGGTGAGTTCCAAAGAATGAAGTATCACAAGTCTTCTACTTCTACGTAGTTGTTCCCCCGTGTGATATTATTTGTGTCGTATCAAGTCCTCGACAATGATCCAACTCTCTTTGTTACGAGTCTCATATATTTCCAAGGTTCGTAGGTAAAAAGAAAGCATCATAGAGTAGTAAGTTTGTTAAGGCTACTCTTTCTTCTTTTGACATGATCCGAATGAAACGAACGTAAACGAACAATATCCATAACGAATCCACTCTTAGATATGTTAGAGGCTGATGTTCTTGAATTCTATATAATGATAGGGATCTTATCTTATGGCTTGTTGATTCTTCAAAGTAAGTTATGTTGATGATGTTAGTTCCATAATGTTAATCGGATGGGCAACGACCTTACATCACTCCGATAGACTCAGAGTGTCTTAGTATCATTCATGAATTATATACATGTATACATTATACGCTATGCTATATGATATGTATATGGGGTATGGGAAAGGTTATGGCGTTATATACGCACCACCACCTGATCAACTGGTTATATGATGATGATTATGTCCACATAAGCTGTTATGGTAAGGAAGATGCCTAATGAGGCCAATGGAGTTATATATGGATATATATGGACGACGATGTTATATACGCATATACAGTATGCATGTGCATATCATGGCCCTTCGTGGCAATTCAGAGTTTCAGTTTGATTCTTCCCTATCTCTCCTTACACTTGATGTTCTTTCGTATGATTATTTCAGGCTGCATTACGTATTCGATACAATCTTTTTGTACTGCCGTCATTTTTTGCTGGGGGCGCTGCGTTGGTTATATTTAACATTGCAGGTCCAATTGTACATGTTGGTAGACTGGTTTGCTAGATAGTGCAGATCATCAGTGGAAGAGTTGCAAGCTCCAATTACACCTAGAGCCAAGTCACGTCTAGTAATTGCATTGATGTTAGAGATTATGGGTAGCTTTGGGCCCTGTCCCAGCACTTGTATTAGTCGTTCAATAATAGGTACTCATAGAGGCTTCATAGACAGAGTCAATGTGTTTTTTTATATTCAATTGCATACCATGGGCCAGTGGCCACGTTCATGTAAAAAAAATAATTTTATTGACAAAATTCATTTGTGTTACAAGTTATGTCATTTACCCTATTACAAGATCACAATAGATGCATGTAGAACATGGTCTGTCCAACTCATGTTTTGGGGAGTGACACTTTATTTTTTAAATTAATGCCATGTCAAACTAGGATAATCTTTTTGAGACGGAGGGAGTAGTATTTTTCAGATTATATTGAGTGCTCTCATTTTTGTCATGTTTGACATAACTTATGGGACGTGATGATACATATCCGAGCGAAACATAAACTTATGCTGCGCCAAAAATACTGAAGGATAAAAATTAAAGAACACAAATTTAAGGGAAAATAATTAAAGACCACCCAAGATAGGGACCTTTTTGGAAATGACCCAAAATTCATCGGGTCATTCGGAATGCCCATATATTGTAGTAGTCTTTAATTTTTGCCCCTCAAAACGTTGGTCTTTAAATTTTGTCCTTTCGTACTATAAAGTAGTAGAAAATACTCATGACATTAGAAAAATAAAAAAATAAATTTAAATCCTGGGTTCGAACCCAACAGAGTAAAAAAAATAATTTTGCGATGCAATGATTTCATAGAAAGTATATTTATTCACGCAAAATTACATAGAAATTATGCCTTAAGGCATAGTTCTATAGAAATTAAATTATCCTACAGAACTATGGCTTAAGTAATGCATTGTTCGACATATTTATGTAGAAATTAAGTTATTCATGCCTTAAGGTATAATTTCTATGCAACTACGTCCGAATAGACATAGTTTCTATAAAACTTTTATCTTGTGATTTTTTTATTCTGCTTAGATTCGAACTCGAATCTGTAATCCGTAGACGCGTAATTAAGAGTATTTTGACCCATAAATTTTCATTAAATGAAAAGCAGAGACAAAAATTAAAGACCAATAATTTGAGGGGCAAAAATTAAAGAGCAGTGCATTTGAATGGAATCCGCGCAAACTTTTTGAAATTCATAGCAGATACGAAAACTGATCAACATCAATTAGCCCATGGGTCCAAGAAACATTTCTGGGGTTGGGCCCAACCCAATAGAAGTAGCAAAGAGTAGACTTGTTCTTTCCGTAATCCCCGGTTGATCTTTGAGCTCTCCTCCGTTGGAACTCCGATCATGGCTGAAAACCACCACCATCACCGGCCCAACCGTCTTTATCTACCGCCGCGCACCACCATATCTATGAGCACCCCTACTACCTCAAGAACCCCCTACCCCCCTTCAACTCCAACACCAACTCCATCCAAACACCGAGCTTCCACCAAATCAGCAAAAACCTCATCTTTACCATTTCTCTTCACTCTTCTCTTCTCTCTCCGCTCTCTTTACTCTCTCCTCCCTTTCCTACGCTCTTCCCCTTCCTCTTTCTCTCTTTTCCCGTTTTCATTTCTCGTTTCTCTCCTCTTTTTCCTTCTCACTTTCTCTTTCTCCTGGTTTAACTCTCAGAAAAATCGCCACGGGTTTTTCACCTTCACCCGATCTCAATACAAACTTCTACTAGCTAAATCTTTTCTTCTTTCTATAGTTTTCCTTCTTAGATTTCAAGCACTTCGATATTGTGGGGCAGCCGCAATGATTCTTGCTGAGGTTTCAGGAAATATAGCTGCCAGGTTTGTCTCTGAAGGAAAAAGTTATGATATTTATGACAAAAATCGAATTAGATCATCTAAGGTTTGTGGGTTTGTAGCTATGTTTATTGGGTTATTGTTGTTATCTGTTAGTTGGGATAAAATTGAATGTTTCCCTTTATCTTATGTTAATGTATATGAAATGGGGTTTTCGTTGCTTCCGAGGTTTAGTTGTATTAGGATTTGCCCTATGTTGCTACCGTTTCTTTCGGGGTTTTTAGGGTGTTATGAGAGTAGTTCTATGAATTGGGGTGGTTTAAGGGAAATGGGTAAGAAGCAGCTTAGGTTGGTGTCTTTGTTTTTTACAACTGTGATGTTATTTCTACCTGCAGTTATAAGTATGTTTGTGTTTGAAGCAGAAGGGGATAGTATTTCTATTTCGAATCTCGGTTGGCCTTTAGTGAACATAGTAGTGTTTGGTGTGCTTTTGAGTGAGAATTTTACTGCTGAGAAGCCGGTTTCGTCTAAGGATTTACAAAAGGAGTATCTTGTGACATATGTATGTACTGTTGTATTGGAACTGTTTTATTTTCCTGAGCTTTCCCTTTGGGGATTGTTGATATGTGGATTGTTGCTCTGGATTTCTGTAAGGAATTTGGATCCTGTTGACCCAAATTATCTCGAGTTGGGGTTGGAACCGTCAGATTGGTTTACGACTTCGGTTATGAAACCTCTCCGGCATATCTTGGGTGACAGGAAGTCACGCAAGATTGCGCTTTTCCTTTTAATCAATACGGCTTACATGGTTGTGGAATTTGCTGCTGGTTTTATGAGTAATAGCCTTGGGTTGATATCAGATGCTTGTCATATGCTGTTTGATTGTGCAGCTCTAGCTATTGGATTATACGCGTCGTACATATCACGGTTGCCAGCAAACGGTCAGTTTAACTATGGTCGTGGAAGATTTGAGATTCTTTCTGGGTATGCAAATGCTGTTCTTTTGGTCCTTGTGGGAGTGTTGATTGTGCTTGAATCATTTGAGAGAATATTAGACCCTCAGGAGGTTTCCACTAACAGTTTATTGTCAGTGTCTGTTGGAGGCCTACTTGTTAATATTGTGGGTTTGATCTTCTTTCACGAGGAACATCATCATGCCCATGGTGGGTCATGTTCACATTCCCATTCGCATTCTCATTCCCATTCTCATTCCCATTCCAAGTCCCATACAGATTGCCACGACGATCATCACCACCTTGATCATCATTTACATGACCACGATCATCATGTTCACCATACAGAGACAGAATCCACATGTCATAATCTCCAAGATCACCATTTACATGACCATGATCATGGTGGTCACCATATACAACAGGAACAAATCAGTCTTGTCCATGAATGTCATGAATCATGTTCTAGTCACGTTGGTCATGGACATAATGCCGCCAATAAAAACCAGAGCAACAAAGAAAAAGATTGGAATGAAAATAACACTCCTCATTCTCATGATCACTCTCATGACCATAACCATAACCATGGGCACCACCATCACGATGGCGCTGACCAACATTGTTCTCATGATCATAAAAATGTTGCTACAGACAAGTGTGTCAGTGAGAAACAACCCCGCCAACACCGCCACATTGATCATAACATGGAAGGCATCTTTTTGCATGTTCTGGCTGACACGATGGGTAGTGTTGGGGTGGTAATTTCAACGCTCTTAATCAAGTACAAGGGATGGCTAGTTGCTGATCCTGCCTGCTCAATTTTTATCTCTGTACTGATTATATCTTCAGTAATCCCATTGCTCAGGAATTCGGCAGAAATTTTACTGCAAAGAGTTCCAAGGGCTCACGAACATGATTTGAAGGAAGCTGTAAACGATATTATGAAGATAAAAGGTTTATCTGGAATTCAAAAGCTTAATGTTTGGAGCTTCACGAACACAGATGTTATTGGGACTCTCCATCTTCTCGTCTCAAGCGAAAGTGACAAGTTATCTGCAAAGACGCAAGTATCTGAAATATTACATCACGCTGGGATCAAGGATTTGACAATGCAAGTAGAATGCATCCAAAGTAGTTAGTCGAATTGGAGGCTTTGACCAATTACTAGAAGTGCTCAGTGTGCGTTTCAACTGTATCAAATGGAGATCTCCCTTGAGACATGAACTGATGTACAGTGGGTTGAGTAAGTGATAGTTTATTTTCATTTTTGTTTTGAACTTTTAAGTTTTAAGGTATATTCAGCCCCCTTAGAGGATTTGAGGCCAGTTGAAGCCTGGTATTACTGTTTTCCGATCTTTATTGTATAATTAACTAAGCTGAAAGGAAATGTTGAAATGCACACTATTTCATGTGCAGCCTGTCGGAAAATCTATCCGTTCCGTTGTTAAATTATTAATGAACATGTTGGGAACATAGCCTGTTCCGTTGTTGAATAATTAATGAACGCGTTGGGAAAATAACCTTTTAAAAAAAATGTCTCTAGGTGATTGAAAACTGGTACTTGACCCGTTTGCCATTTCAGTTTCAGTATTGCTTTGTGCTAGATATTCCGTTTTTCTCTTCCCTCATTTTTGTTTTTGTTTCCTATCTTCTTCTGTTTACTGGTTGTAATGCTACATAAGCTAGACGAGAACAAGGAATCAAATCATATTTGATATTCTTGCTTGCAGCCATGTTTGAACAATCTAAGCAAAAGTAGTCACCATGGAGGGACTCTGTGTGCAGATGTATGTTATAAGAGATGCATATTTGGTGAGATCCTACTTTAACTTATTCTGGGATGACTTTTTGTATCTACCCCTCCTATACACCCTTCAGATCCTGTGTATATAATGATATTAATTTTTTTTGGTCCTTTTACCATTAAACATGGTAATTTTACAACGAGCTTTTTAGTAATAAGACTCAGCTTGAGTGGATTTTGTACTTTACAATGGCTTCTTTTGGCTAGTTCTCAATAGACATAATAAAGAACATGATGTAAAACTTGGTCCTAATAATTTTTAATATTTCCTGATTATTTATATCTAAAAATTTTAAAGAGCTAATACCTCTAACTTTCCTAACATCATTTGTATCTAGCATTTTGTAGCTCTTGGAGAAAATAACTTCTCATCGTAGCAAGTGTTGGGAGTGATATTTTGGTTGATGGATTGAAGTTTATTGTTCTGCATATAGTAAAGTGGGGTTTATCACTTACTGGGTGTCGACCTTCAAGATTTCCATGACTTTTATCTCTTTGAAGACTTCTGATAGATAAAATCCTTCAATTTTTTAATAGAAATTTTCAACAGTACTATTCATGCATTCAACGCAAGTCTCTTCCTGGAATCATAAAGTGTAAGCTACGTATCCGTCGACCTAAATGTTGACGGCACAGTATCTGTTATTTGAAGAAAAGAAAAGATGTATCCACAACTTAGGAAATCAATCTCGACAGAGGAGGAATCTTAGTCCAGTTGCTTGGTTACTAAGCTTTTAGCTTGTTGGCGCGGGTTTGATTTTCCACTTCGCAATTCCCTCTTCCCTTTCGGTTCCCCTGTGTATGATAAAAAATCCAGACAGAGGTGACAGATGACGGATACTCTGAATTTGAAATCTTGTTGGGTATAGTAGTCTTATAATCTTATCTAGTTTTGTGATGGAGGAGGATAATCGATATTCGATAAATTAGTGCATGCGTGCACTAGTTGTGGTTCGGACATTATTTTTAAAAATGAAAGTTTATCTCAGGTTTCTTTCAAATTGAATCTTTACAAGGTCATGTAAACTAAATGTTATTATCCTTTTATAGATAATATATACTTGTACTACTGTTATAGAAGTTTGTAAGTGTACTGTCACAACCCTTCTCTCCCCGAAGTATCAATTACTACGGTCTACAGCCCCATTTGCATGCATGCCGTCGTAGTCCGAATTGCACTATGCCTTTGATGTTGATGATTTTCAAGACTGAAACTTTGAATTAAGCGTTAAGTGCTACGAAATCCAAAGGGTCCATAAATCATTTTAACAAGTCAATGGGAAAGGGGGAAAAATTGAAACAGAAAACATCAAAAGTGCATCATAAGGTAGCCTACTCCCACATATAATTAAAATCACAATTCAAACATTTCTTCTTGAAGTTAACTCAAGAATGAGGTCGTTCAACGCTTGCCATGATGATCCACCTTCTTTGACAGCATTAGTGGCTGCTTCTCCAATCTCCTTCACCTTCTCTCTCACCTCTTTACCTTTCTCTCCTTCCATCAACTCCCTTATTGGCTTTTCCAAACCTTCCCACTTCACGATCCCTCTCACGCCCAATCTTGATTTCCTCCACAATCATTCTTGCATTCAGGTGTTGATCTGCCATCATTTGGCCATGCCAGTATTGTCACCTTTGTGCATATGCTCTCTATCACCGAGTTCCAACCACAGTGGCTTAGAAAACCTTGAACGCTCCCGTGGCTCAAGATTTCTCTCTGATCAACCCACTCTGTCACCACCAGTCCCCTGTTTTACACTCTGTTATCGAACCCGTCATTGACTTCATCTATACTTTTCCTTACTATCCACAAAAAGTTCACTTCTGATTTTTCCAACCCAATTTTGATTTCCTTCAACTGTTCAGGATATATTTCTGCTTGGGTCCCGAATGCCACGTATAAAACTGATTTCACCTGTTCTAGCATTCCATCAAGCCATTTGATATATGATGGTTTCTCTAATCTTTCCTGTCGTGGTTCTTGTGGCTCGGTCGCTGCACAAAAGGGTCCAATGCACCATGCTCTAGGACTACATTTGCTATTAAAGTAGTCTACATAAACAGATTCGAGCTCGTAAATGCTGTTGACAATTAGACCATAGCTTTTAGAGGTGGCCATGGCTTCCTCCATGGCAAAATCGAAAAAGGGACACTTTGGTTCACGCTCTCTAAAGGGTGAATCAAAGTTATTCCTAGTGAGATTAATCCAGGGGAATTCAGGGATTGTGAACATTTCATCATCAGACAATTCTGTTCGAAGGAGATCACCGGAGGAACGCATTAAGGACAAGGAAAAAGTGGTCATGCCATCATAGTCGAATCTTGCGATACCAAACTTGTTTGCAGAGTCTAAAGTCCAGGGGAGGAAGCTATCAGTGATCATAAACTACTATATGCTTACCACGATTACAAATAATTGTAAACATAATTGAAATTTTCCAATGTAATAAACTAATAATTCTACAAATTACAAGAATCAATAAATGAATATCTTTTTGCAAGTTATTATAAAAAAACATACCATGTGCAACTTATATTTGTTATTGAAAGGATAGGAAAGCTTTGAATGTATATTTTATTTCCGTGATGATTCTGAGAAGGAGACTCTCCTCCATACACGATTAAATAGTAGTAATACATACAGTAAGTACCGGCAGACTTCAAACTCTAGTATAAAAAGGATTAGGTGCAACTGAAAACTAGAGAAACAACATGTTGCTTCTTTGACTACCAAGATACTAAGAGGTGTGGTTTTTACCCTCAACTAGGCCGGTACAGTGGGCCGGGCCGGCCTGATCCCAACCCGCCCCGTCCGCTACCCGCCCCGCCCCGATCCCCCTAAAAAATTATTTTTTGTCGGTGTCGGGGTTCGAACTCGGGACGGGGCCTGTGATCGTCCCGCACGTCCCGACCCCGACCCCCTCATTTGCAAAAATAACCGTTGCAACAACAATCAAATTTCGATTTTGGTCGTTGTGCAACGTCTATAACGGTCATTTTTGGTCCCCCACCCCATAAACCCCCCTACCCCTTAATATTTATTTTTAATCCTAAGTTAATATATTTACATTTTAACCCTATTTATCAACTATAAATACCTCATTTTACTCTTCATTTTTCTCACAAATCTTCCTACCATCTCTCTAATCTAATCTCTCAATTTATCTCTCTACAATTCTACAAATCTTCCTACTATTAAATATTATATGAAAGTTTAAAAATTGGGAGTGAAGTTGGCAACTAGCATGATGATCATCCATCGAGCAAAGTTTCAATTTTCAACCTCGATTATACGTCGACGTTACGTCGGCGTTTGGTACCTTCGTTCCTTCTTTAAATTATTATTGTTACTTTATTTTAATTATTGCACTTAATTTCATTATCTTTAATTATTTATTTGCATAATTAAAATGGAAGGATTAAGAGGTATGTTTAAGGGTAAGGGTAAGACTTCTTCTAGTAGGGGTAACAAGGGCAGAGGTACTTCTTCCAATAATCCTATTTCTAGTCCCGATGATTTAATTGATTTCACTCATATAGAATGAAACTGTTTTTTTAATGATATACCATTAGATGATGAAGTAGATGAACCAAACTTTAATTTAGATGAACCACTAGATGACACACCCACTAGTGCACCTCAATCTCAGGCTCATACTGAGTCTCAGCCTGAAACTGAAACTGGAATGTCTCATATTCCCCCTAGTATGAGTCGAGGCCCCACACAATGAAAATTAAAATCAGCTGCATGAGATTTTTTGATAGGGACCAAGAGAATCAACTAGCTAGATGTAAAATTTGTAAAAATATTTATAAATTTAAAAACGGAAAAGGTCAAGGTGGGACAGGAGGTTTATTGAGACATGCACAAGGCGAGCACACAGATAGGTGGAATGAATACCAGGCTAAAAAATCGGGTGTGCCAATGCCATCTGAGTCGGGACAAGGTTCACATAGTGTCCCCGACCTATTATAGGGTCAAATTAACCCGACAACGGGGGAAATTTTTGGTCCTAAATATGATAAAAACAAAGACAGGGAAAATATGGCAAAATTAGTTGCGGTGGAGGGTTTGCCTTTTTCATTTCCTTCCTCTCCTGGTTTTATTCATTACATTCGAAAAACATATAATCCTACTTTTAATGGTTTTCCTAGATCAACTGTTAGAAGGGATGTTTTTAAATTTGCAAGTGAATATCAACAATATTTACGTTATGCATTGTATCATTTTAATGGCAAAGTGGTTATCACGTCTGACATAGGCCGTAGTACTAACAGTAATAATGATTTAACGGTAACATGTCATTGGATAGATCAAAATTGGTCCATGCAAAAATATATTTTAGCATATAGATATATTGATGATAGGCACACTGGATGTTTTAATGCACAAAATATTAATGAAATTCGTGATTACTATGGAATAAATGATAAAATTATGACTATTACATTAGATAATGCTTCTTCTAATGATTATGCTATAAGACTTTTAAAAGTTCGATTAATTTCATGTTTTCCTAATCATTTTCATATAAGATGTGCGTGTCATATTTATAACTTAGTTGTAAAGGATGACCTAAAACTTTGTGAAAGCATTCTTGAAAAAATATAATTTGCTATAAGTTTTATTTTTAAAGGTAATAAAATACAAAGACGCAAAGAATATAAAAAAATTATCATGATTGTGGATTACCTTATAGAAAAATTTCGGAAGAAGTTTCGACTAGGTGGAATTCACTGTATGAGCAACTACTTGTTGCTTACGATTATAGACAACCTATAACTTTATTATTTAACGCCCATAATAAAAATCTAAGGGATATGCTTGTAGATAATGATTGGAAAAATATTTTAGAACTTAATGGATTTCTAGAGATTTTTTTCAAGTTACTAAAGAATTTTCTGGTATTTATTATCCTACTATTTCAAATATGTTATTTTATATAGCTCTAATATTTTTGTTACTTAATGAATATGTGTAAAAACCAACTTATAAGGCATCTATTGGGAAAATGTTTAAAAAATTTAAAAAATACTTTTTTTCTATTCCCACTATTTATATTATTGGTGCGATATTAAATTCGACTATTAAAGTAAACCGTTGTAAAACACTAATAGAAACGATTTATGATTGTATAGAAGTACTTCCAACAGAATCAACTGAAGAACCAACTCATAAACCAACTAAAGAAGAAGTTACGTCTGACATACACACCGAATGCAAACAAGTATATATATATATATATATATATATATATATATATATATATATATATATATATATATGTATTACCAACAACAAAGTGCAAATAATCAACCGGCTTCGTACCATCTTCTACTACTTCGTTGCAACCTTATAAAAAACATGCGGTTTCTGCTACTAGTATTTAAGGTCTTAGAAATAAAATATTCAGTGGTTCAACTTTTTCACAAGTTAGCGAATTTGATTTTTATGTTTTGCAGGGTATTGTACCGTACGAATTAATTGTCAATGATGAAGGACATGAAGACTTGCTGAAATACCGGAGGCAGAATGAGAATACATTTCCGACACTAGCAAAGATGGCCCGAGATATTTTGAACATTCAAGCGTCATCAACAGCGTCTGAAAGCACTTTTTCTGCTGAGAGATTTCAAATAGGAGAGCACAAAATTCATTGGTGGGAGACACATTGGAGATTGCAATTTTTTCCAGAGATTGGATTCGAGCGGAGTGTAGAAGGTGCGGTCAGCCGGAGATCAACGAAGAAGAAGACAACAACTATAACGAAATCTTGTCCGAGGGAACAGGAAGCGACATCGAACAATTTGACCGACAAATTCCAATTCCAACCGAAGATCATCAAAACATTGTGAGAAAATTAGAAAAAGTATGATTAACTATGTAATTTTTTTAATTGCAAGTTTACTATGTGATTTACAACTTTTGAATAACACCACAAAGATGCAATTTTGAAATTGTATTACTAAAAAATCATATTTCTATTAAATAATATAAGAGGCACAAAAACAGTCTTGTGATGTTTTTATTACACTAACTTGTTCAATTATTGAAGTGTTTATATATATTATTTTTTAAAATTAAGTGGAAAAAAAAGAAGGTCAAATCCCGACCCGACCCGCCCCAAATCCCGGCCCCTCTACCGGCGGGATGTGGTATGGGACGAGACCTCTTCCCGTCCTGCCTAACCCGGCCCGCCGGAACCCAAGTCCCGACCCTCCCCCGTCCCACCGGGTCCCGCCCCGCCCCGCCCCGTTGGACAACCATACCCTCTAACTCTTAACTCAACTATCAGGTCGGAAAAATGAACAAATGATAATTAAAGTGTGTTTTGCTAACTAGTTGGTGATAATTTAAGTAGAAAACTAAAAAAAAAAGTAAACACACCTAATAGTTCAAAGTAAACACACCTAACTAGTTGGTGATAATTTAAGTAGAAAACACACCTAATAGTTCAGATAGAAAACTAAAAAAAAAAAAAGTTCAGGTAAGAAATTTAAAAAAATGATACTTTAAGTGTGTTTTTAACCCTTCAAAAAAATAACTTATCAGACCGAGCACTTACTCCAAAAGTGGCACAATTGGACTTGGTTCAGTGAAATGTCTAAGGCAGTATTGAACCATGTAAAACCTAGGCAAACACAGTAGTTACTTGCATTCCAAAGAAGGAAAATTGTATGATTAGCAAACATAATTTTTTTTGGGGGAAAATGCAGCAGATATAAATGGAAGTGCAAAGATACAGTCAGAGACAGGCAATTGTGTTTGTTAATGGTATTTAGTTTGAGATGTTCTTTATATATCTGAATCCATTTCGAATGCAATCTAGTGCAGAAAAGTGCAATTCCAGTCTATCTCATTCAAATGACAAAAACAAACAATAAAATTTAGGCTTGAATTTGGCCATCACTTTGGGTCGCTGAAGAAGCCATTGATAGACGGCATAATCTCTGTAGACCTGTTACGAACGAACTTCCTAAGAGCATGCTCAGCATATTTCTCCCCTGTTTTCCTTGGTCACCCTATGTTTTGCAAAACACAAAGACATTGGGGCAACTATAGAGAATACTGCAAGTTCTACTTTCTACAACTCCACTTCTCATATCTTTGTTAGGAAAAAACAAACATCAATTGCAACGGGTCCAAAGAATAAAGAGCAACTCCCATTACAAGTAGCAATAAGTTAAAAGTTTGGAGAAGTTGAAGGTCTCCTACCTTACAGTTTCCTTCTCCCTTTACATGTTGGTTTAAAACATCTAATACAATAATGAACAACCAAATATGAAAACTCTTCAACATACAATCAAGAACTGAAAGGAAAAGTCCATTAGAAGTAGCAGATAACTGCAGCTTAGAGTAGTTCAAAGTCCTCATTAACACATTTTTCCTTCTTCCCTTTCCATATCGATTTAAAAGGAAAAGTCTCAACTAACGGAGATCTCTCCATTACAAGCCCCAAATATGAAATCCTTATTTTTTTAGGTCATGAAATAGTTGTTTAATTTTTCTATAAATTATTAAACAGAAAGAAAGCATAATGTCCCAAAAAAGTTCCTCCCAACTATGGATGGCAACTTGCTTTGTAAAAGACTCTGAATATATAGCACCTCACCCCAGTTCCACATTTCTCTACTACCACCCTACCCCGCAAAAATTATCCCTTCTTTTATGCCATATTTGCATTCTTTTTCCTCCTTGCAGTTTCATTCTTCTTTTCATATTTCCATAAATTGAAAAATTTCCCTACATTTTCATACATGTATAATCTATGCATCTGAAATGGTGCAATATAAACGTTACACATTCAGTCTGCATTGATTTAAAAATCTGTAACAAAAAAATTTCACTGTCAACGAATTTAACAAAATTCAGGAGCAATAATACAGGTTTAGGAGATGCATTGTACATAGACACATCCAAAATTTAAATATTACGGTTGCACACTTGCACCTATTAATATATATACAAGTTACAAAAATTATCTTTGGCTTTTTATACATATATAAACCTTCATGCATGCCTCTTCATTAAGAACTTAGCTTCTTAGGAAGTCCAATTTGTCATGATTCATTAAGTGTACAAAATAACTTTTTTTTAAAAATAATTTCAAGAATCAGTCAATTCATAGTAATATATAAACCCAACGGCATAAACGGAGGAGGGGTTACCTGACTTCAGGGTTGATACAAATATTACGAACCAATTGAAACCCACAAATCCCAACAGCTACTCCTACAGCTGCAAATAGTGGATACACCTATAACACCACAAATATAGCATCGTCAGTACTCAGTTGCACATGTCAAAATTACTTTTTATTTATTGTAAAAAATGGATCTTGGGCCTAACTCAACCCCAAAAGCTAGCTTGTAGGGTGAAAATTGTCCAAGTCTATATAAGGAGTTCATGTTCCCATTCCATATCCAATGTGTGACTCTTAACACTCACCGCACTCGCAAACCTTGTTAATTGGAGCGTGGATAATATAATTTGAGGGCCCAACATCAGTGAACAAAAAATTGGAATGAGCCTGACTCTGATACCATGTAAAGAATGTATCTTGAGCCTAACTCAAACCTAAAAGCTAGCTTGTAGGGTGAGAATTGTCCAAGTCCATATAAGAAGTCCATGTTCCCATTCCATATTAGATGTGAGACTCTTAATATTTAATTCACTTGACTTCTTCGTATGATTACTTATTTATATTTTGAATTCTGGTAGTGAAGTCACATCCTCATACGTAGAACTAGTAAATGCACTATAATTCTACACATGCACCCGTTGCCTCTATGCTAGATCTATGACCCAAACAGTAAATTACTCTATTGGCGGCTGGATATGTAGTTTAAGAAATAAAGGAATGAGTTGAGTTGTGGTTTAAAATAAGTCAAAAATATTTGTGTGATTATAAATTATTTAGTTAAGCGTAAAAGGTACTAATATTTAAAGTTAAATTAATTGTCAAATAAGGAAATGCATCATTCTTTTAGACTGACTAAAAGTAAAAATGTGTGTATAGATTGGAACATAGAATAGCAAATTTCGGAGGGACAAAAGTTGAAAGTAGAGGAAATGTAGGAGAAGAGAAACAAACCTCGGGCCTCAATCCATGTTGTGCCAAATAAAGGGGGAATAATGGTGGTACAAAATGAGAACAATTAGATGATCCCAACTAGAACCTTCACAAGGTGGAGAATGTGTATTGATTATCAGAGATTGAATGATGCAACCCAGAAGGATCATTTTCCACTACCTTTCATTGACCAAATGCTTGAGAAGGTGGCTGGACAAGGGTATTATTGCTTCCTTGATGGTTACTCGAGGTAAAACCAGATATCCATTGCCCCTGAAGACATGTAAAAACCACGTTTACATGTCCTTTAGGAATCTTTGCTTATAGAAGAATGTTGTTTGGATTGTGTAATGCACCAACTACTTTGCAACGATGCATGATATCAATTTTCTATGATCTGAATGGAAAGTGTCTCGAGGTTCTTATGGATGATTTCACCTAGTTTGGTGAAGACTTTAATAGTTGCTTGAGTAACCTAAAGGTAGTTTTGAAACGCTGTGAAGAGGCTCATCTGGTTTTGAATTGGGAGAAATGTCACTTCATGGTTCGGGAAGGAATTGTGTTGAGGCATAAAGTGTTACAACAATAACAACATACCCAATGAAATCCCACACCGTGGAGTTTGGGGAGGGTAGAGTGTACATAGACCTTACCTCCACCTTGGTAGGTAGAGCGAATATTTCTGGGAGACCCTCGGCTCAAGACAAAACATAATCACAATCAAGGCAATCGAAATAAAGCAAGAGTAAAGAGTAAAGAGTAAAACAAGAGAAATGCTCAGACTCAGATAAGGAATTAAAGCAGTATAATTTGCATTCGAACAAAAGGGAGCAGTAGCTAACACAACTAAATAAGCTTAACAAAATATCCTAAAGAACATATGGCAGCAGAAATCAAACTACAGTAGATGATGAAGCAATAATGTGCCTATAAGTGTGATAGGCTAATCGGACCTACAATAATAACACTACAACTATCAATTTGTAAGAATAAGTAGGACTACACTCGAGTACCTAATACTCTTCCACCCTAATCCGTGTCCTCCACAACCCCATATCTAAGGTCATGTCCTCAATAAGTTGCACCTGCGCCATATCCCGTCTAATAACCTATCCCTAATACTTCTTCGGCCTACCTCTACCCCTCATGAACCCGTCCATAGCCAACCTCTCACACCTCCGCACTGGGGCATCTGTGTCTCTCCTCTGCACATGCCCGAACCATCTCAACCTCGCTTCCCGCATCTTGTCATCCACAAAGGCCACTCCCACTTTCTCCTGTATATCATCATTTCTAATCCTATCTATCTGTGTATGCCCACACATCCATCTCAGCATCCTCATCTCCGTAACTTTCATCTTTTGTATGTGCGAAGTCTTGACTGACCAAAACTTCGCCCCATACAACATAGTCGGTCTAACCACCACCCTATAGAACTTGCCTTTAAGTTTTGGTAGCACCTTTTTGTCGCACAAGACTCCAGATGCGAGCCTCCATTTCATGCGCGCTGCCCCATTACGATGTGTGACATCGTCATCAATATCTCTATTCCCTTGGATAATAGATCCTAGGTACTTGAAGCTTCCTTTATTTGGAATGACCTGAGTACCAAGCCTTACCTCCACGCCTGTCTCGGGGTCGCTCCCGTTGCTGAACTTGCACTCCAAATATTCTATCTTGGTCCTACTCAACCTGAACCCTTTAGACTCCAGAGTTTGTCTCCAAACCTCCAGTTTGGCGTTCGCTCCGCTGCGAGTCTCATCAATCAGGACTATGTTATTTGCGAATAACATACACCATGGTACCTCCCCTTGGATTTATCGTGTCAGTCCATCTATCACCAAGGCAATTAGGAATGGGCTAAGAGTTGATCTCTGGTGCAGCCTCATCATCACTGGGAAGTACTTCGAGTCTCCTCCTAATGTCCGTACTCTAGTCTTGGCTCTATCATACATATCCTTGATCGCCCTAGTATACACCATAGGTACACCTATAACCTCAAAACATCCCCATAGAACCTCCCTAGGGACTTTGTCGCATGCCTCTCGAGGTCGATGAAAACCATATGTAAGTCTTTCTTCCTCTCTCTATACTGCTCCACTAACCTCCTAATAAGATGAATGGCTTCGGTAGTCGAACGCCCCGGCATGAATCCAAACTGGTTCTCAAAAATAGACATACCTCTCCTCACCCTCATCTCCACGACTCTTTCCCAAACTTTCATAGAGTGGCTCAGCAACTTGATACCACTATAGTTGTTACAACTCTGGATATAAACTTTGTTTTTGTACAAGGGAATCATTGTACTCCACCTCCATTCTTCAGGCATTCTTTCCGTCTTAAAAATGACGTTAAACAACTCAGTCAGCCACTCCAAACCAGCCCTGTCTGCGCTGTTCTAAAATTCAACTAGGATCTCATTAGGCCTAGTCGCTCATCCCCTGTGCATCCTGAGAATAACACTCGTAACCTCCTCAATCTTAATGGTTCTACAATACCCAAAATCCCCGTGCCTACCAGAATGCTCCAGATCTCCCAGCATAATGTCTCCATCTCATTTTCCGTTCAAGAGTTTGTGAAAGTAAGACTGCCACCTCCGCCTAATATGCGCTTCCTCCATCAGTACTTTGTCGTCCTCGTCCTTGATGCACCTCACTTGATCCAAGTCATGGGCCCTCTTCTCCCTTGTCTCGGCTAGTCTATACAACTTCTTATCCCCGTCTTTCTCCTCTAATTCTACATACAGGCATTCAAAAGTAGCCATTTTCGCCGTCGTAACCACTAGTTTTGCCTCATTCCTCGCCATATTATACAATTCCATATTCATCCACTTCTCCACCTCATCTTTGCTTTCTACCAATTTCACATACGCTGGTTTCTTTGCTTCCACCTTCTCTTGAACTTCACCATTCCACCACCAGTCCCCTCAATGTCCACCATGATAACACCGCGAGACTCCTAGCACTTCTTTGGCTATCTCACGAATGCAACTGGCCGTCCTATCCCACATACCTGTCGCATCCCCACTACTCCCCCAAGCCCCATTGGCCATCAACCTCTCCCCCTATCTCCTTTGCACTAGCCATGGTCAAACTCCCATATTTGATTCTTAACTTGTCATCCACAACCCTCTTCTTCTTCTCCAACTTAATCTCTAAATCTATTACCAAAAGCTTATGTCGGGTTGTAAGGTCCTCCTTCGGAATAACCTTACAGTCTTTACAAAGACCTTTGTCAACCTTCCTAAGGAGCAAGAAGTCTATCTAAGTCTTAGCCACCGAACTACGGAAAGTCACCAAGTGTTCCTCCTTCTTCAAGAATCTAGAATTGGTTATCACCATCCCACAAGCTCTAGCGAACTCCAAAAGTGAGACGCCTCCCCCATTCCTGACCCGAGTCCAAATCCTCCATGCACGTCATCATAACCCCCTGGAAGTGACCCGGTATGTCCATTGAAATCCTTTCCTACAAATAACTTCTTAGTGGGTGGTATACCTCCACCACTTCATATAAATCCTCCCAAAAACGTCTATTCTCCTCCTCATCTAAGCCCGCTTAGAGGTGGACAAGGCAAAAGTAGATGTCATTGCAAATTTTCCACTGCCCATTTTAGTCAAAAGCATAAGAAGTTTTCTGGGACATGCAGGGTTCTACAGGAGATTAATTCAGAACTTTTATAGCATCTCAAAACCTTTAACAACTCTGCTAAGTAAGGATACATTCATAATGGATTATATGATATCTTTCAATTTGGTTAAGGAAAAGCGCACCAGTGCTTCTATCATGGTCACTCCTGATTGAAACCAACCTTTTAAACTGATGTGCGGCGCAAATGATTTTGCAGTGGGGTCAGTTCTTGGGCAGAAGAGGGACAAGTTGTTCAAACCTATTTACTATGCCAGTCGTACTTTCAACAACGCACAAGTGAACTATGCAACCACAGAAAAAGAACTCTTTGCAGTGGTTTTTGCTTTCGATAAGTTTAGATCATATCTAATTGGTAGCAAAGTTATAGTTCACACAGACCACTCGGCTCTGAAGTATTTATTGAGTAAAAAGGAGGCGAATATGAGATTATTAAGATAGATCCTCCTGCTCTAAAAAATTGATTTGGAGATCATAGACAAGAAGGGTACATAAAACTAAGTGGCTGACCATCTGTCAAGATTGGAGAACCTGCCTGTTGAAATGGTGCCGATCAAAGAAGAATTTCCAAATGAGCAACTATTCTTAGTTGTTGTAGTGTCAGAAATACCACATTGGTATGCTGATATAGCCAACTTTTTGGTTAGCGGCTAGGTGCCCCAGGATCTGAGCCACGAACAAAAAAAAGACTCCGAAGTGAGGTAAAGAGCTATTTTTGGGATGACCATTTTCTGTTTAAATTTTGTGCAGATGGAATCATTCGAAGGTGTGTTCCTGAAGAAGATATAACCAATATTCTTTCTCATTGCCACGATGGAGCGGGGGAGGACACTATGGAGGAAACAGAACAGCCACAAGGTTCTGGAATCTGGCTTCTTTTGGCCAACTTTATTCAAGGATGCAAGAGCATATGTCGCTGCATGTGAGAAGTGCCAAAGAGCAGGTAATATATGCAAAAAGAATGAGATGCTCCCTTAATTCAATTTTGTTTTGTGACATGTTTGATGTTTGGGGCGTCGATTTCATGGGCCCATTCCCTTCTTCCCATTCATATGAATATATCTTAGTAGCCATTGACTACATCTCTAAATAGGTCGAATCAATCCCTACTAGGACTAATGATGCTCACGTGGTGTGTGATTCCTTGAGAAAAAATATTTTCACTCGTTTTGGAACACCTCAAGTCATCATTAGAGATAATGGGTCTTATTTTGTAAATAAATAGTTTATAGCATTGGTTTCAATATATAGGGTGACTCATAAAATGGGAACCCCGTATCACGCGCAAACTAGTGGGCAAGTAGAAGTAGTTAACCGAGAACTTAAAAGAATTCTTGAAAAAATAGTTAGTGCTTCTAAAAAATATTGGTCTCTGAGGTTAGATGAAGCTCTGTGGGTGTATAGAACTACTTTCAAAATGTCAATAGGGACTTCTCCGTATAAATTGGTGTTTGGAATTTCATGTCATTTACTTGTTGAAAGAGAACATAAAGCATATTGGGCAATTAAGTTTCTTAATCTTGATGTTAGTCTTGCAGGTGAGAAAAGGCTTTTGTAGATGAATGTGTTTGAAAATTTAGAATGGATGCATATGAGCATGCACGAATATTCAAGGAAAATCAAAGCGTTGGCATGATCGTCTGATTAAGCCGAAGGAATTCCACAAGGGGGACAAGGTCCTGCTATACAACAGTAGGCTAAGACTTTTCCTCGGGAAATTTAAGTCAAGGTGGACAGGACCATATGAGGTGAAACAGGTCTCCGTATGGGGCGATTGAAATTCAAAATTTGGAAAGGACGAAGAGTTTCAAGGTAAATGAGCACAGGTTAAAGTTGTATGTTGTTAGAGGATTTGACAAGAAATCCTCTAACATCATAATTAAATAAGCCCGAGTGAATCTAGTCAACTTGACGACTATAACTCGAAACTGTTGTTAGTACTCTATTGTACTTTATAAAGCAGTACGGGAAGTAAAAACTATTACAAGTATTCGAAAAGATGAACAAATATTCAATATTCAGAAATTGAATCTTGTTGAACAAATAGGCCAATCTTCAAAGCTGCCGCAAGCTTGTTGTGTCTTGAATCTTGATAACCTGAAATTAAGAAATAACTAAATCTGGATGGTTACAACGTTGTGTGTTGAGTCGAGGGATTGCCCTCTGTCCTTAAGACAAGATTGCCCCGTATATATGCTTTTACGTTAACGGGCAATAGTCTCCCAAGATAAAACAACACTTTAATCTCAACGCTACAAAGCCAATAGGTTGAGCCTGACGAAGAAAACAAATATGAATCGACTTGCTGAAGATATGGAAAAGGAAGGAAGAGTTTCTATCTTCTCTTCTCATTTGTCTCTGTGTATATAGTGTCTCTGTTGTGTATATCTTGTGTTTATATGAGGGTTTGATCACTGATTTTCACTGAATTTCAGTCATTGTTTTGTGCTATTTTGTGGCTGTTTTTCTCACTGTTTTGTGCTGAATTTCAGTCACGTATGCATCTGTTTTTCAGCCACGTTATTGAGCCAAAAGAGGCCTCAATATATAGCAAGGAGGAGGCTACCCAGCAGCCACAAACAAGGTTGTTAATAGCCATTAGTGAGGGCTGTTAATGGCCATTTAGGAGGCAGATTTAAGGCTGTTCATGGCCATTGAAGAGGCTGCTCAACTGCCCAAGTAATGGGCTGTTAATGGAGGAGTTAATCAGCCAAATAATGGTTGGTTAATGCTCCAGAAAACAGTCCAACGGTAAGGCAGAAACAACTTTTCAGAAACTCTGGGGATCAAACTGTAAATATGAAACTTCAGGGACCAAACTGAACATATGAAATAATTCAGGTCCAAACTGTACATATGAAACTTCAGGGATCAAACTGTACATCTGAAAAAGTTTTCTGGTCCAAAAATATAATATCAGAAAGTCCCCACAACCCGAGACCGGACCGGACGGGCGGGGGTCTGCGGCGCGCGTGTGGGCGGCGGCGGCGCGCGTGTGGGCTTAGCCTTGAACCCAAGCACATCTAGGTCCTCCCTCCTTTAAACACATGGGATACCCCTTGGGGTCCCAAACCCTTTACCAATTAGAGACTTATATAGAGAGCAATTCTTCTTATTCCCACCGATGTGATAGATTTGTCTCACACCACATTTCCATGCCTCAAACACCTTACTTCGGGGACCAATATCTCTTTCATTTCTCAACGAAATTTGACGATTCTTGGCCCTACGGTCATCTACTCACTTCGTAGATCATGCATGTCCGAAGAGACAAGGTCTTCAACATGCGGAACACTAGTGTTTAATTCATCAAAGATGGGTGGACGCATCTCCCCGCCAAAGACAAATTTCCAACCGAAACTACTTCTAATCCATGTGTAATAATTAGAGTTAGATGTCTTGCTCATTTGAGCCAAAAATAATAATAATAAAAAAGAGAATTGAGCTGAGCATGTGTGCGGCCGCGCTCCTGGTAATGTCTTCGCGCAGGACAATTTTTTTGGCAATGAAGTCACTGCCTCGCTCGCGCGATCGCGCAACTGCAGTGAACTTTGCGCAAGGGCCAAGTAAGTTCTCTTTTAAATTTTCTATTTTTAGTTAAAACGAAAAAAAATCAAATTACGTTTTTCTTTTAGGGGTCAGTCGTCCTTTATTTCCCCTAACCCCATTCCCTTTCGCATTTTCTCTATCTCCATCTCTACTTAACCCACAAAACCCAAAAGAGAAAAAGAACCCTATCTACCTCACCCCATCTCATTCAACTCCATTGAAGTCCAACATTGTCATCCTTTTGCACTTCTTCACTCGTTGATAAGGTATGCGTGTCTCTTTCTTTACTGTGTTTGGTTCTTAAGTGCTTTGGTTGGGGATATTTTCTGACTTTTATGGTAAGAAAGGAGAGAAATTTCGAATTTCTATGATGTGATTTTGGGCCAACAATCTGTATAAATAGTGAGTGTTGTTGATGTTTTTCTTATTGTTGTTAGGGGAGGAATGATTACTCAAGCTTAATTGTAGCTATAGAGAAATTGTTGGTGTGCACTTGAATTATTTGAAAAAATGCCACAATGGGCAGATTTAGTAAAAAGAAAGTTTTGAATAAGTTTTCTTGCTATCTTTAAGAATGCATAAATGTGGTGCGTAAATTGTTGCAAAAAAGGGGGCAAGCATTGTTGTATGAGTATGAAATGAACATAAAGAGGATGAGAGAGAATTGAAATAAAGTTTGGGGAAGTCTCGAGTACCCAAACAAGAATGTTTTTTTGTATGTGTTTATTTAAAGTGGCATGGATGCTAATTGGGTGTATGAATTTACAAGATTAATGGCCACATCTAATAAGAGGAAACAACCAAGTGGAGCTCCAAGCAAGAAAGAGAGCACATTCAAAGGACATAGCTCGTGGGATAACAAAGGAAAAGCTAAGGGAATTCCAAGAAGCCATTAATGGAAAAAGGGATTGATGTCGATGCATTGATGGGAGACTGCCCAAAGGTCTATGGGGAGCTTATTTGACGGAGGTTAAAGGTTTTCTTCAAGAACCAGAAAAGTTAATTTCAACATCGTTAGAGAGTTCTATGACAATTGTCCTGAGCACAAAAATTTTGTGTGCTTTGTTAGAGGCAAGAACATGGATTTCTCTATGGATGTAATTCAAAGAGTATAACTTCCAGGACTATGTCAATGATGAAGACTACCTCGGCACGCCTAGTGGGTAATATTACTTTCAGGATGTACACAATAAAGAGCCATATGATTTGGCAAGGTTCATTGGCACAATCTACACTCCCGAGAAGGAGGTTCAATGGCTAAGGGAGAACCACAAATTTCATTCCAATAGTTTGACGACTGAAGAAAATTTTTGGAGAGTACATCATCAACAATCGGCTCTTACCTTTAGGCAACACCACATAAGTAAATGGGTATCGAGCAGCTCTCATCTTCACCCTGATGAATGAGAATGATTTTGATCCAGCAAGGGCAATACATGAGCAGATGCTATTAAAGGCCACTGTGTGAAGATACGGGTTCTACTTTCCCTCGCTGGTCACGAGGCTGTGTAGATTGGCAAAAGTCTCTGAAAAGAAATCTGATATTGTCCCACCGACTGAACCATTACTCTGACCTAACAAAATATCCGTCAGTAAGGAGTTAGTGGAGGTAGATAATTCAGAAGGATTGGATGATAATGACTTAGAGGATTCACCTAAAGAAGGGGATATAGATGTAGATACGGATGCTCCTATGCAAACATCCCAGGGCGTGGGAGAACCCTCTAGTAGCCCGTTAGAGAAGAGAGTTTCTCGGCTCAAAGGAGATATGTCAGTGATAAAAACCTTGATGGAGGGGCTACATACCAAGGTGGATGAGCTCACGGCGCATAAAAAGAAGTATGAGAAGACAATCATGAAGTGGTTGCACGCATTTGGCCAGGTCTGTAAGATGGACCCCAGCACTGTCTCCGACTCAGAGTGACCCGTTCAGGGAAGTTTCTCGCATCTCTTGCATTTTATTTATGCCATGGGGACATGCCTTAGTATTAGTGTTGGGGTGGGGTCTGTATATAGTTATGTGTTTTTATTTACGTCTGTTATTTACGGTACCTTATTGAAAAAAAAAGAGCAAAAAATAGGGAGTTACAAATAGTGGGTTGGTTGTTTTGGTTGAAAGAAAGAAAACAACTTGGTGTTGATGTGCTAATAACTCAAGAAGTGTAGTGACATGAGGGGATTACACCACCTTATCTATATATTTCTACCTATCCCTTAGCCTATGTTACAACCTAATGCAAGTCCTACAAGATCCCAACTTGAGAGTTCCTACATTAGTGGTGATTCACTCGATTGCAAAGCATATGATATTCTTGAAGAGTATGAATTACTTCCTTGTGAGTGTGAGCGCACTTAAAAATGATGGCATGCTTTGTCGTCCAAATGTTGTGTGTGCAAGTTTCTTTCTTTGGCGAGACTTGTCAAGGATTGGTATCTGATTTAACTTCGGTTTTCAATAGGTTGGAAAAGCCAAAGATAAGTGTTGTATGAGTCGATAGGAGTTGGTTGAGTTGATTCTTATCTCTAAGTTCTTGTGTGTAATAGTTGGTGGAAATTAATGATTTAATTTGCTCGGGATGAGCAAAACATAAGTGTGGGGGTGTTTGATGGCTATAGATTCCTTGGGTTTTATGAGCTTATGTGAGGTGATTTTTATGCGAATTTAGAGGTTTTAACTATGAATATCACTAATGGATGTCTTTTTGTATTTAGGCGAGGACGAACTCAACTTAAAGAGCAAAATGGATGAAACAAAGAAATAAAAAAAGAAAATGGTGTCAGTTGAGCTGTGCGCGGCCGCGCACACTTCTCTCTCTTCGTGCACCACTTCACACAAGAGAGGCAGTGAGGTGGGAAAATTGACCAGCAGCTGCGCGAAGTACATTCAACTGCATGATCGTGCAACATTGTGTACGAGGAATTTTAGTAGGGGTTAATTTTGACATTTTACAAACTTCTCCTGGAGCTATATATCGTTTTGAGTCATCTAAATTTGGTTATCTTGGATTTTTGGAGAAGAAATGCTTGGAGGCTTGGAGTATTCACTATTTTTGCACTTCCTTTCATCGATCCAATACCGAAGTTTGGATAGAAATCAGTTGTACTGAATTCTAGTTTGCTCTCTTCTTATCTATTTCTTTTTGCTACAATTATGGAGTAGATTACATTAGAGTTTTTGACGGACATGGTGTCTTGAGACTTATGTGTTGATTAACGTCGTTTCTTGCTTGAATTATCATATGGAGTTTTGAACTTTAAGCATGTGAATTCCTTATTTTAGTTTAATTGAAAGAGGAACTACTTTATTGAATATTTATGCAAGCTTGTTGTGGTTGAATTGCAATTCTTTTTAGTAATCGCAGGAGCTTTCTTGAATTGTGTTTCACCAAAGATAGGAAAATATTTGAAAAGAAGTTTTCTATCTATTTAAATTCATTCGATAGTTTTTGCATATGTTCTTGAGTTAAGTTAGTCTATTCTTGATGATAGTTAGTTCATTCGAAAGGAAAACTAAGTATCGCAGGTAGACTAATCATTCGTTGAAATTGAAAGAGTCAATGAAATCTTTGAAAAGAACTTGAACGATTAATAATCATATGTATTTCTCTTGCACTAGTCTCGTCATTGCCCTTATTTCTCTTATTGATAATAATCCTTGATCAATTACTAGATTTTTATAATTCTACAATAGTAAAATTTGTTACTCGTTGTTTACACAACAAACTTTAAAGATTGGATTTCCTGGATAATACTGAGCAAGACCTTGTTGAATCATTAATTAAACTAATCCCTGTGGATACGATCTTAACTATACTATTTTTGGCTAGCGAATCGCTTAAGAAAATTAAATTGTGTTTTGCAATCGTCAAAAGACCATTGCAAAGACACAATTTCACAAAGAAGCACCTTATCAGGAGAGGTTTCAAACATGTGTCTTCTAATATATTGTATTTGTATTCTACTACACTATAAGAACCATTGTTATTCCAATTATGTATTAAATATGGTATTTCAAATCCGTGTCTTCTAATAATTCTACTACACTATAAGGACCGTTGCTATTCCAATGATGTATTAAATATGATATTTCAAACCTGTGTCTTTAATATACTGTATTTGTATTCTACCACTCTATAAGGACTGTTGCTGTTCTAATTATGTATTAAATATGTTATTTTAAACACGTGTCTTCTAATACACTACCGATATGTATTTTGCCCTTTAACCTTATCAAGATTTGGGGATTGGTAGCAGTTGAAACTACTTAATGAGGTCCTTTGGGGCCTGAGAAAGGGGTTCCATCATACTTATCTATGCCTTAGTTCAGTAATAATAGACTAGGCGTGCAGGTAAATTTATTGTATCCAGATGAACTGATTATTAGAATAGTCAAATATTACACAATATTATCAAAATATTAATCTCATAGCATTTTGTTAATATAATGACAAATGACATCATAAAGAGGGCTCGTGGTACCTGCTGCCCACCCTTCCTCCTCTACTTTGAGAACCGTGTCTCATTCGTACCAAACAGACAATGAAGCTATATCAATAAGAAATTCCTCGGCTTAGATAAAAAAATTAATCTACTTTTGTCCTTTTAATTGACATAGACCCCGAAGGGAATTCTCCAAAGTGGGATTGTTTATTAACTCAGTCTCCGATGAAGAAGGTTTAAGCATGCTTTGACTTAGCCTTGTGATCCGCTAATTCATCTATTTTTCTGGTATTCGGCGCGGAATATAATCCTAAAGTACTACAAAGACTCAAATATAGTCAATCAAGAAGGTGGTAAGACCCTAATGGGAGAAGCGCCAGTCGCGTAGGGCGATCGGGCCAGACCGAGTCATAAAGGCTTTGATGACTCAAGGTTCATATTAGGGAAATGAGAGTGAGGGAAAGAGGGGGCAGCCCTCGGCCCAATCATCCATTTCGCTCCAACAGACAGTCATGGTTCTGTAGTCAAAGCAAAGTCTTAAGAATGGTTCGGGTGGGGGATCCAATACCAAGACGTTTGGGAGAAAAAGAAAAGCGCGCTAAGAAAGGTTGCTTCTGTCGCCATTTATGTGCAACAGTCCACCAGTAGCGAAAGAGAGGGTTACTGTATATACAAGAGTCTTCCAGATTGTAACAATGGAGAAGTAGGAAGACTTTGGCGATTCATAATAGAAGGGGTATCTAGAATATCTATGTCCCAGGACATAGAAGATTAATAATGAAAGATGAGGAAGAGTATACTCTATAGTGAGATAGTAATTCTCCTAATCGACTACTTATTATGATAATTAACATTCCACTTAAAAATGAAAAACGACTCTCCAGGCGATTGCCTTTTTTTTTTTAATATTCATATTTATATCATCTGCAATAATTTTTGGGACTGACCTAAACTCCTTTCTTTTTCCATTTAGCTTTATTGTTTGTTCGGGTTTGTAACTATGTGACCACTGGAAGTGGAAGATATATTTGATGAGACTTCATCAGATGATTGTACAAGAAGGAACTAGATAGATTAGAGAGAGAAAAAGAATAGATGTTTACCATAGTGCCCGGTTTTTTCTTGATTTTCAATTGATGAACAAGAAGGAAAATGGAACAATTAGATTTTGGACTCGCCCCCGGCTACGTGTCCTTTAGATCGTTCGCCCGTCCAACACCAACATCCTTCCTCAAATAGTCTAGCAATTCCCCTCTCATACTTTCTAGATTCTGGAGAGTCACTTTTTTTATAATCAACAAAGCCTTTAAGAACTAGAAAGATCTCACTTCCGTTTACTCAGACACCTCTTTCTTATCAAAGACTCTGGAAGCAGGAACTCATCGGTAGCGACTCTTACCACTGCAACCTAGGCACTCAGACCTTGGAGATGATCTGTCTGTCCACCGTTACCACTAACCTCTACTTTGAAGTGAAGCGACTTCCTCTGTAAAAAAAGAAAAGAACGTTGTAACGAGATTGCATAGGTCCAACATAATCGTCCTAACAAGAAGCCAAAGATGGGTGAGGATTAATTAGTTAGCTAACAATGTTGACGTTGAAGTAGGAATGTCATGGGAGCCTACCTGGAAAAGTACTCCCATAGTCGACACCTATGTTAGACAGTTTGGTTTCTCCATCGACAATGTGATAGACGAGGCCGTAAATAAATATGCTAAGTTCTAAAATATTTTTGGTTGAGCTTTCAGTAAGACCTTATTTCTCAACTCACTAGACGGGGAATATGCATACAGTAAAATATGACTACGCCCCGACCCGAGTCCCCACGTCCACTTTTCTCCGTCCGCAACCCAATAAGTTGGCAAAAGAGAAAAGGGGCTCGACGGGGAGAGGAGTGTACCATGAGAGAAGAAAGGAGGTCAACCTCTTTCAAATATACAACATGGATTCTGGTAATGTAGTTGGACTCTCATATCGATCCGAATGAATCATCCTTTCCGCGAATAAATTTTTCGACCCAAAAAGATCCACAGAGTTGTCATATGCGGTACTATGAGGCGCACGAATTTATTGATCTTCTTTTGTTTGTGCTTCCACTCGAGCTTTCCAAAAATACTAAAATAGTGTTCGACCTTGGTTGAAACAATTATAGGTGCCAATGTACCGATTTCACTAGTAGAGCACTTTCTTCAATAGGCCTTCCCGCAGCTGAGGCAATGGACAATATCGAATCCCTAGCAAATAAATTATGAGGCATAATTTGGAATGAGATTCAGTAAATACTATAGATATGATCTTTCCCATAAAGCTAGGCATGCAAAATCTATATTCTAGAGCAAGTCAGAAGACTAGCTATAAGTTTTTTTAGGGTTAGGATTAAAAAAGACCAGCTCACATAGTATGAACTAAAAACTATATAAGCTCAGCTAGCGAGCCCCTATGCGATAGCTAGATCAGAGCGAGACTCTCAAATTGACCTGACCTTTCTAGTGCCCAGTGAAAAATATTTTGATTTTTTAGCACAAGTTTGTTGGTAAAAAACTTAAATGGATTCAAGTAGAGTTTTCTCGAACGTATTAATAAGCTAGACCACGTAATGGTCGACAGTATTCCTGCCATACCCGAATTCCTATTATTTAGAATTAGAAGCTTCACCAGAAGCAAGCAAGATGAGGTCGCTCTGTTTCGTAGACAAGGCAACCTGAGAGCGAGGCAAGACGGGAAGGGGCTAAGACTTACGATTCGAAGACCAAGTCAGAGCCTCAGAATCAAAGAGAGGCAAAATAATAGAATTCATGGAGATCTTGGCCTTTGATGAAGATGAACTGATATACCGACATTCTCTTCTAACTCAGTATCATAGTCTATACCCTATTGTTGGTTGTAGCCTTTGGCTACCATGTGACCCTTGTGGCGATCAATATAGAATTAGCCGGATCATCCGAAGTATGAACATAATCGCCTTTGTTTTGAAGGCCTAGCGAGTTCTTTTTTTTTCTCAAAGGCGATCCTTTTCTTTCCTCGGATGTGCCCCTCAACCTTGGAGAGTGTTCTATCCAACATGCTACTAGTCTCTGCGATTACTTCTGTAATTACAATAATTCTAATCTATTAGCTCTAAAGCCTTGTCCATAGGGACCTCGTGGCATACAACCAAAATGACTCCCGCTAGATAGTCGCCCCTTTCTCTATTTTTACAGCGGTATTCTTGAAGCAAAGCTTCCCGATCACCTGCCTCTTTGTGTGCAAATGCTTTTCATGATCTCCAGCTCATTCCCATCTTAGGGTGATCCTTTTGTTGACGGATGCTCTTATTACACTCGTAGTCTTGCATCAACGCTAATTCAACTATTTCATTGATCCAAGGATGAATTTTCCTTAGCCCTATGTAATGATATACCTTTTGTCCTTGAAAATCGGCTGGGTATAGTGGGAAAGAGTTTGAAGATCTAGTCACATATCACATTATTACGAATTGTGTGTGATCAGAAGCACACCTTTTGTAGCCAAACTAAACTATGACCTTCTTTGAACTTCGACTTTTGTTAAGACTACATCCATTATAGTAGAAAATAATCTTTTATGTATCCCAACTCATAGAGAGTTCTGTCACTTGGTCTTGACCCCACAAAGCGGTAGCGAATGAGACAATAAATGACTTAAGGAAGTTGTCTAACCCATAGAAAGAGTTGGAGGCAGCTGAGTACTAACGTAATTCTATGATATCCGTGGAACTTCGGGGCTCTCAGGTTCAGCTAGGTCCATAGTTCCAAAATTTATACGCGAATCAAGATCGATAAAAGGAAGTTTTATAATCACCGACTCAAACCCATTAGATTTGTTGCTTGCCTTCCGCACATTGATCTATCTAGTTCAATTTTGACTAATCTAAATCTATGTACTGAGTAAAAGCGAAATATCTTCTCTCAATTCTTGGCACATGAAAGCCCCATGACCGACCGAACCGAGGCTGGGTAGATAGAGGAAGAGAAGATTTTTTAAATGAGCTCGGGTAGGCCCTGGGGGAGAAGTTATAGACATATTACCATACTTTATATCTTGAGTACTTCATTTAATTTCTTCTGCAGTATTAGGATTTGGCGGCTTGATCCCGCTTACTAGATTTCTCATTTGTTAAGTTTTTGTCTGAGTGGGAGGGAGATAAGGATATCTCATCTTAACAATGAATCAAATGTGGTACCGGCATGAAAAGGTTTGAATCCTTTAACTCCAGATTATGAACACCCAATCAGATCTGTCAAGAATGAGCTGACGACTACAAGGGAAGCAACTGACTGTAGTCCTTGAGCCCGCAAGCCAAAAATTTAACTTGAACCTACCTTTTCTAAGAAATATCATCAATGGAAGCGAGAGTGCATGCATGACTTTAGGGAAGTCATATTGTTGTGGATAATGCCACCCATGATCGTACTAGGCTTGGGATAACTAGAGTAAAGGTTGAAGTCGACATTCTCAGAGAGTTCCGGGAGTCTGACCTTGTCCTTTCTTTTAATTGTCTGGGCCGTCATGAGTGTCGTATTTCGGGGCCTCAAGCATATGTAGGCCTATTAGCCATGAAGTACACATAAGTGGGAATGAGCAAAAAGGACGGTTATAAGGCATCTAGATGAGCTATTTTCAGTTGGTCATAACCAGGACTCTTAGGTTAGGGGGACAAGATGTTAAAGTGAAAAGAACTTTATTTTTTGAATTTTAAATAAGAATAATTATCCGATCAAGGGCTAACCCACGCACATAGAAGGAAGAAGCTGCTTCCAAAATAAGGTCATCGACCAGTAAGACGACTTGTAGAAGACTCCCTCCTTATACCTAGTAGAGGCAATTAATTGTTCTGATTCTACATATTGATCATTTTGAACTAAAAGAAAACTTTTGGGTGGAATATTCACATTTGACAGCTAAAAATAGCCCTTTTCAACAAGATTGTGAGCAGCTGAAAAGAAGAGAGAAAAGAGCTCCAATATGAAATAGAAATCGTTATAGACGTTGAGATGCTTGAATAGCTGCAGTCTACCCTTTTTGTTAAATGGATCTCCTACCTCAACTGTTAATAAGTGGCGGCAAGACTTGAATCCTGGACCTCTGCCTGCTCTACTATGGTGAATTGTGTGAACCGTCATGCTTTTGGTCCCAAATCCTTGGGGTTGCTTTTTTCCAATAAACGCTGGTTACATTTTTTAAAGTTATTTATACAAGTAACCGGTTTATGGATGAGCTTGGTAAGTTTACCAAAGATGAAAATAATTTATTTGATATTATGGATATTTGGTTACGGAGGGACCGTTTTGTTTTTGTAGGCGGTCCGGTCTATTGCTCTTTCCTTGTGCCTCTGTTTTAGTTCTCTCCAGCTTCTAGATAATATCTCGCTTCAAGCGCTCTAACCTTTCCTAATAAATTCCCCTGGAACTACTATATTCGAATGACATCTTTACTATTTCGAATTCAGAGTTTGTAGTGTGAAAGTAAAGATAGATGTACTTGATGCCTCACCCAAGAGAGAGACTAAGTCCTAGTACCCTTGCCAAATGGTGATTCTGGTAGTGAAAGAAAGCACATACCTAACTCGTTATGCTTGGCGTGATCCCGTGCTACGCTATTTGATCGAGATTCGAAATACCCTTCTTCGCCGCCTCAGGAAACAATATTCTGAATTTCTTCATTCGAAGTGAATTCTTAGCCTATTTCTATATTATTTTTAGATTCAAAGACTAACCACAAAATCGGTCAGCCAGTCCGTCTAGTAATTGATTATGTATTCAAGGTAGGCTATTTCGTCCTAGCTTTCTAATTTATTTGTCCTAACAGCATTCGAAGCCACTGCTCCTGCAAACGGTGATGTCTCAATTCCCATTGGTCGGTCTGCTATCCGAAACAAATCTCTGTCCAAGTAATCTTGAATCAGATTCCTGAAATTTACACATTATTTGCAGAGCCAAGGCATGACATAGATAGTAGACAGTCAGCTCTCTTACAACCAGTTACTGCGATTGATAGAGGAGAGAGTGCTAGTCTAACTGCCAATATGAGTATGATAATAAATAAAGGATCTTCCAGTCCTAGAATAGCTAATGTGGGTATTTTGGTTTGTAGGTACTAAAACTGTTTGAAAATGAGGTGGGCCCTCTAAGTGTTGAAATATTACAAAAAAGGAATAATTATTGTTGTAATATTATAAATTTGTAAAGAGTAATCCTTGGATATTCTAATGCACTATCAGGACCATTCTATTTTTTCCCGAATTTAATTGTATTAATTAAGGTATTTCAAAATAAGTTTAACGTATTTTATCATTTAAGCTTATCAAGATTTGGGGATTAATATATGCAATGATTATTATTTTATCATTTAAGCTTATCAAGATTTGAAGATTAATATATGCAATGAGTATTTAGAGTAGCATGCAAGTGCATTTATTGTAACCAGACGAACTGTTTATTAGAATATTCAAAGATCACAAACACAAAACCCCAAATTAATACTTAAATTATCTTTTTTTAATTCAAAAACATGATTATCAAAATATTAATCTCATGGAATTATATTTTTACATGACCTAAAACATCATTATTGTTCAAATATTACAAATAAATCATCTCTAAAGAGTAATCCTTAGATATTGTTCAACATTACAATTTTGTAAAGAGTAATCCCCGGATATTGTAATGTTCGAAATGTAGTTAATGTCGCATGCAGTTGATGTGTAATTACACATTATTTCTAGTAATTAATACGTCAAGTAACTAATTTTATGCTTTTAACATACTTTTTAGTCACCAAGTTAAGTTTTTACAATTTTAATTGATGGGGTTATTAATAATTTATAAGTATTTTAATATACTTTAATAATATGCTACAATAATCTCCCAGAATCATATTATTAATAGACTCTAGTTGTTCTTCTTCCCTTGTCAAATCACTTCGTAAAACGAAGTGATTTAATGGATCAATGCACCAATTTACGCAGTGGATCACTACATCACGAAACACCAGTTTTCCACCTTATCACTCCTATAAATTCAACACCCACACCTCTCCCTCTTCTCACTTGCAATATTTATCCATTTTCAAATTTAAATTTTCTTCATCTTCCAAAATGCCTCCAAGGAGAAACTACCAACACTTGTATCCAGACTGTATCAATTTAAGAGCTGATTTGAATCGGCTAACTCAACGTATCAATAGAGATGTTGAGTGTCATGAGATAAACATTCAGTGCATTGCTCATATGCTAAGGTTCCTATGTCTTTTGGCGGGAATTGAGATGGATGATCTGATCCCCCCCTCCCAACTCCCCTCCTCATGTTTAAGTTTTTATATTATGTATGGCAGTATGAGTTTCTTTAATATAATATATGAAATATTAATGTATGTTTTTATTATTATACATGAATGAATATTTTAGTTATCTATTTTGGTGTTGTGTGTTTTTCTGTTTTGCATATGTATTACTCGCTTATATGCGCCACTAGACCAACTAGACCCACTAGACACGATTCTGTTTATTTGTGTATTTCACCACTAGACGCACTAGACAGATCACAAGTTATAATCACAAGTTGCAATTGCATGCTTTATACTTAGGCAAATTTATAGGAATATTTCCCTACTAGATGCACTACACGGAAAAATCGTTATAATATTTAAGCGATTAATGGTGGAAGAGAAAATCTAATAATGGTAATATAACAAAAATCGATATATTTGCAATTAATGAATTAGTATTGATAAATAAATTATTTTCAAATATAATAAATAAATTGTGTTAATAAAATTTGCATTGCATGCTTCATCCTTAGGTAAATTTACGGGAATATTTTGCCACTAGACGCACTAGACGAGAAAATATGTTATAGTAATTATCTAGTTAATGGTGGAAGAAAAAATCGATAATGGTAATATAACAAAAATTTGATATATTTGCAATTAATGAATTAGTATTGGTAAATAATTTAATTTTTAAATTAATAAATAAATTGAGATAATAAAATTTGCAATTGCATGCTTCATCCTTAGGCAATTTACAAGAATATTTTGTCACTAGATTTTAAACATTCTCCCAAATATAATAAATTGGGAACTCAAACGAAACTTAAATAATCGTTCCAAAAAATAACAACAAAGACTCAAATAACTTCTTTATTGGCGAGTCTCATAGCCATTTTGACCAACATCTCTCACTTCTTCATTGCCAACCTCGCTAGTTATCTCGACAAGACATCATTTATTCTTCCATCGGGTGATCGATCTTCACTAGCAACACAAAATCGGCAACCTCACCAAAGCAACATGATCGGATAGAGAATTAGAAGAGCCATCACTATTGAGGACATTGGCGAGAATCACTCAAAGGAGAACGAGCAACAACATTGCAATTATGATCATCAACATGATCAAGTAGAGGATTAGAAGAGCCATCACTATTGGGGATGTCAGGATCACTCAAAGGAGAACCAACAACAGCATTTCCATCACTATTGTGGACATTGGCAGGATCACTCAAAGGAGAACCAGCAATAACATTCATTGGATCACGAGTTAATAAAAGTAAATAACACAAAAAAATTGACAATAGATCGTAATAGACCATAAATTTTTTTACTAACACGAAGTGACATTAGCTATGGCAAATTGCAATGCCTTTTCGATCCGCTTCTTACTCAACCTAATTGAAGGAGAAACACATTTAGAATGAAATCTTGGTTTTTTATCGAACAATTTGCGAATGGAAACTAGTTCTTCCTCAATTGATGTCAATCTATTTGCAATGACACTCGCAAAGACCACAATGGTTGCACGTCTCTTTACCTAGTCCTCCAAGATCTTGATATTGAAATTGTTCTTCATCATGATCATGTCCATCTCCACTACCATATGCAAGTTTCTTTTTCACGCGAAATTAACAAGTATCATCAATCTCCTCTTTAGGGCATCAATATTCGGGTTCGGTACTTCACCGTCAAAAAGGTACACGATTTACAATGTAGTCATTTTTATTTTTCGTGTCATCAGAGTGTAGAAAAGGTCTCACCACCTCAATTTAACAAAAAAATAACAACGGGTTAAATCGGAATAGGCAAATACCAACCTAATTTCTAATACATTAATATGTCCGTATCATTACCACATGATTTGTCAATTTCATTTTTTAATGGATCAACATGCTCAAACTTCTCCTTCGTTCGCCATTTCAAAATTTTTGGAATTGGCAAAGGACGTTCTTTAGATTAGGCAACAATTTCCCCAACAAATGACATATCTTCATACGCTCATACCTATAATAAACATATAAGTAAAATAATCAGTAAGATAGACTAGTAAGAAGTCACTAATCTATAACAATATAATTTACATATTGGTATGTAATAAACTACTTACAACGAAGACCCATGGGTATAAAGAGCATAATGTGGTGGTTTCTATTTTTCATGAGATTGTTTATCTCCTCCTTCTTCAAATATTCAAAGGTTAGATTGAAGCATTCCTTGCTTCATTAATATTTCTCAAAGAATTTAATACTATCCGCCACGGTGATTCACTACTTATCAACCTTTTTCACAACATCGCGAGCCAACAAAATGGTATGGACAAATACAATCATTACGGTCTTAAACTTTTCTAATTTGGTCAATATGCCATCTTTTAACCAATTTCGGGAGCGTACCCGTGGTCAACCCCATGCGTCCAATTTTCTTTCTTAGTTTATTCTAAAATTTCAAACATTTTGTGAAAATCGTCTTCTTCTTTTTCTCACTCGGAAAATCTCC
The DNA here is from genome assembly GCA_034509755.1 of Anisodus tanguticus. Taxonomy (NCBI): domain Eukaryota; kingdom Viridiplantae; phylum Streptophyta; class Magnoliopsida; order Solanales; family Solanaceae; genus Anisodus; species Anisodus tanguticus. Next base: position 32,796,255 of record CM067548.1, read on the forward strand.
ACAATTCAAACTCGTGATCAGTGCAAACTCCCTCAAATCAATACAATGGGGCACTCCCCCCACTATGAACCACAACTCATGCTTCTTCTCATTCTTTGTAACTTGACGAAGAAGAAGAGATTGAACAAATTTTCCATTGAATCCATTCCATTCTTTTGACATTGATAAAAAATTGGCCAAGACTAATTTGGTCAATATACCATCTTTTAACCAATTTCAGGAGCGTACTCGTGGTCAACCTCATGCGTCAAATTTTCTTTCTTAGTTTATTCTAAAATTTCAAACCTTTTGTGAAAATCGTCTTCTTCTTTTTCTCACTGGGAAAATCTCCACAATTCAAACTCGTGATCAATGCAAACTCCCTCAAATCAAAACAACAGGGCACTCCCCCCACTATGAACCACAACTCATGCTTCTTCTCATTCTTTGTAACTTGACGAAGAAGAAGAGATTGAACAAATTTTCCATTGAATCCATTCCATTCTTTTGACAATGATAAAAATTGACCAAAACATGGGGATTACAATATTTTCTAAGTTCTTGATCTCTGATGATTGCTAGCAATTCGGAAAAAACTGTCATCCTAGACCTCATTGAGATCTTGCCAAGAAAAGTATAACCAAACTTAGCCCTCTATGTGGTCAATCCGTAACTTGCGAGGTCTATTTCCATCTCAACATCATTGTTTTTTTCCTCTTCTTCTTATTCTTCATCATCATCATCATCATCATCTTTTTCCTCCTCTTCTTCTGCAGGTTCTTTTTCATCATCTTCTTGTTGTTCTTCTTCCTCCTCCTCCTCCTCCTCCTCCTCATCATCATCTTCCTCTTCTTCTTCTTGTTCTTCTTCTTCATCATCATTTTTTTCCTACACCTCTTCTTCTGGTTCTTCATCATTATCATTATATTTCCTTTCATCTTCAACACTATTTCCACTTCTTCTTTCTAAACATCACTATTTTTTTTTCTTCTACTCATGAATTAGAATCCTTTTCTCATATATTCATAAAATTGGACAACACAATGTCGTCGGCCACAAAGTCATCGTCGTTGTCCTCCACTCTCAATCTTTTCCGACCTTGCATGTTATTTTCAGCGGACTCCACCATTGATTTACCTTTTCCACCAGATGTTTTACTTTCCAATTTGCTTTATCCTATAGGTTTTTTACTTTTCAATTTCTCCTTATATTCTTGTTTTTTCGTCCTAGCCGTGAATATAATAAAAATTCCAAGTTAAACATTGTGAAAGACAAATAAAAAAGGAAATTTTACAAATCGATATCGAAAAATAAAAAAGAAGGATAAAATTAGGGTTTTATACTTATATTTCTCTTCAAGGTAATGTAAATTTTGAAATCACAAACTTTCGGGGGAAGTTGAAGAAGGGGATATTCAAGAACTTCGAATCATAGTTAATGTATTTCCTCAAGTTTTTGGTAATTTCGAGAAGCGTGAAGATCGCATAATGGATTTGGGGGGGGGGGGGGGGGATGACGGTGAAGAAAGCCTAGTTGGAGCCTAAATTCGTGGTTTTTTTATTAGTTTAAAACTTAACCCTGATATTTTTAAAAATACAAACAGGCCCCTGCGTGTTTGCTAATCCTTGCATTAATAATTTTTTAGACAAAAATAATTTTTTTTAAAATGGAACCCGGTCACTTAGAAAAAAACTTGAGTCGTAACTCTATATGAAGCTAACTCAGACCTCCTCTTATTAGAACTAGGTTTTATAACTGCCGAGAACGCAACTTACAGTTACAGAATATAGGCTTGAGGGACATGATCCGCGCCAAAGAGAAGTAGGATGAGGGGTCCTGGCGCCTCAATCTTCCTTGTATCCCTTGCCCGCCTAATAGGAAAATTTGAGCTTATCTCTGGTAAAGTCTGGATATAGAGCGACAAGATAAGACATATTCAATTAGTAGGGGTAAGATAAATGCATAAAAATATAATCCGTCCAATTTGTTGAAGCTGCCGGTTAATGATCTTTTTATTTATTATCATATTTAATTTTGACCCGTCTATTTATTAATTCAATTAATTTTAATCTGATCAATTCAACTCATCTAAAAGGTGGGCTGATTTGGATCAAATAGATAGCTCAAATTGACCAATGAAATTTTTTGTCAATTTTTTTTTATTTTTTTCCGTATATATTCGATATAGCCATGGGCCCAGGACAAAGGAAAAAAAGTTATTCGGTAAAATATTATAAAAACGAAACACTGAAATTCAAACTTGATAAAAGTTGGACAGGCCGGTTCGACTTTGAACCATTATTTAGCTTGTCTTGACTCAACTCATCTTAGCGAAAATAATCTTTGAGCGAGTTATATAATAACGTCCCACCCATTTGTTACTCAGTTACATTTTAATCCGCCTAAATTGATCAGCTTAATCCGTTCATATGGTCCTACGTATATTCAACTATTAAACAAATGATATCTAGTGCTCATCATATGTCCTCCCCCCCTCCGCCCGCCACCAAAAAGGAAAACAAAAGAAGAAGATAAAGCTATGATCATTATAGAAAGGAGACGTGAAAAAGGGGTTACTGCATATTTCATGCATGCACGTATCCTAATTGTGTTTTGGGATTCTATGTTTCACGTTGGATTTTATTAAAAGTATGTAACGTAGATGTTGTGAATTTGTAGTGCGACTTTACTAATATTAATTCAAAGTCACATAGAGTTGGGACAATTGCCATCTGATATTTTCATCCTCAAGTCTACTTTTGTTTGTTTTCAACTAGTAAATACTTCAACATGTGTTTAATTCCATGCATGTGATGCATCATGCTATTATATGTAACCATGTCTTATTTTGCTTAATCTCTATTAAGAGTCACACATCAGAAATAGAATTGGAACATAGACTCCTTATATGGACTTGGTCAATCACCACCCAACAAGCTAGTTTTTGGGGTTGAGTTAGGCCCAAGATCCATTCTTTACATGGTATCAGAGCCAGACTCATTCCAAGTCTTTGTTTGTCGATATTGGACTCCCAAATTATATTGTTCATGCTCCAGTTAACGAGGTCTGGGCGTGCGGGGGAGTGTTAAGAGTCACACATTGGAAATGGAATGAGAACATAGACTTCTTATATGGACTTGAACAATCTTCACCCCACAAGCTAGCTTTTGAGGTTGAGTTAGACCCAATATACATTATTTACTATATCAACTATTGCTCCCAAATACCTAGTAGCCTATACTTCCCTAGAGAGTAGAGACCAAAATAATCCATGAATAACCACAAATAAGCTCCGTATCCATAAACAATAGTCAACTTAGGATAAATCTAGTCGAACTTGTAATAGTATCTACCTAATCTATTTCTGACTTAGTTCCTAATTCAATCGTAATTAATTAATTCATGCATGTGATGCTATTTCCAAAAATTGGCTATAGAAATCACTAGGTAAAAGTTCCAATATATCAAATGGAAGCAAGTACAACTCCATGAACGTTGGACTAGTTTAAATTTTAAATGGGAAGAGGAAAGCTGCAATGCGTTTTATGAGCATTATTTTTCTATATATTCAATGTTTATATTATATAGCAGAACACAATACACTTTCTACCAAAAAAAAAAAAGAACACTACACTACAAAACATTCAATTAATATTCAAATGTATAAGAAACATAAGCTGGCCATCTGATTGAGCTTTTTACTCTCAATTCTTCTAATTAAAATAAGGTCTGGTAGATATTTCCATGTGATTGCATATGTTGGATAGATATCTGAAGTCTTATCCCAACTGACCAACATGACCAAATTGCAAGAAAAACCTAACTTTCATTGAAGTCTAAAAGCAACTAATTAAAAATCTTTACTTCTTTTAACTTCTATCCATGAAAGTACAACATTAACACTGACATTTCAATCACTCAAAGCCTATAAATATCCCTCTAAACAACTTCAATTCCTCATCACCTCCATTTGATCAGTCGTTTGAATCCCTCCAAAATCTTTGTAGCAATTTCCCCTTTGCAAAATGAGTCCCTTAGCAATTTTCCCACTTTTCTTCATCTTCTTCTTCAACTTATCACTAGCATCAAATACCATGTACAATGTCCAAAATTATGGAGCAAATTCCAATGGAAAAACTGATTCATCAAAAGCCTTTTTGAGTGCATGGGCAGCAGCCTGTGTTTCTACTAGCCCGGCCACTATTTACGTGCCACGTGGAAATTACTTGATTCGCAATGCATACTTTAATGGCCAAAATGCAAGAGCAAGGCTATTACTATACGCATTGATGGGACTCTCTTAGCTCCCTCTGATTATAATGTCATTGGCAATGCCGGAAATTGGATAAAGTTCGAAAAAGTCACAGGAATTTCCATCTATGGTGGAACCTTTGATGGACAAGGTGCTGGTCTTTGGGCTTGCAAGACCTCTGGCAAGAGTTGCCCCAAGGGAACTACGGTACGTTAAGTTTTTCATGTAAAATATTTCTGAATATATAATTAATTATTGGATGATCAATTAGTAAGAGGTTAAAAGTTAAGATAGTTATAAGAAAATGACTTTCATAATAAGTGAGGAAGTAATTTCCCTATTTTGACGGAAACCAAAATCAGGAAAAAAATGAATTCCTCATGAAAAAAATTGTTTTCCTGAAAAATAAATTTCGGACGGTGTTAGATTCCATACTGGTTAGGGATTTAATAATAAACTTCATTATATGGTCTTAGACAATCCTCACTTCATGAGCTAACTTTTCAATGCGAGTTAGGCCCAAAGTCATGTTTTTTTGTATCAAAGCCTAGGTTCATCCTAATATCTTAGTTTATTGATGTTGGACCTCTATATATGTTATATTGTCCACGCACCATATGTCCAGCTCTGAGCATGACGGAGAGGGCGGGGGTGTTAGATTCCACATATGTCCAGCTCTTAGCATGACGGCTGATGATAATTTTAAAATGGGCCTCCTACAATAACTGTCTTGAATCCTTCTCACATGAGTATTAGCTTTTAAAGTTTAGTTAGAAACAATTTATTTTTATCAGTACCAAACATACTCGTAGTGCCAAGAAAGAATTAAATATTATGTCAAACTAGCACTTTCTTTTTTGTTTTATGTCAAACTAGCACTATCATCTTTTTTCAATTTCACATTAAATTTTGGTGCAGGCATTGGCTTTTTACAACTCAAACAACATCATAATGAGTGGTGTAACTGCACAAAATAGCCAAATGTTTCATATATTGGTAGACGGATGCCGTAATGTGAAGCTACAAGGAGTGAAGGTGTTAGCTCCAGGAAATAGCCCCAACACTGATGGAATTCATATAAAATTGTCATCAGCCGTTAGCATTATGAACTCACATATTGGTACTGGAGATGACTGTGTCTCTATTGGCCCTGGAAATTCTAACATATGGATCGAAGACATTGCTTGTGGCCCTGGCCATGGAGTAAGGTTTGGAACATAACATAAAATTCCTATTTATTAAAAAAAAGATTTCTTTTTATTAGTAAGTTAATTTTCACTTTTATTGGTTTATGTTTTTAACATATTCAACTAAAATATATGTTAAAAATTAACTTGTTGTTATTGCAGCATTGGAAGCTTAGGCTGGAAATTGCAAGAGCCAGGAGTTCAAAATGTGACAATTAAGGCTGTAAATTTCACTGGAACAACTAATGGTGTGAGAGTTAAAACTTGGGCAAGGCCTAGCAATGGTTTTGTCAGAAGTGTTCACTTTCACCATATTGTTATGGTTAACGTTAAAAATCCAATCATCATAGACCAAAATTATTGCCCTAATCATGAAAGTTGTCCTCAACAGGTATTGATTGAACAAGTTAATTAATTTATCACAATGGTGATAAAATTAAAGCATATTCCCTTACCTTAATCTAATTACATTATTCATTTTCCTTTTTAGGGCTCGGGCATAAAGATAAGTGATGTGACTTATCAAGATATACATGGAACATCGGCTACAAAAATTGCAGCGAAGTTTGATTGTAGCAAAACTAATCCATGCAGCGGCATAACACTTGAAGATGTCAATCTTACTTACAAAGATCATCCGGCTGAAGCTTCATGTGTTAATGCTGGAGGAAGAGTTTCTGGTTTAGAAGAACCTACTAATTGCTTATAAGAAAATATTCGATAATAATTTGTTTGTATAATATCATACTGGAGTATGTACTTTCACAAGAATGAAATTAAAAGTTGTGATTATATTATAAAGGAAATTTGATTGTAATATAAAAATTTAATATGTACCTCATGTAACAATTAATGTTGTTTGAAATGTACTACATTCCTATTCTCCGTCCGCAACCCAATAAGTTGGCAAAAGAGAAAAGGGGCTCGACGGGGAGAGGAGTGTACCATGAGAGAAGAAAGGAGGTCAACCTCTTTCAAATATACAACATAGATTCTGGTAATGTAGTTGGACTCTCATATCGATCCGAATGAATCATCCTTTCCGCGAATAAATTTTTCGACCCAAAAAGATCCACGAGTTGTCATATGCGGTACTATGAGGCGCACGAATTTATTGATCTTCTTTTATTTGTGCTTCCACTCGAGCTTTCCAAAAATACTAAAATAGTGTTCGACCTTGGTTGAAACAATTATAGGTGCCAATGTACCGATTTCACTAGTAGAGCACTTTCTTCAATAGGCCTTCCCGCAGCTGAGGCAATGGACAATATCAAATCCCTAGCAAATAAATTATGAGGCATAATTTGGAATGAGATTCAGTAAATACTATAGATATGATCTTTCCCATAAAGCTAGGCATGCAAAATCTATATTCTAGAGCAAGTCAGAAGACTAGCTATAAGTTTTTTTAGGGTTAGGATTAAAAAAGACCAGCTCACATAGTATGAACTAAAAACTATATAAGCTCAGCTAGCGAGCCCCTATGCGATAGCTAGATCAGAGCGAGACTCTCAAATTGACCTGACCTTTCTAGTGCCCAGTGAAAAATATTTTGATTTTTTTAGCACAAGTTTGTTGGTAAAAAACTTAAATGGATTCAAGTAGAGTTTTCTCGAACGTATTAATAAGCTAGACCACGTAATGGTCGACAGTATTCCTGCCATACCCGAATTCCTATTATTTAGAATTAGAAGCTTCACCAGAAGCAAGCAAGATGAGGTCGCTCCGTTTCGTAGACAAGGCAACCGAGAGCGAGGCAAGACGGGAAGGGGCTAAGACTTACGATTCGAAGACCAAGTCAGAGCCTCAGAATCAAAGAGAGGCAAAATAATAGAATTCATGGAGATCTTGGCCTTTGATGAAGATGAACTGATATACCGACATTCTCTTCTAACTCAGTATCATAGTCTATACCCTATTGTTGGTTGTAGCCTTTGGCTACCATGTGACCCTTGTGGCGATCAATATAGAATTAGCCGAGATCATCTTAAGTATGAACATAATCGCCTTTGTTTTGAAGGCCTAGCGAGTTCTTTTTTTTTTTTTCTCAAAGGCGATCCTTTTCTTTCCTCGGATGTGCCCCTCAACCTTGGAGAGTGTTCTATCCAACATGCTACTAGTCTCTGCGATTACTTCGTAATTACAATAATTCTAATCTATTAGCTCTAAAGCCTTGTCCATAGGGACCTCGTGGCATACAACCAAAATGACTCCCGCTAGATAGTCGCCCCTTTCTCTATTTTTACAGCGGTATTCTTGAAGCAAAGCTTCCCGATCACCTGCCTCTTTGTGTTCAAATGCTTTTCATGATCTCCAGCTCATTCCCATCTTAGGGTGATCCTTTTGTTGACGGATGCTCTTATTACACTCGTAGTCTTGCATCAACGCTAATTCAACTATTTCATTGATCCAAGGATGAATTTTCCTTAGCCCTATGTAATGATATACCTTTTGTCCTTGAAAATCGGCTGGGTATAGTGGGAAAGAGTTTGAAGATCTAGTCACATATCACATTATTACGAATTGTGTGTGATCAGAAGCACACCTTTTGTAGCCAAACTAAACTATGACCTTGCTGAACTTCAGCTTTTGTTAAGACTACATCCATTATAGTAGAAAATAATCTTTTATGTATCCCAACTCATAGAGAGTTCTGTCACTTGGTCTTGACCCCACAAAGCGGTAGCGAAGGAGACAATAAATGACTTAAGGAAGTTGTCTAACCCATAGAAAGAGTTGGAGGCAGCTGAGTACTAACGTAATTCTATGATATCCGTGGAACTTCGGGGCTCTCAGGTTCAGCTAGGTCCATAGTTCCAAAATTTATACGCGAATCAAGATCGATAAAAGGAAGTTTTATAATCACCGACTCAAACCCATTAGATTTGTTGCTTGCCTTCCGCACATTGATCTATCTAGTTCAATTTTGACTAATCTAAATCTATGTACTGAGTAAAAGCGAAATATCTTCTCTCAATTCTTGGCACATGAAAGCCCCATGACCGACCGAACCGAGGCTGGGTAGATAGAGGAAGAGAAGATTTTTTAAATGAGCTCGGGTAGGCCCTGGGGGAGAAGTTATAGACATATTACCATACTTTATATCTTGAGTACTTCATTTAATTTCTTCTGCAGTATTAGGATTTGGCGGCTTGATCCCGCTTACTAGATTTCTCATTTGTTAAGTTTTTGTCTGAGTGGGAGGGAGATAAGGATATCTCATCTTAACAATGAATCAAATGTGGTACCGGCATGAAAAGGTTTGAATCCTTTAACTCCAGATTATGAACACCCAATCAGATCTGTCAAGAATGAGCTGACGACTACAAGGGAAGCAACTGACTGTAGTCCTTGAGCCCGCAAGCCAAAAATTTAACTTGAACCTACCTTTTCTAAGAAATATCATCAATGGAAACTGAGAGTGCATGCATGACTTTAGGGAAGTCATATTGTTGTGGATAATGCCACCCATGATCGTACTAGGCTTGGGATAACTAGAGTAAAGGTTGAAGTCGACATTCTCAGAGAGTTCCGGGAGTCTGACCTTGTCCTTTCTTTTAATTGTCTGGGCCGTCATGAGTGTCGTATTTCGGGGCCTCAAGCATATGTAGGCCTATTAGCCATGAAGTACACATAAGTGGGAATGAGCAAAAAGGACGGTTATAAGGCATCTAGATGAGCTATTTTCAGTTGGTCATAACCAGGACTCTTAGGTTAGGGGGACAAGATGTTAAAGTGAAAAGAACTTTATTTTTTGAATTTTAAATAAGAATAATTATCCGATCAAGGGCTAACCCACGCACATAGAAGGAAGAAGCTGCTTCCAAAATAAGGTCATCGACCAAGTAAGACGACTTGTAGAAGACTCCCTCCTTATACCTAGTAGAGGCAATTAATTGTTCGATTCTACATATTGATCATTTTGAACTAAAAGAAAACTTTTGGGTGGAATATTCACATTTGATGACTAAAAATAGCCCTTTTCAACAAGATTGTGAGCAAATTTGAAAAGAAGAGAGAAAAGAGCTCCAATATGAAATAGAAATCGTTATAGACGTTGAGATGCTTGAATAGTCAGTCTACCCTTTTTGTTAAATGGATCTCCTACCTCAACTGTTAATAAGTGGCGGCAAGACTTGAATCCTGGACCTCTGCCTGCTCTACTATGGTGAATTGTGTGAACCGTCATGCTTTTGGTCCCAAATCCTTGGGGTTGCTTTTTTCCAATAAACGCTGGTTACATTTTTTAAAGTTATTTATACAAGTAACCGGTTTATGGATGAGCTTGGTAAGTTTACCAAAGATGAAAATAATTTATTTGATATTATGGATGACTGGTTACGGAGGGACCGTTTTGTTTTTGTAGACTGGTCCGGTCTATTGCTCTTTCCTTGTGCCTGTTTTAGTTCTCTCCAGCTTCTAGATAATATCTCGCTTCAAGCGCTCTAACCTTTCCTAATAAATTCCCCTGGAACTACTATATTCGAATGACATCTTTACTATTTCGAATTCAGAGTTTGTAGTGTGAAAGTAAAGATAGATGTACTTGATGCCTCACCCAAGAGAGAGACTAAGTCCTAGTACCCTTGCCAAATGGTGATTCTGGTAGTGAAAGAAAGCACATACCTAACTCGTTATGCTTGGCGTGATCCCGTGCTACGCTATTTGATCGAGATTCGAAATACCCTTCTTCGCCGCCTCAGGAAACAATATTCTGAATTTCTTCATTCGAAGTGAATTCTTAGCCTATTTCTATATTATTTTTAGATTCAAAGACTAACCACAAAATCGGTCACCCATCCGTCTAGTAATTGATTATGTATTCAAGGTAGGCTATTTCGTCCTAGCTTTCTAATTTATTTGTCCTAACAGCATTCGAAGCCACTGCTCCTGCAAACGGTGATGTCTCAATTCCCATTGGTCGGTCTGCTATCCGAAACAAATCTCTGTCCAAGTAATCTTGAATCAGATTCCTGAAATTTACACATTATTTGCGAGCCAAGGCATGACATAGATAGTAGACAATGGCTCTCTCTTACAACCGCCATCGCGATTGATAGAGGAGAGAGTGCTAGTCTAACTGCCAATATGAGTATGATAATAAATAAAGGATCTTCCAGTCCTAGAATAGCTAATGTGGGTATTTTGGTTTGTAGGTACTAAAACTGTTTGAAAATGAGGTGGGCCCTCTAAGTGTTGAAATATTACAAAAAAGGAATAATTATTGTTGTAATATTATAAATTTGTAAAGAGTAATCCTTGGATATTCTAATGCACTATCAGGACCATTCTATTTTTTCCCGAATTTAATTGTATTAATTAAGGTATTTCAAAATAAGTTTAACGTATTTTATCATTTAAGCTTATCAAGATTTGGGGATTAATATATGCAATGATTATTATTTTATCATTTAAGCTTATCAAGATTTGAAGATTAATATATGCAATGAGTATTTAGAGTAGCATGCAAGTGCATTTATTGTAACAGACGAACTCGTTTATTAGAATATTCAAAGATCACAAACACAAAACCCCAAATTAATACTTAAATTATCTTTTTTTAATTCAAAAACATGATTATCAAAATATTAATCTCATGGAATTATATTTTTACATGACCTAAAACATCATTATTGTTCAAATATTACAAATAAATCATCTCTAAAGAGTAATCCTTAGATATTGTTCAACATTACAATTTTGTAAAGAGTAATCCCCGGATATTGTAATGTTCGAAATGTAGTTAATGTCGCATGCAGTTGATGTGTAATTACACATTATTTCTAGTAATTAATACGTCAAGTAACTAATTTTATGCTTTTAACATACTTTTTAGTCACCAAGTTAAGTTTTTACAATTTTAATTGATGGGGTTATTAATAATTTATAAGTATTTTAATATACTTTAATAATATGCTACAATAATCTCCCTAATCATATTATTAATAGACTCTAGTTGTTCTTCTTCCTTGTCAAATCACTTCGTAAAACGAAGTGATTTAATGGATCAATGCACCAATTTACGCGGTGGATCACTACATCACGAAACACCAGCTTTTCCACCTTATCACTCCTATAAATTCAACACCCACACCTCTCCCTCTTCTCACTTGCAATATTTATCCATTTTCAAATTTAAATTTTCTTCATCTTCCAAAATGCCTCCAAGGAGAAACTACCAACACTTGTATCCAGACTGTATCAATTTAAGAGCTGATTTGAATCGGCTAACTCAACGTATCAATAGAGATGTTGAGTGTCATGAGATAAACATTCAGTGCATTGCTCATATGCTAAGGTTCCTATGTCTTTTGGCGGGAATTGAGATGGATGATCTGATCCCCCCCTCCCAACTCCCCTCCTCATGTTTAAGTTTTTATATTATGTATGGCAGTATGAGTTTCTTTAATATAATATATGAAATATTAATGTATGTTTTTATTATTATACATGAATGAATATTTTAGTTATCTATTTTGGTGTTGTGTGTTTTTCTGTTTTGCATATGTATTCTGCTTATATGCGCCACTAGACCAACTAGACCCACTAGACACAGTTCTGTTTATTTGTGTATTTCACCACTAGACGCACTAGACAGATCACAAGTTATAATCACAAGTTGCAATTGCATGCTTTATACTTAGGCAAATTTATAGGAATATTTCCCTACTAGATGCACTACACAGAAAAATCGTTATAATATTTAACTGATTAATGGTGGAAGAGAAAATCTAATAATGGTAATATAACAAAAATCTGATATATTTGCAATTAATGAATTAGTATTGATAAATAAATTATTTTCAAATATAATAAATAAATTGTGTTAATAAAATTTGCATTGCATGCTTCATCCTTAGGTAAATTTACAGGAATATTTTGCCACTAGACGCACTAGTATTTAGAAAATATGTTATAGTAATTATCTAGTTAATGGTGGAAGAAAAAATCGATAATGGTAATATAACAAAAATTTGATATATTTGCAATTAATGAATTAGTATTGGTAAATAATTTAATTTTTAAATTAATAAATAAATTGAGATAATAAAATTTGCAATTGCATGCTTCATCCTTAGGCAATTTACAAGAATATTTTGTCACTAGATTTTAAACATTCTCCCAAATATAATAAATTGGGAACTCAAACAGAAACTTAAATAATCGTTCCAAAAAATAACAACAAAGACTCAAATAACTTCTTTATTGCGCAGTCTCATAGCCATTTTGACCAACATCTCTCACTTCTTCATTGCCAACCTCGCTAGTTATCTCTCGACAAGACATCATTTATTCTTCCATCGGGTGATCGATCTTCACTAGCAACAAGCAAAATCAAGCAACCTCACCAAAGAACATGATCGATAGAGAATTAGAAGAGCCATCACTATTGAGGACATTGGCGTAATCACTCAAAGGAGAACGAGCAACAACATTGCAATTATGATCATCAACATGATCAAGTAGAGGATTAGAAGAGCCATCACTATTGGGGATGTCGGGATCACTCAAAGGAGAACCAACAACAAGATTTCCATCACTATTGTGGACATTGGCGGGATCACTCAAAGGAGAACCAGCAATAACATTCATTGGATCACAAGTTAATAAAAGTAAATAACACAAAAAAATTGACAATAGATCGTAATAGACCATAAATTTTTTTACTAACACGAAGTGACATTAGCTATGGCAAATTGCAATGCCTTTTCGATCCGCTTCTTACTCAACCTAATTGAAGGAGAAACACATTTAGAATGAAATCTTGGTTTTTTATCGAACAATTTGCGAATGGAAACTAGTTCTTCCTCAATTGATGTCAATCTATTTGCAATGACACTCGCAAAGACCACAATGGTTGCACGTCTCTTTACCTAGTCCTCCAAGATCTTGATATTGAAATTGTTCTTCATCATGATCATGTCCATCTCCACTACCATATGCAAGTTTCTTTTTCACGCGAAATTAACAAGTATCATCAATCTCCTCTTTAGGGCATCAATATTCGGGTTCGGTACTTCACCGTCAAAAAGGTACACGATTTACAATGTAGTCATTTTTATTTTTCGTGTCATCAGAGTGTAGAAAAGGTCTCACCACCTCAATTTAACAAAAATAACAACAGGTTAAATCAGAATAGGCAAATACCAACCTAATTTCTAATACATTAATATGTCCGTATCATTACCACATGACTGTCAATTTCATTTTTTAATGGATCAACATGCTCAAACTTCTCCTTCGTTCGCCATTTCAAAATTTTTGGAATTGGCAAAGGACGTTCTTTAGATTAGGCAACAATTTCCCCAACAAATGACATATCTTCATACGCTCATACCTATAATAAACATATAAGTAAAATAATCAGTAAGATAGACTAGTAAGAAGTCACTAATCTATAACAATATAATTTACATATTGGTATGTAATAAACTACTTACAACGAAGACCCATGGGTATAAAGAGCATAATGTGGTGGTTTCTATTTTTCATGAGATTGTTTATCTCCTCCTTCTTCAAATATTCAAAGGTTAGATTGAAGCATTCCTTGCTTCATTAATATTTCTCAAAGAATTTAATACTATCCGCCACGGTGATTCACTACTTATCAACCTTTTTCACAACATCGCGAGCCAACAAAATGGTATGGACAAATACAATCATTACAGTCTTAAACTTTTCTAATTTGGTCAATATGCCATCTTTTAACCAATTTCAGGAGCGTACCCGTGGTCAACCCCATGCGTCCAATTTTCTTTCTTAGTTTATTCTAAAATTTCAAACATTTTGTGAAAATCGTCTTCTTCTTTTTCTCACTCGGAAAATCTCCACAATTCAAACTCGTGATCAGTGCAAACTCCCTCAAATCAATACAATGGGGCACTCCCCCCACTATGAACCACAACTCATGCTTCTTCTCATTCTTTGTAACTTGACGAAGAAGAAGAGATTGAACAAATTTTCCATTGAATCCATTCCATTCTTTTGACATTGATAAAAAATTGGCCAAGACTAATTTGGTCAATATACCATCTTTTAACCAATTTCAGGAGCGTACTCGTGGTCAACCTCATGCGTCAAATTTTCTTTCTTAGTTTATTCTAAAATTTCAAACCTTTTGTGAAAATCGTCTTCTTCTTTTTCTCACTGGGAAAATCTCCACAATTCAAACTCGTGATCAATGCAAACTCCCTCAAATCAAAACAACAGGGCACTCCCCCACTATGAACCACAACTCATGCTTCTTCTCATTCTTTGTAACTTGACGAAGAAGAAGAGATTGAACAAATTTTCCATTGAATCCATTCCATTCTTTTGACAATGATAAAAATTGACCAAAACATGGGGATTACAATATTTTCTAAGTTCTTGATCTCTGATGATTGCTAGCAATTCGGAAAAAACTGTCATCCTAGACCTCATTGAGATCTTGCCAAGAAAAGTATAACCAAACTTAGCCCTCTATGTGGTCAATCCGTAACTTGCGAGGTCTATTTCCATCTCAACATCATTGTTTTTTTCCTCTTCTTCTTATTCTTCATCATCATCATCATCATCATCTTTTTCCTCCTCTTCTTTCGCAGGTTCTTTTTCATCATCTTCTTGTTGTTCTTCTTCCTCCTCCTCCTCCTCCTCCTCATCATCATCATCATCTTCCTCTTCTTCTTGTTGTTCTTCTTCTTCATCATCATTTTTTTCCTACACCTCTTCTTCTGGTTCTTCATCATTATCATTATATTTCCTTTCATCTTCAACACTATTTCCACTTCTTCTTTCTAAACATCACTATTTTTTTTTCTTCTACTCATGAATTAGAATCCTTTTCTCATATATTCATAAAATTGGACAACACAATGTCGTCGGCCACAAAGTCATCGTCGTTGTCCTCCACTCTCAATCTTTTCCGACCTTGCATGTTATTTTCAGCGGACTCCACCATTGATTTACCTTTTCCACCAGATGTTTTACTTTCCAATTTGCTTTATCCTATAGGTTTTTTACTTTTCAATTTCTCCTTATATTCTTGTTTTTTCGTCCTAGCCGTGAATATAATAAAAATTCCAAGTTAAACATTGTGAAAGACAAATAAAAAAGGAAATTTTACAAATCGATATCTGAAAAATAAAAAAGAAGGATAAAATTAGGGTTTTATACTTATATTTCTCTTCAAGGTAATGTAAATTTTGAAATCACAGCTTTCAGGGGAAGTTGAAGAAGGGGATATTCAAGAACTTCGAATCATAGTTAATGTATTTCCTCAAGTTTTTGGTAATTTCGAGAAGCGTGAAGATCGCATAATGGATTTGGGGGGGGGGGGATGACGGTGAAGAAAGCCTAGTTGGAGCCTAAATTCGTGGTTTTTTTATTAGTTTAAAACTTAACCCTGATATTTTTAAAAATACAAACAGGCCCCTGCGTGTTTGCTAATCCTTGCATTAATAATTTTTTAGACAAAAATAATTTTTTTTAAAATGGAACCCGGTCACTTAGAAAAAAACTTGAGTCGTAACTCTATATGAAGCTAACTCAGACCTCCTCTTATTAGAACTAGGTTTTATAACTGCCGAGAACGCAACTTACAGTCACAGAATATAGGCTTGAGGGACATGATCCGCGCCAAAGAGAAGTAGGATGAGGGGTCCTGGCGCCTCAATCTTCCTTGTATCCCTTGCCCGCCTAATAGGAAAATTTGAGCTTATCTCTCGGTAAAGTCCGGATATAGAGCGACAAGATAAGACATATTCAATTAGTAGGGGTAAGATAAATGCATAAAAATATAATCCGTCCAATTTGTTGAAGCTGCCGGTTAATGATCTTTTTATTTATTATCATATTTAATTTTGACCCGTCTATTTATTAATTCAATTAATTTTAATCTGATCAATTCAACTCATCTAAAAGGTGGGCTGATTTGGATCAAATAGATAGCTCAAATTGACCAATGAAATTTTTTGTCAATTTTTTTTTATTTTTTTCCGTATATATTCGATATAGCCATGGGCCCAGGACAAAGGAAAAAAAGTTATTCGGTAAAATATTATAAAAACGAAACACTGAAATTCAAACTTGATAAAAGTTGGACAGGCCGGTTCGACTTTGAACCATTATTTAGCTTGTCTTGACTCAACTCATCTTAGCGAAAATAATCTTTGAGCGAGTTATATAATAACGTCCCACCCATTTGTTACTCAGTTACATTTTAATCCGCCTAAATTGATCAGCTTAATCCGTTCATATGGTCCTACGTATATTCAACTATTAAACAAATGATATCTAGTGCTCATCATATGTCCTCCCCCCCTCCGCCCGCCACCAAAAAGGAAAACAAAAGAAGAAGATAAAGCTATGATCATTATAGAAAGGAGACGTGAAAAAGGGGTTACTGCATATTTCATGCATGCACGTATCCTAATTGTGTTTTGGGATTCTATGTTTCACGTTGGATTTTATTAAAAGTATGTAACGTAGATGTTGTGAATTTGTAGTGCGACTTTACTAATATTAATTCAAAGTCACATAGAGTTGGGACAATTGCCATCTGATATTTTCATCCTCAAGTCTACTTTTGTTTGTTTTCAACTAGTAAATACTTCAACATGTGTTTAATTCCATGCATGTGATGCATCATGCTATTATATGTAACCATGTCTTATTTTGCTTAATCTCTATTAAGAGTCACACATCAGAAATAGAATTGGAACATAGACTCCTTATATGGACTTGGTCAATCACCACCCAACAAGCTAGTTTTTGGGGTTGAGTTAGGCCCAAGATCCATTCTTTACATGGTATCGAGCGGACTCATTCCAAGTCTTTGTTTGTCGATATTGGACTCCCAAATTATATTGTTCATGCTCCAGTTAACGAGGTCTGGGCGTGCGGGGGAGTGTTAAGAGTCACACATTGGAAATGGAATGAGAACATAGACTTCTTATATGGACTTGAACAATCTTCACCCCACAAGCTAGCTTTTGAGGTTGAGTTAGACCCAATATACATTATTTACTATATCAACTATTGCTCCCAAATACCTAGTAGCCTATACTTCCCTAGAGAGTAGAGACCAAAATAATCCATGAATAACCACAAATAAGCTCCGTATCCATAAACAATAGTCAACTTAGGATAAATCTAGTCGAACTTGTAATAGTATCTACCTAATCTATTTCTGACTTAGTTCCTAATTCAATCGTAATTAATTAATTCATGCATGTGATGCTATTTCCAAAAATTGGCTATAGAAATCACTAGGTAAAAGTTCCAATATATCAAATGGAAGCAAGTACAACTCCATGAACGTTGGACTAGTTTAAATTTTAAATGGGAAGAGGAAAGCTGCAATGCGTTTTATGAGCATTATTTTTCTATATATTCAATGTTTATATTATATAGCAGAACACAATACACTTTCTACCAAAAAAAAAAAAAAGAACACTACACTACAAAACATTCAATTAATATTCAAATGTATAAGAAACATAAGCTGGCCATCTGATTGAGCTTTTTACTCTCAATTCTTCTAATTAAAATAAGGTCTGGTAGATATTTCCATGTGATTGCATATGTTGGATAGATATCTGAAGTCTTATCCCAACTGACCAACATGACCAAATTGCAAGAAAAACCTAACTTTCATTGAAGTCTAAAAGCAACTAATTAAAAATCTTTACTTCTTTTAACTTCTATCCATGAAAGTACAACATTAACACTGACATTTCAATCACTCAAAGCCTATAAATATCCCTCTAAACAACTTCAATTCCTCATCACCTCCATTTGATCAGTCGTTTGAATCCCTCCAAAATCTTTGTAGCAATTTCCCCTTTGCAAAATGAGTCCCTTAGCAATTTTCCCACTTTTCTTCATCTTCTTCTTCAACTTATCACTAGCATCAAATACCATGTACAATGTCCAAAATTATGGAGCAAATTCCAATGGAAAAACTGATTCATCAAAAGCCTTTTTGAGTGCATGGGCAGCAGCCTGTGTTTCTACTAGCCCGGCCACTATTTACGTGCCACGTGGAAATTACTTGATTCGCAATGCATACTTTAATGGCCAAACATGCAAGAGCAAGGCTATTACTATACGCATTGATGGGACTCTCTTAGCTCCCTCTGATTATAATGTCATTGGCAATGCCGGAAATTGGATAAAGTTCGAAAAAGTCACAGGAATTTCCATCTATGGTGGAACCTTTGATGGACAAGGTGCTGGTCTTTGGGCTTGCAAGACCTCTGGCAAGAGTTGCCCCAAGGGAACTACGGTACGTTAAGTTTTTCATGTAAAATATTTCTGAATATATAATTAATTATTGGATGATCAATTAGTAAGAGGTTAAAAGTTAAGATAGTTATAAGAAAATGACTTTCATAATAAGTGAGGAAGTAATTTCCCTATTTTGACGGAAACCAAAATCAGGAAAAAAATGAATTCCTCATGAAAAAAATTGTTTTCCTGAAAAATAAATTTCGGACGGTGTTAGATTCCATACTGGTTAGGGATTTAATAATAAACTTCATTATATGGTCTTAGACAATCCTCACTTCATGAGCTAACTTTTCAATGCGAGTTAGGCCCAAAGTCATGTTTTTTTGTATCAAAGCCTAGGTTCATCCTAATATCTTAGTTTATTGATGTTGGACCTCTATAAATGTTATATTGTCCACGCACCATATGTCCAGCTCTGAGCATGACGGAGAGGGCGGGGGTGTTAGATTCCACATATGTCCAGCTCTTAGCATGACGGCTGATGATAATTTTAAAATGGGCCTCCTACAATAACTGTCTTGAATCCTTCTCACATGAGTATTAGCTTTTAAAGTTTAGTTAGAAACAATTTATTTTTATCAGTACCAAACATACTCGTAGTGCCAAGAAAGAATTAAATATTATGTCAAACTAGCACTTTCTTTTTTGTTTTATGTCAAACTAGCACTATCATCTTTTTTCAATTTTACATTAAATTTTGGTGCAGGCATTGGCTTTTTACAACTCAAACAACATCATAATGAGTGGTGTAACTGCACAAAATAGCCAAATGTTTCATATATTGGTAGACGGATGCCGTAATGTGAAGCTACAAGGAGTGAAGGTGTTAGCTCCAGGAAATAGCCCCAACACTGATGGAATTCATATAAAATTGTCATCAGCCGTTAGCATTATGAACTCACATATTGGTACTGGAGATGACTGTGTCTCTATTGGCCCTGGAAATTCTAACATATGGATCGAAGACATTGCTTGTGGCCCTGGCCATGGAGTAAGGTTTGGAACATAACATAAAATTCCTATTTATTAAAAAAAAGATTTCTTTTTATTAGTAAGTTAATTTTCACTTTTATTGGTTTATGTTTTTAACATATTCAACTAAAATATATGTTAAAAATTAACTTGTTGTTATTGCAGCATTGGAAGCTTAGGCTGGAAATTGCAAGAGCCAGGAGTTCAAAATGTGACAATTAAGGCTGTAAATTTCACTGGAACAACTAATGGTGTGAGAGTTAAAACTTGGGCAAGGCCTAGCAATGGTTTTGTCAGAAGTGTTCACTTTCACCATATTGTTATGGTTAACGTTAAAAATCCAATCATCATAGACCAAAATTATTGCCCTAATCATGAAAGTTGTCCTCAACAGGTATTGATTGAACAAGTTAATTAATTTATCACAATGGTGATAAAATTAAAGCATATTCCCTTACCTTAATCTAATTACATTATTCATTTTCCTTTTTAGGGCTCGGGCATAAAGATAAGTGATGTGACTTATCAAGATATACATGGAACATCGGCTACAAAAATTGCAGTGAAGTTTGATTGTAGCAAAACTAATCCATGCAGCGGCATAACACTTGAAGATGTCAATCTTACTTACAAAGATCATCCGGCTGAAGCTTCATGTGTTAATGCTGGAGGAAGAGTTTCTGGTTTAGAAGAACCTACTAATTGCTTATAAGAAAATATTCGATAATAATTTGTTTGTATAATATCATACTGGAGTATGTACTTTCACAAGAATGAAATTAAAAGTTGTGATTATATTATAAAGGAAATTTGATTGTAATATAAAAATTTAATATGTACCTCATGTAACAATTAATGTTGTTTGAAATGTACTACATTCCTATTCTCCGTCCGCAACCCAATAAGTTGGCAAAAGAGAAAAGGGGCTCAACGGGGAGAGGAGTGTACCATGAGAGAAGAAAGGAGGTCAACCTCTTTCAAATATACAACATAGATTCTGGTAATGTAGTTGGACTCTCATATCGATCCGAATGAATCATCCTTTCCGCGAATAAATTTTTCGACCCAAAAAGATCCACAGAGTTGTCATATGCGGTACTATGAGGCGCACGAATTTATTGATCTTCTTTTATTTGTGCTTCCACTCGAGCTTTCCAAAAATACTAAAATAGTGTTCGACCTTGGTTGAAACAATTATAGGTGCCAATGTACCGATTTCACTAGTAGAGCACTTTCTTCAATAGGCCTTCCCGCAGCTGAGGCAATGGACAATATCAAATCCCTAGCAAATAAATTATGAGGCATAATTTGGAATGAGATTCAGTAAATACTATAGATATGATCTTTCCCATAAAGCTAGGCATGCAAAATCTATATTCTAGAGCAAGTCAGAAGACTAGCTATAAGTTTTTTTAGGGTTAGGATTAAAAAAGACCAGCTCACATAGTATGAACTAAAAACTATATAAGCTCAGCTAGCGAGCCCCTATGCGATAGCTAGATCAGAGCGAGACTCTCAAATTGACCTGACCTTTCTAGTGCCCAGTGAAAAATATTTTGATTTTTTAGCACAAGTTTGTTGGTAAAAAACTTAAATGGATTCAAGTAGAGTTTTCTCGAACGTATTAATAAGCTAGACCACGTAATGGTCGACCGTATTCCTGCCATACCCGAATTCCTATTATTTAGAATTAGAAGCTTCACCAGAAGCAAGCAAGATGAGGTCGCTCTGTTTCGTAGACAAGGCAACCTGAGAGCGAGGCAAGACGGGAAGGGGCTAAGACTTACGATTCGAAGACCAAGTCAGAGCCTCAGAATCAAAGAGAGGCAAAATAATAGAATTCATGGAGATCTTGGCCTTTGATGAAGATGAACTGATATACCGACATTCTCTTCTAACTCAGTATCATAGTCTATACCCTATTGTTGGTTGTAGCCTTTGGCTACCATGTGACCCTTGTGGCGATCAATATAGAATTAGCCAGATCATCTTAAGTATGAACATAATCGCCTTTGTTTTGAAGGCCTAGCGAGTTCTTTTTTTTTCTCAAAGGCGATCCTTTTCTTTCCTCGGATGTGCCCCTCAACCTTGGAGAGTGTTCTATCCAACATGCTACTAGTCTCTGCGATTACTTC
The DNA here is from genome assembly GCA_034509755.1 of Anisodus tanguticus. Taxonomy (NCBI): domain Eukaryota; kingdom Viridiplantae; phylum Streptophyta; class Magnoliopsida; order Solanales; family Solanaceae; genus Anisodus; species Anisodus tanguticus. The sequence continues at coordinate 32,818,052 of CM067548.1, forward strand.
TGTAATTACAATAATTCTAATCTATTAGCTCTAAAGCCTTGTCCATAGGGACCTCGTGGCATACAACCAAAATGACTCCCGCTAGATAGTCGCCCCTTTCTCTATTTTTACAGCGGTATTCTTGAAGCAAAGCTTCCCGATCACCTGCCTCTTTGTGTTCAAATGCTTTTCATGATCTCCAGCTCATTCCCATCTTAGGGTGATCCTTTTGTTGACGGATGCTCTTATTACACTCGTAGTCTTGCATCAACGCTAATTCAACTATTTCATTGATCCAAGGATGAATTTTCCTTAGCCCTATGTAATGATATACCTTTTGTCCTTGAAAATCGGCTGGGTATAGTGGGAAAGAGTTTGAAGATCTAGTCACATATCACATTATTACGAATTGTGTGTGATCAGAAGCACACCTTTTGTAGCCAAACTAAACTATGACCTTGCTGAACTTCAGCTTTTGTTAAGACTACATCCATTATAGTAGAAAATAATCTTTTATGTATCCCAACTCATAGAGAGTTCTGTCACTTGGTCTTGACCCCACAAAGCGGTAGCGAAGGAGACAATAAATGACTTAAGGAAGTTGTCTAACCCATAGAAAGAGTTGGAGGCAGCTGAGTACTAACGTAATTCTATGATATCCGTGGAACTTCGGGGCTCTCAGGTTCAGCTAGGTCCATAGTTCCAAAATTTATACGCGAATCAAGATCGATAAAAGGAAGTTTTATAATCACCGACTCAAACCCATTAGATTTGTTGCTTGCCTTCCGCACATTGATCTATCTAGTTCAATTTTGACTAATCTAAATCTATGTACTGAGTAAAAGCGAAATATCTTCTCTCAATTCTTGGCACATGAAAGCCCCATGACCGACCGAACCGAGGCTGGGTAGATAGACGAAGAGAAGATTTTTTAAATGAGCTCGGGTAGGCCCTGGGGGAGAAGTTATAGACATATTACCATACTTTATATCTTGAGTACTTCATTTAATTTCTTCTGCAGTATTAGGATTTGGCGGCTTGATCCCGCTTACTAGATTTCTCATTTGTTAAGTTCATGTCTGAGTGGGAGGGAGATAAGGATATCTCATCTTAACAATGAATCAAATATGGTACCGGCATGAAAAGGTTTGAATCCTTTAACTCCAGATTATGAACACCCAATCAGATCTGTCAAGAATGAGCTGACGACTACAAGGGAAGCAACTGACTGTAGTCCTTGAGCCCGCAAGCCAAAAATTTAACTTGAACCTACCTTTTCTAAGAAATATCATCAATGGAAACTGAGAGTGCATGCATGACTTTAGGGAAGTCATATTGTTGTGGATAATGCCACCCATGATCGTACTAGGCTTGGGATAACTAGAGTAAAGGTTGAAGTCGACATTCTCGAGAGAGTTCCGGAGTCGACCTTGTCCTTTCTTTTAATTGTCCGGGCCGTCATGAGTGTCGTATTTCGGGGCCTCAAGCATATGTAGGCCTATTAGCCATGAAGTACACATAAGTGGGAATGAGCAAAAAGGACGGTTATAAGGCATCTAGATGAGCTATTTTCAGTTGGTCATAACCAGGACTCTTAGGTTAGGGGGACAAGATGTTAAAGTGAAAAGAACTTTATTTTTTGAATTTTAAATAAGAATAATTATCCGATCAAGGGCTAACCCACGCACATAGAAGGAAGAAAGTCGCTTCCAAAATAAGGTCATCGACCAGTAAGACGACTTGTAGAAGACTCCCTCCTTATACCTAGTAGAGGCAATTAATTGTTCTGATTCTACATATTGATCATTTTGAACTAAAAGAAAACTTTTGGGTGGAATATTCACATTTGACAGCTAAAAATAGCCCTTTTCAACAAGATTGTGAGCAGCTGAAAAGAAGAGAGAAAAGAGCTCCAATATGAAATAGAAATCGTTATAGACGTTGAGATGCTTGAATAGCTGCAGTCTACCCTTTTTGTTAAATGGATCTCCTACCTCAACTGTTAATAAGTGGCGGCAAGACTTGAATCCTGGACCTCTGCCTGCTCTACTATGGTGAATTGTGTGAACCGTCATGCTTTTGGTCCCAAATCCTTGGGGTTGCTTTTTTCCAATAAACGCTGGTTACATTTTTTAAAGTTATTTATACAAGTAACCGGTTTATGGATGAGCTTGGTAAGTTTACCAAAGATGAAAATAATTTATTTGATATTATGGATGACTGGTTACGGAGGGACCGTTTTGTTTTTGTAGACTGGTCCGGTCTATTGCTCTTTCCTTGTGCCTGTTTTAGTTCTCTCCAGCTTCTAGATAATATCTCGCTTCAAGCGCTCTAACCTTTCCTAATAAATTCCCCTGGAACTACTATATTCGAATGACATCTTTACTATTTCGAATTCAGAGTTTGTAGTGTGAAAGTAAAGATAGATGTACTTGATGCCTCACCCAAGAGAGAGACTAAGTCCTAGTACCCTTGCCAAATGGTGATTCTGGTAGTGAAAGAAAGCACATACCTAACTCGTTATGCTTGGCGTGATCCCGTGCTACGCTATTTGATCGAGATTCGAAATACCCTTCTTCGCCGCCTCAGGAAACAATATTCTGAATTTCTTCATTCGAAGTGAATTCTTAGCCTATTTCTATATTATTTTTAGATTCAAAGACTAACCACAAAATCGGTCAGCCAGTCCGTCTAGTAATTGATTATGTATTCAAGGTAGGCTATTTCGTCCTAGCTTTCTAATTTATTTGTCCTAACAGCATTCGAAGCCACTGCTCCTGCAAACGGTGATGTCTCAATTCCCATTGGTCGGTCTGCTATCCGAAACAAATCTCTGTCCAAGTAATCTTGAATCAGATTCCTGAAATTTACACATTATTTGCAGAGCCAAGGCATGACATAGATAGTAGACAGTCAGCTCTCTTACAACCAGTTACTGCGATTGATAGAGGAGAGAGTGCTAGTCTAACTGCCAATATGAGTATGATAATAAATAAAGGATCTTCCAGTCCTAGAATAGCTAATGTGGGTATTTTGGTTTGTAGGTACTAAAACTGTTTGAAAATGAGGTGGGCCCTCTAAGTGTTGAAATATTACAAAAAAGGAATAATTATTGTTGTAATATTATAAATTTGTAAAGAGTAATCCTTGGATATTCTAATGCACTATCAGGACCATTCTATTTTTTCCCGAATTTAATTGTATTAATTAAGGTATTTCAAAATAAGTTTAACGTATTTTATCATTTAAGCTTATCAAGATTTGGGGATTAATATATGCAATGATTATTATTTTATCATTTAAGCTTATCAAGATTTGAAGATTAATATATGCAATGAGTATTTAGAGTAGCATGCAAGTGCATTTATTGTAACCAGACGAACTGTTTATTAGAATATTCAAAGATCACAAACACAAAACCCCAAATTAATACTTAAATTATCTTTTTTTAATTCAAAAACATGATTATCAAAATATTAATCTCATGGAATTATATTTTTACATGACCTAAAACATCATTATTGTTCAAATATTACAAATAAATCATCTCTAAAGAGTAATCCTTAGATATTGTTCAACATTACAATTTTGTAAAGAGTAATCCCCGGATATTGTAATGTTCGAAATGTAGTTAATGTCGCATGCAGTTGATGTGTAATTACACATTATTTCTAGTAATTAATACGTCAAGTAACTAATTTTATGCTTTTAACATACTTTTTAGTCACCAAGTTAAGTTTTTACAATTTTAATTGATGGGGTTATTAATAATTTATAAGTATTTTAATATACTTTAATAATATGCTACAATAATCTCCCAGAATCATATTATTAATAGACTCTAGTTGTTCTTCTTCCCTTGTCAAATCACTTCGTAAAACGAAGTGATTTAATGGATCAATGCACCAATTTACGCAGTGGATCACTACATCACGAAACACCAGTTTTCCACCTTATCACTCCTATAAATTCAACACCCACACCTCTCCCTCTTCTCACTTGCAATATTTATCCATTTTCAAATTTAAATTTTCTTCATCTTCCAAAATGCCTCCAAGGAGAAACTACCAACACTTGTATCCAGACTGTATCAATTTAAGAGCTGATTTGAATCGGCTAACTCAACGTATCAATAGAGATGTTGAGTGTCATGAGATAAACATTCAGTGCATTGCTCATATGCTAAGGTTCCTATGTCTTTTGGCGGGAATTGAGATGGATGATCTGATCCCCCCCTCCCAACTCCCCTCCTCATGTTTAAGTTTTTATATTATGTATGGCAGTATGAGTTTCTTTAATATAATATATGAAATATTAATGTATGTTTTTATTATTATACATGAATGAATATTTTAGTTATCTATTTTGGTGTTGTGTGTTTTTCTGTTTTGCATATGTATTCTGCTTATATGCGCCACTAGACCAACTAGACCCACTAGACACAGTTCTGTTTATTTGTGTATTTCACCACTAGACGCACTAGACAGATCACAAGTTATAATCACAAGTTGCAATTGCATGCTTTATACTTAGGCAAATTTATAGGAATATTTCCCTACTAGATGCACTACACAGAAAAATCGTTATAATATTTAACTGATTAATGGTGGAAGAGAAAATCTAATAATGGTAATATAACAAAAATCTGATATATTTGCAATTAATGAATTAGTATTGATAAATAAATTATTTTCAAATATAATAAATAAATTGTGTTAATAAAATTTGCATTGCATGCTTCATCCTTAGGTAAATTTACAGGAATATTTTGCCACTAGACGCACTAGACAGAAAATATGTTATAGTAATTATCTAGTTAATGGTGGAAGAAAAAATCTGATAATGGTAATATAACAAAAATTTGATATATTTGCAATTAATGAATTAGTATTGGTAAATAATTTAATTTTTAAATTAATAAATAAATTGAGATAATAAAATTTGCAATTGCATGCTTCATCCTTAGGCAATTTACAAGAATATTTTGTCACTAGATTTTAAACATTCTCCCAAATATAATAAATTGGGAACTCAAACAGAAACTTAAATAATCGTTCCAAAAAATAACAACAAAGACTCAAATAACTTCTTTATTGGCAGTCTCATAGCCATTTTGACCAACATCTCTCACTTCTTCATTGCCAACCTCGCTAGTTATCTCTGACAAGACATCATTTATTCTTCCATCGGGTGATCGATCTTCACTAGCAACAGCAAAATCAGCAACCTCACCAGCAACATGATCAGATAGAGAATTAGAAGAGCCATCACTATTGAGGACATTGGCAGAATCACTCAAAGGAGAACGAGCAACAACATTGCAATTATGATCATCAACATGATCAAGTAGAGGATTAGAAGAGCCATCACTATTGGGGATGTCAGGATCACTCAAAGGAGAACCAACAACAGCATTTCCATCACTATTGTGGACATTGGCAGGATCACTCAAAGGAGAACCAGCAATAACATTCATTGGATCACAGTTAATAAAAGTAAATAACACAAAAAAATTGACAATAGATCGTAATAGACCATAAATTTTTTTACTAACACAGAAGTGACATTAGCTATGGCAAATTGCAATGCCTTTTCGATCCGCTTCTTACTCAACCTAATTGAAGGAGAAACACATTTAGAATGAAATCTTGGTTTTTTATCGAACAATTTGCGAATGGAAACTAGTTCTTCCTCAATTGATGTCAATCTATTTGCAATGACACTCGCAAAGACCACAATGGTTGCACGTCTCTTTACCTAGTCCTCCAAGATCTTGATATTGAAATTGTTCTTCATCATGATCATGTCCATCTCCACTACCATATGCAAGTTTCTTTTTCACGCGAAATTAACAAGTATCATCAATCTCCTCTTTAGGGCATCAATATTCGGGTTCGGTACTTCACCGTCAAAAAGGTACACGATTTACAATGTAGTCATTTTTATTTTTCGTGTCATCAGAGTGTAGAAAAGGTCTCACCACCTCAATTTAACAAAAATAACAACATGTTAAATCAGAATAGGCAAATACCAACCTAATTTCTAATACATTAATATGTCCGTATCATTACCACATGACTGTCAATTTCATTTTTTAATGGATCAACATGCTCAAACTTCTCCTTCGTTCGCCATTTCAAAATTTTTGGAATTGGCAAAGGACGTTCTTTAGATTAGGCAACAATTTCCCCAACAAATGACATATCTTCATACGCTCATACCTATAATAAACATATAAGTAAAATAATCAGTAAGATAGACTAGTAAGAAGTCACTAATCTATAACAATATAATTTACATATTGGTATGTAATAAACTACTTACAACGAAGACCCATGGGTATAAAGAGCATAATGTGGTGGTTTCTATTTTTCATGAGATTGTTTATCTCCTCCTTCTTCAAATATTCAAAGGTTAGATTGAAGCATTCCTTGCTTCATTAATATTTCTCAAAGAATTTAATACTATCCGCCACGGTGATTCACTACTTATCAACCTTTTTCACAACATCGCGAGCCAACAAAATGGTATGGACAAATACAATCATTACAGTCTTAAACTTTTCTAATTTGGTCAATATGCCATCTTTTAACCAATTTCGGGGAGCGTACCCGTGGTCAACCCCATGCGTCCAATTTTCTTTCTTAGTTTATTCTAAAATTTCAAACATTTTGTGAAAATCGTCTTCTTCTTTTTCTCACTCGGAAAATCTCCACAATTCAAACTCGTGATCAGTGCAAACTCCCTCAAATCAATACAATGGGGCACTCCCCCCACTATGAACCACAACTCATGCTTCTTCTCATTCTTTGTAACTTGACGAAGAAGAAGAGATTGAACAAATTTTCCATTGAATCCATTCCATTCTTTTGACATTGATAAAAAATTGGCCAAGACTAATTTGGTCAATATACCATCTTTTAACCAATTTCAGGAGCGTACTCGTGGTCAACCTCATGCGTCAAATTTTCTTTCTTAGTTTATTCTAAAATTTCAAACCTTTTGTGAAAATCGTCTTCTTCTTTTTCTCTGGGAAAATCTCCACAATTCAAACTCGTGATCAATGCAAACTCCCTCAAATCAAAACAACAGGGCACTCCCCCCACTATGAACCACAACTCATGCTTCTTCTCATTCTTTGTAACTTGACGAAGAAGAAGAGATTGAACAAATTTTCCATTGAATCCATTCCATTCTTTTGACAATGATAAAAATTGACCAAAACATGGGGATTACAATATTTTCTAAGTTCTTGATCTCTGATGATTGCTAGCAATTCGGAAAAAACTGTCATCCTAGACCTCATTGAGATCTTGCCAAGAAAAGTATAACCAAACTTAGCCCTCTATGTGGTCAATCCGTAACTTGCGAGGTCTATTTCCATCTCAACATCATTGTTTTTTTCCTCTTCTTCTTATTCTTCATCATCATCATCATCATCATCTTTTTCCTCCTCTTCTTCTGCAGGTTCTTTTTCATCATCTTCTTGTTGTTCTTCTTCCTCCTCCTCCTCCTCCTCCTCATCATCATCATCATCTTCCTCTTCTTCTTGTTGTTCTTCTTCTTCATCATCATTTTTTTCCTACACCTCTTCTTCTGGTTCTTCATCATTATCATTATATTTCCTTTCATCTTCAACACTATTTCCACTTCTTCTTTCTAAACATCACTATTTTTTTTTCTTCTACTCATGAATTAGAATCCTTTTCTCATATATTCATAAAATTGGACAACACAATGTCGTCGGCCACAAAGTCATCGTCGTTGTCCTCCACTCTCAATCTTTTCCGACCTTGCATGTTATTTTCAGCGGACTCCACCATTGATTTACCTTTTCCACCAGATGTTTTACTTTCCAATTTGCTTTATCCTATAGGTTTTTTACTTTTCAATTTCTCCTTATATTCTTGTTTTTTCGTCCTAGCCGTGAATATAATAAAAATTCCAAGTTAAACATTGTGAAAGACAAATAAAAAAGGAAATTTTACAAATCGATATCTGAAAAATAAAAAAGAAGGATAAAATTAGGGTTTTATACTTATATTTCTCTTCAAGGTAATGTAAATTTTGAAATCACAGCTTTCAGGGGAAGTTGAAGAAGGGGATATTCAAGAACTTCGAATCATAGTTAATGTATTTCCTCAAGTTTTTGGTAATTTCGAGAAGCGTGAAGATCGCATAATGGATTTGGGGGGGGGGGGGGGGGGGGATGACGGTGAAGAAAGCCTAGTTGGAGCCTAAATTCGTGGTTTTTTTATTAGTTTAAAACTTAACCCCGATATTTTTAAAAATACAAAAGGCCCTGCGTGTTTGCTAATCCTTGCATTAATAATTTTTTAGACAAAAATAATTTTTTTTAAAATGGAACCCGGTCACTTAGAAAAAAACTTGAGTCGTAACTCTATATGAAGCTAACTCAGACCTCCTCTTATTAGAACTAGGTTTTATAACTGCCGAGAACGCAACTTACAGTTACAGAATATAGGCTTGAGGGACATGATCCGCGCCAAAGAGAAGTAGGATGAGGGGTCCTGGCGCCTCAATCTTCCTTGTATCCCTTGCCCGCCTAATAGGAAAATTTGAGCTTATCTCTGGTAAAGTCTGGATATAGAGCGACAAGATAAGACATATTCAATTAGTAGGGGTAAGATAAATGCATAAAAATATAATCCGTCCAATTTGTTGAAGCTGCCGGTTAATGATCTTTTTATTTATTATCATATTTAATTTTGACCCGTCTATTTATTAATTCAATTAATTTTAATCTGATCAATTCAACTCATCTAAAAGGTGGGCCGATTTGGATCAAATAGATAGCTCAAATTGACCAATGAAATTTTTTGTCAATTTTTTTTTATTTTTTTCCGTATATATTCGATATAGCCATGGGCCCAGGACAAAGGAAAAAAAGTTATTCGGTAAAATATTATAAAAACGAAACACTGAAATTCAAACTTGATAAAAGTTGGACAAAGCCGGTTCGACTTTGAACCATTATTTAGCTTGTCTTGACTCAACTCATCTTAGCGAAAATAATCTTTGAGCGAGTTATATAATAACGTCCCACCCATTTGTTACTCAGTTACATTTTAATCCGCCTAAATTGATCAGCTTAATCCGTTCATATGGTCCTACGTATATTCAACTATTAAACAAATGATATCTAGTGCTCATCATATGTCCTCCCCCCCTCCGCCCGCCACCAAAAAGGAAAACAAAAGAAGAAGATAAAGCTATGATCATTATAGAAAGGAGACGTGAAAAAGGGGTTACTGCATATTTCATGCATGCACGTATCCTAATTGTGTTTTGGGATTCTATGTTTCACGTTGGATTTTATTAAAAGTATGTAACGTAGATGTTGTGAATTTGTAGTGCGACTTTACTAATATTAATTCAAAGTCACATAGAGTTGGGACAATTGCCATCTGATATTTTCATCCTCAAGTCTACTTTTGTTTGTTTTCAACTAGTAAATACTTCAACATGTGTTTAATTCCATGCATGTGATGCATCATGCTATTATATGTAACCATGTCTTATTTTGCTTAATCTCTATTAAGAGTCACACATCAGAAATAGAATTGGAACATAGACTCCTTATATGGACTTGGTCAATCACCACCCAACAAGCTAGTTTTTGGGGTTGAGTTAGGCCCAAGATCCATTCTTTACATGGTATCAGAGCCAGACTCATTCCAAGTCTTTGTTTGTCGATATTGGACTCCCAAATTATATTGTTCATGCTCCAGTTAACGAGGTGCAGGCGTGCGGGGGAGTGTTAAGAGTCACACATTGGAAATGGAATGAGAACATAGACTTCTTATATGGACTTGAACAATCTTCACCCCACAAGCTAGCTTTTGAGGTTGAGTTAGACCCAATATACATTATTTACTATATCAACTATTGCTCCCAAATACCTAGTAGCCTATACTTCCCTAGAGAGTAGAGACCAAAATAATCCATGAATAACCACAAATAAGCTCCGTATCCATAAACAATAGTCAACTTAGGATAAATCTAGTCGAACTTGTAATAGTATCTACCTAATCTATTTCTGACTTAGTTCCTAATTCAATCGTAATTAATTAATTCATGCATGTGATGCTATTTCCAAAAATTGGCTATAGAAATCACTAGGTAAAAGTTCCAATATATCAAATGGAAGCAAGTACAACTCCATGAACGTTGGACTAGTTTAAATTTTAAATGGGAAGAGGAAAGCTGCAATGCGTTTTATGAGCATTATTTTTCTATATATTCAATGTTTATATTATATAGCAGAACACAATACACTTTCTACCAAAAAAAAAAAAAAGAACACTACACTACAAAACATTCAATTAATATTCAAATGTATAAGAAACATAAGCTGGCCATCTGATTGAGCTTTTTACTCTCAATTCTTCTAATTAAAATAAGGTCTGGTAGATATTTCCATGTGATTGCATATGTTGGATAGATATCTGAAGTCTTATCCCAACTGACCAACATGACCAAATTGCAAGAAAAACCTAACTTTCATTGAAGTCTAAAAGCAACTAATTAAAAATCTTTACTTCTTTTAACTTCTATCCATGAAAGTACAACATTAACACTGACATTTCAATCACTCAAAGCCTATAAATATCCCTCTAAACAACTTCAATTCCTCATCACCTCCATTTGATCAGTCGTTTGAATCCCTCCAAAATCTTTGTAGCAATTTCCCCTTTGCAAAATGAGTCCCTTAGCAATTTTCCCACTTTTCTTCATCTTCTTCTTCAACTTATCACTAGCATCAAATACCATGTACAATGTCCAAAATTATGGAGCAAATTCCAATGGAAAAACTGATTCATCAAAAGCCTTTTTGAGTGCATGGGCAGCAGCCTGTGTTTCTACTAGCCCGGCCACTATTTACGTGCCACGTGGAAATTACTTGATTCGCAATGCATACTTTAATGGCCAAACATGCAAGAGCAAGGCTATTACTATACGCATTGATGGGACTCTCTTAGCTCCCTCTGATTATAATGTCATTGGCAATGCCGGAAATTGGATAAAGTTCGAAAAAGTCACAGGAATTTCCATCTATGGTGGAACCTTTGATGGACAAGGTGCTGGTCTTTGGGCTTGCAAGACCTCTGGCAAGAGTTGCCCCAAGGGAACTACGGTACGTTAAGTTTTTCATGTAAAATATTTCTGAATATATAATTAATTATTGGATGATCAATTAGTAAGAGGTTAAAAGTTAAGATAGTTATAAGAAAATGACTTTCATAATAAGTGAGGAAGTAATTTCCCTATTTTGACGGAAACCAAAATCAGGAAAAAAATGAATTCCTCATGAAAAAAATTGTTTTCCTGAAAAATAAATTTCGGACGGTGTTAGATTCCATACTTGGTTAGGGATTTAATAATAAACTTCATTATATGGTCTTAGACAATCCTCACTTCATGAGCTAACTTTTCAATGCGAGTTAGGCCCAAAGTCATGTTTTTTTGTATCAAAGCCTAGGTTCATCCTAATATCTTAGTTTATTGATGTTGGACCTCTATATATGTTATATTGTCCACGCACCATATGTCCAGCTCTGAGCATGACGGAGAGGGCGGGGGTGTTAGATTCCACATATGTCCAGCTCTTAGCATGACGGCTGATGATAATTTTAAAATGGGCCTCCTACAATAACTGTCTTGAATCCTTCTCACATGAGTATTAGCTTTTAAAGTTTAGTTAGAAACAATTTATTTTTATCAGTACCAAACATACTCGTAGTGCCAAGAAAGAATTAAATATTATGTCAAACTAGCACTTTCTTTTTTGTTTTATGTCAAACTAGCACTATCATCTTTTTTCAATTTTACATTAAATTTTGGTGCAGGCATTGGCTTTTTACAACTCAAACAACATCATAATGAGTGGTGTAACTGCACAAAATAGCCAAATGTTTCATATATTGGTAGACGGATGCCGTAATGTGAAGCTACAAGGAGTGAAGGTGTTAGCTCCAGGAAATAGCCCCAACACTGATGGAATTCATATAAAATTGTCATCAGCCGTTAGCATTATGAACTCACATATTGGTACTGGAGATGACTGTGTCTCTATTGGCCCTGGAAATTCTAACATATGGATCGAAGACATTGCTTGTGGCCCTGGCCATGGAGTAAGGTTTGGAACATAACATAAAATTCCTATTTATTAAAAAAAAGATTTCTTTTTATTAGTAAGTTAATTTTCACTTTTATTGGTTTATGTTTTTAACATATTCAACTAAAATATATGTTAAAAATTAACTTGTTGTTATTGCAGCATTGGAAGCTTAGGCTGGAAATTGCAAGAGCCAGGAGTTCAAAATGTGACAATTAAGGCTGTAAATTTCACTGGAACAACTAATGGTGTGAGAGTTAAAACTTGGGCAAGGCCTAGCAATGGTTTTGTCAGAAGTGTTCACTTTCACCATATTGTTATGGTTAACGTTAAAAATCCAATCATCATAGACCAAAATTATTGCCCTAATCATGAAAGTTGTCCTCAACAGGTATTGATTGAACAAGTTAATTAATTTATCACAATGGTGATAAAATTAAAGCATATTCCCTTACCTTAATCTAATTACATTATTCATTTTCCTTTTTAGGGCTCGGGCATAAAGATAAGTGATGTGACTTATCAAGATATACATGGAACATCGGCTACAAAAATTGCAGTGAAGTTTGATTGTAGCAAAACTAATCCATGCAGCGGCATAACACTTGAAGATGTCAATCTTACTTACAAAGATCATCCGGCTGAAGCTTCATGTGTTAATGCTGGAGGAAGAGTTTCTGGTTTAGAAGAACCTACTAATTGCTTATAAGAAAATATTCGATAATAATTTGTTTGTATAATATCATACTGGAGTATGTACTTTCACAAGAATGAAATTAAAAGTTGTGATTATATTATAAAGGAAATTTGATTGTAATATAAAAATTTAATATGTACCTCATGTAACAATTAATGTTGTTTGAAATGTACTACATTCCTATTTTTATGAGAAAATTACCTAGTTTGGCAGCCTAGAGAGCAAACAAAATTACTGATATTAGCCAGACTTAGAAAATCTACCAAATTTGACCCTAAACGATCTATTTTTCTTACCAATCGGATATTGTCTAGGGAAGAATTCCTCTGGGCACGACGTTACTTGTGGTAGTGAATAAAGAAGCACAATCATGTGATGAACATGACCTTACTATTCATTGTCCTCTCAAATTAACCTCATCTTCAGTCATTTTGTTTGTTCCAACTTCTATATACAAAAATAAAATGACTTTAATTAATGTATTTGCTAGGAAATGAAAGTCGGAGGGGTGAATTGTAACTTTTGATAGTAGATTAACTGAAACTGTGTCTAGAACAAAAGCAATACTGTAAGTAAATGTTGAAAAGCAAATTGACACAGATTGTTTTATACTGTTTGGGATTTAATATGCATTGCAATGCAAGGGTGTTCTCTGTATGGTCTTGTGAATGATTCTTTGATACAATGGTAACGAAGTGTAATTCATATCTCTACACTAAATCACTCGTAATTTTTTGATACAATGTCTCACCAACTATAAATTTTTCCTTTCCTCTCTTTTTTACTACACAGTAAAACACTCAGAATTACAATATTTATTAAAAGTAGAGTAGAGAACAGGAGCTGTTGAGATCAAAGTATATTTCTTCTTTGATTGAGATACACATTTAAATAGCCTTTATTACAACGACTCGGTTTAAGGACAGAGATAGCAACCCAAGAGTGTTGATCCTTGGAAGGAGGAGTGAGTAATTGATCATATTTTTAAGAATAATGGTAGAGCTTGATTTCCAACGATCTTCTTTCCATGAATATTTGCGTCCCCTAGGGTTTGTTTGAATTCTTGGTACTTCCTTCCTTGAATAGTCCTTCCCATAAATCCTTGTTTATTGCACGTCAATTAATGTTGGTTATCTTTCTTTAATAACCATTGCGGGAATATTTGGTGGTACTTGATTTGATTTTTCCATATTTGACAGATCTTCTTCAGCCGTCCCCATTAAACTTATGTGTTCCTTCATTAGTCAGCTTTTCTCGTGAGTCTTTCCAGCATAAATAAGACGTACTACATTAATTTTGTCATCATTAAAACTTAACCCTAACAGAAACAACTTCAAAAAATTGGGTTTACGTAATTGTTTTTTCCTGTTACGAAAGGACCAACCGTGAAAAAACACATATAGCAGAATTATTTCCTTTATGTCTCATAAGGCATCAAAGTGTGTTTAAAACCACATGATGAGGGAGGGGAAAATTACAAGTTTTGAAAAATGTAAGGAAGTTAATTAAATAGGAGCAGTTATTTTTCTAGCGTTTTCGAAAATGAGATGAAAGACGATGAAACAGAGAGGATACAGACTTATGATTTGAAACGTTTGAGTGTTGTCAGTTCTTCTTGAAAAATATGTAGTGAGGCTTAATCCTGAGTTTGAGCTCATTTGAAGCTGAAGTGACGTAGTTTGGTTTGAAACTCTATAGGTTTGAGCTCAGAAATTCAGATTTTCAAAATTGAAATTTATTTCGTGCAGGTGTTATAAAAATAAATTGGCTACAATTTAAGGATCTTGGATCTCAATTTTGGGAAGATTTGGTGGAAAATTGAGGTGGTTTGAATTGAAATTTGAACCAAATTTAAAGTATTAAGTACATGATAAACATGGAAGAAGATAAAATGTCTATCCCCATGTATCCTGTGTATATTCCTCGTATATCTGTGTACACCTGTATCAAAGAGAATTTTTTCGAGTCGATTTTAGCTATGAATTTTGATTCTAAACCAATTCAAATCACCTCCATTCTTTCTCAAATTTTGCATATAGCTTCGTCTAGGTATTTTCAACAGATTCCAATTACTCCCACTAAAAAATACTCCTAACTAAGTATTTGAAATTTTGAAGTTGAAGTTGAATCGAAACTTTGGAAAAAAATTGTTTCTTTTACGAATTCACCAGCAGAATGAACTTTAACAATATGCTGAGATAATTGAAGTAATTTATTTCATTGATTTTATTTTCACTGAAGTTGATCACTGGATAACCCAATTATAGCTTCACAATTCTTGAATTTTGTTGATGAAATCCAACTACTTCTGATTGATGCTAAATATTTTGAATGAAAACTAGCTGCTGAATTTTCAAAGCGTACAATCTTTTTTTACCGCATTAAATAAGTTATTTTGTTATAGATTGTATATATTTTAAAAGTTTCTTTGGCTACAGGTTGAAATTGTGCTTTTTAATGCTTAATTACGGTAAAATAATGCAAAATATTGTACATTCTCGTAGTAAGCTCTATTTTTATTGTGATTGATGGAACATAGAGTATTGGACTAGACTGGTCAGATGGCTTACAGTTGTTATTGGATGTGCGTGGACCAAATATTGGGCCCCAGAAAGTAGGCCCATGAAACTTTTACTTAGATCTCAATTATAACCAGGCCCATTAATAACAAAACTAAACTTGCAATAAATAGACAGATGTGGACTTTTTTCCTTGCAACGTTTATTGAGTTTTAACTTTAGACATCCCTCAAGTTTGACTAGAAGTTTAATAGAACTCCTTTAATATTTGACAAGTTTGACTAGAAATTTAATAAAACTAATATTTCACTTAACAAATCGATTTCTTCAAACTGATTAACAAAGTAGAAAGCATAAAGGGGATATCAAAATACATAGTAGCATGCTTATCTTTATAAGCTAGCTTTTCCGAGCAGCTAGGCTTACACCCGTTCATATTATTCTAGGTCCTCTTTTTTTCCACAAAACATTGTGTGTTAAATAACGTTTTTCGATAAAAAGATTTGGATTTGTTCATAATGATCAAATTCTATTTGGTCTTATTTCCACATGTTTAGTCATTCTCGATACTATTTTCTTTTGATTTTCCATTATTTAAATCGTCTGTCTTCGTCACTTGTAGTTATTTATCATTCAATGAATGATTGATAAAAGATCCTTACGCTGCCATTTTTCCAATATTATTGAATAGCATGGCCTGGGGCTAACATAACTCAAGTGGGAGAGTCGTGTTATGGGTGACCTTATTGCACGGTTCAGAGAGCACTTGTGTATGTGATGCAAGTAAACGTCTACGAAAAAGCTGTCGTAAAGTTTCGTTCTTCGTTCGGTCGTCGACCTTATCTCTGTTTCTATGATGACCCAAGAACACGCTCATTCTTCAGCCGTAGAGAGACTTTTGAATTGTGAGGTACCATTACGAGCTCAATATATACGAGTATTACGTGATACCACTTCGACTAACGTGTGCCCGTGTCTAGTATAACGTGTGCCTTCGTACGTCGTATTCAAATTCTAGGTCCTAATCTATATGGTAATACATGTTTAAGAGGTTACATATCAGTATATCCATCGAGAGCAAACACAACATTTTTTTGCTATTTCATTTCAATAAACAAAGAGCAAGTCCTAACATTAACATATATGGTAGAGATTAGAGAGAACTGTTCAACATTTCTATCAACAATTATTACAATTACATGGATATAGTTGAGAACGTATTCAAACCAGCTTAGAGCCTGTAGGAAGAATAGCCACTTAACAGTTTTGTTATGTGATTGATATGACGGAAAATATTTTGAAAAATGCTTTTCCAAAAAATATAATGTGTTTCTTGAAAAACACTTTTCACTCCCAAATCAAAAATATATATATATAAATGGTCATGTCATACTCAGGGGCGGAGCCAAGAAAGGCCCAATGGGTTCATGAACCCACCTTCGGTGAAAATTACATTGCTTCTATATGGTTAAAATTATTTTATATATATATAATAGATGTTGAACCCTTTTGGCTTCTTCGTGCGTTTACATTTTTATATTTTAAATTTCTTAAGTGAAAATTTTGGCCCCGCCATGAATGTTACCGACTACCTTTTGTTTCTTTGAACGTGTTCTGTTTTACTTTATGTAAAACAAACTGTTTTTTCACAACCACACAACTTTTTAAGGAAACAAGACTCTTTTGAGTCAAATATGCATGGTCGTTTCCTTACAGCCAGTGTAGGTTTTGCCTTTCTGCCACTCAAAGTGAGTTTTTCTTTTCTAATCTTCTTCATTTTTGTTAGAGTTGACGAGATTAATGTGTATAGAAATTTCTTGCTCGTATTTAGTTAAATTTTAGTATAGTTTATGATATCGTTCCACGGAGATTGGAAAATCTATGCTACAAACTTATGTGGGATACAACAATTGCAGGAAACGAGAAGTAAATATTACAATTGCTAGAAAGGATAAACTAAAGATTACAACGAAAATTGGAAATCAAGAACTAAACAAACTGCTTGTGTGATTTGCAGAGTCGAGTGACGACATTCTGTCTTTAAGACAAGATTGCCCCGTATATCTCTTTTTATGTTGTCGGGCAATAGTCTCCCAAGATACAACAACAACTTAACAATTGAGCAAATGAAACTCAAGTGTTACTCTTGAAGAACTTTGAGTATAGTAAACTTGATAGAGAGGAAGAAGATGAATTCAGAAATTCTGTAGTATTTTCTAAGTGTAGTGTTCAACAATTGAGACAAAGGCCTCAATTTATAGTGTAAGGAGATGACCCCTCAACTAGCCAACTAATGGCCTTCAATAGCCATGTAATGACACTTATTGAGGGGTTACATTCAGCCAAATAATTGTTGAATTCATGTGTCAAGTAATTGAGATTCAATGCTCCAAAACCATCCCAAAGGTCAGAACTTTCCAACTTCCCGTCGCAACATTCTGCCTCCGAAGCGCCGCGGCGCTCCATGGGAGGCACCGCGGCGCTCAGGCGCCTCGGCCCTTCGCGGCTCCGCAGCGATTTCCGACTCATTTCATCTTACACTTCGTACACTTCTTCCTTCGTTTACCAACATGGATTACTTTGTCATTTGGCCAATAACCGTCCATGATTCTATGTCTCAAACGTATTACATACGTACCAATATCTCTTTCAATAATGAAATTTGCGATACTTGACACTACGTGTGCACGTGTGTGGAAACGACGTTTCCGACGTGCGGGGGCCCAATTGTTTGAGTCATAAATAATGGGATATAATTAATTCCACATTAGTAAATTTCCAACAATCCCCTCTTGAAAGAGATTTGGCGTGCACACATGGTTCCTTTTCCAGCAATCTTTCAGCGGACCGGTGTTGCATCTGGATAGGTAGCTTCCTCTTTGAACCTTCCATAGTTGAATACCATCGGACTTACTTAGTGCGCGGTGAACGTGATGTCTTGAACCATCAGTGTTTAGTGTAAGCCAAGTCAACGGTACCAACACAACAACTTCTCTTACTTTGTTCTTCGTAATGTTTTGTCCGTTGTGGCCGTGGACACTTCTTAGATACTTAAGTGCGTTCATTTGAGGCGGCCTGTCCTCGCACTTAAATAGGTGGTCTCCTACAAGGTATCCTGATATACCCCACTTTACAAGTGTTAGGAACCATTAAAAGTTTCCTCAAACCTAACCTCAACCGGTGATGATCATTAAAGGTTTTGGAAACTTAACCTTTATCCACACTGCAGATAGCACTTATAGTCTATCGCGGAAACGACTTTAGATTTGGTGTTTCTTTACAGAAATAACTATCTGAAGTGCTCATGCTTCCACTGAAGAGCTCAACTGAACCTTTACATCTTAGTTTTCCCATTGAACCTAATTCCTGGGATCTCCAGTCAGTAAGGTTGGGTTACCACCGTATTGGTCCTTATACCTTGGGTTTTAAGCCCATTCCCCTAGACAGGCAGAACATCTGATCTTTGGGTAAGCCCTTTGTTAGTGGGTCCGCTATGTTATCCTTTGACTTTATGTAATCAATGGATATTATACCCGTGGTGATCAGCTGCCTAACGGTCTTATGTCTCCGTCGAATATGATAAGAATTGCCATTGTACATAGAACTTCGTGCCCTTCCTGGAGCCGACTGACTATCGCAGTGGATCATTACAGAAGGTACGGGTTTGTCCCAATAAGGAACAATCTCTAAGAAGTCGTGAAGCCACTCAGCTTCTTCTCTTGCTTTATCTAAAGCGATAAACTTCGATTCCATTATGGATCGGGCGATGCAAGTTTTCTTAGAGGATTTCCAAGACACAACCCCACCACCAATTGTAAATACATACCCACTGGTGGACTTGGTGTTCTCTATATCGGATATTCAGTTTGCATCTTTGTACCCCTCTAGTACAGCTGGATATCTCGACTAATGCAACCCGTAAGTTAGCGTGTATTTCAGGTATCGTAGTACCCGATTCAACGCCTTCCAATGATCATTACTTGGATTACGGGTAAACCTAACCAACTTGTTGACTGCATAAACAATATCAGGTCGGGTGCAGTTTGTTATGTACATCAAACTCCCAATCACCTGTGCATATTGCTCCTGGCATACGGGTGCACCACGATTTTTATCAAGCTTTTGATTTCTATCCAGTAGTGCCTTTATAGGCGAACTGTCAAACATCTCAAATTTTCTTAACACATCCTCGATGTAGTGAGACTGAGATAAGACCAGTCCGTCAGACGTCTTAGAGATCTTTATCCCTAAGATGACATCTGTGATACCCATATCCCTAAGATGACATCTGTGGAGCCACATACCCCACGGGTTGTTCCATATAAATTTCTTCATCCATATCACCATTTAGAAAGGCTGTCTTGACATCCATTTGATGTATCTCAAGGTCACGCAAAGCTGCGATCGCAATGAATACTCGTATAGATGTCATCCTAGACACCGGAGAGTACGTGTCAAAATAGTCAAGGCCTTCTTTCTGCCGATAGCCCTTGACTACCAACCTGACCTTGTATTTATCTATAGACCCATCTGTTTTATACTTCCATTTGAGTATTCATTTACAACCCAACGATTTATTTTCCGGAGGAAGATTAACCAACTCCCAAGTATGGGTATGCAGAATGGAGTCTATTTCACTCTCAATAGCTTCTTTCCTGAGCGGTGCCTCTAGAGTTGATAATGCTTCATCAATTGTCTTTGGTTCATCATCAACCATATAAGCTACAAAGTCAGGACCGAAGGATTTATCCTTCCTGGCCCTTTTACTTTGCCATAGGTCCATCTCTGGAGTCTCCAAGTTCTGAGAATTTAGAACACCAGATTCCGGATATTCAGTCACTTCGAGGTCCACTAGATCTGAACCATCTAGATCCGGGCAGTCAACGACTTTCGGTTCCTGAGAGCTTTGTTCATAACTTCATTTGCGATAGGTTATGTCTTTTTTCTTTCTAGGAAAAGTACCTCAAAGAACTGAGCATTCCTTGATTCCATGATTGTACCCCCGTGGATATCTAGAATATCTGACTTATGCACTAAGAAGCGATAAGCACTACTGTTATTTGCATATCCGATGAAAATTCAATCTACAATCTTAGGCTCAATCTTGACCTGCTTTGGCTTGGGTACTTCGACCTTTGCCAAACAACCCCACACCTTTAAATATTTATAGGTGGGATTCTTTCCGTTCCATGATTCATATGGAGTTTTGTCCTTACCCTTATGTGGGCTCTGTTAAGAATCGTATTAGCGGTAAGGACAGCTTCTCCCCACATGTTTTGTGGAAGACCGGAATTGATGAGCAAGGCATTCATCATTTCCTTCAATGTGCGGTTCTTACGTTCCGCCACACCAAGTATTATAAGTTATTAAGATTTAAGTGAATTGGGGTCACGAAATTAATTATGTGTGTGATTGATATATTATGCGGAGGCATATCACTTAATTAGTTAAGTGACTGTGCATGTTGATGCAATATGGCGTTAAATTTAGTCCTCCACCGCCAAGATTGGCTAAGTGGAGGACATGATGATTATAGTCCACTTTGTGTTCACCTTTGGGAATTATATCTTTGGTTAAGAATCTCGTGAGATCAAAAGAAATAATACCATTCCACTTAGAAGCATTTCAATTCATTCCTTAGTGTTGTCTAGTCTTTAGTATTTAAAGTAGGAGATCTCGTGAGATCAAAAGAAATAATACCATTCCACTTAGAAGCATTTCAATTCATTCCTTAGTGTTGTCTAGTCTTTAGTATTTAAAGGAGGAGATCTCGTGAGATCAAAAGAAACAATACCATTCCACTTAGAAGCATTTCAATTCATTCCTTAGTGTTGTCTAGTCTATAGGGTTTAAAGTAGGATGAAGATAAATCAGTTGGCTGCCTAGACGAATTCTTTTACCCAAAGCACATATCAAGTGTTCTCTCTGTTTCGCGAATTAGAACACCCAATTGCAGATGCAATTCTCCATTCACCTGTGTTGTCTAGTGTGGACTCTTTGGAATTTATACATGGACCATTTCGTCGGCTTGGGTTGTCAGTGAATAATTTCTTGGTTTCATTTAAAAAGAAGAGATCGTCCAGCAACGTTCTAGAAAATTCAATACAGAATTATTGAAAAGACAATATTCAAGGTACGTTAAGGCAAATTATTTCTTTCTTTTAGCATGTTTCATGTAATAAAATATAACCATGATATTGCTCCATAATTTACTCTACTCTTAGTAGTTAAGAATATTCATTTTATTGATTCTTATGCTAAAATCATGTCTAAATATGTTCCTATATCCTTATTGAGGTATACATAAACAATAAGAGAAATGTTGAACATTTCTAATGTTAGCCAAAGGCTATGATAAGAGCATGTTTAAATATGTTTCCAAGACCTTATTGAGGCATTTGGAAAAGATGTTAGATATTCACAGTGTTAGACAAAAGTACAAGGATATTGTGTCACCCAGGATGTGCTATTGCCATTCATGCATTTTCATTTGCATTACATTCATGCCTTACCCTGGACTATATGTTGGGAATGGGAAACGGGATACACAGACCACCATATAAGCTGGGATATGAAATGATATGATGCCCACAAAGGCTGTTATGAAAAGGAATATGCATGATGAAGGGCCAATGAGGTCAATATTTATATGTATACCGTATTTGCACTGTGCATAATATTTAGGCATATGTATTAGGGCCCTCAGAGGCATTTACTGCTGGTCAGCTGTTTCTGTTTCAATTGTTGTTATATCCCTGTTATACTATTGTTCATGCCTCAGTACATCAGTCGTACTGACGTTCCTTTTGTCGGGGGACGCTTTGTTTCATGCCCGCAGGTTCACGTAGGCAAGGAGACGGTCCACGTTAGTAGGTTGCGGATTAAGCGAATTTTGGAGCACTCCTCTTGTTTCGGGGTGTCGGTCTTATTTTGGTACGGTGTACTTTTGCATGTATATATGGGTATGTCAAGGCCCTGTCCCGACCTGTTGACGTTATGTACTCTTCAGAGGCTTGTAGACGGTGTCTTGTGTGTAGTGGTCTTGTATGGCCTTGTCGGCCGTTGGAATATATATATAAGTTGATTTTCTGATTAAAGTTTTCCATAATTTTTTTCGGCTTAGTCCGTGTTTATTTATGATTAAGTGTTGATAGTGGGGTTAGCGGTACCCGACGGGTGGGATCCAGGTGCATGTCGCGGCCCTCCGATTTGGGTCGTGACAGATTGAGTTAGGCCCAAGATTCATTCTTTACATGGTATCAGAGCCAGACCCATTCAAATTCTTTGTTCACCAATGTTGGGCCCCCAAATTATATTATTACGCTCAAGTTAACAAGGTCTGGGTGTACGGGGAGTGTTAAGAGTCTCACATCCGATATAGAATGGGAACATGGACTTGGACAATCCTCACCCTACAAGCTAGCTTTTGGGGTTGAGTTAGGCCCAAGATCCATTCTTTACATGGTATTAGAGTCAAACCATTCTAATTCTTTGTTCACCGATGTTGACCTCCAAATTATATTATCCATGCTCCAGTTAACAAGGTTTGGACGTGCAGTGGAGTGTTAAGAGTCTCACATCGGATATGAAATGGGAACATAAACTCCTTATATAGACTTGGACAATACTCAACCTACAAACTAGCTTTTGGGTTTAGTTAAACCTAAAATTCATTCTTTATAATTTTTTTGCAAAAATAACCTGAAAAATATGGACTCAACTTTATTAAAAGAATCTTTAGAAGTACTTAATTAGATATTATATATAAAAACTACAATTTAAAATTATCAGGAACCAAAAGTACTAGTATTAGCCTAAAAATAAAACTTTGAAGAATAAAAATTAAGGCTCTCTCTTTTTTCAATCTCCGCTACAGTGAATGCATTACTTGAGAATGTGATAGTCAGTTTCCACATTAGTAGTTTAAGAATGGCTCTTTCTAATCCTTCTTCTCTTCTTCTTCTTTATCTCCATTTTCTCATTTTCTTCTAAGCTCTTTTTTTTCTTTTCATATCAAAACAATACCACTGCTAATAATAATAGAAGATTTCCAGCAAAGCAACAAAGGAAAACAAAGCATTTGGTTTGCTATTCGAAATTCCCACAGATACAAAAATTATCAATGAGCTTCTCTTTCAATATCTTCAAAACACAATTTTAACATCAACAAATGTCTCCTGCATAAATATACAGATAACATGTCATTTTTCTTTGTACTCCCCTGTTACTTATTTCCTTCAACAATAACAACACAATTATTTAGTTTAATCATGTAAAGAAAGCAAAACAAAACACACAAGAATTTAATACAAGATATTTATATTAAGATGCGGGTTTTATCATTTTCTTAATATAGCATTCTGGCTCTAACCAAAAGGAGAGAATAAATCTGAGCCAGCTATCTGCATTTACCATAACAAATGGCTCCTGTACAAGCAACACATATCTAAACTTTATAATTAGAAACTGAAATAATTTAAACTTAGTACTTCTAGCTTAAACATATTACTACCCTCCCCAACACTTAGAATACTTCATACTCCAGGATGAATATATCGCGTAAGGGATTATCCTACTTCTTCTCAGTTCCTTCCTCAACCATCCGAATCAGATTCGGATTTAGACTCGACCATCACTCTCTTTTCTTTTCCTTCCCCAACAGTTTTTGTTCTTGCTCGTTTGCATGGGGGAGCACCTTCCCGAATAACCAGCGCTTCGTTTGATGTCGGAAAGCATTGAGCTAAGTCTTCAAAAGCTTTTGTCACATTCAAATCATGCAATTCAGAAAATATGTTATTTTTATTGGGAAATGGATCATCCTGAGTAGGTGTTATCTGTGGTAATGGCTGATCATTTGGATTTTCAACGGGTGGAAGAAGCAACTAATGGTCTTGAAAATCCATCGGGTCAAGAAACCTAGGAATTGGTGTAGTTTCAGGATCAGCCCATTGGATCATAGGATAGTTAGCTATTCCCAGATTTGAAAATGTTGAATTATATATAGTATCCTGCATCTGAATGTGCTCCACTTGATGAAAACATTGATTAAGAATCTGCTCATGTTGCTCAAATCTTTCATGAAAATGGTTTTTCATCCTTTCAAATTGTGTGCACAATTGCTCAATCTGAACTCTTAAAGTTTTTGGAAATTTACTAATGTGGAATTAACTTTATCCCATTATTTATGACTCGAACAATTGGGGCCCCGCACGTCGGAAATGTCGTTTCAACACACGTACAATCTTAGTGCCAAATATCGCAAATTTCGTTAATGAAAGAGATATTGGTACGTAATTGAAATGTTTGAGACATAAAATGATGGACGGTTATGTTGGTTACAATGTTGCAGGAAACGGAAATAAATAACTGCTAAGTATTACAAGCAACTGAAAGTACAATTAACTTGAACAATAAACTGGAATTACAATAAACTGGATCAGTTTTTGGTATGCTGAGTCGAGTGTTTGCACTCTGTCTTTAAGGCAATATTGCCCTGTATGTATCATTTCTACGTCCTGGACAATTGTCTCCCAAGATAAAACAGCAAATGAACAAATGAGCAAAGGAAACTCAAGTGCTACCGTAAAATTTTTTGAGTAATGAAATGATGCTGGAAGGTAGTAGGAAGAACTGATTTCGTTTCTGTTTTTGTGTGTAGCTCAACAATGGTGCAAAGGGTCATTTATATAGTTGAAGGAGAGGCTTATCAACTGCCCACATAATTGCCTATTACTGGCCAAGTAATGGCAATTATAGAGGTAGTAATTCACCAAAATAAATGGTGAATTGATGTGCAACGGATTGGCATTTAGGAAGATTAATATCAGAAGAAACACAATCCACGATCCGCGACCAGCGACCCAGACCCGGAAAGGACGGGAGCGCGACGGCGCGCGTGTGGGCTTTCCTCGAACCGAAGCACATCTAGGTCCTCCCTCCTTTAAACACATGGGATACCCCTTGGGGTCCCAAACCCAAGCCAACCTTGAGACTTATAAACAAAACAATTCTTTCTTCCCCCATCGATGAGGGAGAATTGATCTCAATACCACATTTTTCCATGCTTCAAACACCTCACTTCGTGGACTAATATCTCTTTCATTTCTCAACGAAATTTGACGATCCTTGGCCCTACGGTTATATACTTACTTTGTAGATTATGCACGTGTGATTTACCGGATTCTCCAACATGCGGAACACTAGTGTTTAAGCCGTTAAAGTTGGTCGGACTCAACTCCCGCCAAAGGCAAATTTCCAGCAGGTTATTGGATAAATAACAAGTGTTCCACGTTGGTAAACAAAGGAAGGATTGTGCGAGGTGTAAGATTGAATGGGTCGGAAAGAGCCGCAGAGCCGAGAAGGGCCGCGGCGCCTCCCGTACTGGGCCGCAGCGCCGCGACGCTAATTCCATGTTTGGCTTCTTGAGCCGTGGCGCCGCTACGCTAAATGCTGCAGTGCCGCGGTGCTTCTCAGGCAGTGTTTGTTCGACGGAATCCCAAAAGTTTGGTTGTTGAGGTGGTTTCAATGGCATTGAATCCACCCAATAATGATCATTGCTTGGACCATTATTTGGCTACATTAGTTGGGGGTTAAATGTCATCCATTACATGGCAATTGAATGTCATTATGAAGCATTTGAAAGACCATCTTGCACACCTATAAATTGAGGCCATTGACTCAATTCTATAGATGAACATAACATAAATGAAAAGGCACACAATATACATACAAGTATACAACACCACAAAGAGATCAGTTTTCCTGATAAACAATCATTCTCTTAGCATTCTTCATTGTTCGTGTTCTTCACTGAGGTCATTTGTGTAGGCTTTGCACATTTGATAGTTTGCTATTTCATCTTGGAGACTATTGTCCACACTTTCGTAAAGCCTATATACGGGGGCAATCTTGTCTTAAAGACAGAGAGACATCACTCGACTCAGTCGGTGGTGTTGTGGTTATATAATTGGTTGCTAAGTGTTTCAGGTGTGAACTTGAATCTCAAAGGACTCTAACCGTTAGGATTCTCAGCGGATCTACAAGCCACAAGTGTAGCAGTTCATGTTTTTGTATTTCCTAATACAAGATCCATATTTGAGGTTCCAATTCAAGATCAAGATATTGACAACTTGTTGTTGTCATCTTTGTTGTTTATCATTTCGATCACTGTAATAGTTATTTACTATTTCCGTACGTGCTTTACATATCCAATAATTTTAAGACAATATTGTATTAGTGCTCGAAAGATGTGTGCCAGCAGATATGGTCCCAAATCTGGCTATGGTTTTCTTTTTGAAAACAGTTCTGTTGACAGTTCTAACATTGTCACTGTCAATAACCGTGCTTTCAAATCTGGTCCTAGTTTTGGTTCTCTCTTTGTCGACAGTTACAAATCTGTTTCTGTAAAAAGTTGGGGTCTCTGGATTTGATGTTGAGCTTCAAGATATTGTTGATAGTCATGCTAGTACGGCTAAAGATCAAGGACGAGTTGGTGTCACCGCTCTCGAGGGTGGTGGAAACAAGCGCCCACGAGAGGCTGAGGATGTCAACAGGAACAAGAGGAGAAGGCTGAAGATGATGTTCTATCATATAGCAAAAGGCCTGTCCCAGACAAAGGATCTGAATTATGGTAAGGAGGATATGAATACTCAGTCCAACTGAAGTGGGCTAGAATCCAAAAGGTCTAAGTTAATAATCCTTCCTTATCTATAATGGGTTTAGTTAATATCTAAATAAAAACGTGTAAGGCAAAGCTGGGAATATGAAAGTGTTTTCATTAAAAACTTATATTCCTTACACTCTAAAATCAGATATTGAATCTCCTTCCTTTCCAGTTAAATATTGGACTATTGTAAATACAACTTAAAAGATCCGTTCGTTTGAGTGTAATTAATAAAAGTGTGTAAAGTATATTCGCACATACGAATGAGAGAGATCCATTGACTGTGCGAAAACTGTTACCACTCTTAAGTAAGCACCAGGGATTTCCCTGGGCACCAATCACAAGGGAGGAAGACTATGAGATAATGACTTATCTTATGACGGTGAACCTGTCACCTAACTGACAGAAAATCCTTCATTTGATAGGATGATATTGGACACTCAGTCGTACAAAGCCTACGGGCGATTGGGGTGGGCCAGAATTTCTAGGTCTTAAATGATCTGAAGGCCAAAAGAAAGGCAGAAAAGTAATGGACACCTAGTGAGGTGGGCTAGAGTTTCCAGGTCTTAAATGATCTGAAGGACAAAATAAAGGTAGAAAAGAAATTGGACACTCAGTCTGCCAAAGCAACTGGAGTGGGCTAGAGTATCCAGATGATATATGATCCGGTTACGCCCTAACCACGGGCAAGAGGTTTTTCATGTGAAGCAACGCCACCTCTAAAGTAGAAGGGGTTGGAGAGATTGTCCTCAAAAGGACTTTAAGGAATTGGATCACTCTAAAAGGAGGTGATACATGTCCCAAATTTGGTTTAAGGGACGTTGTTGGTCAAGCTAGTTTGAGACTAGTCCAACAGGTCTGTAATAACTAAGAATTGTATAGTATGTCTGTAGCTAAATGAATGGTATATTTGTAATCCGTGCATTTATGCTATCATAGATTAAGAAACGTTAAATAGAAAGTCATTGAAAAGCTAACGAAGTTGAGATTGTTGCCTTCTATCAACATAAACCCTTAAAATAAATGTAAGGTAGGCAAAGAGGCAAAATCACCTTTGCATTCCGTGAAAGGAATAGCGAAAGAAGCACCGCTCCTCTAGAATTTAGTCACACCTACATAGGTGATTTGAAGTTTATACAAAATAGAGGGGGAGAAAAGTACTTTGTGACCTTTATTGACGATGGTACAACGTATTGCATCTTTTGTTTGTTGAAAAGCAAAGATGAAGTTGTTGAAGTGGATAAGCGCTACAAAGCAGAAGTTGAAAATCAACTAAGCCTACGGATTGAGGAATTCGTAGTGATAGAGAGGGAGAATGTGAAGCATCGCTCATCAAACGACTGCTTATTACTCACCTCAGTCTAACAATTTTAGCCAAGCGTAAAGTTGTACGCCCAAAAATATGTGGGGCAAAATGATCCTTATCGCTAATGCAATTTTCAATAGAACTCCGCATAAAGATAATGATAACCCTTCGTGTGAAACATGGAAAGGATCCCACTTACAAATGTTGTGATGTGAGGTGGCTTGGTAGAGGTTGGAATACCGAAACAGGTCAAGTTGGACCTAAGACTGTAAATTGCATATCCACTGGATCTACAAATAACAGTAGTGTTTATCGCCTCTTGGTGTCATAGAATGTTGAATTCTTTGAAGATAAATTTCCTTGAGAAGGAAAAAGAAGTAATTGCTCGAGGTTAACAAGAACTCACGAGTGCCTGACTGTCTGAAACTAGATGTTCTGTATCTACAGGACTCAGAAGTTGCTGACTATCCGAACCTTAATGTTCCAGATCTACAGAACTCAGGGATTCTAGATGTTGAACCGAGACAGAGCAAAGAGGGGACAAAGACTTGTTCCAGGCCTTCTAGTTTGTATAGTTGAGAATGAACTATGGACAATTAACAAATAATTATCTTCTCCAGAAGCGCTGCATTGGAAAGAAGCTACAGGGAGAAATAGATTCCATCATATAGAATCATACTTGTGTAATAGTTGACCTTCCCCCGGAAAAAGAACCTTTGGGTTGTAAAAGTGGATACTCAAAAGTGAGTACAAAGTATATGAATATACTGACGAGTATAAGGCCTCGGCTACTTGGACATGTGCTCCCCTGTGAATAGCTTAACATCCAGGGCCATTGCAGTCTTGCGTGACATAGATGTTGAAACAGCCTTCCTAACCAGAGAGTTGGAAGGGGAGGATCATAGTTGGTTTGTTGGATTGTTGGTCTTCTTCCTGAACTTTCATTTTGGTCCCTGAAATGTTTACATTTTGGTCCCGGAAGTTTCAGATAAAATAGAAATAATAAATCTGACAACAGAAACATTGACTCTGAAGTTAGAAATCCAACAGTTGGAAAACCAACAGACTGAAAGTGGAAGTCATATTGAAAAATATGGGTATCACAGATGACATCTTGGGAATTGGGATGTCTAACACATCTAACGGACTGGTCTAACTCCAAACCTAATTGTGAGATAGTTGATAGTCTCGTTGAAGCCACCAATGGATATGAATCATAAAACTGATTGGAATCATGGTGCACCCATATATAAGGAGCGATATACGCAGGTCACATGTAGTTCAATGTATTGTACATACTACAATCGACCTGGTATCGGCCTACAACACAGATCAGTTGAACTAAGGTTCACTCGTGATTCTGGAAATGATCGATAGAAGGCGTTAAATCAGATATGACGATGTCTGAAATGATCACTTATCTACAGATTATGGTATTCTGGATGTCCAGCGGTTCTGGGAGAACACAGTGATGCAAACTGGACATCAGACTTGAAGAACACCAATGCCACAAGTAAATGTGTATGGTGGGCCTTAGAAAATCCTCTAAGCAAACTTGCATCGGCCGATTCATGATGGAATCGGAGTTTATCTCTTTAAAAAAAGTATGAATTGAAGTTGAGTAACTTCACGACTCCTTAGAGGACGTCCCTTATTGGGAGAAACCCGTGCCTTCAGTAGTTATATACTGTGGCTAGCCGGTAGGCTTCAGGAAGGGCAAGGATGACGGCGTCTGGACATATCTGTCGGATCTGTCAAAGATATAAGACCACATGGCAGTTGATCACCACGGGTGTCACTTCCTTGATTACTAATCAAATGATATAGCAGACCCTTTTAACTAAGGAACTTCCCAAAGATCAAGAGTTCTGCCTGTCTAGGGGAATGGTCTTAAAACCCAAACAATACGAACTTTGCGGTGGTAACCCAACCATACTGACTGGAGATCCCAAGAATTTGGTTCAATGGGAAAACTAAGCTGCAAAAGGTTTAGTTGAGCGCTTTTGTGGAACAAGAACACTTCGGATTATGATTTCTATAAAGAAACATAAATCCAAAGCCATTCCCACGATAGACATTAAAGTGCTACCTGCATGGTGGGTAAAGGTTAAGCTTCCAAACCTTTAACGATCCTCAAACGGTTGAGGTTAAGGTTGAAGAAACTTTTAATGATTCCTAACACTTGTGAAGTGGGGTATAACAGGATACCTTATAGGAGATCACTTATTTAAGTGCGAGGACATACTGCCTCAAATGAACGTACTTAAGAATCCAAGTGTGTCCACGACCATAATGGACATAACAATAAGAAGAAATGAATAAATAGGAGGTATTGTGTTAGTACCATTGTCTTGGCTTACATTAAACACTGACGGTTCAAGACATCACGTTCACCGCGCAGTAAGTAAGTCTGATGGTATTCAACTAGGGAAGGTTCAAAGCGGAAGCTACCTCTCTTGATGCAATATCTTTTCGATGAACGATTGCTGAAAGTAGGCACCTTGTGTGTGCGCCAAAATCTCTGTCAAGAGGGGATTGTTGGAAATTTACTAATGTGGAATTAAGTTTATCCCATTATTTTTTACTCAAAAAATTGGGGCCCCGCACGTCGGAAATGTCATTTCCACACACGTGCAATCTTAGTGGCAAAAATCATAAATTTCGTTAATGAAAGAGATATTCATACGTAAGTGAAATGTTTGAGACATAGAATGATGGACAGTTATTGGATAAATAACAAGTGTTCCACGTTGGTAAATGAAGGAAGGATTATGCGAGGTGTAATATGGAACATGTCGAAAAGGGTCGCGGAGCCAAGAAGGGCCGCGGCGCCTCCCGGACTGTGCCGCAGTGTCGGAGCACCGCGGCGCCCCCCTTGCAGCGCCACAGCTCTAATTAATTCCATGTTTGGCTTTTGGAGCCGCGACACTAAATGCTGCAGCGCCGCGGCGTTTCCCAGACAGTGTTTGCTCGTTGGAATCCCAAAGGTTTGGCTGTTGAGGTGGTTTCAATGGCATTGAATTCACCCAATAATAGCCATTACTTGGACCATTATTTGGCTGCATTAGTTGGGGGTTAAATGTCATCCATTACATGGTAATTTAATGTCATTATGGGGCATTTGAAAGGTCATCTTGCACACCTATAAGTGGAGGCCTTTGGCTCAATTCTATAGTTGAACATAACAGAAATGAACAAGCACACAATATACATACAAGTATACAACACCACAAAGAGATCAGTTTTCTTGATAAGCAATCCTTCTCTTAGCTATTTTCATTGTTCGTGTTCTTCGCTGAGGTCATTTGTGTAGGCTTTGCACATTTGATAGTTTGCTATTTCATCTTGGGAGACTATTGTCCATACTTCCGTAAAGCCTATATAGGGGGACAATCTCGTCTTAAAGACAGAGAGCCATCTCTCGACTCAGCCGGTGGTGTTGTGATTATCTAATTGGTTGCTAAGTGTTTTAGGTGTGAACTTGAATCTCAAAGGACTCTAACCGTTCGGATTCTCAGCGGATCTACAAGCCACAAGTGTTGCAGTTCATATTTTTGCATTTCTAATACAAGATCCATATTTGAATTTCCAATTCAAGATCAAGATATTGACAACTTGTTGTTGTCATCTTTGTTGTTTATCCGTTCGATCACTGTAATAATTATTTACTATTCCCGTACGTGCTTTACATATCCAACAAAAGTATCTGATACTTGATTAGGCTTTGAAGTACTTACTCTCAACTCTTGCGGTTTCTCTAATTGCCCTCTTGGCCCCTCAAGCTTTTCCATCTTCTTCCAAAAAAAAATTATTAATAATTTTGGAATACCTTGTCACTATCATTCTCTTGCTAACATGAACAAGCGATTTCTTGTATAACCAAGGTAGAAGGAAATCATTAACCTCTACTTTGAAAATCATTGCGGCAAGCAACAATATTCTCGTTAATGATGCGACCAACATCAAGTGGCCTTTTTGCACAGATGGCATAGAGAAGAGTCAGAAAATTCAGATTGACATTTAAATTATTAGTATTTGGGATCAACCTACTATTTATAAAGGACAACAATGGTCCATCACAATATTGAATATTCTTTTTATAAAGGCTAGTTTGTTTACTATCGTCATTAAACAACCAATTTGCTCCTCTAGGGCATAAATATTCTTCAATTAAAGCAAGATCGGGATTGTGAAGAAATAAACTAGTCATCAACTGCATCAAGAGAATGAAAGACATTCATGGCTTCAGGAGAGAAATCTACCTGGATACCTCTAACCCTAGAGTGATTTGTTGCACTATTGATATTACTATAGAATTCCAACACCAACTCCAAATAATAATCTCCTGGTGATCTTGAAAATCTTTTCCAAACACGATGACTGATTATAGAGGATATAAAAGCATCAAAAGGTCCATCTTTTTTCAAAAAAAATATCTTACTATTTTATATTTAAATTTAGATGAGAGCCAAAAGTTGTGGGTTACAACAATTGCAGAAAATGAGAAGTAAGTAAATATTACAAATTCCTAGAAAGGATAAATTAAAGGTTACAACAAATTGGAATCAAGAACGATACAAACTCCTTGTGATTTGCTGAGTCGAGTGATGACACTCTGTCTTTAAGACAAGATTGCCCCGTATATCTCCTTTACGTTATCGAGCAATAGTCTCCCATGATACAACATCAACTTAGAAAATGAGCAAATAAAACTCAAGTGTTACTCTTGAAGAACTTTGAATATAGAAAAACTTGCTAGAGATGAAGAAGAAGATTTCAGAAAATTTTGAAGTGTTGAACAATTAAGCCAAATGCCTCAATTTATCGTGTAAGGAAATGACCCCTCAACTAGCCAACTAATGGCCTTTAATAGCCATGTAATGACACTTATTGAGTGGTTACATTCAGCCAAATAATGGTTGAATTCATGTGCCAATTAATAGACATTCAATGCTCTAAAACTAGCTCAAAAGTCAGAACTTTCCATCTTCCCGTCGCAGCATTCTGCCTTTGAAGCGCCGCGACTCTGCGAATTAGCATCGCGGCGCTTCAGCTCCAGTAGGCCAAGCCACCAATTAGCGCCGCGGCACTGCCATGGGGGCACCGCGGCTCCGACGGTGTTGCGCCGCGGTCTTTCACGGCTCCGCGATGATTTTTGACTCGTTTCATCTTACACTTCGTACATTTCTTCATTTGTTTACCAATGTGGCATACTTGTCATTTATCCAATAACCGTCCATCATTCTATGTCTCAAACGTATTACGTATGTACTAATATCTCTTTCACTAATAAAATTTATGATACTTGGCACTATGTGTACACGTGTGTGGAAATGACATTTCCGACGTGCGGGCCCCCAATTGTTCAAGTCATAAATAATGGGATAAACTTAATTCCATATTAGTAAATTTCCAACAATCCCCTCTTGAAAGAGATTTTGGCGCACTCACAAGGTACCTATTTTCAGCAATCTTTCAGCGGACAAATGTTGTATCAGGATAGGTAGCTTCCGCTTTGAACCTTCCATAGTTGAATACCATTGGACGTACTTACTGCGCGGTGAATGTGATGTCTTGAACCATAAGTGTTTAGTGTATGCCAAGTCAACGGTACCAACACAATAACTTCCCTTACTCTGTTCTTCGTAATGTTTTATCCGTTGTGGCCGTGGACACTTCTTAGATACTTAAGTGCGTTCGTTTGAGGCGGCATGTCCTCGCACTTAAATAGGTGGTCTCCTACAATGTATCCTGCTATACCCCACTTTACAAGTGTTAGGAAATATTAAAAGTTTTCCCAGACGTAACCCCAACCGTTGAGGATTATTAAAGGTTTTGGAAATTTAACCTTTACCCACACTGCAGATAGCACTTAACATCTATCGCGGGAATGACTTTGGGTTTATGTTCCTTACAGGGATCATAACCCGAAGTGCTCTTGCTTCCACCGAAGTGCTCAGCTGAACCTTTACAGCTTAGTTTTCACATTGAACTAAATTCCTGGGATCTCCAGTCAGTAAGGTTGGGTTACCACCATATTGGTCCTTAAAGGTTGGGTTTTAAGCCCATTCCCCTAGACAAGCAGAATATCTGATCTTTCGGTAAGCCCTTTGTCAGTGGGTCCACTATGTTATCCTTTGATTTTATGTAATCAATGGATATTATACTCGTGGTGATCAGCTGTCTAACGGTCTTATATCTCTGTCGAATGTGACGAGACTTGCCGTTGTACATTAAACTTCGTGCCCTTTCTAAAGCCGACTGACTATCGCAGTGGACCATTACAGAAGGTACGGGTTTGTCCCAACAAGCAACATTCTCTAAGAAGTCGTGAAGCCACTCAGCTTATTCTCCTGCTTTGTCTAAAGAAATAAACTCCGATTCCATCGTGGATCAGGTGATGAAAGTTTTCTTAGAGGATTTCAAAGACATAGCCCCACCATCAATTGTAAATATATACCCACTGGTGGACTTGGTGTTCTCTATATCAGATATTCAGTTAGCATTACCGTACCCCTCTAGTATAGCTGGATATCTCGAATAATGCAACTCATACGTTAGCGTGTATTTCAAGTATCGTAGTACCTGATTCAACTACTTTCAATGATCATTACTCAAGTTATGGGTAAACCTAGCCAACTTGTTGACTGCATAAGAAATATCAGGTCGGGTGCAGTTTGTTACGTACATCAAACTTTCAATCACATGTGCATATTGCACCTGGAATACGGGTGCACCATAATTTTTATCAAGCTTTTGATTTCTATCAAGTGGTGACTTCATAGGCGAACTGTCAAACATCTCGAACTTTCTCAACACATCCTCGAAGTAGCGAGACTGAGATAAGACCAGCCCGTCAGATGTCTTAGAGATCTTTATCCCTAAGATGACATCTGTGATACCCATATCCTTCATGTCGAAACATTGTTTCAACATGTTTTTAGTCTCTAGAATCAAGCTAGGACTGCTCCCTGTGATCAACATGTCATCTACGTACATGCATATCATGACGAATGAATCAGAGTTACCTTTCGTGTAGACACATTTGTCACACTCATTAATGGAGAAACCCTTTGATAGTAGAGTACTATCAAATTTTTTTCGTGTCATTGCTTCGGGGCTTGTTTCAGCCCATGCAGAGATTTGACAAGTCGACAGACTTTCTTCTCTTGCCCTGGAACTACATACCCCTCGGGTTGTTCCATATAAATTTCTTCTTCCAAATCACCATTTAGGAAGGCTGTCTTGACATCCATTTAATGTATCTCAAGATCACACAATGCTGCTATCGCAATGAATACTCGTATGGACGTCATTCTCGACACCGGAGAGTACATGTCAAAAAAGTCAAGGCCTTCTTTCTATCGATAGCCCTTGACTACCAACCTGGATTTGTACTTGTCTATAGACCCATCTGCTTTATACTTCCGTTTAAGTATCCATTTACAACCCAATAGTTTATTTCCCGGAGAAAGATCAACCAACTCCCAAGTATGGTTATGCAGGATGGAGTCTATTTCACTCTCAATAGCTTCTTTCCAGAGCGGTGCCTCTGGAGTTGACAATGCTTCAGCAATTGTCCTTGGTTCGTCATTAACCATATAAGCTACAAAGTCAAGACTGAAGGATTTATCCTTCATGGCCCCTTTACTTTGCCTCGGTTCCATCTCTGGAGTCTCCAAGTTCTGAGAATCTGGAACACTAGATTCCAGATATTCAGCAACTTCAAAGTCCACTAGATCTGAACCATGTAGATCCGGGCAGTCAACGACTCCTGGTTCCTAAGAGCTTTGTTCATAACTTCATTTTGCGAGAGATTATGTCTTTTTCCTTTCTAGGAAAAGTATCGTCAAAGAATTGAGCATTCCTTGATTCCATGATTGTACCCCCGTGGATATCTAGAATATCTGACTTATGCACTAAGAAGTGATAAGCACTAATGTTATGTGCATATCCGATGAAAATGCAATCTACAATCTTAGGCCCAATCTTAACCTGCTTTGGCTCGGGCACTTCGACATTTGCCAAACAACCCCACACCTTTAAATATTTATAGGTGAGTTTATTTCCCTTCCATGATTCATATGGAGTTTTGTTCTTACCCTTATGTGAGACTCTATTAAGAATTGTATTAGGGGTAAGGACGACTTCTCCTCACATGTTTTCCGAAAGACCGGAATTGATGAGCAAGGCATTCATCATTTCCTTCAATGTGCGGTTCTTGCGTTCAACAACACCGTTCGACTGAGGTGAGTATGGAGTCATTGTTTGATGAACAATGCCCGATTCGGCACAATGTTCCTCAAATTGCGCTATATATTCTCCCCCTCTATCACTACGAATGGATTTAGTCTGCATGCTTAGTTGGTTTTCAACTTCTGCTTTGTAACGCCGGAACGCTTCAAAGGCTTCATCTTTACTTTTCAACAAGTAAATCTGACAATACCTTGTGCTATCATCAATGAATGTCACAAAGTACATGTTCTCCCTAGTTTGTGCAAACTTCAAATTACATATATCTGTGTGAATAAGTTCTAGAGGAGCGGTATTTCTTTCGACGGATCAAAAAGGAATCTTTGTGAGTTTTGCCTCTACGCACACCTCACACTTATATTGAGGGTTTACGTCGATAGACGGTAACAACTCCAACTTCACCAACCTTTGGATGGACTTGTAGTTAACATGTCATAATTTATGATACCATAAATTAGAAGACTCAAACAAGTAACAAGAATCTTTAATTTTATTTCTTGGACGCATTATAGACATGTCGTTAACTTTGAAGAGGCCTTCACAGACGAAGCCTCTTCCCACAAAAGTTCCATTCTTGGTAATTACAAATTTATTGGACTCAAATAC
Organism: Anisodus tanguticus; assembly: GCA_034509755.1. Classification (NCBI taxonomy): domain Eukaryota; kingdom Viridiplantae; phylum Streptophyta; class Magnoliopsida; order Solanales; family Solanaceae; genus Anisodus; species Anisodus tanguticus. Next base: position 32,855,213 of record CM067548.1, read on the forward strand.
TAGCCTAAAACCACCATTAACCAATAAATGACCTGAAATTAAATTTCTCCTAATTTCAGGGACATGCATCACCTCATTCAGAGTGAGCTCCTTTCCAGAAGTCATCTTCAGGACTACCTTTCCTACCCCCAGCACATCAGAGGAAGCGTTGTTACCCATGAACAACTTCTTGTCTGTAACTAGTGTATATGTGGAGAATGCATCTCTATTGGAACAAATGTATCTGGTAGCACCCGTGTCCATTCACCATTGCATGGGATTCTCAACAAGGTTTGCTTCAAGCACCACCGCCGAGAACTCCTCAAGCATGTCGTCAAGAAGCGTGTCTTTGACTACGTTAGCCTGTGCCTTACCTTTGGCCTTGGCCTTCTCTTGTTGCTCAGTCTTAAGTTTGCGGCAGTCCTTGATCATGTGACCAGGTTTCCCATAGTGGTGATAGTTCCCATTGAACTTCTCCGCCGCCTGGGTCTTGCCGTCTTTCTGGAACTTGCGTTTCTTGCTTGGGTTACCTTTGGCCTTGGCCTTCTCTTGTTGCTCAGTCTTAAGTTTGCGGCAGTCCTTGATCATGTGACCAGGTTTCCCATAGTGGTGATAGTTCCCATTGAACTTCTCCGCCGCCTGGGTCTTGCCATCTTTATGGAACTTGCGTTTCTTGCTTGGGTTCCCTTTGGCCTCAGTCAGATTTGCCTTTGCCTCAGCGGGTTGTTTTCCCCTAGGCAACGCCTTCTTATTATCTTTCTGAATCTGGAGTTTGATAATAAGTTCCTCAAAGGTCATTTCCTTTGTCTTGAATTTTAAGTAACTCATAAACTAATTCCATGAAGGAGGTAACTTCTCAATCAGTGATGCAACCAAAAACTGTTCATTTGATTTCATACCTTTCAAATCCAGGTGATGTAGAATCATTTGGAATTCCTGGACTTGGAACATCACAATTTTTCTATCCACCATTTGAAATTTCAAAAATTTCCCAATGATGAATTTCTTCGTACCAGCATCTTGTGCGTTGTACTTCTTCTGCAGCTTTTCCCATAACTCTTTGGCGGTGCCTACGGTGCAATACACCGTGTAGAGTGGGTCTGACAGACAGTTCAGAATATAGTTCTTACACATGAAGTCATTATGACTCCAAGCATCAAGAACCATCTTCATGCCATTGACGATATGGATACCTTTGCCCCCTCCAGCCGTTTCATTAGGCTGAGGGTCCACTTCATCTCCAGCTTGTGGAGGATCTTCTGTTAGAAAATGAGTCATTTCCATAACAGTCAGATAAAACAACATCTTCTGTTGCCATCTCTTGAAGTTGGAGCCCATAAACTTCTCTGGGCGTTCATTGTGGAAACCGGAGGGTGGAGGAACATTAAGGTTCCCTTGAGCAACCGAAAAGGCATTGGGGTTGCCTTGAGCAGAGGGGAAGGCATAGGGGTTGCCTTGAGTAGCAATAACAACAGAATCAGAAGCGAGTTATTCTTTTCCAATCATCTTTCTAAACACTTACAACAATCGTGTCTTAAAATTGTGGGTTACAACAATTGCAGGAAACGGGAGGTAAGTAAATATTACAAATTGCTAGAAAGGATAAACTAAAGATTACAACAAACTGGAATCAAGAACGATACAAACTCCTTGTGATTTGTTGAGCCGAGTGATGACACTCTGTCTTTAAGACAAGATTGCCTCGTATATCTCTTTTACGTTATCGGGCAATAGTCTTCCAAGATACAACACCAACTTAACAAATGAGCAAAGGAAACTCAAGTGTTACTCTTGAAGAACTTTGAATATTGAAAAACTTGCTAGAGAGGAAGAAGAAGATTTCAGAAAATTTCTAAGTGTTGAACAATTGAGCCAAATGCCTCAATTTATAGTGTAAGGAAATGACCCCTTAACTAGCTAACTAATGGCCTTCAATAGCCATGTAATGACACTTAGGGTTACATTAAGCCAAATAATGGCTGAATTCATATGCCAAATAATGGAGATTCAATGCTTCAAAACCAGCCCAAAAGTCAGAACTTTCCATCTTCACGTCGCAGCATTCTGCCTCTGAAGCGTCGCGGCTCTGCGAATTAGCGTCGCGACGCTTCAGCTCTAGTAGCCCAAGCCACCAATTAGCGTCGCGGCTCCGATGGTGTTGCGCCGCGACCTTTCACGGCTCCGCGGCGATTTCCGACTTGTTTCATCTTACACTTCTTCCTTCGTTTACCAACGTGGAATACTTGTCATTTGGCCAATAACCATCCATCATTCTATGTCTTAAACGCATTACGTATGTACCAATATCTCTTTCACTAATGAAATTTACGATACTTGGCAATATGTGTACACGTGTGTGGAAACGACGTTTCCGATGTGCGGGGCCCCAATCGTTCGAGTCATAATTAATGGGATTAACTTAATTCCACATTAGTAAATTTTCAACAAAACTCTCTGTATACGTACTTATTTGTTGCAGCGTGCAATACAGCCAAACGGATCGTTAGGCATTTATTTGTCGATCGAGGAATTCTTCATTCTCTGTTTCGTCATTTCTGTGGACTGAGATCTCTCCTGCTTCAAAATTTATGTCAGAATGTCATCACTTGACTGAATTCAAACTCTAATTAAATTTTTTGAGGAAATGAAAGATAAGGTTTAATTCATTATAATTGGCGAGGGGCACAAAAATTGCCACTGGTGTTCGGTATTCGCATTGGAGCTCGACTAAGTTTGAATCGCGCGTTGCAGGACCTATTTGGGGGCATCGCTCCCAACATAATTTTTTTTCATTCACAAGATTTGAACCCGAGACCTCTGATTAAGGATAGAGGATCCAAATTTATCCCACCACTACCCATGTTGGCAGGGGTGAATCTAAGTGCAAATATTGAGATATTAAGTATGAGACCTACCTCAAGCCTTAGTACAAAACTATGAAACATCAAATATAGGCTCAAATTAGCACAAGTAATGGGAGATTTAGAATTAAAAGTTGAAACAGCGCCACCCTCTTAAACATGTTATTGGGGATTGCAAATACTTGCTTGAAGCCACCAAAGGGAACATCATATACAGCTGGGGAAAGCAAACAAATATGTAGACTTGCTAGAAAATAAAGGTCACAAATATTTTTAAAAAAACTCCTAAAATGAGAAGAGCCGATCAAGAATATGAGGTTTTTGCTCCTACCAAATTTCAGCAATGTAGCTTATGAATTTTGTTTTCTACGAGTTCTCCTTTCATACGTTAAGAGACTAAAGAAACTTTGATTTGTAAAATTAAAAAAATGTATGGTATTGTCGGAACATAACTCTAAAGGTTGCGTAAAAGAAATTAACAGGATTTTACTACATTGGTAAAAGATGTTCACGGTATAAACGAATATTTGAACCTTTTATAAAAAGTTAGATATCTTATTTTCAAGTTGTTAATTGTATGTACTCCTTTAGTTTTATTTTATGATCGCATAGAGTTCGATTGGGCATAAAATAAATGTACAAAAGAGAAATTGATGTTGCCATGATTTTAAATTAAAGACATGTTTAACATATTAAAAATATCCTTTCAATTGTGTTATGATCTTAAACATATTTGCTGCCATAACAATATGAAAAAACCTTAAGGGTAAAATATAAATGTTAAAATTACAAACTTACGAAAGAAGCACTTTTATAAAAACACTAAAAAAAAGTAAAACAAATTATTGAAATAGAGAAAGTATATTAGTACTATATCATATGAAATTATTTATCGCCAGAATTACCTTTTAAGTGGTGTGATATCAAATAAAATAAATAGCAGGACATAGTTATTTAGCTACACCAATATCATGTAGTAACCCTAAATTTTGATGGTGTAGAAATCCTTACATTGAATAGTAATTTAAATTTAATTATTTGTGTGTATTATTAATACATTTTTTGACATCATTAACGTTTTATATGTTATAATAACATGTAGCATATAGTTCTTCTTCTTATTTTATGTAAGGCACTTTGATTTAGCACAAACTTTAATAAAAAGGGAATTTTAAGACTTATAATTTAAAATTAAGTATAAATTTTATATGACTATAAATCATCTCATAAAGAATAAAATAAAAAGATAATAATAACTAAGTTATTTTAAGTATCATTTTAGTTTCTATAATAAATTAATAAAAATGTTTAACGTAAATTAAAATAGAGATCATAATAACCTTGATGTCCTTAAATTGATTATAATAATGTATGAAATACTTTTTTCGTTTCATAATAAGTGTCATCTTAAATTAAAAAAATTATCTCATAATAAGTATCACTTTAAAAAACTAAGATATAAATTGGCTAATTTTTTCCAATTCTACTTACAAAAATTGACAAGTTAAAGAATATCTATATGATTATTGAAAAAGTCACATAATAATTTGATATTGTTGGATTCAAAATATCAAAATGTTTACTACTTGTGCATGCTCTAATCAAGAGAAAAAAATAATTTATTTTTATTATATAGGGGTAATTTAATGAATTTTATATTGTATTATTAATTTTTTTTAATATATATTTTTTTACTAAGATAACACTTATTATGAAACGCGATGAATAATTCCACAAATTCTCTCTCCTTATCGGAAGACGCTCTTCGAAAGGGTAAAAGAAAAGAAAAAGACTGCACGAAAAACATTGAGAAGGTGGATTGAATTATCTTTTGTTTCTGATATATATTCCCTGCTGAGTAACTTTCAACGCCAAAAACCAAAAGCAATCATCATGTCCTCTGAATCATCATCACCACCACCAAGACCAAAACCTCACTTCTTTCACCGCCGTCATGATTGTTCCCACCACCATTCTCCTAAAATATTCAAAACATCATCATTATCATCACCTTCAAACAAGATCAAACGTAAGAGTACTAATTATACTTGTCAGAAAAAACGTGGTGGACATGATGTTTATTATGTTCATGAGGATGATGATGACGATGACGATGACCAAGAAATTATTATCGTCGGTCGATGGAGAGTATATTTGGCTCTCTCTCCTCTTGCTAGTTTTCTCAACACTTGGAATGAATGAATCCAAATTTTAAAGTCACTTTATTTCTCTGTGGGGAATCAAGCTTCCTGGTCCGATCCTTTGCTATTTCAAGCAAAGTCATCACTTTTTAGTTCTATTTCTACTACTAGTAGTAGTAATAAATATATAGAACCTGCTTAGCTACTAGATCTTGTTGGATACAAAAAAATACTTGGTCAAGGAGGAGAAATTAGAAGAAGGGTTTGTAAACTGCTAGCTGCAGGTGGGTTTTGTTGTATTTATTTTAATTATTAGTTGCTTTCTTTTGAAGTTTTTAGGTGTGTTGTTGGTGAATCTTAATTACTCTCATGGATCTGTTTTGTCCTAATTGTATCTCTTAATTAATTATACTGTGTTGCGTTTTCAATGATTCTGCTATTCATAACATAGATCTTCAATATATTATCATGAGAAATGAAAGTATTATAGTCAAATCTCACCATCTAGTGAATTTAGGGTTTCATGGAGGGCAGTAATAGCACGCTTTCGGATGACTAGTGTACTCGGGTTTCATTTAATTAGCTCTTGATTAAAAAAACTTCTTAACTCAAGTACCGCTTGTATTATTAATAACGTATGTTGCATTTGGTTAGACAAAACCTAGGTATGTAATTTTTACACGTGTTGAAGCATACATTATTAGGGAACAAGCTTGATTTTTTAGATCGATCCATGATTAGGAAGAAGAAATCATGACTTGGGTCTCGGTACATGGTTAGTAATTATTGATGTAGCAGCAGATTAACAAACAGATCGAAATATTAGACATGCAGCTTTGGAAGTAATGATGAGCTTGTCACTGATGGTATTCTTGACTTATTGAGATGGTAATTAGAGTCATTGGAATGCCAAAGGCAAGGCAACAGATTTCAACTTTCAGGCCGAGAGTTTAATTCGCTTTACGTGTTGGATTGTTTGTCATTGTGTTCATCACATACCTCATAAGATACCCAGCTAGCTGTGTGTTATATATATATATATATAGTACGTAGATCTATTAATTATGTTTGTGGGATTTCAGTGAGGATCATGATGTAAATACGTACTATATGAATATGGGATGCTTGAAGTTGATAGAGAAGTAGATGGAGGATTAGGGGTATATACCTACGACAAATGCCTCCCCGTTCGCATCCAATATTTGTTGAATGTGTGTATCCATCTGTTCTCATCCAATATTTGTTGAATGTGTGTGATCTTTCGTCTAAAAAATTTAAGTTGTTACGAAGAGTACATTTCTTAAATTGTGGAGTATGTTTCCAACATGTTCCTTCACGTATGGTTTCTAATATCATATTATTGAATGTATTATGTGTATGATGATCATGTCATCTTAAAATTTAACAGCGCGCAGGGTTAAAGAGATCACACTTTCTTACACTTAATTATCTTTCAACAGTATTATAACTTATTATAACCAAGCGATTAAACGGTATGAGTATATACAATAATTAACCGTCCAAGTGATTTAAAACAAATTACTAGGGGCAAACACATGCATGTCATTGGTTCACTGCTTTGAGTCCGGCACCTAAAGAGCATGTTTGTAAAGTCAAAATTTCAAAAGAGGTTGTTGACTACATGACCCTCCATGAGTTGCCATATAATTTTAACTGATACCGTTGTTGCGTCTTCAATTTTAAAATTGCTTGCAAATTGTGGAGTCCTGAACGATTTGCCAACCCAAAGTTGTATCTTTTACTTCTTGTTTTTTCGTTTTAGTTTTTTATTTGTTTTTTTTGCAACAATAGTTAGCATATGCATATAACAAAGGCATTAAATGAAATTACAAAAAAAAAAAAAAAAAATTGGCGAGCCAGAAAAGAAAAATACATGTAGAAAGCATATATAATTTTAGTAACAGTAATGGTCAAATCTTCTCGATTGAAGTATGTTGTCTTTGATTAATTTATAATGGAATTAGAAATACATATGTGATTTTTTTAATCAATTTTCATCGAATCAAATATACTTGCATTTTCTTTGTTGTTGAATTTGTTTGTCATATCCTCACATTTATTAAATTTCTTTATACGCGCAAGTGAGAAATCAAGTTTTATGAAATTATTAAAATAATAGACTAACAGATTATTTATCATTACTGTTACTAAATTATATATGCTTTCGGCATGCATTTTGCTTTTTTGCTCGCCAAATGTATTTTTTGTAATGTAATTCTGTTTAATGCCTTTGCTATATGCATATGCCAACTATTGTTGCAAAAAAACAAATTAAGAACTAAAGTGAAAAAAAGAAGAGAAAGATGAGAACTTTGGGTTGGCATACGCGATTTGCTATTAGTTTTTTCTTTTTAAAAAAATGTTTTGCAAATCGTGTAGGACTACTATTTGCAAGTAATTTTTTTTATATTGAAAACGCAATAGACCATGGTAAAGTTCCGTCAAAATTATATGGTAACTCGTGAAGGGCTATATGAGAAATTCCTTTTGGTTTATCGTGTCGTCCACGGCCCCTTTTGGAATTTTGACTTTAAAAACATGCTGGGACTGCACTGCTTTCACGAGGGCATGAGTAATGTATGAGAACTCACTGCTGGCTTTACTTCTTGTACTGAGAAATTGCATTCCTTACTTTTTCAATGTGGACGAATTTCGTTCTCATGTATGCAATTAGTGTTTCTTGTTCTCCGGTCTCGTCTGTCCTTTTTCATAAAAGTTGGTGCCATTAAATTCATAAAGTTTGCCTTTTCTGGTACTGGAGAGAACCATATTAATTAAGTCCATAGATATGTATACATCATATCTTGGTTCCTTTTCTGCGCTTCTTTCCCTTTTTATAAGATGTGGAAGTGCTTGTTATCTAGTGCAATATACAAGACGAATTCAGCAAAGTAGGTAGTCATAGAACATATGCAAATTAATTCAGGATTTAAATTTGTCGGTTTTAACCCGTATTTTACTCCACTTTCACTTTCATATCAGGAACGTCGACTTGCACTTGCAATATCGAATTTGACTTTCTGAAATTCTTGCTCCCGACTTATATTCACATAGGCCTTGTCTGATAAATGACAAGCGAATACAAATTCCCTTGGGGGCTGGGGCCGCCGCCATAAACACCTTCTCACACTCTTTATCGATTCAACCGATCAGACCGGGACAATCTCCGAAAAGCCTTCGCAGAGCTGAGCTTTAGGGGTAATACTTTTGTGGCCTTGCACATGGAAAAGTAAGCACTAAATTCATTGTCCATCAACTAGTGATAGACATATAATTTTCACTAAGTGAACCTAATTACATATACATAAAAAATTTAATATTATATATACAATGTAAAAAATATTAACCTTTTATATACAACTTTCGATTCGGTCCTTCTACCTCTGACTTGTGATCAACAGTAACACTTTAACTCCTCATCGAATCATGAAGCTTGTTCTCGTAATGGAGTACTTCCATTGGTTTCTTCGTGGCGATGAAGCTACAAATTTCCATTTCAATCATGAAGCTTGTTCTCGTAATGGAGTACTTCCATTGGTTTCTTCGTGGCGATGAAGCTACAAATTTCCATTTGACAAGGGAACTAAACAACTGATAGTTTTTTTTTTTTTTTTGATAATTCAGGTTTTCAGGCTTGCGCCTGACTACTTCACTGGTATTACCCAGACGTCCTGGAGGTAATAGGACCGGTCCTTCAACACTATTACCAGGTAAATCGCGGGATGTGCTCCGGTGGCCAGTTTTTCTGGGAGCGTACAACTGATCAATGAGACAAGGTCAAATTCCCCAACATGCAGAGTTTCTTCGTGCTTGCGGGGAATCGAACCCACGCTGTTCCATGCCAGAGCGCCTTATAGCGCCCAGGCTTTGCCATTGTATAACACGGTTGTAGTCACTGCTCATCATAATTGCCTAAATTATGACTTCCTACTATAGTTGGCCAGTGGGCCGGGTCGGCCTGCTCCCGCCCTGACACTGCCCCGGTCCTGCCTCGAACCCGACCAGTTAAAAAAAAAATTGGTATCAGGACTCGAACCGGGACGGGACAATGTCTCGTCCCGACCCAGTACCGCCTGTCCCGGCCCGATCCCGATCCCGATCCCGCCCCGGTCCCGATCTCGCCCCGGTCCCGACCCGATCCCGCCCGACACTCCCCCTTTTGCAAAAATAACCGTTGCACCAAAGACCATTTTACATTTTGGCCGTTGTGCAACGACCATTTTTGGCCTCCCCCCTCCCCCAACCCCTCTACCCCCTTAATATTTTTTTTAACCCATAAGTTATTATATTTACACTTTAACCCAATTTCCAACTATAAATACCTCATTTTCTCTTCATCTTTCTCACAAATCTTCCTACAATCTCTCTAATCTCTCAATCTATCTCTCTACAAGTCTACATTGTCTACTAAATATTCAATTTTATTTATTCATTTGGGAATTGGGAGTGAAGTTGGAAACTAGCTTGAGGATCTTCCATCGAGCAAAGTTTCAATTTTCAACCTCTCGATTACACGTCGACGTTACGTCGGCGTTTGGTACATTCGTTCCTTCATTAAATTATTATTGTCTGTTTATTTTATTTAGCGCACTTAATTTCATTTACTTTAATTATTTATTAGTATAATTATAAATTTCTAATGGAAGGATTTAAACGTATGCTTACGGGTAGGGGGTCAAGCTTCTTCTAGTAGGGGAAACAAGGGCCAGGGTACTTCTTCTAGTCATCCTATTCCTACACAGGATGATTTTGTTGATACTGAACATTTTCCTACAATACCATTAGATTTAGACGAGGAGCTATTTTCTGGAACTCAAGAAGACTTTAATTTAGACGATAATCTAGATGATACACCCACTAATGTTGATGACAACACACCCACTAGCGGACCTTCAATTGAAATGCCTCTTATTCCCCCTAGTATGAGACGAGGTCCAGCAAAACGACCATTAAAATCAGATGCATGGATATTTTTTTGCTAGGGACGTAGAGAATCAAGTAGCTAAATGTAAAATTTGTAAAGATGTTTTAAAATTTAAAACTGGAAAAGGTCACGGTGGGACGGGGGGGGGGGGTTTAATGAGACACGTAGTAAGGGCTCATCCAGCTAGGTATGCCCAATACGAGGCTTCAAAACAAAGTGCGCAAACGCCTGCTTCATCGGGACAATGTTCACATACTGATACTGTCCCGGACCAAGTACAGGGTCAAATTAACCCTATGACGGGGGGAATTGTAGGCCCTAAATACAATAAACATAGAGATAGGGAAGCAATATGAAAATTAGTTGTTGTGGAGGGTTTGCCTTTTTCATTTCCTTCATCTCCCGGTTTTATTCATTACATTAAAGATTTGTATAATCCTGCTTTTAACGGTTTTTCTAGATCAACTGTTAAGAGAGATGTATTTGAATTTGAACATGAATATTAACAATATTTACGTTATTCATTATTTCATTTTAATGGCAAAGTGGCTATCACTTCTGATATAGGCCGCAGTACTAACGACCATGATTATTTAGCAGTAACTTGTCATTGGATAGATTATAAATGGTCTATGCAAAAACGTATCTTAGCGTATAGATATATAGATGATAGACACACTGGTAATTTTATTGCAAAAAATATTTATCAAGTGTGCGATTATTACGGAATAACCGATAAAATTATGACTATTACATTAGATAACGCTTCTTCTAACAATTACGCTATTACAATTTTAAAAAATAGTTTAACTCCATCTTTTTCAGATCATTTTCATATAAAATGTGTGTGCCATATATATAACTTAATTGTAAAGGATGGTCTATTACTTTTTGAAGACATTCTTAGTAAAATACAATTTGCTATAAACTTTATTTTTTTAAAATAATAGAATACAATGAAGAAAAGAATATAAAAAACTTGTCACGATTGTGGACTACCTTATAGAAAAATTCCAGAAGAAGTACTCACTAGGTGGAATTCTTTATACGAGCAACTACGTGTTGCTTATGACTATAGAAAACCTATAACTTTATTTTTTAACTCTCATAATCAAAATCCAGCTTATATGGTTGTAGATAGCGATTGGGTAAATTTTTCCGAACTTATTGTATTTTTAGAGAAATTTTTTCAAGCAACAAAAGAATTTTCCGGTATATATTATCCTACTATTTCAACTATGTTGTTTTATATAGCTCTAATATTTTTATTACTTACTGAATTTATGGAAAAACCAGCTTACATGGAAGCTATTAAAAAAATGTTTATCAAAATTAAAAATTATTTTATTCCTATTCCCACTATTTATATTATTGGTGTTGTATTATATCTGATTATTAAAATAGACGGTACTAAATCACTTATTGAAACTATTTACGATTGTATAGAAGTACTACCACCTCCAAGTCCCAAAAATCCAAATCACCCACCACTTATTGAACAAACTAAAGAAGAAGTGTTGTCTAGCTTAGAAAATCAATGCAAAAAAGTATATAGTTTTTACCAACAAGAAAGTGCTAGTAACCTACCGGCTTCCATACCATCTTCTTCTTCTACTTCAACACAACCTCACAAAAGACATGTTGTTTCTGCAGCTAGTATTGAAAGCCTCAGAAATAGAATGTGCGGCCGTACCGCAACTAACCAAATTAGCGAGTTTGATATTTTTATTTTGCAGGGTTCTGTACCGTACCAAGCAATTCTCAATGAAGAAGGACGTGAATACTTGCTGAAATACTGGAGGGGGAATGAGAAGACATTTCCGACACTTTCAATGATGGCCCGAGATGTTTTGAACATTCAAGCATCATCAACTGTGTCTGAAAGCATTTTTTCTGCCGGCAGATATCAAATAAAAGACCACAGACACTCATTAGTCGGAGACAACTTGGAGATTGTAGTATTATTCAGAGATTGGATACGAGCGGAGCGGAGAAGGTGCGGTCAACCGGAGATCAACGAAGAAGAAGACGAAAACTACAACAAAATCTTATCCGAAGGTGGTGGAAGCGACGTGGATCAATTTGACCAACAAATACCAATTCCAACCGAAGAACCACATGAAGTTATCAAGAAACTAGTACATATTTTTTTAAGAATGTAATGGAATAGGAATTATAGTACCATTGGAAAAAAGGGCACCTGTGGGAACATCTCTACTGACGAACCATTTCAATAGTACGGGTGCTGCCGTGCCACGAGGCACGATATTTTTTTAATTGCAATTTTATTATGTAATCTGCAACTTTTGGACAACACCACAAAGTTGCAATTTCGACAATTGTATTTGTATTACAAAAAGTTCATATGTCTATTAAATAATATAAGAGACACAAAAACAACCTTGGAATGTTTTTATTACACTATCTTGTCTTGTTTAATTATTGAGTTTTTATACATATGTTAATAAAAAAAAAAATAGGAAAAACCGCCCGGATCCCGACGGGATCGGGATCGGGACGGGACTTTGGCAAATCCCGCCAAACCCGATCCCGCCAGCCCCGACCCCGCCCCCTTCACCCATCCCGACCCGACCCCGCCAAACCCGGCACCGGCCCACTGGCCAGCTCTACTTCCTACTGTCAATAGCTTTTTGTCTGTTACACCTCACACCATTCATATACGCGTCAAAGTTTCTCATGAGATTAATTTAAATTCAACTGTGAAAAATATTTACACTAGTATTAATTTGTAAGGTAATAATTATATATAGTTAAAGAGTTATTTCTCTGTGATAAACATTATTTTATCATATAGACAGTAAAAATGATGAGTTATAACCTACTATAATTGGTTAAAATATATTGTTATTTATTTTATATAGCTTAATTCGGAAACAATCTTCCTATCTTGGTAGGAGTAAGATTTGCGTATACTCTACCATTTTCAGACCTAGTGGGATTTCACTGGATATGTTGTTGTTGATTTATATAGCTTAAATCTATTTCTCAGTATTACTTGAACCGCAAGTAGAGTTTATAGAAATGAACAGACTGTTAGGCAGCACTACGATTCGGAAATGAAACAATGTTTCTTTGATGACGAGTTTATCTAATATTTCTAAGTATATAAAATGTAAATGGGAATAGAGAACTACGTTACTCTTACTTTGTCTTTAAAGACACACACATTGAGCATTTTTCGAATATGCGGGATGGTGTTGATGATTTATTTATTTACCACCGTCTTCAATTAACTTTTTGCGACTGAGGTGTAGTAGATAATTGCTTAATTATACTTCCAGTATAGAGATTGTAAAGAATATAGTCTTCTGTACTTCTTATAAATTTTTAAAAGTAACCAAAATTTAGGTGCATTTAATTTTCCGAACTGCATTTCTTCTTTGGAACGAAAGAAGTATTAATACAATATAAGGAAAGAGCCTCCCAGCCAAAAACATAAAAATGTCCACAACTAAATTAGTCAGTTGAGAGTTAGACGATTTTTTACCATTGATGGTGCATTAATTCGTCCTAGATCGATGAAGACAGTGTATATACGTTTTCTTGTTTGGGCACAAGCATGTTATCAGGCACTGGAAAATGATATTATCCAACTTCAAGAAACAACGTGTAAAATTCAGATTATATAGAAGTTAGAACGAAACAAAAGGGACAAGCTGGCAACAATTCGATAACTACTAACTAGGCATGAAAGTAGAAGTAAAGCAAAAAACAAAAGACATATCTTTTGTACGATCTCTGGTGTTTTCTTGGTGTAATGTGTGGGGGGACGAAACATCACTCTCAATTCGGCTTAATCACTTAAAGGCCTGTTTGGACATGATAATTTCAAATCACGTTGATTTAAAGTTGAGATTTTATTTGAATTTATATTTTTTTTTCTCATAAATATAAAAATCTTATAATTTATGAAAATTAACAGAACTTCCCAACTCTTATACAATCTTACCAATTGAGCAAACTATTTCATAAATAAGGTATCGGAATATACTAAGACGCCGCATTAATAAATCGCATATCTCCATGTTCCTTTTATAAATAAATGTTTGCAATATAAACTTTCAAATACGCATAATTTGACAAAGATTTATTGGTCCAAATATCAACAATAGTAGTAACTAGCTATTCCTTAATATAATCCCTTCATATGGTATGTACAATTTTTTCACGTCAAACATGAGTTTTTTTTTTTATAAAATTTAAAATGATGGATTATTTTATAATATATAAATTTATTAATCAAATTTTACATTTGAAAAAATTTAAAATCATGACGTGGAATCTTAAATCCTACTTTTTGAAAAATTTAAGATTTAAAATCATCATTAAATTAAAATTATATAAACAAACATTAATTTAAAATCAAAATATAAAATCATCATTGCCTACTTGGAAATTTTTATTTTTTGCAAGTTGAGCCAGAATTTTTCATGATTGTAAAATGCTTTCGGGGTTTAAAGTCGTAAAACAATAAATTGTTGCCATCAACTCTCTGTGACAGGTATCAAAACATCATCATTTAATCACAGAAAAGGCCGCTATTATCTACCAAACTTAATCTATGTTAGGAGTATAAAAGATGTCAAAATATTAGCCAAGAAAAGAAAAGTGTAACAAACAACACCAATACATTGGCTCAAGGAAAATCTCACTGTTACCCGGATTTCCTCCGTCCTAATTTATTTGAAGGTTGATCAGTTTGAGAGTCAAATAATTTATTTTGATTTAATTTTAAATATAGATTCTTCGAGTGTTTTATAATAAAATTTACAAATTTAAAAACTACATAAAAAATACTATAAGTCTACCTAATTAATAATTCATAATATATGAAAATAGTTGGAGAAAATCGTAGTCAAAGAAAGAATTATTTAACTGTCAAAGACTCAAATTGATTAACCTTCAAACAAATTGTTAGGTAAGGAAGTAACTATCTAACTGAGAATTAGGAGTAGGAGAGTCACTATTCTTTTTATCAAATTTACGACTGAGAGGAGTCTAGTAATTAATACAATTAATAAAAAGACTACCGATATTTAAATTATGGAGAGCTTGATAAAGTGGAAGTTGCATGTAGAGATGGCAGTGGATCTTGGACCCGGTGGATCCAGATCCGTTTTATAGGATTTGGATCTTCAAAATTTGGACCCGACGGATCTGGATCGGACCCGGATCCATTTCTGACGGATCGGATCTGGATCTGGATCTTGTATTTGAGATCCGTATCCGGTCCAGATCCGACTCGTGGATCCGTTTTTATTTAAATATATTCATAACCTAGAATGTAATTTTATAAGTATTTTCTTAAAATTGCTAAGCACATCCTTGCAAGTTTAATTCTCAAAACAAGTTTAATTTATCCCCGCGTTAACTCAAAAACCAAAAAATAGAGAGGTAACTTCGATAATAAAATCAATGTTATATTAGTGAATGACTAACATCTCCATAGACAATTAGTTAAAATTATATTCACTTCATTTGTGAAGATTCCAAGCACATGCAAGTTATGCATTGTGGAAATACTAGTCAGCGTTTTCCACAACTATTGTCATTGTCCAACATTTTCACTTAATAGCTCACAATCAAAACGAGACAACGAACAAAATATCTCATATGAAAAATTGAAAACAGTAAACTGTTAGCTAAGTAAAAATCGTTTGTCAGTTCAAAAAAAAAATCTTAGCAAGATTACATTCTTAGCAAGACAAATTTTTTTACATGTGGATCCAGATCCGATCCGTGGACCCGATGGATCCGATGGATCCGGATTTGGATATGATTTTTATGGACCCGACGGATCTGGATCCGAATCTGGATTCAGATATGAAAAATGAATCTGGATCTGAATCTAGTAGGATCCGGTCCAGATCCTATCCGTTGCCATCCCTAGTTGCATGTCTCTGCCCCGTCTCAGTTAATGGTGGAATTCGTTAAAACCATTGGTACAGCACGAGATTGCGGCAGAAAAGTAAAATCCATATATTATTTTTTGGTACTAAAGATAAAACTTCATTAACTAAACAGGAATGTTACAGTGAGTGTGCACAGATCTACTTGATGTAATACATTTTCACTTTGTCAATCTTGTAATTATGCTAACACTACAAGATCTACTGATGACTATATGTCATGCTCGGTTAGTATTAGCTACGAACTACCATTCTAAGCATAACTTTGGTATTCTTCATTTTCCATGTAAAAGGCCAAAGGTAAATTATTCAAGGAGCTCAAAATATGTTGCCTATATTCTTGCCACCACTTCATGAAGCTACTGAGGCTGGAAAATCTCAGAGGATACTGAATAGCTGCTTATCAAACTCATTACATATTCCGCAAAATTAACCAAATCCCTCCTTGAGATTTCCTACTCTTCTGAACTGCCTTCTCTCAATCTTTTGGAACTTATAATAGCTTCCTCCACATATGCCCAAAAGCAAGAATCCTCGGTGAGGCTAACAGCCTTCCTTCTGTTGTTACCACTTCCAGACGGTCTGTCTTCTATCATCCATTTCTCCAACTGTTTATAGTGCTCCGATCTTCCAAGATTTACATAGTCTCCTCTATTCCCTGATTTCATGTAGTATTCAGCTATGTCGAGTGGTTCAACCATCCTTCTATAGTTTGTCCCTGCATATAGCCAGCGAGTACGAAAAGCTGCCTCCTCTTTTTGTGGCAGTTTCTCTACTTCATCAACCGTTGTTTTCCAGTACTTAGTAAGGGCTCTGTGGTGCTTGACAATTTCTTCTCTGCTTTTGACCTCATCCTTACTTCGTGACCCGCTGAATTTGAAACTATCATAGTAGCCTCCTTCATTCAAGGTTACCTTCTTGTACCACTCTAGATAAGCCATAGCTTCTTTCATTTTGTTTAGCTTCTTGCCAGGATCAAAGGCATTCCTCTTCTTTATGAAAGATGCTTCCACTCTTCTCTCCATTTTATTCCTAAGAAAGCTCATGTTACTTGTGTGCTGCCACGGAAAATATGTGCATATAAAAGTTGGAAAAAATAAATAAACATGTCTAAAAACAAGTTCCAATGGGGTCGTTTGGTTGCTAGTTAGGAAGTAAATTATTCATGTATTAAAACCACTATAATTTGGTAGCATTTTAGCTACTATGTATAAAATTCAGCACATCAAATAGGGTGTTTTGTTACCAGTCTAATACATATATAAGTTACTATGTAGGGTAGAAGATGAAATAACGAATCTCTGCATAGCTAGACCATGTATTACTAATACCTGCGTAACTCTAACCAGCAACCAACTTACCCCTAAATGTTTTATGAATGTTATCTCTATCTTCATTTACTATGTAAAGCTCATTTCCTATTCATTCAACTTTAGCTCAAGAGAAAGGGCAACTATACTTGCTTGCAATTTAGGAATAAGTTTGTTTTTTACCTGTCCACCAATTCCAATTGCTTCTAGCGGTAGATTGATGCCTGCTTGAAGTTGAATCACTCTAAAGTCACTTAGCTGAGAAGTTCCCTTACAGATGACTTTGTGCTTGAAGCGTTCCAGAATCTGCCCATAGTCGAAAATCAAGAAACCATTGTCCTGGTTTTGGCTATTTGAGTTCATTACCATCATAAGATCCAAAACTGATTCAGGTTCCTCAAAACAAGAGCAGTCTGAATCTGAGCAGATCAGAAATGTACCGAATGGCTTGTAAATACAAGTTTGACGAGGAATAGAACCAGCAAAGCCATTAGTAGGTGAAATTAAAACTCTACGGATGGGATCTTGGTTTGACACTACATGCAAAAAGCTTGAATTCCATGATGGACGTTCGGATATGGCTTGTTGTAGGCCACTGTCACCAAGAAGGGGTGAACCGAAAGTGATGCAAGTGGGACGCTTATTATTGTCCTTTGAAGAAATGTTGTCAAGTAGCCAGAGAGAGAAGAGAGATGCCACGGATCCCCCGTTCCGAAAGGTTAAAAGGAGATTTCTTCTTTAGTAACAGAAACTAACCAGTCTAAAGACACCAGTTATCTTATGCAAATTTTATGGAGCCACTTAAACAACAATATACCCAGTGAAATTCATAACGTGAATCTGGGAAGAGTAGAGTATAAGCAAACCTTATCTTTATCTTGATAGGTAGAGCAGCTGCTTCCGAAACACCTTCGGCTCAAAACAAAGCACCAACAAAGCACGATAAACAGTCATACTCGGACAAGAAGTTTAAAGCAGTATGAAATAATGTTGGAAATGAAACACTCTCACAAATAACTTTTGTTCAAATTCAAACAAATATTACAAGAGCACTCTCACTCAACAACAAGTTACTACAACGCACTCTTATAAGACTTTGCTTCTCCACTCACTTAGAAACTCTTAATTTTTCTTGATACCTAAACTAAAATGGGGAGGAGTATTTATACTACTTAAGAACAATCATACACCACACAAATAAACTAATCAAAAATTACAATAATCATACACCTCATTCTTCTCCATCCTTCTAACAATATTTTAAATTACCAAATGATTCACATGCATAATTACCACACCCTAGAAGATTCTAGGTAGAAGGCTTGTAGTTTTGGACCTTGATTATGGACTTGGACTCCAATTTGATTGGATTTAGGCTCCCATAATGGATCAAGTTTATGATTCAACACCCCCCTTAAACTTGATCTTGTGACTCTTAGTAAGTTCCTTAATCTTATGAAGTATTCGCTTGTTAGTGGCTTGGTAAAAATATCGGCAATTTGATCTTGTGACTTCACATATTCAACTTGCACATCCTTTCTTGCAACACACTCCTTTATATAGTGGTAGCGAATATCGATGTGCTTGCTTCGATCATGAAATACTGGATTCTTTGCTAAGGCAATGGCTAACTTGTTGTCGACACAAACCTTGGTAGACTCTTCTTGTATCAAGCCTATCTCCTTCAATAGATTTCTAAGCCAAATTGCATGACAAACGCATGAGGTATCAACAACATATTCCGCTTCACAAGTGGACAATGTGACAATCAGTTGTTTCTTTGACATCCATGTGAAAGCAGTAGCTCCCATGAAAAATACGAATCCAGTAGTGCTCCTTCGATTATTTATGTCTCCACCCCAATCACTATCGATATATCCAACAAGCTTGTAATCATTAGAAACTGAATAGAACAAGCCAAAGTCAATTGTACCTTTCAGATAGTGAAGAATTCTCTTTGCGGCTTTAAAATGGATGTTTGTTGGAGATTCCATGTAGCAACTAACCAATCCAACCGCGTGAAGAATATCGGGCCTCGTGCAAGTTAGATATCGAAGACTTCCCACCAAACTTTTGAAGAATGTTGGATCTACACTTTCGCCTTCTTCATGTTTGGACATCTTGATTCCGTATTCCGTCGGTGTGCTTATCGGTTTACAGTTCTCCATCTTAAACTTCTTCAGGATCTCCTTTGCATATCTTTCCTGTGAAATGAAAATTTCATCCTTTTGTTGCTTAACTTCAAGTCCAAGATAGTACGCCATGAGCCCCATGTCTGTCATCTCTAATTCTTTTATCATTACTTCATTTAATTCATTGAACATGCTTGGGTTGCTTCCGGTGAAGATCAAATCGTCCACGTAGAGGCACACGATCAAAATATCTCCATATTTGATCTTGATATATAGAGTGTGCTCGTAGAGAAATTTGTTGAAGCCATTTTCTTGGAAGTACTTGTTGATTCGGCTATTACATGTCCTTGGTGCTTGTTTTAGCTCGTAAAGAGCCTTCTTCAACTTTAACACCCTGTCTTTGTGGCCTTTGACTTCGTAGCCTGATGGTTGCTGAATGTAGACTTCCTCTTCAATAACTCCATTTAGGAAGGCAGACTTTACATCCATCTGTTGTATCTCCCACTTGTTTTGAGCTGCCAAATAAGTTATTAGCCTGATAGTCTCTAATCGAGCAACAAGAGCAAATACCTTATCATAGTCAATTCCAGCCTTTTGACTATAGCCTTTAGCAACTAGCCTCGCCTTGTGCCTTTCAATCTCTCATTTAGCATTTTACTTTGTTTTGTACACCCATTTGTCACCTCTCGCCTTATGTCCCTTGGGAAGTGAGGTAAGTTCCCATGTGTCATTCTTCTCGATGGCCTTGATTTCTTCGTCCATCACATCTCTCCACTTCTTTTCTTGTACTTCTTCTTGAAAGCTCACTAGTTCACAATCGACAAATAGACAAAATAATGTAAGGTTATCTTATCGTTCAGTTACCTCATAGAGATCTCTAAGGCTTCTTGTACGTTGCACAACTCTTTCACTTTGACTCCCACTTGACGATGACGAAGGTGATGAGTCTCCTTGAGTGGTTGATATGGGTGAAGTGGGTGGAGTTGCAAGCTCTTGTTGAGGTTCACCTTGTTGCTCCCTCATTATCTGCTCATCTTATTCAAACTGAGGAAAGAAATTGAAGTCATATGCATGAGAGTTTAAAATCCAATTCTCCTTCTTCATTGAATACCATATCTCGACTAATCACAATCTTCTTATTTTCTGGATTGTACAACTTGTAGCCCTTCGAATTAGCATCATAGTCGATGAAGATAAAGCTCTCGCTTTTATCATCAAGCTTCGTTCTTCTCTCGTCTGGTACATGAACATGGGCTATACTTCCAAAGGTTCTCAAGTGGGAAATGTTAGGCTTTCTTCCACTCCATGCCTCTTGCGGTGTCTTTCCCCATACACTTCTTGTTGGAGATCGATTTGATAAGTAGTCTGCACATGCTACTGCTTCGGCCCAAAACTCCTTGGGAAGTTTCTTGCTTTTGAGCATGGTTCGTGCCATGTCGAGGATTGTTCTGTTCTTCCTTTCTGCCACACCATTTTACGGGGGGGGGATCTAGGAACTGTCATTGGTCGACAAACTCCATTTGCTTCACAAAACTCTTGAAACTCCCTGAAAGTAAATTCTCCACCTCGGTCGGATCTCATGGCTTTGATCTTTCTACCGCTTTCTATCTCCACTGTAGCTTTGAACTTCTTGAAATCTTCGAAAACTTCTGACTTCTGTTTCAAGAAATATACCCAGTTTTTCCTTGAAAAATCATCAATGAAGAGAAGAAAATAGTTGTAACATCCCGTACTTTCGGGTCACAGTTTGAACCACTAGGCGTATGTAAAATAGCTAGGCGTGTGTAAATAGACCCGAGCGTTGGGAAAATTTATGCTATATTTACGTATGCTAATAAAGAGTTTAGCATATAAAAGGATAAAACCCCAAAATAATTTTGGACATAACAAGTATGACGACGAGGATCGGAAATAATTTGGTGTGTGCATAAAGAGGTTATGGACTAGTGTCATATCACACAAATTATGACATTAAGTATATAAAAGATTTATAAGTCAATAAGATTTAAGTGAATTGGGATTACAGAATTAATACTGTGATATTGCTCCATAAATTATACGGAGGATGTCACTTAGTTAATTAATTGGAGTGCATATAGTGTGCATGTGTCGTCAAATTAAGTCCTCCACTGCCAAGATTGGCAAAGTGGAGGATATGATGATTAGGGGTCACTTGGTTTTCACGGTTAAGAGGGTATATTATATCTCTTCTTTGAGAAATTCTTAAGGCTAAATGAAGCAATATCATTCCTGTGATATTGCAACGTCTTAAACAATGAGAAACATACTCCTATTTCTACAAATCAACCTTGGTTCATTTAGAAAGGAGAATCGGCCAACAAATTTTCTTGAAAATAGAAACTTTGAGCAAATATTGTGTTAAGCAAACGTTCCAGCGAGCAGAAAACATTAAAAGGGGTTGGTTCCGTTATTATCAAAGTATGTTAAGGAAAATTATTTCTTTCTTTTGGCATGTTCTATGTAAAGAAATATAACTGTGATATTGCTCCATAATTTATTTTACTCCTAGTAGCTAAGAATATTCATGTTATTGATTCCTATGCTAAAAACATGTCTAAATATGTTCCTAAGTCCTTATTGAGGCATATGGAAAAGATGTTGATATTCACAGTGTTAGCCAAAGGTGCAAGGATATTATGTCACTCAAGGTATTTTATTGTTATTCATGCATATTAATTTGCATTGCATTCATATATTACCCTGGACCCACTTGTGCTATGCACACTACTATATGATAAATATTGTATATAGAGGGGATATGGGGAAAGGGATAGGCGTTATATACGCACACCACCTGCAACTGGTACATACAATCACAAAAGAGCCCTAAGAGGCCAATATTGACGCATGTGTGGCCGATATAACCTGATGCCCACATAGGCGGTTATGGGAAGTAAGATGCTTGTATGTCCATTAGTATACCGCATTTGCATCACGCATACATTCATTAACCATTATATGGTATGATGCCCAAAAAGACTGTTATGGTAAGGAAGATGCCCGAAGAGGCTGAGGTATATGGATGCTTCATTATGCATAACATTTAGGCATATGTATTAAGGCCCTCAGAGGCATTTACTGTTGGTCAGCTATTTCTGTTTCAGTTATTGGTATATCCCTGTTATGCTATTATTCATATCTGATATACTCAGTACATCAGTTGTACTGATGTCCCTTTTGTCGGGGGACGCTGTGTTTCATGCCCGCATGTTCAGTTAAAGAGGGTGACGGTTCATGCTAGTAGGTTGCTGGTTCAGCTGATGTTGGAGCACTCTATTTGTTTTAGAGTTGCAGTCTGGTCATGTTACAGTATTTTTGCATATGCGTATGGGTATAGTGGGGTCCTGTCCCGTCCTTGTGATGTCATGTATTCCTTAGAGGCTTGTAGACACGTGTCATGTGGTAGTATACTTGTATGGCCTTAGTATGGGTATGTATATATCTAAGTTGGTTTTCTGGATAAAGATTTCACATACTGGTTTTTCGTCTTAGTCAGTGTTTAATTATGAACCGGTGTTGACGATACAAATGGTGGTACCCGGCTGGTGGGTTCCGGGTGCCCGTCGCGGCCCTCCGGTTTTGGTCGTGACAAACTTGGTATCAGAGCATGTCTGTCTAGGGAGTCTTCAAGCCGTGTCTAGTAGAGTGTTGTTTATGGGTATGTTGTGCACCATACTTATAAGTAGGAGGCTTCCTGACATTTAGGGATGATTTCTATTCTTTCATCTCATAAAACGTTTAGTAGAGCTGAGTCTTAAGAATTCAATTTTAACTCGCACCTTATACCGCTTCAGTAATGACGATTACCGAAAAGACTTCGGTTAGTTCATATTCGTATTCGATAATGAGTGACTTTTACCAGATGATGGATACGCCCGAAGGGCAGTATTATGTTAGAAAAAACATTTGAGAGTATGAGAAGTTGTCTCACCCATATACGGAAGATGGAAGAGATAATGCAAGCCTGGAAAACAAAATATTAGTAAGGTAAAGGAAGTACTAAGCATCGGAACGCAGGAGATTGAAGTTGGATTGAGTGTAAATACGAGTAGTACGCTCTTCATTGAGACGGATCCGTCAGGGGATAAGAGTAAGTTGCTTTCACAGGGATCGACGAATCCTGTAGCACTAGAGAAGTTGAGGAAGGCTTATGTACCATCAGTCCTACCACCGTGGCTTTGTTTGAGTAGGATGTAAGAAGACTAGTGTAGGTATTGAATCAATTGGTTACTTCTCAGGAACGGCCTCATCTTGAAGCGTTTGATAGAGATAGGCCCCTTGGAGAGTCAAGGAGATTATAACCGAAGGAATTTATTAGTCAGGGATTGACGATATCTAAAGGGTTCAAAGATGCCGATATCTTTGGGTCAAAATTGTAAAGGTCGAGTGAGACCGCCTCGACTGTCTTGTAGTCAAGTAACAACTTTGACAGAAGCATCAGAATGAAAGAAATTCAGAGAGCAATAGTATATCGAGCATAGCCACAAAAATGCTAGAAGGTGCGACAATTGAGCCATAGCAACAGAGAACAAAATGCAGCAGCATGTACATCATTAAGCTACCAAAGTGTAAGCAAGAAGACGCAGCAACAGTGGATTCAAAACAGTAGCAGTCAGATAGCCTTGACAGGTAGCATATTCTCAGGATGTGCAACAACTTATCAAAGTTTAGCACTTGAGAAATGATCCGTTCACTCGAGATTTGTAGCAACAGGCAACAACAAAGGACATCCACAACAAGTGGAAATAAAAACGACAGCATAGGAAAGTCTCTCAAGCGTAACAGTGGTTTAGACGTAGCAGCCACTGCTTTTCTTCCAAAATTCAACAAAGTAGTAACAATTTCATTTCAAGTTCAGCAGCAGCTCGAGGACATTTGTGATTTGAAAATCACCAAGTCATGCAAAGAAAAGAGGGGTAAAGAATGAGTATTACAACTTGCTCAAGTAACAAATGGACTATTATATTAGATAAAGATTAGGATATCCAAAGGAGTGGGTGAGCACACAAAATAGCTTCATGAATATAACCTCCCTATAATAATAGGGGCAATTGAGGACGAGAATTATGGTACAATCAAAGGATGGTGGTAGGAAATATGAAAACAGTTAGTAAGTATGAATGAAATGGTATGGTTAAGCATCAAGGTAGAAATGTTTTCCGCTTAGTGACGAATAGAATGAATGATTACAACAAGAAGGATAAGGTGAAGGAGATTATAGTTATGCAGGTCTCACAAAGGTATGATTATTCTAGAACGGCGTAGGATCAATGGTGGATGAGGATAGAAGGAACTCTTTGGCCAAATGTGGCGATTCTCTGATATGCAAAAAAGGAGTATGAGAGGTTCCTATTGCTATCCTAGATCGACGAGTCCGCAAGCTGAGGACTAAGGAAATAGCTTCTATGAAAGTTCTTTGGCGGAATAAGAATGTGGAAGAGATGACATGCGAGGCGGAAGAGGAAATGATGCACAAATATCCACACTTGTTCCAGATCAATGCCGAGGTTCCAAAAGGAGCATAAGGTGAGTTCTATCTCATGGTATTATAATTAATGCTTGAAGACCATGAGAGGTCTAATGTAGTGATGTATGAAGGTAGTTGTATTCACTAGTTACGCGACATGGAGTAGATATGTCACCCCAGCATTCGAGAATGAATGTTTCTAAGGGGGGAAGGATGTAACATCCCGTACTTTCGGATTACGGTTTGAACCGATAGGCATATGTAAAATCGCTAAGTGTATGTAAATAGATCCGAGCGTTGGGCAAATTTATGCTATATTTACGTATGCTAATAAAGAGTTTAGCATATAAAATGATAAAACCCCGAAATAATTTTGGACGTAAAAAGTATGACAATGGGGATCAAAAATAATTTGGTGTGTGCATAAAGAGGTTATGGACTAATGTCATATCACACAAATTATGACATTAACTATATGAAGGTTTTATAAGTCATTAAGATTTAAGTGAATTAGGATCACATAATTAATTATGTGTGTGATTGATAAATTATACGGAGGTATGTCACTTAGTTAATTAATTGGAGTTCATGTAGTGTGCATGTGTCGTCAAATTAAGTCCTCCACCGCCAAAATTAGCAAAGTGGAGGACATGATGATGAGGGGTCACTTGGTTTTCACGGTTAAGAGGGTATATATCTCTTCTTTGAGAAATTCTTAAGGCTAAAGGAAGCAATATCATTCCTGTGATATTGCAACGTCTTAAACAATGAGCAGCATACAACTATTTCTACAAATCAACCTTGGTTCATTTAGAAAGGAGAATCGGCCAACAAATTTTCTTGAAAACAGAAACTTTGAGCAAATATTGTGTTAAGAAAACGTTCCAGCGAGCAGAAAACATTAAAAGGGGCTGGTTCCATTGTTATCAAGGTATGTTAAGACAAATTATTTCTTTATTTTGGCATGTTCAATGTAACGAAATATAACTGTGATATTGCTCCATAATTTATTCTATTCCTAGTAGCTAAGAATATTCATGTTATTAATTCCTATGCTAAAAGCATGTCTAAATATGTTCCTAGGTCCTTATTGAGGCATATGGAAAAGATGTTGATATTCACAGTGTTAGCCAAAGGTGCAAGGATATTATGTCACTCAGGGTATTTTATTATTATTCATGCATATTCATTTGCATTGCATTCATATATTACCCTGGACCCACTTATGTTATGCACACTATATGGTAAATATTGTATATATAGGGGATATGGGGAAAGGAATATGCGTTATATACGCACACCACCTGCAACTGGTACATACTATCACAAAAGAGCCCTAAGAGGCCAATATTGACGCCTGTGTGGCCGATATAACCTGATGCCCACATAGGCGGCTATGAGAAGTAAGATGCTTGTGTGGCCATTAGTATACCGCATTTTCATCACGCATACATTCATTAACCATTATATGGTATGATGCCCACAGAGGCTGTTATGGTAAGGAAGATGCCCGAAGAGGCTGATGTATATGGATACTGCATTGCGCATAACATTTAGGCATATATATTAGGGGCCTCAGAGGCATTTACTACTGGTCAGTTGTTTCTGTTTCAGTTATTGATATATCCCTGTTATGCTATTATTCATGCCTGACATACTCAGTACATCAGTTGTACTGATCTCTCTTTTGTCGGGGGACGCTGCGTTTCATGCACGCATGTTCAGTTAAAGAGGCCTGTAGACAAATGTCATGTGGTAG
Organism: Anisodus tanguticus; assembly: GCA_034509755.1. Classification (NCBI taxonomy): domain Eukaryota; kingdom Viridiplantae; phylum Streptophyta; class Magnoliopsida; order Solanales; family Solanaceae; genus Anisodus; species Anisodus tanguticus. Next base: position 32,881,758 of record CM067548.1, read on the forward strand.
TAGACTTGTATGGCCTTGTCGGCTTTGGTATGGGTATATATATATATCTAAGTTGGTTTTCTGTATGAAGATTTCACATACTGGTCTTTCGGCTTAGTCCATGTTTAATTATGAATTGGTGTTGACGGTACGAATGGTGGTACCCGACGGGTGGGTTTCGGGTGCCCGTCCCGGCCCTCCGGTTTGGGTCGTGACAATAGTTACTATTACCGAGATAGCTAGGCTTGATCGGACCACACACGTCAGTGTGGATGAGCTCGAGTGGCTTCTTGGCTCTTAACTCTGGATCATTTGGAAATCTTTTCCTGAATTGCTTCCCGACTAGACACCCTTCACAAAGCTGGTCAAGATGGTTGATGCGAGGTAGTCCCTTCACCATCTCCTTCTTAGATAGCAGTTCTAGACCTCCAAAATTGAGATGCCCAAATCGAAGATGCCAAAGCCATGATGCATCTCTATGGCAAACTTTCAGGCACTTTGCAACATCGTTTTGTATGTTGATCAGGAATATTCTATTCTTTGACATTGGCACTTTAACAATGAAGTTATTCTTATCATCTTTTATAGAAAGATTATAATTCTTCATATGAATATCATAACCTTTCTCTAACAGTTATCCTAAACTCAAGATGTTACTTTTCATATTGGGCACATAGTAGACATTGGAAATAAATTGATGTCTCCCATCTTTCAAACGGATAAAGATGTTACCTCTCCTTTTCACTGCTATTGTGGAATTATATCCAAACGAAATATTTCCTCTTACCGACTCGTCTTGCTCCACGAACATGTTTTTCTTTCCACAGATGTGATTGCTTGCACCACTGTCAAGGTACCAGGAATTTGATTGGCCACCATCAGTATCCTTTCGTGCTAGAAGAAGAGTTTCTTTTCTATATGTCTTCTCCTCAATGTAGTTGGACTTCTCCTCAATTTTGATGTTGGGAGCTCTACATTCTGAAGCATAATGCCCAAACTTCTGACAATTATATCATCGAACTTGAGATTTGTCATACCTTGAGTTCGGATTGATTCTTTCATGGCCTCGTGTTGAGCTTTCTCCTTTCTCATAGTTGTTGTTAGAATTGTTGTTGTTGTAATTCCAACCTCGTCCACGACCGCGACTTCCACCTCGTCCACGACCGCGACTTCCACCTCGTCTATGGTCTCTACCTCTGCCTCGGCCTCGACCACGTTGGTTTCTATCATTGCCTTGACTTTCATGCATATCCTTGAGTTGCAGCTTGAGGAGTTGCTCAGTAAACCATTGCTTCTTCTTATGCTTCTCTCCGTATGCTTGCAATAATCCTTGGAGTTGCTCGATCGTCATTTCTTCCAAGTCTTTAGTTTCTTCAATCGTCACAATGATGTACTCAAATTTGGGATCCAATGAACGGTGTATCTTCTCTATTATCCTCACATCTTCTAACTTTTCACCATTTCTTTTTAATTGATTAGAAACAACTACTACTCTTGAGAAATAATCCAAAATAGACTCAGATACTTTCATGTGTAAGGATTTGAATTCACCTCTTAATGTTTGGAGACAGACCTTCTTCACTTGCTCGGATCCTTTGTAAGAGGTTTGTAGCTTCTTTCACGCTTCCTTGGCAGAGCTTGCACTCGAAATCTTTTCAAAGCCATCATCATCTAATGCTTGGTAGATGAGGTAGAGAGCCTTCTCGTCTCTCTTTCTGAATCCTTTAAAGTTGTCTTTTGATCTGGTGTAAGAGCAGCAAAACCTCATGCTCGTTATAGCCTTTCTGTATGATATCTCTCACATCTTGTGATCCAAGAAGTGCCTTCATTTTTATACTCCAATTATCGTGGTTGTTGTTGTTGAGTGTCGGGACTTGGAATGGTGCCATACCATTTTCCATATCTCTCAATATAATGAGAATTTGTAAAATCCGATTGCGCAGATGAATTCGGAACGCCGAAAGACCTTGGGAGGGACCTGGTCAAATTTTCAGTTTTCGGTCAACGATCAAAGTCAACCCTAACCTGGTCAACGGTCAACGACTTTGATGGCTCAGCCAACTCGCCTTGGATGGCTCGGTCAAGCGACTTGGTCAACAAGCTTACTGTTTGGTCAACTCGGCTGACTCGGCGAGTCAACTCGGTTTTCTAGCAGCACTCTTCCAATGACGCGTGGTGGCGCGTCAGAACTCCGATCGGGGAGATTCTTGCGGCGTCGGATTCCTATCGTCGAGACCTTCGATTTGATATGCAATGGTGTAAACTTTCCAACTGGCTCTGATACTACTTTGTTGGAAATGAAACACTCTCATAAATAACTTTTATTCAAACTCAAACAAATATTACAAGAGCTCTCTCACTCAACAACAAAATACTACAACTCACTCTTATAAGAATTTGCTTCTTCACTCACTTAGAAACTCTTAATTTTTTTTATAGCTAAACTAAAATGGGGAGAAGTATTTATATTACTTAAGAACAATCCTACACCACACAAATAAACTAATCAAAAATTACAATAACCATACACCTCATTCTTCTCCATCCTTCTAACAATATTTTAAATTACAAAATGATTCACATGCATAATTACCACACCTTACAAGATTCTAGGTAGAAGACTTGTAGTTTTGGACCTTGATTATATACTTGGACTCCAATTTGATTAAGTTTGGGTCCCATAATGGATCAAGTTTATGATCCGACAAATAATACAACAAAAAATACCCACAAAATGAATGGATTAGGGGGGGAAGGGGGGAGGTTTAATTAATTCTTTAATTTTCTGGAAATCCTAGTCTCCAAGTCTAGTAGTAGCTAGTACATGAGTAGTCTTAATCAGTTAAACTTCTTAGAGGTTTCTTGCTCAGCTTCTGCTTCCATCTTGAAGAGTGAAGACTTATTTCTTCACCAAGTTGAACAAGTCCTATACTAGTGTACTTGTTAAATTAATGCTTACTGTATTATTTAGAGGTGAATTTGATAATTTGGGATGGGGTTGCTCCTTGGGAGCGATTATACTGAAGGAGTGAGGGAAGGCTGTTTTTGTAGCTCTTTTACAAGGTGTTATATCCTGCTAACCAGGTGTCTCTTGCTCTCTTGTTGACTCGGGCAATTAGTCTTGTTTGCATATTCTCATCAGGGGATAATAGATAGTACATTTCTTTGTTGTGAAGCATCTTAGTTTGTCTGAGACATGCGGAAGTCCTTCTCATCCATTCTTTTTTTCATTGTGCAGTGGGATTGGTATTGTTAATGCCATTGAAGTTGTAAATGCATTTCCAGAGGAAGACGGTCTTCATAAATTTCGTGAGTGGGTGGAATCGCCAGATCCATCCATTCTCGGAGGGCTTGATGCAGAGGCAGGTTCCAGCTCTAGGAAGAAAGGGTGTAAAGTTGGTGATCCTGATATGGGTTGCTCAACCAGCAATCTGGAAGGAAATACCGCGTCTGATGAAAATGTCCACAAGTCTTGAGGACAGAGCTGAAAAGTTAAAGCAGATTTTCATGAATAAACATGTAAACCAATTGTGCCCTTTTGCTTCAAATCTATTGTCTATTTGATTGGAAAAGCATTACCTCACTCTTTCTTTATATTGGGACCGTGTTCACAGAAATATTAGTAAAAACTGGCATATTCCTTCTTCCTTTCCGAGTAATGCTGTAATTTCAGCATATACGTCTCCACGAGTTGACAAGTCAACAGAGCCTTTCGCATGGGGGAAGCCTGATGTTTCTGTTCTTCGCAAGTGAGTTCTACATGATTTTTTTCTTCGAAAGGTCAAATGAGGATTTGGGATTTAGATATGATTCTAAACGAGCATTTGTTTGTTGCAGAGAAATTTGGCTGGAGCAGCCAGAAGGCAGATGAATTGTTAGAACCGGTTCTGAAAGAGTACAACATACATGAGGTTGATCCTTTTTCATATTCACCTACCCCTCTTGTAGGGGTTTTGTTGGGTTCAAAACATATAAGTAGGCACAACGAAAGTTTAAAAGCATATACTCATTAACCGCGTCAATTGGCATATTACGTTCGAAATAAAGGAATGACTTATATGATAAGAGAATATCAGCGCATCACCTTTGTGTTGTTTCTGAATGCTCTGTACTTACTTCTTTCTTCATCTTATGGTAATTAGTCTGATTGGAGAAACAGGAAGCTGATGCAGACCTTTACTCTCACTGCTCCATTTTTTACTTTATGTAGACACAACTTCAAATGGAAGCCTTCTACTCTTTCAACGAGAGATTTGCAAGAATTCGTAGAAAGAGGATAAAGAAGGCTGTTAAATATATGACAGACAACAAATCCAGTGATTTAATGGATGGAAGTGTACAAGATGCTCCTGGAAGCTGTAAAAAAAGAGAAGTAAAATCTAATGATATGAATGAGGAAAAGGCAGAGGATCCTCCGAGGGGACTAGAGTCTGTTGGTGCTGATTATGAGGAGACTAAAATAAAAAGAAGATCAGTTGGAAAGCAGTCAAGAAAAAGGAAAGAAGAGCATTTGCAGCCTGAACATTTGGAACCACCAGATGGAGCAGGTAGCAAGCGAAACACCAGCAAGAAATCAAGTGGTAGTATACGAGGAAGGAAAGAAACAGCTCGATCTGTGCAGAAGGCAAGTAAAAAATCCTGTTCCAGATCCTCCAAAACAAGCTCTGAGGGGGAAACATATAGTGATATAGAGCAACAATCACAAATTGAGAGGCTTGAAAACCCAAATCAAGCAAGAAGAGTAAGTCGTTTTCCTGCAACACTATTTGTATATAAACTCTTAATGCTGCACCTTTTTGAGTGAAATTTACCAACAATAACATATCTCTTGAGAGCTCATCTAAATGCTAAATTTTGTGATAGTATAGGGAAGATGCTCATTTCATTGGTGCTAATGTCAAGTCACATTTGCCTTATTTAGTGTTCCCCTGACCTTTACTGTCACGCCCCGATTTTTCTCAAGTCTTCCCTTAGGGAGTGATGACAACTGAACAACTTTCCCTTTCCCTAGGCGAACCATTTTAATACACTTCTTTTCAAATTAAACCTATATTTAAGTGCAGAAGTAGTAATAACAATAAAAGTAAAAATGTTATGTATTTAATTAATAAGAGCGCGAGCCCATGCTCGTGCAACCATAACCCCAACCTAGATTAAATGAAAATTCCACATATGGAAATAGAAATTTCGAAGTTTGAAAGGAAACCATTCCATATGGGGCATCCCCCGAGATAATGAGACTAACTTCTCCCATCTACTTATTTGAGAACGAAAGTCACCACATCCGAAGCAATGGATTGGTGAAACAAATGGGACTGTGGGACGATCGCTAGCCCTGTTGCGGAACCTTTCCCTTGTCGCGCTTTCTTGAAACATGTTAGATAAAAGAGTCAGCCCTACCATCCGGGGTTGAGTGAGAACCTCGCCTTACAATCCAAGTAACCTCACAATATTCTAATTACAATCATATTATAAACATAATAAGCATGTTTTGAAAAACAGATTACCACACTTCACAATATAAGTCAATAAATATTCACGTGCAAAACCTCCTCTTCACTCGTCCTAAGAAATACTTAGTTTAACCAGTACCCCTGTTTTATCCCATATAACATATTATGTACTTATTGCGGTACGTGCAACCCTTATCCAATGCATTTATATATTTATTGCGGTACGTGCAACCCGATCCAATGCATTTATATATTTGTTGCGGTACGTGCAACCCGATTCAATGCATTTATATATTTGTTGCGGTACGTGCAATCCGATCCAATGCATTTATATATTTATTTCGGTATGTGCAACCCGATCCAATGTATTTATATATTTGTTGCGGTACGTGCAACCCGATCCAATGCATTTATATATTTGTATATATATGTTATATGTTCAAAAGACTCATAATATTTCCTTCTTTCAACTTTTCGTCCTTCCCACTTGTAAATGTTATAACTCTTGAACCGTAACTTCAAATAAGGTGTTTCTTACGCCGAGTCGAAGGTAACATGTGGATCTATCACTATCCCAAGTTTCCTCTGAAAATGCTCAGTATAACTAGTACCAATTCACGCAAGAAACAACCCTATGAAAACTGTCTCGCTAGAATTTTTGTAAAAAAAACACAATCTTAAAACAGTCATAACTTTTTATCCGTAAGTCGGATTAATCTCCGTAAAGTCTCAAACTGCCGAGAACAGAGAAATCTAGAACTTTTATTTCGTACAACTTTTCAGATCCCTCACCGAAACATTCAGTTCTTTTATTTTAACAACTCGCAGAAAACTATTTCGCCAGATTTTTGTAAAACAAAACACAATCTTAAAACAGTACCTTTTATCCGTAAGTCGGATTAATCTCTGTAAAGTCTCAAACTGTCGATAACAGAGAAATCTAAAACTTTTATTCAGCACAACTGTTCAGATTCCTCATCAATATGTACAGTTATTCCGTTATACGTTCTGCCCTCCGGATTTCATTCGATCCGAGGCAGAAACTTTGAACTGCGATAACTCTCAAACCGTATGTCGGTGTTATCCCCGATTGGGCTCAATCTGATCGTGAAGGATAGATGTACAACCCTGTAAAATTTCATCCAGCTCTAACAAGCATAACTCAGCGAAACATATTGTAAACTTCATGACCCAAACTAGCTATTTAAATACCCTACTAACAATAATTTCATGATTATTCTTTCAACATCCGGATCATATTCTAATATGTATTGTAACTTAAAAATAAGGGATTTTACTAAGAGTTATGAGTGAAAGAACTCACTTTTATTACTTCGTACTACAAACGAACTTCCAAACTCCAACTAATCCTTTCCCTTCTTGCTCTCTTGTATTTTTCTAATTTTTGCTCTTGGTATTTTTCCTGAATTTCTATTCTTTGTGCTAAGTGTTTTCTTTTGTGCTATGCAGAATATATAGTGAGTTGTGTGGGTGTAACTTGTGGGAGGTGGAAGGAGAAGAGGTTGAGGGAGATGAAAAAGGGAGGGGGAGGACGTGCATTTTAAGGCTCTTAATGCAATTACAATTTTTTTTCTAACTGCAGATTATGGCTCTTAATGCCATTTATTTGTATCTCATTTTTTTTTAAAGAAACCAACAAGGAAATGTTTTTTTTTTTTTTTGGATTTTACATTTACTGAATAAGAATTAGAGCTGAATTATTCTTCTCTCAGGTCCAATACTTTCTAAGCCGCTTCTGGAAGTCTTATCTTTATGTTTCTGATATTTTGTTTCTGCAAGTCCTATATTGATGATGGTATTCATAATATCTTGTTATATGTGATGTATGAAATATTACTCATGGTTCGTATTGCGTGTGAAAATTGTTGATGACATGGTTTGGTTTCCTGTTGTCTTAGTGTCTTGCTTTGTTTGCGATCTCGAGAATTTGCAATGTCAACATTCTCTTTGGAGGTCATTGTTAGTATATGCCCGTATTTTGAACAATATCCGCACTTTTAATAAACAAAATGACGGAGTAATTTTCACTTTGTACATATTCACTGTTCAGGGGAAGTGAACTTTCTCTCTATTATCAATTTCTGTTTTATTTACTTGAGACATCTCCAGTTCATGACTTAATATCTTTTCCATTTTGTTCAAATTGGAATTTCAGTCAGAGCGTCATCGGAAAAATAAACTACAGTGAGACAAGAGATGACGAGTCTGACAAAGAAGATGGGATTCTGCTATTGAAAAGTTAGAAAGGAGAGAATCAGGAGCAGATGTGGGCATAGCTAAGCGTTATCCTGCTGATTCTAGCAAGATGAAAGAGAATGATGCAAGTAACGATTACTGTCCACAAGAACTGTCAAACCTTGAAACAAGTGCCGGTGTCGATACAGGTGGGACAGAGATGGAATCTACTGTTCAGCCAAGTTTCGGTGGAACTGATGATCCTGTTCCTGGGGATTTTTCGTCTAAGGAGTACCTTAAAATGGGGGGTGGCTTTTTCTTAGAGGAAGACGATGAAGATATGGAGCATGAGATAAATGCTTCTAGCCCTATCTTATCAGTTGAGTGTTCTGATATTTATAAGTCTTCTCAGCTTTTGGGAGATGAGAATTGTGGTAATGCTTCAAACCATTTGGTTTCTAGCCCCTCGAGGAAAACGGGTGAGAAGATATGTGAAGCAGGGATAGGTGCATCTGAAATTGAGCAAGATTTAAACTACACAACTAATATTACTTGTGACAAGGTATCACCGCACCTAGAAAATATGGAGAACAATGATTATGTGTCCGGTTCAGTATTACTTCGTGCAATGCCAAATTTGAGGAAGCGGAAGAAGAATAGCTGACGGTATCAGTGCTGCTATGTAGGGTAATCCTTTGTACATGAAGTAGGTTAGAATGTAATTCCTATTTACATTTTGCATTAAATGCCTGCGTCACATAGGGCTTCCCATCTTGTCTGATTTGTCTAAGCGGATTAATTATTAAATCCATCCATCGTGCAATAGATAAGTTTCCAAGCTGCATATCTGGTGCTTACTGCTTAGTGATGAACTAACATGGATTCATGAGTAACAAAGTTGTTTCTATACATGAGTTTTTGGTCTTGCTAATACTTACTGCTAAAAGTTCCAAGACAAGTTGTATCTTTCTGTTTTCTGGCAAGAACTATCATCCTTGTACTTTTTCTTACCGATTTCTTGGATTTGTTATGAGTTATTAATAGTTTTGGTAGATTAAGGCATTTAGGTTGTGTAAATTACGAATTCAAGAGGTGCAGATCTACAATGTAACATATGTGTTCACGTGAATTTATTAGCTTTTGCCTAGATTTTGTATATGTATTAAGAAATTTACTAGTAAGTAAAGATAAATAATTGATTATGGACTTAGTTATTGCTATTATTTATTAACTTGAGGTTTTGGATTTGCCTCTCGAGTTAGATTCCCTCAGGTAACTCGAAATAGGGCTCCTAACCTCCTACAAAGTAGGCCATAGATCTTCTGAGGTGATGTCCGAGGAAAGTTGAGCACTTAAATATTGAAGTTGGAGGTTCCACATGGCTTGTCTTTGTAATGAAGGCAGGTCGCAGTGTCATTCTTTACTCGTATATTTGTGCGTGTCACTGATTAGTGCTGTCACTATAGACAGACAAAAAATTTTGACATAGCGGCCTATCCTACATAAGCATCTTCCATATTCTTGATGTATCTAGCTCTTTGTTGTTGAAAATTTGTACCCTCTGTTTACACCAGAAAAATAGACAAAAAAAGTGCTGTTTCTGTTTCCCATTTCATGTTGTTTTTCCCCCTCAGCACTTGAATTTCAGTCATTTTCCGTTGAATAAAAAATGTCATGCCATGGAAGTACCCAGCCAACCCCAAACCTACAGCGTCTAAAACATCTGTCAAAGAGCTAAATTATTTGGTCATAGTGAATACAATATTCTCTTTCCTGCTACAATATAGCCAAATCTTGACTTGCTGCAAATTCGTGATCTACTCGACTGTTAACTTGTTTCTGCTACTGAAAACCTGGGCTGCTTCGACATTGGCTGATCTTTTCTTCTGAAATGCCAGAGGCCTAGAGATATCAATAACTTCATCCTGTAGCTTTGGGAGGAAGCAGTGGCAGAACCATGAATTCAAACAAGGAGATTCAAAAAAAAATTATGCACAAGGGGATATATATATACACACACGTGAAAGAAAATTACTTTTAGCCTATTTACATAGTGTAAGTTTTAACGAAGGGGATTCAATTGACCCATATATCTCCGCCCCCGGAAGGAAGAGCTAAAGAGTTGAGGACTTAGGTTTTTCTCGTAGTGTAACATATTTGTCAACAACAACAACATACCAGTGTAATTTCACAAGTGGATTCAAGAAAAATAAGATAACAAGATATTACGATACAAAACAAAGAAGAAACACACACAAGAGTATGGATGTAAGCGAAACCTAAATAATACTACAAAGAAAAGGAGAAGAGGAGTTGAAGAGGCTAGCCCCTAGCTCTCTCACACACAATGCAACAAAATTCAACGACCTACTAACCTTCTATCCTAATTCTCAACCTTCAAATCTTCCTATCTAAGGGCATGTCCTCAGTCAACTGAAGTTGTTCCATGTCCTGTCTAATCACCTTCCCCCAGTTCTTCTTCGGCCTACCTCTACATCTCCCCACGCCTGCTATCGCCAATCTCTCACACCTCATAACTGGCGCATCCTCACACCTCCTCTTCACATACCCGAAATATCTCAGTCTTGTTTCTCTCATATTGTCCTCCACGGATGCCACTCCAACCTTGTTCTGTATAGTTTCATTTCTAATAATATTTCTCCTAATATGACCACACATCCATCTGAGGCTCATTATCTCCACTACCTTCATCTTCTGAACGTGAGCGTTCTTGACTAGCCAGCATTCTTCCCCATACAACAATGCTGGTCTAACCACCACTCTGTAGAACTTACCTTTCAGCCTAGGTGACACATTCTTATCACAAATCACCCTAGAGGCGAGCCTCTATTTCACCCACCTTGTTCCAATACGGTGTGCGGCATCATCGTCAATCTCCATCTCTCCTTAAATTATGGACCCAAGATACTTGAAGCGTCCTCTTTTAGATATAGTTTGTGCCTCAATCTTCACTTCCACATCTGTCTCTTGTGACACGTCACTGAACTTGCACTCCATGTACTCCGTCTTAGTCTTGCTTAACCTAAAACCTTTAGACTCTAAGGTTATTCTACAAACTTCCAACCTATCATTAACCTCATTGCGCGTCTCGTCAATTAGAACTATATCATCTGCAAATAACATACACCACGACACCTTGTCTTGAATATGTCGTGTCAATTTGTCCATCACTAAGACAAAAAGAAATGGGCTAAGGGCTGATCCCTGATGCAACCCCATCACGATTGGAAAGTTTTCAGAATCACCTCCTACTGTCCTAACATGGGTCTTGGCACCCTCGTACTGTTAGGTAGATTTTAGTACTGTTTTAGAGCGTTCTTTAGAGAGTCTTTTGTTTATCTTTTATTTGTCTTGTGCAGTATTATGCGTGTTGTTTTGTGTTTTCAGGCTTTAAACGATTCAAAAAGGAATAAGGCGAATCTAAAGGAAAATGACGGTTATTAAGGGAAAAATGCATAGTTGGTCACAACAAATGAGTTAAAGAAGCCCTAAGAAGCTTGGAAAGAAGTCTAAACAAAGTCCGGACGAAGAAGGTTGAAGAGTCGCGGCACTGAAGAGCCGCTGCGCCCCTCTAGCAGAGGGCAATGGATTTCCAGAAGCCAATTAGCGTCGCGGCGTCGACGACATCAGGGCAGCGAAAAACCTAAATTTAACAAGGGCAAAAAGGTCCATTCTGGGGGATTTTCGTGATATATACTGGGGAGGCGCATTTGGAAAGGGAAGACACTTTGGAGGCAAGAAACAAGAGAATATGAGCCATTAGAGACATCTATTGTTCAAGTTCTTTTTCTTTTCTTTACTTTAATTCAGTTCATGTTGGATATTAAGTTAATTAGTTTTCTTAGCATGTCTATGAACTAATTATTTTTATTAGGGTTTTCCGTCGAATCACATGAAACTCTATTATGAGTTAATGCATTGTTAATGTTCTTCTTCATATATTAAGATCTCTTCAACTTGTGTTTATTGAATGAGAATTAATTGGCCATTGGTTTTCATTACCTATATGATTTCGAATCAAGATCTGAGAAGGGAGATTTGAATATGCTATAGTTGATACGTAGGTTTAATCTTGAAGGAGAGTATCACGATTGCCTGTGTAGCGTTTTAGGTTATTGATCTTAATCCTCCTGTGTGATTGAACTTATCATAGAAATATAGAAAGTTCTCACTTAGGTTGAGTTTTTATATGTCCTAACGGGAATATAGAACACCTCAGTTAACCTGCTATCTTAATAAGAAGAAGAATCGCTAGTCTTGCATTAATGAATGATAGAGCGGAAAGTTGAGGAGGTTGGAAACCCTAATTGCCTTCATCAAAGAAATAAACTTCGTGTGCTTTCATTACTACTTCATTTCTGCAATTTACTTTAGTTTGTTAATTCTGTAGTTTAGAAATCATCACCTATATTCGTTAGACAAATAGAAACCAAAGATTAGTTAATTGGTACTTGATAAATCAGTCTCTATGGACGATACTCGGTCTTACCGAAATTTATTACAAATTGTGATACGTACACTTGCGTAGTATCTAGAAATACTGAAACACGTAGATGTCCTTAATTTCCCTGATGTAGGCCACCAGCACACCTCCAAACTCAAAACATCTCCAAAGGACCTCCTAAGGGACTTTATCATATGCCTTCTCTAAATCAATTAACACCATGTGAATGTCTCTTTTTTTGTCCCTATACTGCTCCACCAATCTCCTAACAAGATGGATAGCTTCTGTGGTTGATCACCCCGACATGAATCCAAACTGTTCTCGGATATCGACACATCCCTCCTTATCCTCATCTCGACTACCCTCTCCCAGACTTTCATAGTGTAACTTAGCAGCTTGATACCCCCATAATTATTGCAATTTTGAATATCACCATTGTTCTTGTACAACGGGACCATTGTACTCCACTTTCATTTTTCTGGAATTCTATCCGTCTAAATATGACGTTAAACAATCTAGTTAGTCACTCCGTACCTGCCTCACCTGCGTTCTTCCAAAAGTCCACCGGGATCTCATCTAGCACAACCGCTCTTCCTTTCCTCATCTTACGAATAACCCCCAACCTCCGCAACCTTTATGCACCTATAATACCCAAAGTCTCTACGACTCTGGGAATGCTCTAACTCCCCAGCACGACATCCTTATCCCCTTCTTCATTCAAAAGCTTATGGAAATACGTCTGCCATCTCCGTCTAATATGTGCATCTTCTGTCAACACTTCACCATTCTCATTCTTGATGTACTTCACTTGATCCAAGTCGCAAGACTTCCTCTCTCTCTCTTCTTGATAAGCCTATACAACTTTCTATCCCACCTTTGCACTCGAGCTCTTCATACAAATGCTCAAAAGTTGATGTTTTAGTATTCGTGACCGCTAACTTCACTTCCTTCTTCGCTGCTTTGTACCTCTCCTTATTCCTCCTCTTTTCCTCATCATCAACTCTCTCCACTAGCACCGCATAGGCAGCCTTCTTGATTTCTACTTTTCCTTGGACCTCTCCATTTCACCACCAATCTCATTTACGTCCACATGGGTTGCCCCTCGAAACCCCTAGCACCTTTCTAGTTGCTTTTCTGATGCATTCGGCTATCTTAGTCCACATACTATCTGCGTCCCTGCTACTCCCCCAAGGCCCCATACTAACCAACTTCTCCTGAGTTTTGACCCCAATCAGGCCTCCCCATCTAATCCTCGGCCGGTCATGAACAACCCTGTTACAAGTTGTCAAATGTCAATAAAAGTTGGAAAAACATGTTACAAGTTATCGCCCTACGTGAAAAAGCTATAAATAATAATAGAAAAACCGAATGCATATGTTGGGGTGGTGTTGGTGGGACGGTTGCTCCCACTACCACTGGTCTCTGGATAAATTGAACTTAATATTAATAGTGTTTGTATCATCAAAGCAATAAATACAAGATATGTTTGTTATACACACATTTATCACTTATCATAATTAAGTGATATGTATATTTACTTAATTAGTAATAATTATTAAAAATAAATTATTTAATTTGATACAAAATACTTGGTGCAAGTACTAAGTATTTTCCTCTGGTCTAGCTTGATGTGGATTGTGGTGGATAGGGGTGAGCACGGGTGCAGGATACCCAGATACTCGATCGGAACCGACACTAACGGGTAGGTTTCGGGTATATATATTATAATAACGGGTAGGGTCCGGGTAGTAAAATTAGGAACCGATCAATGTCGGGTCCGATACCGATTCCTGCAAATAGAGATAGGGTACCCGGATCCGGAACCGATACTCGGAACCTATAAAATATTAAATATTTTTTATTTTTTTAGAAACATTTGGACCACTTTTAACTTTCTCCAAAATTGTTTGTTGCACGTCTGCACATTGATTTTCCCCACCCCAAGACACAAATATTTCAGCTTTTTCGCCCCTTTATTCTAGAGTGCTCTTTGTGCCCTAAGAGAACACCTAAAACTCTCTCAATAACAATGGCGTTTTAGCTACACCACCGAGCTTCATCGTCGTCGTCGTTGAAGCTTTCTCTCAGGTACTTTCATCGTTGTTGTCGTTGAAGCTTCACCTTTGCCTCTTTCTCTCCCTTGGTTGTGTTCACGTCGTTCATAAAATGCATCTAGGTTCATATCTAACTCTTCAATTTCCTTTTAATACCATATGCTTCTTTTCTATTTCAGCCGATACTCATCTTCAATCTGTATTACTTTTTTATTTGAAATGTAAATCTATTTTTAAAATTTGTGTATATTTTTGTAGCTATGAAGATGAAATTTAGGGATTTACTAGTATAATAAAGCTTTTCTTTTTTATCGAAGAGCTTATGAACACGAAAATAAATTTAATTCGGATATTTCCAAATTTATTTTGAAATCAACACGTTCAATTAATTGAGTGTCAAATTTGGCTTGCAATTTTAGGTTTTGGTTACAGAATTAGCTTTTCTACAATGAATAAGTTTTCTAAAACTTCTTATAAGGGTACTAAAAACTCTGATTGCAGGCTAAAAAACTACTGGATAAAATTATTTTAGAACTCTTTTTGATTCTCATAGGCTAAAAAAACTGTTGCTTAATCTGTGTTTTTTTATTTACAGGGTATCGGGAACCTACCCGGAACCGCAGGATCCGGGTAGGTTCCGGGTAATGATTGCTATGGGTAGGTTTCGGGTAGTAAATTTAGAAATCGATCTTTTATCGAGTAGGGTCCGGATAATTTAAAAACATTAGGGTATCCGGACCCGCTCACCCCTAGTGGTGGATACAGTATTGAGGATAATCCTTACAAGGAACAAAAGGTGGTGGCAGAATTAGAATATTTTGTCGCACTTTGGATGGTGCAAAAACTCTTCTTAATATGAAGATTAGATAGTCACAAACCAAATTATGAAAGTCATGAAACAATGTTTATTATGCACACAAAAGTCTCAAAAAGGTGTAAATAGAACTTCATACCGTATAGTGGCAAAGCAAGTGCAATTGAGGTCCAATGGGCTAAAACTTATCACCACTAGATTTGTGGATGTATTAATTATTTATATTTTAGAAGTGTCCATTCTCATACTGCTCACAACATATTATATCATTTTATTATGATTAAGTAATTTAGTAATATTAAAATATTTAGTATTATATTTAACCATAATTTGTAATAGAAATTTAGGTGCAAAATACATATCATGCATTTTTTTATTTGATATAAATTTTGATTGCGGATAAATTTCACGGTGTTTAAATAAGGTGATGCACGCGAGTCAATACCATTTTTTTAATTCTAAAAGTTGACAAAATCGCCTTATTCCTTTTATCACCGTCTATTCTGTTACTAAATTCATTTTTTCAAGATTTGGCTTTAAAAATTGTCTTATTTAAGGATGAAACAGATATATTCCAGTCAGTCGTAAATAATTTTATCTAAAAAGTTTCCTTTAAAATTGTTAGATTTACACGTATAACAGTAGCTAATTCTTTTTTCGATTTCAAATACCTATCAATGGGTAACAAGAGGATTGCTCTTGTTACTTGTAGAGAAATTAGAGATTGAAAAGGAAGAAAAAGAGAAGAGAAATTGGGTAATATTTATATTAGATAAAAACTTGAAATACGGTACACTGGGTATATAATATCCAGTGCCGATCCTGGCATTTAGTAAGCCCCTAATAAAATATAAATTGAGGACCCCTATATAGCAAATAAGGACGATAACTTCAAATATCAATACATTGTCATTTTGAACTTAGTTAGCTTACATTTGACTATAAAATTTCATGGACTTAAAAATAGCTAAAGTGATTGTTTAACAAAAATAACAACAAATTGAACATCAATATTTTCAATTATCAAA
This sequence comes from Anisodus tanguticus, assembly GCA_034509755.1. Classification (NCBI taxonomy): domain Eukaryota; kingdom Viridiplantae; phylum Streptophyta; class Magnoliopsida; order Solanales; family Solanaceae; genus Anisodus; species Anisodus tanguticus. The sequence goes on from CM067548.1 coordinate 32,897,747, forward strand.
ACCTAACATCAAAAAATTTGACTGAGTTGAGACTTGGAATCAAATAAATTAAGTATGGTCTTACCGGAAAACTCAAACGGATGGATAGTAGTCGAAATTCCTCCAGAAGAACCAGATCCAAGGACAACAATGGTGGAATCGGTGGATATGGCGGTGGAAAATAGATATCGTTAATTAAGAGTAGAAAAAATTCACAAGTGCACTGTAGGAGAAGAGAAATAAAATAGGAGAAATCTGAAAAGGGTTTTGAGAAATAATTGAATTCCATTGATAAAGATGGATTTGAAGAAATAATTAAGGATAGAAGTGAAGAAGACGAAGAGACCGCCCATTTATTTCTCCCTCTCTTTCTCTGCGCTCTCTTTATTTCCTTTCTCTTTCTCTGTAATTTCTTCATCAGATACAAAGGCTTTTTTTTATTTATCTCTTTAATTGATAGGTAATTAATTTTTTTATGGGCCCAACATATATAATACTAATACTAGTATAGGTGTACATGGGCTGGACCCTCTATCACCTCGGGGCCCTAGGCCGTCACCCTAGCCCAACAAGGCAAAAGGTCGGTCCTGATAATACCCTGTCATAATCAGCACAGTACACATCTATCAAATATCCTAACAAAATTCTAGACTAAAATGCAAATAGTAACTAACTTAGGGACTAACCTGAAATAACAACTTAACTATCTACAAGGACTAAACTAAACATATAAAAACTTCTAATTTGAATTAGTCACAATAGCATGTGTGACAATCCATCCTACTTAGAAAAAGATCTTGTCCTCGATGATCTGCAAAGTTAGGAAACTGAGACATGATGAAGTTGTAATCCTCCCATGTTGCTTCTTCTAGTAGGAGATTAGATTAGCCCATTATACTAAAATATGTGTAGCTGCCTTATTCTCTTTCTTGGTCATTCTTCTATGCAGGATAGCAATAGGCTCCACTAAAGGTAAACCATTATGAGAGCAGAGGGGTGAATCAATTGATGAAATCACTTGTTTGCCTATCTTCTTCTTGAGTTGAGAAATGTGGAACACATGGTGAATTTTTATAGTAGGAGGCAGTTTGAACTTGTATGAAACAGGGTTCAATCTTTTGCACAACTTGATATGGCCCATAGAACTTGAATGATAGCTTAAGATTCTTCCTCACAGAAGTCTGCCTATGAGGTTGTAACTTTAGGAACACCCAATATCCTTCTATGAATTCCCTCTCAGTCTTTCTTTTAAGAATCAATCACTAGGTCCCGAGCAATTCTACCTATCAACATTAACCTTCATTTTGTTTTAAGCTTTAGCAAGATTTTCCTTTATAACCTTAGCCATAATTTGCCTCTCTTTCAGCACTTGATCAACATACTCAACTTTGTATTGTGCAATCAATTCAAATGAGAGCTGTGGAGGATCATAACCATATAGAACCGTGAATGGTGTCATTTTCAGTGAGGAGTGGTAGTTGTTGTTAAACTAGTACTAAGCTAAGGATAGCATAAAAACATGACAACATGATAACATAAAGTATAAATATCATTACTCCAATAATAAAAATTATAATCTATAGAAAAAATTCTTTAAATTTTTTTAAAAATCAAATTTACCGTCCAGGGCATACGCTTGTAAGCGCGGGGCTTACACTTTCGCGCTCGGGTCTTACGCCCCAAATTCTAGGGCGTACGCCCTATGGATATACACTTTTTATTTGCGCCCCTCAACATTTTTGGTACGCCCCGTCCCGGGGCTCGCCCCGAAAATGCCTCTAAAAGATGGAACCGAAATTGAATGGAGCAGATCTGCTACTCCATTAAGTCTCAATGTGTAACACTCCGTAAATCTGAATTAGGTGAGAATGTGTTAAATGAGTATTAATATGACATTGTAGACATATGAAGTCCTATCAAGGTGTGTTTTGGTGGAAATAGTTGTTTTACGGTCAAGACGAATGGTGAGGTGCATAAGATGTGATAGAATCGGCTAAGTTTACGGTAGGTCGGACTTCCAGGGTGTATACGTGAAGCTACGTTGGGAATTTTAGCAAACTTAAAACAAGAAAGTTGTAGCCCTTGAAAATATATTTTTAACCATATATGGACCAGATCAATCGGAGCTCTGTGCTAAGAGTTATGATCATTTTACTGAACACTGATGGTTCAGTGAAAATTAAAGCATGCACGTCTCATGGCGCATCTCGGGCTGCGACAGGCTAAATTTCCAAGAAAATGAAAATTTGGACACTGTCAAAATTATTCTGTGTGCGATGCGGGCTGCATCTCAAGCCCGCCGCGCCAGGCCATTTTATGCCTGGTGCAATTTTTCTGAATTATATAAAAGTCTAACTTCGTTATAACTTTTCCCTACTTCATTTTGGACGACTTTTTTGGAGAGAACATTCTAGGGCTTTCCAAAAACATACAAGATGAGTTCCTACTCAAACCCCATAATTATTACCTCAATCTAACGAAGATTAACATTAGAATCCTCATCTGCTCCATAGATTATGAGAATTCGATTCAAGAACGGTTGAAGAAAATAATCACTGAGATGTCATCGGGAGGTAAGTTTCTGAAATTCTAGTATGGTTATAGGGATTGTTTTGAGTTCATATATCATTCTAAATACGTTAGAATCCATAGGTGAATCGTAGTAAAGCAAGAGCATGAATTTGACTTAAAAACCCATAGTTTTCGAAAAGGGTGTGAATCTGAGAGAAAAGTATAAAGTTCTAATTTTTAACATAAATAATCATTGTAGATCGATTGTTGAACTTGGAGAAATACGTTTGCTAGGTTTAGCGGAAATTAAGATATGTCTCTTTTTTAACATACTTTGCAACCTTTAAAATGGTTTCTTTGGTAAGGCTTCATGTGCGTGAGGGACAAGCCCTCATGAAACCTTAGGTGTATCATGCTATATATATGTATTCGTGATTTTTCCTATCAAAGGATTGTTGAAATCGATTTATGAAGCTTTGGACTGTGAACATGATTTACCCATTTAAGAGATGTTTTAAGCTTGATTTCTGAAGCTTGGATATTTCATTTGTTTGGCCCTATGAACGGGTTTTATTGAAGTTGAAACTTATTTAATAATTTGAATATGGTTTCTAAATCTATTAATTACTTGACGTACCCCTATTAACGGGATGTTGAACATAATCCATGCCATGATTTGAGATTCGGCTACCATGCCATGATTTGTGATTTGGCTAATATTCCATGACTTATATTTGTTTGTGTTTTGGCCTGTATGGGCAAGTTGTCCTATTCCAGAGGACGATTAGCCGCTATGGATCCTAACGTATCGATTTTGAGCATTGTTGTGTCAGTCCAAAGGACGATTGACCTCTGAAGCATGTAGCTCGGTGCAACTATTGTTGTGTTAGTCAAGTGGACGATTAGTTTCCGTGGGAAAATAACCCAGTGTATCTATTGTTGTGCTAGTCCAGAGGACGATTAGCCTCCATGGGATAATAGCCCCGGTGTATCGAATGATTATTCGCCCGTAAGTTGGCATGTGTTGATCTGTTGGTTGTCTGCGGTTGGCATGTGTTGATCTGTTGGTTGCCTGTGGTTGGCTTGTTGATGATCTTGAGTTAATAATTGAAAAAACTTAACGTGATGAACGATATAATAAGTTGAAATTAATATATTTCAACAACTTCAGCCTCCATTCTTGTTCCTCTATTTTATTTTTATTTTTTATGAATCGAAGAGTTCCAAACGGCTTTATATAAATTGAGGCCCCCAAATATGAGTTAAGCAATCTTTTAGACTTTGCTAAAAGTATCTTAAAAATTAGACACCCTAAAAATTCTTGAACCCATAATGCTTGCTGCTCACAGACCATGGTGTGTAATGCATCATGGAGATACTAATCCCGCCATTAAATGGGCCCTCATTCAAAACCGCAAAAATATGCTCAAGGGAGAAAGGGTAAGTAATTATTTTTTCTAAACACATAATTTTATGTATTGCATATGGAGAGCTATGTGGATGAAGAGGTTCAAAATAGCGAAACAACCAATGATTCCCAAATTTCTCTCTTTCTTAGGGTGTCTAAGAAGAGTGAACCATCTTGGGAGTTAGGTGTCACAGCTTATGCTGAACAGATTGTGATCGACACTTTGACATTCAAAGATCCTAATGCTAAGGATGAAATTTCTTACCAAGGACCTGCTTTCAGGGATTTGGATGAGAACCACCAAAAGACAATCTACAAGTATCTGGAGACTAGGGTGATCAAACCTAGCACAATTCATTTCTTGCACGAGTACATGATCAACAAGGATGTTAAAGAATACATCATGTGGCTTAAGAATTTCAAGAAACTCATTGAGACATAGACTCTACTTATTGCATAACTTTGATGTTTTGGTAGGGTAATTTTAGTTTTGCTACATATACTTATCAAAAAAAAAAAAAAGTTTGGCTACATTAAGCCTTTTGGTTATTTTCGCTAAATTTGATTTTTCATCGTTGATAAAGAAATGTTGGTGAATATATACAACTAAAAAAATGTAGATGAAGAGCCGGAGAATGAGGATGAAGAGAACAAGGACGACGAGCCGATTAGGTGAGAGTACTTGGTGCTTCATTTTCTCACCTTTCCTTTTTCTGGGTATAATTTGTAAAGAACTGCTTTGTTTTGATTTAAGAAACTAATACAAAAGCTTTGAAATATTTAGATTACTAGGATAAAGCTTTAAAAAAAATTACAAGATAGAACGGAGGGAGGTTCTAAAAACAAAGAAAACATTGTCAAATAAGAAATCTAAATTAAAATAGAAAGAATGCAGAAAGAAATTTTCTTGAAGCCCATTCCGACCCCCCCCCCCCCCCCCAAGGCATGTAAATTCATGTCTATTGTATTTCCAAAAACATCCATTCATTTTTCTTGAGAACTAGGACTTCCTTACCCTAACTTATTAGCTACACTTATCCTGCAAAAAATGGGGTATGATTTAATTAATTTTCTACAAATTAGTCAAAAAACTGTACAAATAAAAAATAAAAAAATGGGGAAGACTTACCATGTTAAACACCAAGGAGTCCTATAAATTTTTTCATCAAAAAGAATAATAAAAAAAAGTTCCAAAGTGAAAAAGTCTGCGTGTTAAGAATAAGAGGAATATTACGTCTTCATCTGTCTGTCGGACTACAAATCAACATCTCTTAATCGAAAAACTTCATTAATAGTAACTCCTAGAAGATTTAGAAACAATCTATAACATACTCAACAACTTCAGCCCCCGTTCTTGTTCCTCTATTATGTTCTTTTTTGTAGTTTTTCATGAACTGAAGAACTTCAAACGACTTTGCTTTAATTGAGGCCCCCAACTATGGGTAATCGATTAGAAATGACAATTAGTAATGCAATCAAGTAAATGCAAAATAAGAATGTAATAGAATAAGCCTGGGATGTATGAGCTTCGGAGGAATCCTTCGATGAAGTTAGCTCTAGAAGAACACATAGCCTTGACGAGCTCTATAAATCCGTCACAATAAGAAGACAAAAGAACAAAGTAAGTTTTTTGTATTGCCATATGATTTCTGATGTCCCTTACAATAGAATAGAAAGCTCTATTTATACTTGAGCTATGGGGTGTATGATCTACAAATCATGCCCCCATAATTACCAATATTAATGCTATAATAAAGCCTAATAAAGGCCAGAGGAAACTTGGTCTTTGTGTAACGTTTCTGTAACAGACACATCTTAAATGATGTTTAACCAGTGAGTTGGCATGCTTCTCCATGTCCTTTGTATTTATGCCTCCGGATCTTCTCCCGATGTCAACTGACTCGGTCATATCTGGATTTACCTAGACCGCTACCTCCCCCAGTCATGACTTATATCCTATATCAAGTCTCCCTAATCATCTCGAACTCTTATCTTAATCTCACCACATGTCATGTCAGATTTCACCGTATACAGATAGTCCCTCCACTTTTCAGTTATTCACTGAGATTTGACCGCGAAGTGGATGATTTTTGCCTTTTAGCCAAAAATTCATGTAATCACCCTCACTACTGCCTCATTAAAAACCTTACTGGAAAAACCTTTTCGGGATAAAAACCGAACTAAGGGAAAAAGAGTGCAAGACCTTAGGAATTCAGATGATAACTCCGCCACTGGTTTTTCTTCCGTCAACGGCCAGTCGGTGTTGAAAAAATACCACTACCATAAAAAGCTTGATCTCGGGTTTATAGTGTTCACCCGAAACTTCTCGGGGTTTTTAGTTTTTCCCCAAAACTTTTAATTTCTAAATCTTGGTTCTTAGGTTTTTAGTTATACCCCAAATGTTTCTTTGAGCTTTAACTCTGGGATTTTTAGTTACACCCCAAACGTTTTCAACCTCGCAGCCTTTGAGACCAGGGATGTTAATGACCAGGAATTTTCTACTTATGGTTTTGGTAAAGTCCTGGAATTTAATGCATCCGGCTAACTTTACGACTGGGGATTTATTGGAATAACCAGGAATAATTCCTCCGATATGAAGCCTTTTTATTTGTGGCTTTATTGGAACTTTAACTCCTTTAATTTTTATCGGGAATTAATCATCCAATTATTGGGTGAACTGTTGGGCCTAAACTCCTTATGCTTATGAAGAGGACGTCTCTTGTTCATCTTGGCACAATTGTTAGGATTCATAGTTCTTATTTGATTCTAAATGTGAGCAAATTTAAAAATTATTTTGTTCATTCGGACATATTCGAGAATGTTTAGAAGGTGCAAGTTTTTCTTCACTCCATTACTTGAACGTACACAAGTGTTTACAACTTAGCATATACAACAGTTTACATGAAATGAACAAAAATACATTGTAAGAAAATTGTGGCCGGGCTGATAGGGTCTAGCCGGTTCCTAATTCTGATTCCTTCTATTTTTCTGGGGCTGATCTGGCAGTCCCCAGTCTATTTCTTCATTTCAAATCAAGTTCGGGCCATCTCCGGTATCTTTTCCTAAGCATGAAGTATGAGGATTCGGATATGATGCCTTCGAACATAGTGTATTCCTTTAATTCTGTTCATTTGGGCCTGATTCCTTCGAACATACTCATTCTCAACTTTTTAGACAATTACATGCCTTTAAAATAGGCTGGATTTATTTGATATGATGCCTTTGAAACATGCCTTAGAACACTATTCATTTTGTCAGACTTTTTTTTACCGATGACAGTCCCTAGTTAAAGACTTAATAATTTTTAGCTCGTAAGCTTAACGACTTTAGCAATAATCTGGAGAAATATTGGTAAAGAAAAACACGAAGATAAACCTTCTGGGAATTTTTTTTGATGAAGTTTACTTTCATTTATGCTTTGTTTGGAAAACAACTGGGCAAGATTCATCCGATCTTTTTGCCTTCACATAGTAACACTAATATTTGGGCAAGATTCATTCGATCTTTTTACCTTTATAAAATTTTGACCCAAAAATATTTAGAAGCCTGACTGCGAACTGCATTCGATTCCCATCCGAGAGTATTCCTCTAGTGTTTGTGTTTGAAATATATGAACTCAAACATTATTTTGATCTTCAACTATCGGGAAGTCCCCGGTGTTTCCATCCAATGCTAATTCACATCTTATACTTAGTAACACACTTTACGTTGTTGCTTCATCAAAACCTTTCCAGAAAAATCCTTTTTGGGATAAAAACTGGACGAAGGGAAAAAGAGTGCAACACGTATTTTCTATCCTAGTTTTAATTCTTTGGACAACATATTGTAACTCCGGCTCCTTCCCTGCAAAAATTAGTAACTTTGAAACATATGTAGCTTCACCAATTGACAAATACATACCTTAGTAATAATGTCGCTTCAAATGACTTATGTTTCAATTGTTCGGCAATTTCTGTCCGTCTTCTACTCCCAATTGGTAAAATTTATAAAATCCTCCTAATTCGAGCCCAACTCCCCTATATTAGGGTTTTTAGTACTGAGGGTTATTTTTCATATAACCAAGTCCCATATTTGTAGTCTGACCTATCGGGAAGACCATATGGTTGGTACATATCCCTTAGGGACCTTAACTCTGACTCAGCTACCCTTTTTGACTTATCATGACTAGTAAGAGTTCGAGTTGATCGTCTTCTACCCGAATATTTGACTCATACCTGTTGTGTACGTCTGCCCATGTTACTACTGGGAATTCCAATAAGTTTTCCTTTAATTTTAATGATGCACTGGAACTCCTAGGATTTAACCCCTTAGTGAAAGCTTTCTCTGCCCATTCATTCGGTACTCAGGGAAGAAACATCCCCTCCTTTTGAAACCTAGTCACGAACTCCCGCAGCAACTCCATATCTTTTTGAGCAATTTTGGAAATATTTGCTTTTCTTGCTTGAACCTTCCGATCTCCGACATGCACCTTTATAAAAGCATCTACAAGCATTTCAAATGAATTAATAGAATGTTCAGGCAACATAAAAAACCATGTCATTTATCCTTTGGAAAGTGTTTCACCAAATTTCTTCAGCAACACCGATTCAATCTCATCCGGGTGCATGTCATTTCTCTTTATTACACAAGTATACGACATCACATGCTCCAGTGGATCTTTTCTCCCATCATACTTCGGGAGGTTAGGCATTTTAAACCTCTTCGGTATCAACTTCGGTGCTGCACTTTGTGAAAATAATAACTGGATGTATCTATTCGAGTCTAGCCCTTCAGGACCGAAGGTGCCCCACGAATCTGATCTATCCGTGAATTGAAGGTCTCAATTTTCTTTTCATTAGTGTCAATTAATTTAGTTAAGCCTTGGAGTATCTTCAAGACCTCCGAGGACTCATTAGTTCCTGATCCATTGTCATTCTCATCCACTCAATCCTCTTCTCAGCCTGGATTATCGTTGCGGATGGGACGAGCTTCATTCACCGCACTTGCTCCGCTGTTTTTCTTTTGCAACTGTGTTATAGCCTCCTGTTGTTCCTTGAGCATGTTAAAGATTCGAGCCAAATTTATTTTCCACCATCATCATCATCCGATGTTTTCTCATGTGATATTCTAGACCCATAGGGTGAAATCATGGGATTGGGATTCAACGGATCAATGGGCAGAACGCCATTCCTTAGATCAACAGGCGGAACACCGTTGTTGTTATTGATGTTGTGAGAACCATTGTCATTATTGTTATCCTCGTGGTTGATAATCTCAACATTGATTTCACTAGTCATACTGTAAGTGCTTAGTATTGATATGTAATCACAAAATCTCGAAAGAAACAAATGAAATTTAAGTTTGAACAAATCATCACTATTATCCTTAGCCCCATGGTGGGCTCTAAACTGTTTACCCTAAAAAGGTACAGTTAAATTTGTAAGTGATTTTAAGGATACGTGAATCGATTTATTATAGATAAGTATAAAGTAATGACAATTAGTAATGAAATCACGTATGTAACGATCCATTCCATCGTTACTGGTCTTTCACTTACTTTTTCCAAAAATTCCCCTCCGATAACCTCTTATCTGTTTTTGATTGAAATTAAGGATTAGAAGTCTCTAAGATTGTTTTGATTGGAAACTGTTTGACTGGTAGTTGACTTCTGCATTGTTGTGTCTAGACCGGAATGTTGATGATGTTGTTAGGTCCGGAAGGTGATTTTAGTCCTGGGAGTGTGGTCGGTACGGTTCCCAAGGACATTTATGTCTTTTGGTTGGGTTTTTATGTCTTAGAAGTTGGGGGTTGAGTTGGTCAATGAGACCCCGTTTGGGAATTCGGACGGTGCGGGTGGATTCGTAATACCATTTATAGTTAGTTTGCATATTTAGTTTCTGTCCGGGAGTGTCAGGGTGTGTTTTAGGTGTCAAAACCAAGTTCGAGAAAAACCAGGAAATATTTGGTGCCAGTTCTAGTTTTCTTCTTCGCGATCGCGAAGAAGGTGATGCAATTGTGAGAGTAGTGGGGGCCAGGCCATCATGATCGCGACTCTCTGCGGGTCGGACCCTCGCAATCGCACGGTCTCAGACCGTGATCGTGAAGAGCAATCAGGGTCCAGTGGGCATTTCTTCCCCAATATCGATTTGGACTCCATTTTTATCATATCTTAAGTTCTAGAGCTCGGATATGAGCAATTTCAAGTCCTATTTTCAAGAATCTTCGTGGGGTAAGCCTTTTATCATCCTTTTATGGATTATATCATTAAATTATTGAGTAGTTTATGCTAGAATTCATGCCTAGGATGGGGGATTTTCATAGGTATGAACCCAAAATAATAGAAGTGAGGTTTTCTTGATTAACCAAGACTAAATTGTGTAAAATTTTCTTATTTAAATACTTGGGCAAACTATTTCAAACACCAGTTTCTAATTCCATCCAAATTCTAACGATTTGATTTTAGGATTTTGACAAAGTGAACAATTTTGACTAATTTCTTGAAATTGGAGGCTTAAGTGGTAATGAAAATCCATAAAACTTTGGGTTATGACTATTTGCGGTATACGTATTATTTTTCCAACTTAAAGTTTCGATTTCGCCCTTATGGGCCGGAGTCACTTTTTGGGTTTTGTCTTAGTTTTTTTTCGTATGATAATATGATATCATTAGATTCGTATGACTTCCTAGAAGAATGTTTTGACCTTCTTGAAGTCGATTTCCCTACGAAATGACTATTTTGCCCTTCGAGGTGGCGAATGGATTTTTGAACTAACTTTTCAACCCGAAACTTCCTAAGACTTTTATGGATATCCTTTGAATCTTATTTTAACGTAAAATTCATAATTATTAGACTGTGCTCATTTTGAGACGTTTCGGGAGGAGAAAGCTCGAGTTGGATAGTTCGTGGCGCCTGTTCGGCCTTCTAGGTAGCTTACAACTTACCTTCTGGTTAGACTTCAGTTAGCGAAGCGTATGTGCAGTTAGGTTCTGTTAGAGAAATCATGTAAGCCTTCGGATATGAATTACTTAGGTTGGTTACTGTTGATTGTTTGTGACTTATTGCCTCTTTGTGATTGTTGGACTTGTACGTAGTTGACATACCATACTTGTGATATATTTGTCTGTCATTCATCTTGGTATTATCGTGGATAGAGAAACAAACGTGACTTGATACTGATATTGTGATATGCGTCCATGAGTGGCACGATTGGGATTTGATTATAATTTACACTTGAGATTGATACATGCATATCATTTATACACATTCTACATGGATCCTTGTTGTGAACTATGATTTGACATTAATAATGGTAAGAAGGAAAGTGAAACATCTAAGGCTTCCTATTATGGTGTTTGCTAATTGTTTATTTCGCATGGCCTCTCTTACATGTATAATTGTGGTTACCAATGTGGTCCGAAGGAAAAGTGTTTGGATGTGGCATTGTACATATTTGAGAATAATATCATACTGGTAATTGATTTACGGATGTTGTTATGTTATTCATCTCATGATTAGTGTTGAATTTGACATTCATATATGCATTCATACTTATTGCCGTGATATATTGATATTATCTGTGATTGGCATGACAGTGATAAATGAGAAGGAAACAACAATGATTCTTCTTAAATATTGATTGTGTAGCCATTCTATGCTGAGTGATACGGGATGACTAGCAGGGTGTTCAGTGGGAAGAGTCCTCTCTAGGCTGAGTGATACAAAGCGACTGGTACATGAACTTCGCGGGTCCCCATGTAGCATGACTGTTGGGACGATGATATATTTCGCCCGGAGCATGTATGCACAACAAGAGGTTACATTGACCAGTGCATTGCATTGCATTACATCACATACACATTCATATTACATCTACTCATATCTCTGATTCTGGTTGTTGTTTTCATTGTATTGTGTGATGTGGTTCAACCTTGATTCCTTAATTGTCACTTTATTTGAGATGGTGTTTACTTGTTAATCTCTTATTTAGACGTTTGATAGATTCAATGACTAGAGATTTCGCGTAGGTTATGACTGTAGACTACTGAGATCTAGGGCAATTCACCTTACTGTAAGTCTTATATGGGTGTGCTTAGCAACTACCTTATTTTCGTATCTCTTGGATTCTGACTGGATATTCTATACTTGGGCTGATTATTTTTGAACTATGATATTACATGTACTTGATTGCGAGCATGTATATTCTTCAGTTTCTTTCTTATATATATGTTAGCTAACTATTGTCGGCATATGATACCTACCAATACATAGTGTTTGTACCGATATTACTCTTGCTACACCCTTTTCGGGGTGTAGAATTATTGCAGGATCATGAGTGAGGTTCAATTAGCTTTCCAGGATCTCATGGAGTTCATCTATAATTTATGTTTGATTCTCACTCTAAACAGAAGTTGTATTCAGGTTGTAGTTGTACTTTATTCCTGTGGTATACTTAGAAGCTCTTGTACTATTCAGACTAGATCCATTTGGTAGTGTTGTATTCCATACTTGATATTTATGATATGAATTAGACTTTTATTTATTCCGCTTTATTTACTCTATTGTGTTGACTTGATGATTAAGGGAGGGGTTCGCCTACTGAGGTGGGAAAAGGTAGGTGACCGTACGACATAGTAATTTGGGTCATGACAAAGTAAATGTAAAGCAAGAATGTAATATAATAAGCCTGAGTTGTATGAGCTTCAGAGAAAATGCTTTGATGAAGTTAGCTCCGGAAGAACACTTAGCCTTGATGAGCTCTATGAATCCATCACAATAAGAAGACAAAAGAACAAAGTAAGTTTGTTGTATTGCTATATGATTTCTGATGTCCCTTACGATAGAATGAAAAGCTCTATTTATACTTGGGCTATGGGGTGTATGATCCACAAATCATGCCCCCTTAATTATCAATATTAATGCTAGAGTAAAAGCTAATAAAGCCTAATAAAGGCTAATAAAGGTCGGAGGAAACTTGGTCTTTATACATATCTTGAATGATGTTTAACCAGTGAGTTGGCATGCTTCTCCGGGTCTTTTGTATTTCTGCCTCTGGATCTTCACCCGATGTCAACTGGCTCGGTCGCATCCGGATTTAACTCGACTGCTACCTCCCCCGGTCATGACTTACATCCGATATCAAGTTCGTCTAATCACCTCGAACTCTTGTCTTAATCTTGCCACATGTCATGCAAGATTTTACCGTATACAAATTAAAACAGTTATAATACTATTAAAAAAACTAAAAATGCCAAGATAAAACTATATATACCTCAGATTCTGAGGTCTCTCACTGAAATTACACATGACAAGAAAAGAAGTTAGGGCAGACGGAAGTGTCAAGTTACTTTTCGAACCATGATCACTAATCATTTTTTGAAGATCTAAAAACCCCACAAAGTCTCTTCTTTGTGCATTTATTTTATATTTCTCAGAAAATTCCTTATTCTTTCTTACAAGAAGTTAAAAAAGAAACGATATCAAATGGGCCCTCATTCAAAACCACAAAAAATGCTCAAGGCGAAAGGGTAAGTAATATTTTTTTCTAGACACATAATTTTAAGTATTGCAGATGGAGAGCTATATGGATGAAGAGATTCAAGATAGCGAAACAAACAATGATTCCCAGAGATTATTTGTAAAAGGGCTCCATTAAGTCCCGTACCAGTTAGAGAACAAATTCCTATAATTATGAAATCCATATGAGAGACAGAGGAATAGGCTATTCTTTTTTTTAAATTCCGTTGGCCAATAAATGTTTCCTCTCTTTGTTAGGGTGTCTAAGAAGAGTTGACCATCTTGGGAATTTGGTCTCACAGCTTATGCTGAACAAATTGTGATCGACACTTTGACATTCAAAGATCCTAATGCTAAGGATGAAATTTCTTACCAAGGACCTGCTTTCAGGGATTTGGATGAGAACCACCAAAAGACAATCTACAAGTATCTGGAGACTAGGGTGATCAAACCTAGCACAATTCATTTCTTGCACGAGTACATGATCAACAAGGATGTTAAAGAATACATCATGTGGCTTAAGAATTTCAAGAAACTCATTGAGACATAGACTCTACTTATTGCATAACTTTTGATGTTTTGGTAGGGTAATTTTAGTTTGGCTACATATACTTATTAAAAAGAAACGTTTGGCTACATGAAGTCTTTTGGTTATTTTTGCTAAATCTGATTGTCCATCATTGATAAAGAAATGTTCGTGAATTTATACATATAAAAAAATGTGGATGAAGAGGAGAATGAGAATGAGGAGCCGACTAAAAAGGATTAGGTGAGAATACTTGGTGCCAAATTTTATGTCCCTTCCTTTTTCTTGGTTTAATTTGTAAAGAACTGCTTTGTTTTGATTTAAGAAACTAATACATAAACTTTAAAATATTTAGTTTGCTAGGACAAAACTTTAAAAAAAATTACAAGGTACAACAACTACCTAAGGGATCTAGTCTAAATAGTACAAGGACTTCTAAGTATACAACTGGAGTAAAAATTATGAAGACAAACTGATTACAACTCCTATTTAGAATGAAAATTAAACAGAAAGGTCTAGATGAACTCCACGAGATCCACAAAGGCTAATTGAACCTCGCTCATGTATCTGCAACAACTTTACACCCCAAAAAGAGTGTAACAAGAGTAGTATCAGTACAAACACTATGTACTGGTAGATATCATAGGCCGACAACAGTTAGTTAACATATGCCTAAGAAAGAAGTTGAAAGATACACATGCTCGCAATCAAGTACAACTAATATCACAGTCCAGGAATAACCACTCAAGTACAGAAAAATCAATAGCTGAATCATAGCCTATGTTGAAGCACCTAAAACCAAGTTTGCCAAGTTTCCCACAATTTCTCAGAATAATCACAAACACAAGTACAATCAGCAAATCTGATCTATCAATGTAAAATCAAATGATGAGAATGAATGCACATGCAATGCACTGGCCAAAGGTAATCTCTGTACATACATGCTTCCGACGGAATATATCATCGTCCCAACAGTCATGACCTATGGGGGATCCACAAAGTCCATGTACCGCTCTCATGATTCCGGCACAGACCTCGAGAATCAAACACTCTCACGATCTCAGTAAAGACCTAGGGCATCGGACACTCATTTCTCTTTTACGCTCTTTGACAAAGACCTCAGAGGCTACACTCTCTCACTTATCATCATTTCCTCTCACAATTTATAACAAATCATCATACGAAATAAAATTGTATGCCATGCATGGTATCAATTACACATGTCATAAAGTACACTTTACACTTTCTAGTCATTTTCATTATCTTCTATTTTCCGATGATAAGTGAGATATAAAGAGAGAGATGAATGCAAATACAAGTCACAAACATAGCAATATCAAGTATGTTCAAAGAATCACGGATGTTTCCTTCCTCATGTCATCATCAGCACCAATCACAAGTAATATCAATGTATCATGGAAGTGAGGATGAATGAAATGAAAAATAACAATATCAAGTAAATCATATCAATCCTAGTCGTGCCACACATGGACACATATCATAATATCAATATCAAGTCAAATGCTTTCCTCTATCTATGTTAATGTCAAGATAAGTGAGAGAAAACTATATCACAATCACGTTATGACAAATAAGTGCAAATCCAATGTCAACACTAGACAGTCAAGCCACTAAATCACAAAAGACAATAAGTCCACAAATCAGTCAACAATACCAAATCTAAGTAATCCATCCCAACCTCATACCCGAAGGCGTACATGATTTCTACGACAGTAACTAAATCTACATATGCTTCGCTAATGAAGTCTATCCAGAAGGTAAGTCGTAACCTACCTGAAAGGCCGAACAGGCGCCACAAACTATCCAACATGAGCTTTCTTCTTTCGAATCATCTCAGAATAAGAAAGGTCTAACAATTATGAATTTTACCTCAAAATAAGATTTGAAGGATACTCATAAGTCTTACGAGAGTTTCTGGTTGAATAGTTAGTTCAAAAACCCATTCCCCATCTCGAAGGGCTAAATAGTTATTTAATAGGAAAACTGAGCTCAATCATGTCAATACATTCTTCTAGGAAGTCATACGAATCCAAGAATACCCATATTATCGTATGAAAAATAAAACTAAGACACAACCCAAAAAGTGACCCCGAACTCACAAGGACAAAATCAGAACTCTAAGCTGGAAACAATAATATTTATACCCCACATAGCCATAACCCAAAGTTTCATGGGTTTCCATTACCACTTAAGCCCTCAATTTCAAGTAATTAGTCAAACTTGCTCACTTTATCAAAACCCCAAAATCAAATTGTTAGAATTTGGATAAAATTAGAAACTGGTATTTGAAATAGTTTACCCAAGTATTTAGATAAGGAAATTTTACTCAAATTAGCCTTGGTTAATCAAAAAAATCCACTTCTATTATTTAAGGTTCATACTCATGAAAATTCCCAATTCTAGCATAAATCACTCAATAATTTAATGATATAATCCATAAAAGGACGATAAAAGGCTTACCCCACAAAGATTCTTGAAAATAGGACTTGAAATTGCTCAAATCTGAGCTCTAGAACTTAAGATATGATGAAAATGGAGTCCAAATTAGAATTTGGGGAAGAAATACCTACTGGACCCTGACTCCTCTTCGCGATCGCGGTCTGAGACCACGTGATCGCGATGGTATGACTCGCAGAGAGCTACGATCACGAGACAAGGCTCACAACCGCGATGAAGCGCGATTCCACACCCACCGACACGCGTATGCTTGTGATCGCGAGAGGTCACCACGTGATTGCGATGGCCTGGCCCCCACTGCTCTCGCGATTGCGCCACCTTCTTCTCGATCACGAAGAAGGAAATCAAAACTGGCACCAAAAATTTCCTAGTTTTTTCAAACTTGGTTTTGACACCTAAAACACACCGGAACCTCCCGAACACATACCAAATATGCATACATATCAGAAAATACCCTACCAACTCAATCGCGCACTCGAAAATATCAACGGAGGTCACTTTGACAAGGTCAACCCCCAAATGGCCAAAAATCAAGTTTCCAACCAAAGGTACAAAATGCTCTCGAATGCCTCGGGAACTGAACCAAACATCCTACCAAGTAAAAATTGATCATCTAACCTCACAAAATCGATGAAATTCTGAAAATGGTCTATTTACCCAAAAGTCAACTATTTGTCAACACTTTTTCACTTTAAGATTCTAATTCTCATAAGTTACCATAAAACTCGCCCGACTACCTCGGGAACCATGTCGCCCATCTCCGCGGGTCCATATCATACTAACGGGTCTCGGGGAGGGGTCAACGAGGGTAAAAGGGTCAAAAGAACAATAACGACTAAATGGGGAGTTACATCAGATACCAATTAAATAATCGTTCATCCTTGGATGAAGAAAGAGAGTATGAAAGCTGACGGTAACCAAGGAATCTTTAAGATAACAGCATGGAAGCCTCCCCGGCACGAAATACACCAAATTACTACTCGTTGACCTGTCAAAACTTCCTCTAATCTTGGCTAAAAGCCCAATTTCCATATTTCCATACTCAAATTTCTCTCACCGCCTCGAATATAGGAACTGTTTTTGCTGGAATTATCTGATTCGATATAACTAAACCTTTGAACGCGATTGATAGGTCCCACAACATTCATCAAAATAACACAAATCTTTAGACAGACACAATCATAGACCACTTTGAACCAGTAAAATATTTTGATTCTTCCAACCTTTTTTTCACCCTTCTACAATCGTACTTTGCACCACGATTTCTTAGAAACTCATATATACAAGCCAAAAACCATGACTTACTCTTGCCAGAAAGGAATTCTTGCTTTATCGAAGAAACTCTAAGCAATTCCATCAAACCGATCTTACTTATAGATGACTTCGCTAGTTCCAAGTCTTTTTAAACCCTCGAATCACAATACATGAAGCATACCACTGAATATCCCGCCGAGTCAAGTCCGTAGAACACCATCTGAGCACTCTAAAGACCTCTCGCAACCATAGTACCTCCTTAAATCATTACCAAGTACCGATGTAACCCATTACATCTGTCCAAGTAGCTGCTCTCGGTAAAATATCATCAGTCCACTCACAAACACTGATGAAACTCGGTATACATGTCATACCGCAAATCTAAACTGAAACTCATCGAATTCATGATGGTGATTTACTAGGAACACATAAGTCCTCCTGGAAATAAAAGCATAGTCCATCAAGCTCTATTCGAACAATTCTGACCCGGAATGAATGCATAACCCATGAATACCACCAATAGTCACTCGAACTGACTCCAACTTTCCGATACCAAATACAGTCTTACCACACATCTGTGGTGCCTAATTTTAATATCTTCCTCATGCATAACCAATCATGTTAGTCACCCTTGACTCCAATGGCATAACCAATCATGTCAGTCTACCCAACACACAAATCTGATACAACCCCAAACCTTTTCGACGCAAAAACATGTAGCCTTATGCAATACCCTTTTAACCACTAAATCTCTCATTATAACACCTCGGTATGCCCATAACGATTACGAAAGTATCAAATCTTACAATCACTGCTCTAAATCTCACGTAACTACTCCTAAGTCCTTAATATACAAAAGTGCTCACCCAAGTTGTCCAGTCAATAGTACTTGCAATATAAAGTACTATCACGAATACGATCTCATCTTGAAAATATAACTCTAGCCTCTACATAATAGGGATTTTCACAATTCCTTTCCCTTAAACCACATTAACTCACCCACTGAAGAGTGTTATAAACTTCCCAATAATGCACCACAAAAGCCACTTCTCTAAGCCTTAACAATTGGTTACCTGGAATTCGCTTCTCACTAGTCGCTGATCATAAAACCCCACTGAACTTCATCACATCACTTAGTCCAAGCATACTCAATAATCACACCTCATCTGAAATAAGCAAGACAACAACACTACAACCCATAATGACCAAAGTAATCCCAAAGATGTACTGATTCTCGATCAACTATACTTTTCTTGTCTATTCAATTCCCAAATTCCAATCAAATCACAATCATCGTCGTTGTCTAACCATTTCTAGAACCTACCCAACTCTAAAACTGAATACTTCCTAAATCCAGCATATTGCATACACAATTCTACTAATGTCCTCATGTATCTCCATCAAGGTGTCCTAGCTCAAATTCCATTAACCCAATTTCTGGAATGTCCTCCACCACTCGAATTAATTCAAACCTCATCATTGATTTCCACTTCGAACATCATAATTTTCGAACCAAAACACCTCTAACCATTCGCGCGATTATCCCTTCTATCGGATCTACTCAACTAAGTCGTACACCAGTAGTAGCAGGAACTAGCCGAAACTTACAAAACTGGTACAAGGCTTTCAACACTAATACAATATTAGTTATAACACCCGATAACTGCTTGAGTACTAAAACATTGTACTTGTCTAACACTAGCATCACTCTTACTAGTCAACTACTGGCTCCCATTGGCCCTCGGCATAACCCATTATACCAACTCAACACTGAACTCTTATGTCTATTCTACCATGTATAACTGCACAATAACTCTCAAACCAACTAGCTCTTGATCCCATAATATCTTTATCATTCCTCTAAACATGAAGAGCCGATGAACATACCATTTACCGAAGGACCAGGACCACATCTGCCCACTATCTTAAGTCTCCACTCGCCACAAGTAGCATTGTATTCCTATCTAGAACTAATAATTACTTTCCTGAAAGAACCTACAAACCACTATCATGTAGTCACGTCGAAGGTCCAACTTAACTTTTTCAAACCAAAAACAAAGTCCACTTTCGTACCAATTGCAACCTTATCCTGTCAAATATGTCAGATACCAATTTTTCCCTTCCTAATAGTGGCAATTGATCTGTCCAAATCCTCTTTCCTACGTCTCCATCCTATTAACACAAAAAGCACTATTTCCAAAATACCCTAAGAAATCTTACTTCGCTATACGTTCCCCACAAAGACGTTCTTCATGTCCTTATTCTCAATTTCTCTTCTGAATTACAAGCGTTCACTATACTCCTACCATATCCGATGGTCCTTACCGAACTTACATTCATCCCCGCATAATGACCTCTACTACCATGCCCCTGATGAATCGTAGACCTGTCATTGGTACACCCGTGCCACGCAAACTGTCATATTACCTTGACAATATTGAAACTTTTCCCAAACCAATCATATCACCTAACAAGTCCCTCTAATTAATCCATAAATGCACTATTTCCACTTCCGAGCAACCCAACACTGAAAATATGGAGATCGTGAGACCCTCTGTACCATCTTTCCCATTTCTCAAGAAAACCCCCATAATAAATGAGTCTAACTGCAAACCCACACAACTAAATCCTCAAGCCATAGCTAGAAACTGAACTTGATAACACGTCTAAATCAGGATAACCTATCTCATACCATAGCACAACACGTCATAGACAAGCCATTTACATAAGAATTTAAGGATGAGTTCCCACCTTCCGTGGGTGATTAAGACAAGTAAATTCAGATACCAACTAGAATCGACCAGATACTAATTTGAATGAAGTAGCACGAAAGAATGAAAGAATTCGAAGTTTCCTAACTGTCATATAGCCTCCTAATTAAAAGTGTGGCGTGCAACACACCAATAAATAGGACTTTACTAGACATGCTCTTGTACTTATAGACCGGGTAACCTAGAGCTCTGATACCAACTTTTCGCGACCCAAACCATCTATTTGTGCGGGCATCTATCATTTCCCGTATCGGTAGGCGAACCCATCCCTTAATCAATAATTCAACAATAATAAAGTAAATAGAATGAAATAAGTGAAAGTATAAATCATAAATACCATAAGTGCGGATTATAATAACTACCTAAGGGATCTAGTCTGAATAGTACAAGGGCTTCTAAGTATACAACTGGAGTAAAAATTATGAAGATAACCTGATTACAACTCCTGTTTAGAATGAAAATTAAACAGAGAGGTCTAGATGAACTCCACGAGATCCTCAAAGGCTAATCGAACCTCGCTCATGTATCTGCAACAACTTTACACCCCCAAAAGGGTGTAGCAAGAGTAGTATCAGTACAGACACTATGTACTGGTAGATATCATAGGCTGACAACAATTAGCTAATAAATGTATAAGAAAGAAGCTGAAAGATAGACATGCTCACAATCTAGTACAAATCAAGTACAAGTAATATCACAGCCCAAGAATAACCACTCAAGTATAGAAAAATCAATAGCCGAATCATAGCCTATGTTGAAGCACCTAAATCTAAGTTTTCTAAGTTTCTCACAGTTTCTCAGAATAATCACAAACACAAGTACACTAAGCAAATCTAATCCATCGATGTAAAATGAAATGATGAGAATGAATGCACATGCAATGTAATGCACTGGCCAAACGTAATCACCGTACACATATGCTCCAGGCGGAATATATCATCGTCCCAACAGTTATGACCCATGGGAGACCCGCGATGTCCATGTACCACTTATTCCGGCACAGACCTCGGGCATCGGACACTCTCACGATCCTAGTAAAGATCCCGGGCATCAAACACTCATCTCTCTTTTAAATTGGAATTCTAAACTAAAAAAATAAAGCATTCACAAAGAAAATTTTTGAAGCTAATCCGACCCCAATGCATGCATGTCTTTGCCTATTGTATTGCCAAAAACGCAAACAAAGCGTCACCCTTACTCTATATTTAATTTTTACATAATTTATGTCGAGCAAAATAAAATTTCAGTTAAAAAATAAAAATGTTACAGAAATTCTATCTTGCGAAGCAATTTTAAATATTTTTATCAAATAAATAACTGAAGCAAAAATTAAAGACCACAAATATGAGGGGCAAAAATTAAAGACTGAAGATGATCCATGCAAAAAAAATGTAAAAGAAGAAGAGTCGTTTGATTCAAAAATCTCAGCTGAGCCCCCCAACCAGGCCTCGTGGGAAACGTAAACAAAGCCCATTACAACCAAAATTTACGCGCGTTATTTTTGGTGCGTGCAAATATTTGAAACTTGTTTTTTTCTTCTCCTTTCCCTTTTTCTTAGTACTAATTTCTTTTTCTTTTCTACTTTTTCCTTTTGATTTTATCGGGAAGTAAAAAGAGCAAATTGTGGTGCTTCTTTTTGGCATTCTTTACTCTTTATTCTTTCAGACTAGTAACTTCACGACTGTCCTTGCCTGCCTTTGGCTTTTGCTCTTCCAAATCTGTCTCTTTCTTTTTCCAGTTCAACAACCGCCCCCCCCCCCCCAACCCCCAACAATATCTAAACCCCCTTGTTGATACACCCACTTTGTCAGTATATATATTTGTATGTATACTTTGCTTGGCCAAGAGCTGTATGAGATATTCACAGAGACATAGAGAGTTGTACATGCTCAAAGATTCGAACTTTTCCTTTCGTCTCTTACCATATAAGAGGTTCTAACTTCTAAGATCCACCTTAATCTTGGACTCTTGTTTTTGTTGTTGTAAGAAAAGATTCCATTTTTTTAAAAGGGTCTTTGAGTATTCATTAGTCCTTGCTAATTGCAGCTATTTGGGAGTCCTGTCAGGTAAAGAATTGGCCTTTATCTTTTTCTGTCTGGGTAATTTGTCACCAATTCTTGAATGGTGGTTTCATCTGAAAGCAGTGCAAAAATTGCTGCTTTAAGCACCACCCAACTTACTGCAACCTCTAATGCAACAACAGGAAGTCTTTTAGTTTGAGTATCCATGTTATTGGTTCTGATATAGTAGTGAAAAGAATCAAGAAGTTCCAACTTTGGTTTCTTGGAATGTGCCAAGATGATCTGTTTATTTACACAAGTTAGAGCAGAAAGATTGGATTTTGGGCATACCCATTTAAAAATGTCTTGGATTCACCATACAAAAGAAGGTGTCTTTGCATATGCCCCATCTCAATCTTCATTTGGTCCAAGTTCTAATTTTCACATAGCACCAAGCCATCCACCATCCTCTTCTGGCAACAAAATTAGTCTTGCTGTTCTTATCATTATAGTCATATTAGCTGTTATCTTTTTCATATCAGGTCTTCTCCACTTGTTAGATTTCTTATCAAATACCCTTCTTCTTCACCATCATCTGAGTCTAATAATCAGCCAGAAGTTTCTACCTCTGAGGCACTGCAAAGACAATTGCAGCAGCTTTTCAGTCAACATGATTCTGGTCTTGATCAAGCATTTATTGATGCATTACCTGTTTTTGTGTACAAAGAAGTTGTTGGTCCTACTAAAGAGCCTTTTGATTGTGCTGTTTGTTTGTGTGAATTCTCTGAGAAGGATAAGTTGAGGTTGCTCCCAAGTCAACTTGCACCCATGCTTTCCATATCAACTGCATAGATACTTGGCTCCTAACAAACTCAATGTGCCCGTTATGTCGAGGAACACTTTTCAATCCTGGATTACTAACAGGTTTTGATTTTGATGATCCTATAGAAGAAGGAGATCATGTGTTATCTCCTGCTCAGAAAACAATTGAAATAGAGGAAAGTAGAAGTGTAGTTGATAAATCCACGTTTCCTGTGAGACTTGGTAAGTTTAAGAAATTGAACGTTGGGGCGGAGGAAGGAGAAGGAGAGACTAGTAGTAGTAATTTGGATGCTAGGAGATGCTATTCATTGGGTTCATATCAGTATGTTGTTAGTGATTTTAATCTTATGGTAGACTTGAGTAGTGAGCAAAACGTGTATGATGTGAAACTCGCTAAGTTGCGCGAACGTTGTGCCAATTTATCATCAGCAGAAGGGGATGGGGAGGGGAAAAGGATAGGTATTGGAATGAAGACCGATAGCTACTCTTTTTCCAAGATTTGGCTATGGCGAAGAAGGGAAAATTTGCGAGTTCTTCAGAATGCCAAATGGAGAATTCACCTCCTAATACAGGCTTACCATGTTTGGCGAAAAAAGAAGGCAATTAAAAGGACATTCTGGTTTGCTTCTCTTTGTTGATGTTTTCGTTATCTGATGGCATAGAGGTAATGGTATTCGTTGAGATGCTGCATGAACAAAGTACGCTATGTGGTAACAAGCTAAATTGTAGAGTTGATCCGTACTTGTATGATGTGATTGCTTTATTTGATTTTTGCCTCCTGAAGTCTTACAAAATATATAAGTCATGTGTTACAGTAGTTTGGTTCTTGAAATGTTATTACTCTATTAGACACGAGCCACTCGACATTAGTTTCTTTCCTGCATCTGCTAAATTTACTTCATAACAATGTGGTTGAGAAGCATACTCAAAGTTGATACACAATATTATTGCCTGTGTTACAAACGACCATTTAAATGGCTAGGAATTGGAATATAGCCCCTTTAGAAGTGTCCTGTCCTCAAACCATAAAAAGGTTATATGAGAACATTGACTTTTGTATTTTCCTCATAGTTCGAAACAATTTTTGAGTCTTAGGAAACTTAAACTCCACTAGGTTATCTTGATATTCCTAGAAAATGAAAGAAGGATTCTCATCTTTTTCATGAAGCGTCTTTATTGATTTGCTTTAATGGCCTTTATTTTGCAGTCTTCAGTTTCTGTTGTTTTTCATTGGAGGGGGGGGGGGGGGGGGGTTAGGTGTTTGTTTGACCACAATCTTTTGTGCTGAGATAGTGGTGGGATCCAAGAAAGTTGTTGCTGTAGGATTACCCCTTTACTGGTGTCATCACTTCATGTCATTTGAATTCTTACGTGCAATCTTGTTTTTTGTTCTGCAGCTAAGTAACTCTAATCATGGTTAATCTTCATAATTAGTAGGTCGATCTCTAGAATACCAGAAACACAATAGTGTACACACTTTTTTGAAATGATTGGGCTCGAAATTATTAGAAGAATTATTAATGTATGAAAAACAAGTAGCAGTATTTTCTTTGAAATCTTAGTGAAACACTTGATTTCTTATCATATACTATCTCCGTCTCAATTTATGTGATATAGTTTGACTCGACACGTAGTTTAAAAAATAAAAAAAGACTTTTAAATCTTGTGGTCTAAAATAAGTCAAAGATATTTGTGTGATTATAAATCATCTTGGTAAGCGTAAAAGGTAAAAGTTAAAGTTTAATTGTTGCAAAATAAAGAAATGTATTATTCTTTTTGGGACGGATTAAAAAGAAAAGTGTATTACATAAATTGGGACAGATGGAATATCTGCTTTTCGTGAAAACATGTCAATTGGAGTGGGGGTTCCTTCAAACAACAAGAGATTGGGTCAACTATTTAATCTAAATGATGTTGAGCATGTTTCCTATTATAGAATTAGACTTGTTATTGTTAAGAGTCCCACATCGGATATGGAATGGGAACATGGACTCCTTATATAGACTTGAGCAATCATCGCCCTACAAGCTAGTTTTTGGGGTTGAGTTAGGCCCAAGATCCATTCTAGTCACACACATTCCAATTCTTTGTTCACCGATGTTGGGCCCCCAAATTATATTATCCACTTTCCAGTTAACAAGGTCTGAGCGTGCGGGGAGTGTTAAGAGTCTCACATCGGATATAGAATGGGAACATGGACTCCTTATATGGACTTGGACAATCCTCATCGTACACGCTAGCTTTTGGGTTGAGTTAGGCCCAATATTCATTCTTTACGGTTATTAATATCGGCTTATTTGTTAATCGTGTGAGGTTTGACTCACTTGAAAACTATGATTCACTAATTCTACTTCTAATTTTTTATTGATATGGATATATTTAGTTCACTTTCTTTTACCACTTTTCTCTCCGGCCCTTCGTCCCTTGAGTCAAGCGGGAAAAAGATGAGGAGAAAAAGATGAGGAGAGAAAGACAGTCAAATAAACAGAAGCCTCAAAGTAAACAGAGAAGGATGGTGTGTGCTACTTCACGGATGGAAATTAATCATAGTTTGATATTTAAAGTATGGTGAATCATTGTGGGAGTTGGGTGCTCAATTGAAGTCACAGTATTCCTCCTTTCTTCTCTTGTTATATACAGAACAAAGCATATATTAAGCTGGCACATGATGGAAAAGAGAAAGAATAATGTGTTTGTGGATTCAAGTAGTAATATTTATTAGAATGGCCTACCAAATTATGAGTAAAATTATAGGTGCACCCAGCCAATAACATAAAAAAACACGTCCGGAATAAAACTTTTCTCCAATGTTTGGTTAAAATAAAGTTCTGATTACTTAATTCGGGTTTTGCTACTTAACTTTGGAAGATAATTTGGTGAGATGTGATAATTCTACTTATTCGGATCTTTAATCTTTCAAAATACATTTCAAGCATGAATTAATATCATAAGAGATTCTCAACTTATCATATGATTCTTCTCCTCGAAAATCCAGATTTTCCAAGTCTAAGAAATGAATGAGGGAAGAAGAGTATTACCCTCACGCATTAAATTCCCGTATAGTATTTATATGCTAAATGAATTACATTATTGGAGTTTCTTCTTGTCAAATGCATGCATCTACCAATATGTATCAACCTGGCTGTATATTTGCATACAATTACTACCTGAACCAAATACTGAATAGAACCAAAAGAAAATGAGATTAGCAAGAGTTACATATAGTATTTGAGTTAATGACACTCTCTACTAGAGAGTATTCTCTCCGCGTGGTGTGGATTAATGTTTGGAGATGTCTATTTTGAGAAGTTGTTATTGGAAGAGTTAAACAAGTGTTTGAATAATCTTTACTTTCAGCCTTTCAGATCTTCTTTTCTGCTGCTAAATGATGCATTCAATTCTTCTGACAGTTCTGTATAATCTTCTGGAATGCATTTTAAATTTAAGCATGTCACATGCTTGCAACCATTTCTATTTTGTCCAGGAAAACGAAACAATAGTCTTCGTTAACACAAAACAGACGTGCCCTTTTCACAACACTCATCCCCGTGGAGGCCCAAGATATTCGTATCAACGCCCACTGATATCAATTACTGATACACGTCCATTTTTCGTCGGAGTCCCCGCTGCGCTACACCTATCAGCTTATGATCAGATTGATAGTTTTCGAAACTTCAACTTGGGATTAATTACGCATGAAATGGTCAGAAATCCAAAGGGTCCTCAAACCATTTTAACAAGTTAATGGTAATAGCAGGTAAAAAGAAAACAATCAAATACAACTAAAGACAAATTTATTTCTAAAGGAAAGCTCCCCAACTACTCCCACAAGAAAAACACAACTCAAACCTGTCTTGTTGCACTTAACTCAACAATCAGCTCGTTCAACGCTTGCCACGATGATCCACCTTCTTTTAGTGCATCTATGGCTGCTTCCCCAATTTCCTTCACTTTCTTCCTTGCCTCATTACATTTTTCTCCTTCCATCAACCCCCTTATCGGCTTTTCCAAGCCTTCGCACTTCACGAACCCTCTCACTGACCCATCGCACGTCTCAACTCTTAACCCAATCTTGATTTCCTCCACCACCATCCTTGCATTTAGGTGTTGCTCTGCCATCATTGGCCATGCCAGTATAGGCACCTTCGCGCATATGCTTTCTATCACCGAGTTCCATCCACAATGGCTTAAAAATCCTTGAACACTCCCGTGGCTCAGGATTTCTCTTTGATCAACCCACTCTGTCACCACCAGTCCC
Organism: Anisodus tanguticus; assembly: GCA_034509755.1. Classification (NCBI taxonomy): domain Eukaryota; kingdom Viridiplantae; phylum Streptophyta; class Magnoliopsida; order Solanales; family Solanaceae; genus Anisodus; species Anisodus tanguticus. The sequence goes on from CM067548.1 coordinate 32,925,247, forward strand.
CTGTTTTTTACTCTGTTTTCGAACTCGTTATTAACTTCATCTATACTTTTCCTGACTACCCACAAAAAGCTCACTTCCGATTTCTCCAACCCAATTGTAATTTCCTTGTATTGTTCAATAGATATATCTGCTTGGGTCCCAAATGCGACGTACAAAACTGATTTCCCCTGTTCTAGCATTCCGTCAAGCCATTTGATGTATGAAGGTTTCTCTAACCTTTCCAATTTCCCTTTTTGGGGCTCGACTGCTGCACAAAAAGGTCCAATGCACCATGATTTAGGACTAGAGATGCGGTTACAATAGTCTACATAAACAGATTCGAGCTCGTAAAAGCTGTTAATAAGTAGACCATAGCTTTTAGAAGTCGCTATGACTGCGTCCATGACAAAATCGAAAGCAGGACCCTTTGGCTCACGCTCTCGGAAGTGTATATCAAAGTCATTCCTAGTGAGTTTAATACAGGGGAAATCAGGGACCACAAATGGCTCATCGTCGGACACTACTGTCCCAAGAATTGGCATAGCTGAAATCGACAAGGCCCCTGAAAATGCGTTCATTCCGTAATAGGCGAGTCTAGGGATGCCAAATTTGTTTGCAGAGTCTAATGTCCAGCCTAGAAAGCCATCAGTGATCATAAAAGTAACTGGGAGAAGAGATTCTAAGGCTTGCTCGAAATGGGGTTTCATAAACATAGTGGCATGGGCAAATGGTGGAAAAAGGGACATGGATGGAAGTTTATCAGTACTTTCGACACCTGGGGGAATTCCTTGTATGTTTTGAGGAAAAGGGATGTCGATGATATCAATGTTGGTGTCCGAAAGGGAGTCGGAGAAGAAAGGACGATTAGCAGGAGTGGTGAAGATGGTGATAGAAATGTTGCGATTGAGAAGAAGGCGAGCAAGGTCGAAGACAGGGATAGAATGGCCTTTGGACATGAAAGGGAACAGAACAATATGGATAGTAGGAGGAGAAGTCATTTCGCTGCACTCTGCTCCTCGGATTGGTGATGTTTTTTATTACTTTGTGACGTATGTGACATTGTTTAAATAAAACACAAAATTTACTAAAGAAGACGTTGGACACTGATATGCTATAATGGAGAGGTCAATTTTCATGAAATAAGACTTCTTTTGCACGAGCTGGCACTTCCATGTCCCATTCATTTAGTTAGATTGCGTCAACTTTATGTTAAACAGAGCAATATACATGTGATATACACTAAATATACAGCAGTGTATATCACATGTATATCAGTGATATACAAGAAGCAGCGAGTAGTGCAAAGCACTTAGGCCATCTCGGCGGTGGGCCTCTCGAGGCCCAAGACATCCGGCCCAAGCCAGACAGAGCTAGGGCAGCAAAACAGTGGACAAATCTTGTATATTAAGGAAAGTATATTGTGTGTATATTGTAGTATATTTGTTACCTAGATTAGGATATACTCTTACCATATTTAGTATATACACATACTATAATTGTATAGTTAGAATTATGATAGAATAAGGTTTTAGAAATAGAATAGGAATAGAATTCTCCTATTTTGTAACTTGTTTATATATCTATTCAATCAATGAAAATAATTAAGGGGATTATTTCTTTCATGGTATCAAGAGACTAGGTCCAAAACAAAAGTTTTTCTCTCAACTTTTTCCTTGTGGCCGAGAACCCCCCCCCCCCTCCTCGGGTTTCTTCTCTCCAAAATTTCGTCTTCCGCTCTCAAAAACCTCTCTTAAATTTCCCCTCCTTCTTTGTTCCTTCAATATGTCTAAGAACAATTATCACCCTGCCCTCACAATTTCCAATATCAAGAGCAGTATCCCTATTGTCCTCGAGATGGAAAACGTCCAATATGCGACGTGGGCGGAGTTGTTTAAAATTCACGCTATCTCTTATCAAGTTCTTCATCACATCATTCCTCCCGCTAGACCCCTTCCTGTGGAGGATCCTGAGTTATGGATTACACTTGATGCTACCGTTCTCCGGTGGATCTACGCCACTATTTCAGTGGACCTTCTACAGACGATTATTGAGTCGGATACCACGACTATGGCTGCATGGAATAGATTGCGTGACATATTCCAAGACAACCAACATTCACGTGTCGTCACACTCGAGCAGGAATTCTCTCTCGTTCGAATGGACGAATTTTAGAACGTTTCTGCATATTGCAAGAAACTAAAGGAGTTGGCGGATCAACTCCGTAATGTTGGCACACCAATAACAAACAATCGTCTAGTTCTACAGTTGGTTGCCGGTCTTTCGGAGGCCTATAATGGTGTTGGAACTCTCCTTCGCCAAAGCAACCCTCTTCCCGACATCTATCAAGCCCACTCCATGCTTACGTTGAAAGAAGCCGGTTTGGCTAAAAAGGCGGCTACCGGAGCAAGCCAAGTCGCCATGGTGGCGTCCTCTCCTAGTCCTTCGGGTTTTGTTAATAATTCGGGCCAAAACCATAACAATGGTGGCAGCAAGAATAATCGAAAGAATAATAACAAAAATCGCGGGGGCAAACGCGGTGGTTCTAGTGGCGGTTTCGGTGGTCAGCAAGCAAGCGGTGGGTCCCATCTAGTGAACAGTGGCCCACCACCCCCCTGGGCCCAGCAGTGGGGCCCATGGCAGTGGGCCGTGGGCCAACAACCCTTACAACGCAGGAAATTCCAGCGGCCAGTGGGGCTGGCCAGCAGTCCAAGCCCAACGCCCAGCAGTGGCGGCCCACCGGTCAGTGGCCCAACAGCAGCAACTCCAGCGGCTACGGCCCAGCACCATCACGAACAGGAGTTCTTGGGCCCCGTCCTCCGCAAGCCCATCATGCAGCAGGCCCCACTCAGACTGATATCGAGGCCGCGATGCACACGTTGGGGTTGACTCAACCAGACCCAAATTGGTACATGAACACCGAGGAAACTACTCACATGACATCCGAATCAGGTACTCTCGCCTCTTATTCCAATTTGAGCACCCCTCGGGGTATAATTGTTGGTAATGGCAACTCTATTCTAATTCAGGGTTATGGTCAAAAAACGTTGTCTCCCCCCAATCCACCCCTTCTCTTGAAAAATACTTTTCATGCTCCTAAATTGATTAAAAATTTAATGTCTGTCAGGAAGTTCACTAATGACAATTCTGTTTCCATTGAATTTGATCTTTTTGGTTTTTCTGTGAAGGATTTCAAGACGGGGAGTCATCTCATGAGGTGTGATAGTAGGGGGGATCTGTATCCTATCATGCCTGATTTCAGTCCATCGAGTCAAACCTTGCCATCAGTCTTTGCAGCCATCTCTCCTTCTATGTGGCATGTTCGTCTGGGTCATCCGGGATCTTCAATTTTATCAGTTTTAGATAAAAAATAGCTTTATTTCTTGTAAGGGTACGAGTCGTACTCCACTTTGTCAGTCTTGTTCATTAGGAAAAAATTGTTAAGTTGCCATTTGTAGACTCAAATTCTCATACTTCAATGCCATTTGATATTATTCATAGCGACCTATGGACATCTCCTGTTCTTAGTTCAATGGGTCATCGATATTATGTTCTCTTTTTAGATGATTATTCTAGATTTTTGTGGACGTTTCCAATTGCGAACAAATCACAAGTGTTTTCCGTCTTCATCAAATTTAGAGCGTTCATTCGTACTCAATTCGAAAGAGAAATAAAAAATATTCAATGTGATAATGGGAAAGAGTATGACAATAGGGAGTTTAGGGAATTCTGTGCTAATCATGGGATCAATTTTCGGTTTTCTTGTCCTCATACATCTTCACAAAATGGAAAGACCGAACGCAAAATTCGTTCCATAAATAACATTGTCCGAACTCTCTTAATTCATGCCTCCGTACCTCCATATTTTTGGCATCATGCTCTACAAATGGCCACATATCTTCTGAACATAATTCCGTCTAAAGGTCTGATATATTCTTCCCCCCTTAAAATCCTATATAATAAGGACCCTTCTTATTCTCATCTTCGGATTTTTGGGTGCTTGTGCTATCCAATATTCCCATCCACCACAATTAACAAACTTCAGGTTCGGTCTACCCCGTGTGTATTTTTGGGTTATCCGTCGAACCATCGTGGTTATAAGTGTTTTGATTTATCCTCCAAGAAAATCATAATTAATCGCCATGTCATTTTTGATGAAACCCAATTTCCGTTTAGAAAAGTTCATACTCCCGAGCCTAGGTCGTATAATTTTTTGGATGACCAAATATCCCCGTATATTATTCAGAATTTTTCGGACATCTCCCGCACCCAAAATCCTCCAGCGAGCCCACTGCCCGCTGGTCCAACAGTTCCGCCAAGAATGCCATTTGCAATTCCGGTTTCGGATCGGGCCCCGCAATTGGGCCGGTCCGGCCCACCACGGAGCGGATCCGGCCGGACAACCCGATTTATCGATTTGGGCCGCAGCGGGCCACCGCCCTGTGGCCCATCTGTTCCGAGCCCAAAAATATCCCAAAATTCACACAATTCTTCCTCGAGTCATAGACCGGTCACTCGGAGTCAACGGGGTATTTTTACACCTAAAAGACATTTTAATTTACATTCAGATGTCTCTAAATCTCCATTGCCCCGCAATCCGGTGTCAGCTTTAAATGACCCTAATTGGAAAATTGCTATGACTGATAAATATAATACTCTTATTGATAATAAGACGTGGGAGTTGGTGCCCCGTCCTTGTGCTATTAATGTTATCAGGTCTATGTGGATTGTTGCTCATAAGGAGAATTCAGATGGGTCATTTGCTCGACATAAGGCACGACTTGTGGGTGACAGTAAGACTCAGCAGGTTGGGATTGATTGTGGTGAGACGTTTAGTCCGGTGGTCAAACCGGCTACCATCCGCACTGTGCTTAGCTTGGCTCTTTCAAAGACTTGGCCAATTCATCAGTTGGATGTTAAGAATGCTTTCCTACACGGTGATCTCAAGGAAACAGTCTATATGCATCAGCCGTTGGGTTTCAGAGATCCAAACCGTCCTCATCATGTATGTTTGTTGAAAAAATCCTTATATGGGCTTAAGCAGTCTCCAAGGGCCTGGTACACGAGGTTTGCTGATTTTGTTTCAACAATTGGGTTCACTCACAGCAGATCAGATAATTCCTTGTTCATCTACCGCCGTGGTTCGTCCTTGGCCTACATTCTGTTGTACGTGGACGATATCATCTTGACTGCCTCCTCCGATGCTTTGCGCCAATCTATCATGGCCATGCTCAGTTCTGAATTTGCTATGAAGGACTTGGGGCCCTTGAGTTATTTTTTGGGAATTGCTGTCAAACGTCATTCAGGTGGGTTGTTTCTGTCTCAACGGAAGTATCTTTCCGAGATCATCGAGAGAGGCTGGGATGTCATCCCGTAAGTCCACTTCCACGCCGATTGATGCAAACCCAAAGCTAAGTGCCGCGGCGGGTGCACCATACGAGGACCCGACACGGTATCGCGATCTTGCGGGGGCTCTCCAGTATCTTACCTTCACCAGACCAGATATTACGTATGTGGTTCAGCATGTGTGTTTATTCATGCATGATCCCAGAGTTGAGCACATGAATGCAATCAAACGCATCATTCGGTATATCCAGGGGACACTGGACTATGGGTTGCACTTGTATCCTTCATCTACATCCACACTTGTCTCTTACACGGATGCTGATTGGGGTGGTTGTCCCGACACCAGACGGTCGACTTCGGGCTACTGTATGTTCCTTGGAAACAACTTGGTCTCATGGTCGGCAAAGCGTCAAGCAACTCTATCACGCTCCAGTGCAGAGGCAGAATATCGAGGGGTAGCGAATGTGGTCTCTGAATCATGTTGGCTACGTAATTTGCTTTTAGAGCTTCATTGTCCCATTCAGAAGGCAACCTTGGTATATTGCGATAACATTAGTGCCATCTACCTTTCAGGTAACCCGGTTCAATACCAGCGCACCAAGCATATCGAAATGGACATTCACTTTGTCCGTGAAAAGGTTGCAAATGGTCAATTCGAGTATGCCATGACCCGTCTCGTTATCAAATTGCAGACATCTTTACAAAGGGTCTACCAACGGTTCTCTTTGAAGATTTTAGGGACAGTCTCAGCGTTCGAAAACCGCCCGCTATGGCTGCGGGTGTGTGTTAAACGAGCAATATACATGTGATATACACCGAATATACGGCAGTGTATATCACATGTATATCGATGATATACGAAGCAAGCGCGGTGCGGCACTTAGGCCATCTCGGCGGTGGGCCTCTCGAGGCCTGAAGACATCCGACCAAAGCACGGGAGCTAGGGCAGCAAAATAGTGGACAAATCTTGTATATTAAGGAAAGTATATTGTGTGTATATTGTAGTATATTTGTTACCTAGATTATGATATACTCTTACCATATTTAGGATATACACATACCATAATTGTATAGTTAGAATTATGGTAGAATAAGGTTTTAGAAATAGAATAGGAATAAGATTCTCCTATTTTGTAACTTGTATATATATCTATTCAATCAATGAAATAATCAAGGGGATTATTTCTTTCACTTTCTTACAATTCTTACATTACTAGATCCTATGTTTTAGTTATTGCATCACTAATCCTTATATTATGTTTCTTGTATTACTAAGTACCGTTATATATAATCCCTGCATAACTTGTTTCTAAACAAAGAATCCCCAAGGTAGCATGGAACCTGGAAGGTTAATTACGAAATTTGTAATTTCAATTTAACTATTTCAGCAATCAAATCCTAGCCTAGAAACCCAATCTTTTTTTTATATCCAGCTTCCCGGCTTACGTCAGACTATTTCTGGAAATAGTAGTCACGGTTCTCAGCACTACTACCAGTAAATTGCGGGATGTGCCTGAATGACCAAGGTTTGAGAACAGAGCAACTGATATTACCTACAAGATCCTATAGCAGAAGAGAACAAATTGCTCCCACTGCAAGCCTCTAGCTGAATTTTAAGTTTTCCTCCTTTGTCATTCAACTATGCCCTAGGGACAACCCAGTCTTCCTTTATTCTACTACTATATTATATGGGACAATTGCATATAAAATCAACAAAAACTCCCTTCAAACTAGCTCCAGATGAATGAGATCACTTCACTCTTAATCAAAGGTTTCGAGTTGAAGTTATGAAAATGAAGGAACCTCTTGTAAAGAACATTTTCCCCTCGAATAGATGACACAAATTTAAATTAAATGAACCCGTATATTTTGAATCAAATAATAATATATAAAAAATGAATCTTCTTATAATAGATATGAAGTGTGAACTGACCATACAACGGTAAAGTAGTATAACGTCCAATCTTATCACTGTCAGTTATTGTTTGGGAGTGAAATTAAATTAAATGTGCTACAGAACATTGTAGCTGATTGATGGAATAGGAGCTTTTGAGGAAATATTGGGCAAAGATATTTGAAGATAGTTGTGGAGCACTTCAGGCCACGTAAATAGCTATGCCTAACATGTTAAGTACTAACCATATTTAGGTGGCCAGTTTTCTGGGAGCGTACAACTGATCAATGAGACAAGGTCAAATTCTTCAACATGGAGAATTTCTTCGTACTTGCGGGGAATCGAACCCACGCTGTTCCATGCCAGAGCGCCTTATAGCGCCCAGGCTTTGCCACTGGACTATGCCTCGGAGGACGTCAATGGTCTTCTTTATCTTGTCTGTTTCACTTTCACCCAAGACGTATATAAACAAGGAGTTTCTAGAAGCAAAAATTGCATAAAGGAGATATATATTAACTATTAAGCAAGAACCAGGAATAAGCAAATACTTTATTTCTGTTAATTTATATGTCTTGCTTTCTTTTTGAATTTATTAAAAAAAAAAAAAATTAATAATTTTTTAATTTCAATATCTCAAGTAATATATTTAAGAGCAAAATCCAAAGAATATTTTAGTATAATATTCACATTTTTAATTTACAAACTAATAGATTTGAAATTATTTTTACTTTCTTAAACGTTGTACTTTAGTCAAACCAAAACACAATTTAATCTTTTGAATTGTTACAATAAACAATAATGCAACGAAGACTTAATTAAACCGTCATGCATGATAGATTTACACTCAGGAACTATCTTTGAAATTAGTGTTAGTAAAAATAAAATGTGTATTACTTAAAAGAAATATGTTTCATGATTTTATTGATGATTGATTTACAATATATATATAAGCTTACAAAAATATTTATTTTGATACAAACTAGGTAACTAATGAACTTAATTACAAAATGATTATAATTCTACCTAAAATAGGAGATATACAATTAATGAAAGAATATTGGAAAATATTCTATTACACCCCCGCAATCGAAGTGGGAGGTTCTCGAATATTGAGATTGGCTCAAAAATTATCAAATAGTATGTGTGGAAGTCCTTTGGCGAAGATGTCGGCAATATGATATCTGGAAGGAACATAAAGGACACGAACTTAACCACGGGCCATTTTTTCGCGAAAGAAATGAATGTCCATCTCAATATGTTTAGTGCGCTGATATTAGACGGGATTATCGGAAATATATATTGCACTAATATTATCGCAGTAGACGAGTGTTGCCTTTTGAATCGGGCAGTGAAGCTCAAGTAGAAGGTTACGGATCCAACAAGACTCATAGACAACGTTGGCAACACCTCTGTATTTTGCTTCTTCACTAGATCGGGATAGCGTAGGTTGCCTTTTGGAAGACCAAGATAATATGTTATCTCCGAGTAAAATGCAATAACCAGACGTGGAGCGTCGGGTGTCAGGACATTCATCCCAGTCAGCATCAGAGTAAGCAGTGAGACTAGTGAGCGAAGACCTATATAGATGTAATCTGAAGTAAAATGTACCTTGGACGTATCGTAAAATACGTTTGAGGGCATGTATGTGTGCTTCCGTCGGACTGTGCATGTGCAAGCAGATTTGTTGCACGGTATAGGATATGTCTAGTCTCGTGAATGTAAAGTACTGTAGGGCCCCAGCCAGGCTACGATAGTGAGTCGGATCTGAATATAAAGGGCAAGAATCATCCCTGAGCTTGGAATTGGTGTCTATAGGCGTGTGTGATGGTTTGCAAGATGTCATGCATGCACGGTCAAGGATCTCTTCGGCGTAGTTTTTCTGACATAGAAATAGGCCGCCAGAATGTCGAGCGATAGAGGGCCCAAATATTTCATAGCAAACTCAGAGGAAATGAGAGACATAATGGACCGGCGGAGAGCATCAGATGATGTGGTGAGGATGATGTCATCAACATATAATAATAGATAAGTCATGTATGTACCCTTGTTGTAGATGAACAAGGAATGATCAGATCTGTTGTATGAAAAACCGATAAAAGAAACATAATCAGTGAACCACTGGTACCATACTCGAGAAGTCTGTTTCAGTCCATAGAGCGATTTTCACAACAGATACATATAATTCGGATGAATAGGATCCCTGAAATCCATAAGCTGATGCATATATATAATTTCATGAAGATCCTCATGTAAGAAGGCATTCTTGACATCAAGCTAATGAATGGGCCAAGACTTGGATATGGCAATGTTGAGGACGGTCCAGATGGTTGTGAGCTTTACTACCGAGATGAACGTTTCATCGAAGTCCACTCCCACCTGTTGAGACCTGCCATCACTTACAAGATGAGCCTTTTACCTCTCAAAAGATCCATTAAATTTCTTTTTATGTCTAAAAATCCATACAAAACGGACAATGTTAGCATCAGGTGGACGGGGTACTAGGTCTCACGTCTTATAATCAATAAGAGCATTATATTTGTCAATCATTGTGGCTTTCTGATTAGGGTCAGACAAGGCATCCTTCGGGTTACGAGAGACAGAGGAAGGGACAACTGAAATAGAAAGGTTAAACAACCGTTTAGGTTTATGAATTCCGTGTATGGCACGAGTTTCCATGGTCTGAGTGTGTGTCTCGGGATGCCGGACGTGAGGGGGGTTTGTCGCGGGACTGCCGAGAAAATGAGGAAGGGCAGGGGTGACAGTATTGGCTGGCCAAACCTCGGTTTGCCGAGAGGTAGCAGCGGAATCACCCTGAGATGGGCTGTTCTGGGCCACCATCGGCAGAACCTGGTGGGTAGCTAGTCCCGAACTAGCTAAGGTGGTGGCGGGTGCCGAGGTTTGGGACGACGGACTATGTAAATGGTAAATTAGAAGAAGGTTTAGGCCATCATCTAGGAAGTTGTATAAAATGTTGAGGTGGCGATTGTAGATAGGAAAAGGGGAATTGAGACTCATCAAATAAGACATGACGTGAAATAATAATTTTACAGCACGACAATTCATAGCACGAGTAACCACGATGATTGGCATGGTAACCCAAAACACACACACGGAGAAGACTAGGGTTGGAGTTTGTGAGTGGTCGGATGGAGAGGTTAACAAAGACATCCAAAAATACGTAAGTGTTGGTATGAGGGGTTCCTACGAAACAGAACTTGGGTAGGCGGCCGTTGAGATAGAGACTTGTTTGGGATTATGTTTAGGATATAGGTAGCCATGGAAAGTGCGTAATTCCAAAATTGAGGGGGAATTGAGGCGTGAGAAAGTAGGGCACAAATGAGGTTGTTTATGGATTGGATTTTCCGTTCGGCTTTACCATTTTGGGAGGATGTGTGAGGGAAGGAAAAATGAAAGGTAAGACCATTTTTGGAGTGAAACTATTTGAATTGGTTATTATCGAATTCTCTGTCATTGAAAACATTTAATGCTCTTTTCAAATTATGTTTTTACGAAAGCACTAAATGAAGAAAATAGGATAGAACTGAGATTTATTTCCAATTGGAAAAGTCCATAGAAAGTTGAAATAATCGTCCAAAAATAACACATAATATTGATGGTCAGTCGTACTCAAAATAGGGGATGTCCACAAATCACTATGTATGATATCGAAAGGCATTAAAGTATAATTTGTGGATGCAGAAAATGGTAATTTGACATGTTTCACAAAAATGCAAGATTCACATATAGGTCCTAGAAATACAGTTGCAATTGATAAAATTATTTTTTCTAAGGGAGCGTAAAATAGAGTCTCCCGGATGTCCTAATCTAGAATGTCATAAGGAAGACGAAAGAGCAACAAGAGTTGAGGAAACTGAGACTGGATTGTTGACGGCGTTTGAAATAGGGTGGATATATCCGGTGCTGTTACATCTCATTATTCATCTCCCTGTCGTAAAATTCTTCACAGAAAAACCAAAAATATCAAAGTCAAGGGAAACATTATTATCAATTGTGAAACATCACACAGAGATTAGATTCTTAATGAGTTTAGGAGAATGTAGGATATTTTTTAAGATTAGTGGTGGATGTTGTGGGGATATGGAGGAATGACCATAACCACGGATGGGAATGCCTTGTCCATTACCAACAATAATATTCCAATTTAAATTACTCAGATTGAAATAAGACGAGAGAGTACCTTATGATGCCGCCATGTGAGATGTGGTGCATGTGTCCATATACCAATTTTCATATGGAGTGTTGTGTGACATTGTGCTCATAGCTGCCTCAATGTCAGTCGGTACATAAGTCGATGAAGTGGGGGCATGTGCTGTGTAGGCCTGTTGTGGACGTGGGCTAAGTATGTCAGGTTGGGCCTATCGGTTATAATGTAGAGCCCACAAGGATGTTGTATACGAGAAAGAAGGGGAGGACCATGACGGTAGTGCCCACACGGCCCATGGCGAGTAGGCAGCCCATGACGGAGGCTGTTGCCACTGTCGCGGTCGCTGCTGGCTGTTTTTGGCCATCGGGGACTGCCCATTCATATCGACATTGTTGCCCGAATTTCTTTCATCGCGGCCTTTGCCGGACTACCTGCTCCGGCGGTTGTTATAGGAGGAAGAAGACTATTGCGGGTCCTCTGGCTGACGGTTCTAGTTGACGGACCGGGAGGCCCAGCCATCGGTGGAGGGACCGACGGTGGTGGTGAGGGTGGCGTCGGCTATGCTGGCCCGAGTAGTGTTATGCTTGATTTTTTGGGTTTTCTCAAGGATGAGCTTCAAACGGACCTCATAAAACGGAGGTAATGGCGTGCATTGTTGAAGGATGGTGGCAACGCCGTCATAGGATTCGTTCAAACCTACAATAAATTGCATGACCATCGCTAATTAGTGACTGGTGCGCCAACGTTGGAGAGTTGGTCGGCAAGCATCTTGAATTCTTGAAAATAGACATACACGTTTGGGAAATCATCCTGATGAACGTCCTTGAACTGATTTTCAAGGTATAAAGTTCGTTGAGTTTTGTTGTCGTGGAAAATACTCTCCAAACGTTCCCACGTTTGGAGTACCGTGGCATCGGTCTTAACGATGGTGTGCAACAAATCATTAGATATTGTGTTGAATATCCACTGGAGGACGGTTGCGTCCAAACGATATCAGAGTGCATCATCAGAAGTCGAAGCTGATGGTACGTCTGTGGACTTCGGCGTGGGAAGAATAATGTGGTCGATAACTTCGTAAACACGACAATGGATCTTAAAAAGCTCTGCCCACAAGGAGTATTGACCATTTTCTATCTCAAGAGTCACAGGGATGAAGTTTTTAATGTTGTTTACGGCAAGTGCCGGATGGAATTTGGTTTTGTCAGCCATGGAATAGGAAATTTAGGAGGAAGAGGGAGGGAGAATGACCGAAAAAACTAGGGTTCCATCATGGGAAAAAGAGGGGGAGCGGCCGAGAGAGGTCGACGGCTAGGGTTCCGACATGGGCTAGGTGCTGACGTGGAAAAAGGTGGCGACCGAGAAGGTGTATCGGCGGCTAGGGTAGGGTTTGTAGTTTTAGGCTATTGATACCATAAAGGAATATGTTCTCTTGATTTTATTGATGAATGATTTACAATATATATAAGGTTATAAGAATATTTACTTTGATACAAACTAGGTAGCTAATTAACATAATTACAAAATGATTATAATTCTACCTAAAATAGGAGTTGTACAATTAATACAATTAATGAAAAAATATTGGAAAATATTCTATTACTCGATTCAAAAATCTTGTTGGATCTGTAACCTTCTACTTGAGCTTCACTACCCGATTCAAAAGGCAACACTGGTCTACTGCGATAATATTAGTTCGATATATCTCTCCGACAATCCCGTCCAACATTAGTGCACTAAACACATTGAGATGGACATTCATTTTGTTCACAAAAAAGTAGCTCGTGGTCAAGTTCATATCCCTCATGTTCCTTCTAGATATCAGATTGTCGACATCTTCACCAAAGGACTTCCGTGCATACTATTTGATGATTTTCGAGCTATTCTCAGTGTTCGAGAACCTCCTTCTTCGACTGCGGGGGTGTAATAGAATATTTTCCAATATTCTTTCATTAATTGTATATCTCTTATTTTAGGTAGAATTATAATCCTTTTGTAATTAGGTTAATTATTTACCTAGTTTGTATCAAAGTAAATATTTTTGTAAGCTTATATATATATTGTAAACCAGTCATCAATAAAATCATGGAAACATATTTCTTTTAAAACTAACACTAATTTCAAAGATAGTTCCTGAGTGTAAATCTATCATGCATGACGATTTAGTTAAGTCTTCGTTGCATTATTGTTTATTGTAACAATTCAAAGTAAATATTCTTGTAACCTTATATATATTATAAACCATTCATCAATATAATCAAGGGAACATATTCCTTTATGTAAAAAATGGATTTTGGGCCTAACTCAACCGCAAAAGTTATTTTAAAGGGAGGAGGATTGCCCAAGCCATATAAGGAGACCAAAGAACACTTATCCACCGATGTGGGAGAGCTCAACACCCGCCTCACACCCAGGGCTGGACATCTTGAGCGTGGACAATATAATTTGGGGACCCAACATCAGTGAACAAAAATTTGAAATGAGTCTGACTCTGATATCATGTAAAGATATGGCATCTGAATCTAACTCAACTCCAAAAGCTAGCTTGTAATGGGCCTGACTCTTATACTGTAGTTTAGCATTTTCGTATAAGATTTCAAATTTGTTCAGCAAAATTTTTTAGACCGTAATTTAAAAGATCTACGAGTTACAAGAAAAATTGAAAAAAAATGTCCATTTACTAAATTAAAGTAAAATCTAGCCCAAAAGGGACCACCAACAAACATTTCACGATTTAGATACACCATATGGGGTGTATAATTGGGCCTTCGATTTAACTCTTTCCAATAATAGTAGAGGCTGATTTTCTCGAATAATCGGCCCTTTTGAGGCCACTGTCTATGGGAGAAGTTTGTTGACGGGGACATTATTAGTTTTGTAAAAAATTATTTGATCTCAAATTTTAATTACTAGGTGGTAGGACTCCATTTAGGATTAAAACTAATTAAGTAGAGATAGGTTATTGGAGCATCAAAAAAGCCCCCAAGTTAAAAAAAAATATGCAATTTCATCCAACGATTTTAAAAAAAAAAATATTCCAAGCTTCCAAACCGGCCTCCAAGTTTTTATAAATATATTTTGATCCAAAATAAGAAATAATAAAATAAACAAAAATAAAAATCTAAAAATATGTCTTTTATCTTATAAAAAAAAGAAATATAAAATTATATTATCTTCTCTCAATTTATTCCCACGTTTTTTTGTTGCTGCATCTGAAATATGCTTCATTTACAACCATTGTTGGAGCTTGAGCTTAAAGCTTGAAAAAATATATTTTTGAAAGAGTAATTCATTTTAAGTGAGTGTTATCGAATTTTAGCTTGAGTATAGGCATTATTAAAGCTTGAGCTTCAAACTTGAAAAATGAATTTTATGAATGAATGATTTATTTCAAGTGAATGTTATTGGGTTTTGTTGGTGATGAGTCTAAATCTCAAATTTAAGGGAGTTTGGGAAAGATTTAAGGTGGTTTTGCGTAAAATTTCATATTAGAGCTTGAAGTACAAGATGAACATTTCAGATTTGAGCTTCAGGTTGAAGATGAACATTTCAGATTTATAACTTTATTATAGACGAGACAATGTTTATGCATAGACCAACAACAGAAATACACTCACTGCTGATTATGCCTTCATGAATGTCTTCTACCACTTACTTTACCACAAAGAGGCCATCACCATCGAATCCTAGCAATACATTTTGGTCTTCTCAAGAATTGAGGTTTGGTATTAGGTGAAACTAGTTAATGAGGTTCTTTGGGACAGGAGAATGGAGATCTCAAATAGCTATGTCATCATACTTGCATATTCTGAGTTATTAGAGACCAACTACATAACATTAGAATCTATAATGTAAAACTTGCTTTTGCAGCAAAAAATATTTTTTTAATAAGAAGTGAACTAATTTTAAATTATAAAACTTATATTTGTAAATAAATAATATGTTATCACCATGAAATTAGTGAAATAATACTATAATAATCTAAAATAATGATAATTAATTAGTAATGTTAATAATGTGTTGAAGAAAAAGTTGTGATGATCATAGATATATGAAACAACTTGGAATCTGTGACATAACTATACGTGAAAATCACATATTTTTTTAGCCATGATGCGAATGGTCACTATATTACATATGATCTATATTGAAATTGATGACATAATTACATGTGATTTATGTGAAATTTTCTTTATTACAATAGGTGAAATAATTATGCGATCAACCTGTAATGTTTAGATTAATAGCGAACGACCGTATTATTTCATCTTTTGTAACCAAAAATGATTATTTTTAATAAGAAGTGAACTAATTTTAGATTATAAAACTTATATTTGTAACTAAACAATATGTTATCACCATGAAATTAGTGAAACAACACTATAATAATTTAAAATAATATAGATAATTATATTAGTAATGTTAATAATGTGTTGAAGAAAACGTTATCATGATCATAACTATATGTAACAACTTTGAATTGGTGACATAACTATATATGAACATCACATATTTTTTTAGTCATTTTGCAAATGGTTACTATACAACATATGATCTGTATTGAAATTAATGACATAATTACATGTGATTAATGTGAAATGTTCTTATCTTTATTGCAATAGGAGAAATAATTATGCGACTAACTTGTAATGTTTAGATTAATAGCGAACGACTTGTATTATTTCATTGATGTTAGTATTTATATCCATAATGACATTACCCTGCAGAATGCAAGGTAAGGTTGTGTACAACAGACCCTTGTGGTCCGGTCCTTCCCCGGACCCCCGCGCATAGCGGGAGCTTAGTGCACCGGGCTGCACTTTTTAATTTTCAAGATAATTTCATCTAAATCCTAGGTTGCTTACAAAAATCGTAGTTGCTTCGAATAACCGTAGTCGCTTCTAGTAACTGTAGGCGTTTCTTAATGGTTAAAATGTAACCCTTTTCATTTCTCAATGCATATTATAACAACTAATAATCGTAGTCGCTTCTAATAACTGCGATGTTGGCATTGTCAGCTGCTACATTCCATATAAGAACTAATTCTTTCAAATGCAGAAGCTTAGTTGAAACTTCAGGATGCTAATAAACATATTTTAGACCTGAATAAATATTCTACTAGCCTATTTCTGGCAGTGTCGTCTTCTTCCTTTTGGACGAACAATTGTTGTATTTGATCCGAAACTATGTCAAATCTTAACTAAACTGCTTTAAATCTCATATATGAGCTCCCCTCCATGTTCTGATTTTTTTTAGATATTACCTACGTGAAATAGAGCTCGATTGCACTAATCCAAAATTTGAACAATCATCTTCTTCAACTTTAAGAGTTGCTATAAAATTGATCCAAAATCATGTCAATCTCGACGAAATTGCTTCAAATTTCAGATATGAATTCTTCTCTATGTTCTGATTTTTTTGAGGCATTGACAGCTGCTACATTCCATATAGCAACTAATTCTTTTAGGTTATATATATAGCCAATGCAAAAGTTTAGTAGACACTATAGAAATGCTAATAAACCTATTTTAGACCTGAATAAAGATTCTGCTAGACTCTTTCTGGCAGTGTTGTCTTCTTTCTTTTAGACGAACAACTGCTGTAATTTGATCCAAAACCATGTCAAATCTTAACCAAACTGCTTCAAAGATCAGATATGAGCTCCCCTCCACGTTCCGATTCTTTTGAGATTTCACCTACGTGAAATAAAGCTCGATTGCGGTAATCCAGAATTTAAACACTCATCTTCTTCAACATTGAGAGTTGCTATAAAATCGATCCAAAATCATGTCAAATCTTAACGAAATTTTTTCAAATTTTAGATATGAATTCTTCTCTATGTTTTGGTTTTTTGAGGTATCACTCACTCAAAACAGAGCTCATTTGCGGTAACCCATATTTTTGAATTAGAGCTTCAAAGCTATGTTAATGGCCGTCAATGACTTTTGGCTCCTTCTTCACATTTTTAGCAACCAAAATATATATATGCTTCAAGTTTAACTTCCGACGACAATTACACACATAGAAGATGAAGAAATGAGAGAATTTGGGAGTAAAAGAATGATTTTTGGAGAAGAACATGAAAGAAGAAGGAGAAAGAGAAAGGGAATATTTTGAAAAGTTTAAAACTTAACTCCGAAATTTTTAAAAATACAAAGAGACCCTTATGTGTTTCTTAATCTTATCATTAGTAAATTCTAGAGCTAAAATAAATGAAAAAGAGGGCCCTACCACTTAGAAAAAGACTTTTGTGGTGCTGCCACCTTATTCTTCCCTGTCTATATTTGTTTCCATTTCCAAAAGAAATCGAATATAACTTATGAGCTTCACAATCGATTCCAGACAACATCTACATTAGCACAACTTTAGATTAAGTAATTTAATTTTTGGTCATAAATACTTTTATAGATAGTTCAATGTCATGTATAACTTTAGACCAATAAAAGTTTGACCTGACAAAAAGATACAAATTCAATGTTCCAACTGGACCAAACCTTTTATACTCATGGTATGTTAATATTTCGCATCATCCTCATGCCATTATTTTTTCACGTTGATACAAAGAGTAGGTCGGGAGAAGCAGGGGATCAGTGAAGAATTAACAAGTTTTATTTTCTCCTTGTCATGTGCAACAAAGGTTCTAGACTACAGTTGAGTAGTTTAATTTCTTCAATAACTTCAAATCATTGGTTATAACTTTAGCTAGTCTGAACTTCTAAAGTTTGAAACTGCTGCAACTGAACTTTAAGCCAATGTTTCATTTAAACCTCGGACCATTCAATCCAGTATATATATATATATATATATATATATATATATATATATATATATATATATATGTTTTTGATTCACAAGCAATCTGTTAAAACAGAGCAATATACATGTGATATACACTGAATATATATCACATGTATATTGCGGAATGAAGCAGCAAGCAGCAGTGGCCCAGTAGGGCCTCTCGGCAGTCCAGCAGAGTCCAAGCAGCAGTGACCCAGTTGGGCCTCTCGGCAGCCCAGCAGCTGTGGCCCATATCGTCCAGCCACTGTTAGTATTTAGGGCAGCAAAACAATGGACAAATCTTGTATATTAAGGAAAGTATATTGTGTGTATATTGTAGTATATTTGTTACCTAGATTAGGTTATACACTTACCATAATTAGGATATACACTTACCATATTGTATAGTTAGAATTATGGTAGAAGAAGGTTTGTAACTTGTATATATATCTATTCAATCAATGAAAATAATCAAGGGGATTATTTTTTTCATGGTATCAAGAGACTAGGTCTAAACAAAAGTTTTTTCTCTCAAACTTTTGCCTCCCTTTGGCCGGGACCCCCTCCTCGGGTTTCTCTTCCAAATTTCGTCTTCCGCTCTAAAAAACACCTCTCTTAAATTTTCCTTTCTTCTTTGTTCTTTCAATATGTCTAAGAACAATTTTCACCCTGCCCTCACGGTTTCCAATATCAAGAGCAGTATCACTATTGTCCTTGAGATGGAAAACGTCCAATATGTGACGTGGGCGAAGTTGTTTAAAATTCACGCTATATCTTATCAAGTTCTTCATCACATCATTCCTCCCGCTAGACCCCTTCCTGCGGAGGATCCCGAGTTATGGATTACACTTGATGCTACCGTTCTTCGGTGGATATACGCCACTATTTCGGTGGACCTTCTACAGACGATTATGGAGCCGAATACCACAGCTATGGCTGCATGGAATAGATTGTGTGACATATTCCAAGACAACCAACATTCCCGTGTCGTCATACTCGAGCAGGAATTCTCTCTCGTTCGAATGGACGCATTTGCAAACGTTTCTGCATATTGCAAGAAACTAAAGGAGTTGGCGGATCAACTCCGTAATGTTGGCGCACCAGTAACAAATAATCGTCTAGTTCTACAGTTGGTTGCCGGTCTTTCGGAGGCCTATAATGGCGCTGGAACTCTCCTTCGCCAAAGCAACCCTCTTCCCGACTTCCATCAAACCCGCTCCATGCTTACGTTGGAAGAAGTCGGTTTGGCTAAAAAGGCGGCTACCGGAGCAAACCCAGTTGTCATGGTGGCGTCCTCTCCTAGTTCTTCAGGTTTTGTGAATAATTCGGGCCAAAACCATAATATTGGTGGCGGCAAGAATAATCACAAAAATAATAACAAAAATCACGGGGGAAAACGCGGCGGGTCTAGTGGCGGTTCCGGTGGTCAGCAAGCAGGCGGTGGGTCCCAGCCAGGGTACAGTGGCCCACCACCGCCACGGGCCCAGCAGTGGGGCCCATGGCAGTGGAACCCGTACCATCCGGCCGGCGGTTTCCGGCGGCCGGTGTGGGGGGCCAACGGTCCGAGCCCAATACCCGGCGGTGGCGGCCCGGCGGCCGGTGGCCCGGCAGCGGTAGCAACAACAGCTACGACCCAGGTGCACCACGGACAGGAGTTCTTGGGCCCCGACCACCGCAGGCCCATCATGCAGCAGGCCCCACTCAGACTGATATCGAGGCCACGATGCACACGTTGGGGTTGACTCAACCCGGACCCAAATTGGTACATGGACACCGGGGCAACTACTCACATGACTTCTGAATCAGGTACTCTCTCCTCTTATTCCAATTTGAGCACCCTCGGGGTATAATTGTTGGTAATGGCAACTCTATTCCAATTCAGGGTTATGGTCAAAAAACGTTGTCTCCCCCCAATCCACCCCTTCTCTTGAAAAATACTTTACATGCTCCTAAATTGATTAAACATTTAGTGTCGGTCCGGAAGTTCACTACTGACAATTCCGTTTCCGTTGAATTTGATCCGTTTGTTTTTTCTGTGAAGGATTTCAAGACGGGGAGTCATCTCATGAGGTGTGATAGTAGGGGGGATCTATATCCTATCATGCCTGGTTTCAGTCCATCGAGTCAAACCTTGCCGTCAGCTTTTGCAACCATCTCTCCTTCCATGTGGCATGCTCGTACGGGTCATCCGGGATCTTCTATTTTATCGAGTTTTAGATAAAAATAGTTTTATTTCTGTGTAAGGGTACGAGTCGTACTCCACTTTGTCAGTCTTGTTCATTAGGAAAAATTGTTAAGTTACCATTTGTAGACTCCAATTCTCATACTTCTATGCCATTTGACATTATTCATAGTGACTTATGGACGTCTCCTGTTCTAAGCTCAGTGGGTCATCGATATTATGTTCTCTTTTTAGATGATTATACTAGATTTTTGTGGACGTTTCCAATTGCAAATAAATCTCAAGTATTTTCCATCTTCATCAAATTTAGAGCGTTCATTCGTACTCAATTCGAAAGAGACATAAAAAATATTCAATGTGATAATGGGAAAGAATATGACAATAGGGAGTTTCGGGATTTCTGTGCTAATAATGGGATCAATTTTAGGTTTTCGTGTCCTCATACATCTCCACAAAATGGTAAGGCCGAACGCAAAATTCGTTCCATCAATAACATTGTCCGAACTCTCTTAATTCATGCCTTCATACCTCCATATTTTTGGCATCATGCTCTACAAATGGCCACATATCTTCTTAACATACTTCCTTCTAAAGGTCAGACATATTCCTCCCCCCTCAAAATCCTATATAATAAGGACCCTTCGTATTCTCATAATCGGATTTTTGGGTGCTTGTGTTATCCGTTATTCCCATCCACCATAATTCACAAACTTCAGGCTCGGTCTACCCCGTGTGTGTTTTTGGGTTATCCATCGAATCATCGTGGCTATAAGTGTTTTGATTTATCCTCCAAGAAAATCATAATCAATCGCCATGTCATTTTTGATGAAACCCAATTTCCGTTTAGAAAAGTTCATACTCCCGAGCCTAGGTCGTATAATTTTTTGGATGACCAAATATCCCCGTATATTATTCGGAATTTTTCGGACATCTCCCGCACCCAAAATCCTCCAGTGGGCCCACTGCCCCCACTGGCCCCCACGATCGTCACGCCCGGCCAATCCGGCCAACCGGAGCAGTTCCGGCTATTGGGCCGGTCGGCCCAACTCGGAATTGGTCCGAAAAGCCGAATCTAGTATGTACCGATTTGGGCCGGCGGAGCCCACCGCTGCCCGCCGATCCGTCCGAGCCCAGAAAATTCCTAAAATTCCCTTAATTCTTCCTCGAGTCATAGACCGGTCACTCGTAGTCAGCGGGGTATTTTTACACCTAAGAGACATTTTAATTTACATTCGGATGTCTCTAAATCCCCCTTGCCCCGCAATCCTGTGTCCGCTTTAAATGACCCTAATTGAAAAATTGCTATGAGTGATGAATATAATGCTCTTATTACTAATAAGACGTGGGAGTTGGTGTCCCGTCCATATGGTATTAATGTTATCAGGTCTATGTGGATTTTTGCTCATAAGGAGAATTCAGATGGGTCATTTGCTTGACATAAGGCGCGACTTGTTGGTGATGGTAAGACTCAGCAGGTTGGAATTGATTGTGGTGAGACGTTTAGTCCTGTGGTCAAACCGGCTACCATTCGCACTGTGCTTATCTTAGCTCTTTCAAAGACTTGGCCAATTCATCAGTTGGATGTCAAGAATGCTTTTCTACATGGTGACCTCAAGGAAACAGTCTATATGCATCAGCCGTTGGGGTTCAGGGATCCCAACCGCCCTAATCATGTCTGTTTGTTGAAGAAATCATTATATGGGCTTAAGCAGTCTCCACGGGCCTGGTATACACGATTTGCTGACTTTGTTTCGACTATTGGGTTCACTCACAGCAGGTCAGATAATTCATTGTTCATCTACCGCCGTGGTTCGTCATTGGCCTATATTCTGTTGTATGTGGATGATATCATCTTGACTGCCTCCTCCGATGCTTTACGTCAGTCTATCATGGCCATGCTCAGTTCTGAGTTTGCTATGAAAGACTTAAGGCCTTTGAGTTATTTTTTGGGGATTGCCGTCAAACGTCATTCAGGTGGGTTGTTTCTGTCTCAACGGAAGTATGCTGCTGAGATCATCGAGAGGGCTGGGATATCATCCTGTAAGTCCACTTCTACGCCAGTTGATGCAAACCCAAAGCTAAGTGCCGCAGCAGGTGCACCATACGAGGACCCGACCCGCTATCGCAGTCTTGCAGGGGCCCTTCAGTATCTCACCTTTACCAGATCGGATATTACATATGCGGTTCAACATGTGTGTTTATTCATGCATGATCCCAGAGTTGAGCACATGAATGCAATCAAACGCACCATTCGGTATATTCAGGGGACACTAGACTATGGGTTGCACTTGTATCCGTCATCTACATCCACGCTTGTGTCCTACACGGATGCTGATTGGGGTGGTTGTCCCGACACCAGACGGTCGACTTCTGGCTATTGTATGTTCCTTGGCAACAACTTGGTCTCATGGTCGGCAAAGCGTCAAGCAACTTTATCACGATCCAGTGCAGAGGCAGAATATCGAGGGGTAGCGAATGTGGTCTCCGAGTCATGTTGGCTACGAAATTTGCTTTTGGAGCTT
This sequence comes from Anisodus tanguticus, assembly GCA_034509755.1. NCBI lineage: Eukaryota > Viridiplantae > Streptophyta > Magnoliopsida > Solanales > Solanaceae > Anisodus > Anisodus tanguticus. Next base: position 32,948,106 of record CM067548.1, read on the forward strand.
CATTGTCCCATTCAGAAGGCAACCTTGGTATATTGCGATAACATTAGTGCCATCTACCTTTCAGGTAACCCAGTTCAACACCAGCGCACCAAGCATATCGAAATGGACATTCACTTTGTCCGTGAAAAGGTTGCAAAGGGTCAAGTTCGCGTATGTCATGTCCCGTCTCGTTATCAAATTGCGAGACATCTTTACAAAGGGTCTACCGGCGGTTCTCTTTGAAGATTTTAGGGACGATCTCGGCGTTCGAAAACCGCCCGCTATGTTGCGGGGGTGTAAAAAACAGAGCAATATACATGTGATATACACTGAATATATATCACATGTATATTGCGGAATGAAGCAGCAAGCAGCAGTGGCCCAGTAGGGCCTCTCGACAGTCCAGCAGAGTCCAAGCAGCAGTGGCCCAGTTGGGCCTCTCGGCGGACCAAGCCATTTGTGGCCCATATCGTCCGACCCTTTCGTTAGTATTTAGGGCAGCAAAACAGTGGACAAATCTTGTATATTAAGGAAAGTATATTGTGTGTATATTGTTGTATATTTGTTACCTAGATTAGGTTATACACTTACCATAATTAGGATATACACTTACCATATTGTATAATTAGAATTATGGTAGAAGAAGGTTTGTCACTTGTATATATATCTATTCAATCAATGAAAATAATCAAGGGGATTATTTCTTTCACAATCCATTATACGCCACTTACAACTTGTAATTATATATAACATAATTTTATAAGTATAAACAATACAATGAAATAAAAGTTAAAATGCAAATCAACTCTAACATATTAACTTTCAAACAATGAAAAAATCATAATTTCTTAAAACAATACTACTATCATACTATTCATTTTATCTCCCTATAAACAAATAATCGATAAACTTTATCAGTATTATAATTAAAACGTAACTCATTTATGAATAAAAATAAAATTACTTTCAAATAGCGAAATAATAAAATATGATAATTTTGATACGTAGGACAAAAGACCAATGACAAGTGAAAATGTACAATTCGGCTATGTATTTTTTTAAAATATTAAGTGATATTCACCCTCACGATTTTCTTAAATAGTAAATATGCAATACTACGACTTGTTATTTGAGATACACCCAATCTTCTTATTTCCATAGATGAAAAACTATTAAGTATCATTCATTTTTTAAAGAATCATGAGGGTCAACGGTTTTAATTCAGCAATTTAACATATAATTTGTGTAAGAACTGTTAGGCGAGCCCCGAGTGTTGAGTGTTAGGCGTGTTTAGGGCGTACAATCGGCCGCTTAGGACGTAATCCTCATAGGAACTAAGCCCCGCATGTGAGCCCCAGGGCGTTTTGCTAGAGCCCCGCCCCCGGACTCCTGAAACTGCCTTTTAAAACATCGATTCAGACTGGAATAGAAGGAGCAAGATGAGGGAGAAGAGGTAGGGAAGTAGCGATTCAGTCATTGTGATCAGACTCTATCGTTTACAAGTAAATTGATACAATTGAATTTGTATATATGGTCAAGGCCTCATGGATCTCAAGTGATCAAAATAGCAAGATAATTAGCAATTGAAACTAATATAAATTAAACTTAGGAGATAATTAAGATTAGCCTGAGCCTTGGAGAAGATTTTATTTGCGATCTCCAGGTGAGTTATTGATAATAATGCTTGGGATACCGAATAGAGACGATAACTTAAAAAATAGTGCGAGAAGTAAATGTGTTATATTCATTTTAAATCGATTCATTTACAATGAAATGATTTGTTCTATTTATACTTGGACTCCTGGGTACATATTCCACGAATTATGCCCCTATTAATATTATTACATTAATATTGTAATAATCAAACAATATAGATGACCAGAAATGCCATTAATGCTCTCTTGGAAGGTGTAAATGTATTTGTAACGGCCGTCTGTTTAGATTTGAATTAGCCTCTTAGCATTCTGCTTTATGGTAACTGCGACTCTTAGATGCTTCCGATACAATGTGAGAACCTCTGGGGGTACCGAAGGCTGAAATGGAGTTGACTAATCTTCTTTGCCACATGTCATAATATAATTCCTGCAATTGTACAATACGAATTATATTCCATACAGATAGTCCCCACACTTTTTGAACGTATACCTTCGTACGTTCGGGAAGTGGATTTGAATTTCGTACAGAACTCAAAGAACTTTTATGGTAGGAAAATTGAAGCGCTCTGTTGATTCAATTCATAATACCAAACATCTCCACTCTGAAACATCGACAATTTTTCAATCACACTTGATTGATGTAAAGTTGCAAAAACCATGATGAGACATGTCTTCTCTGCATTCCTATATCTCTATCTTGCATGTGGCACCCCTTGATTGGACGTCATTTGGCATTCTCCCTCATCGGGTATCGAGGCAATAATGACTTGTAAAATTTTGTGTCTAAAAATACTTGCTTACCCAGTAGGTTTTCCATTCCACATGTCACACCCATTTTTAATCCCCCGCCTCCACGAACGAAAGGGATCCAACATGATCGCGATGTATTGGTGATTCCTAAATTAACTAATACTTAAGGAGTCGCCACCTAATTATTCTACCATGAATTAGAATACCTAAATGTTAACTAAATGCTGCAAAATAAACTCCTTTTAATGATCTGCTAATTTATGAGATTCTGAATAAGCGTTCTTTATTATCCTCAAAGAAAGGGATTAGACATCCTTTAAAATTCGCTAACTACAATTATCCGATCAATCTTAGATTAATCATTATGCTAAGGAGAAAATGCATGTTTAAAAATATAGAGTTAAAAGGAAAGGATGTTGCAAATAGTTAAAAGATCCATTTTGACAACGTAATAATTTTTACCAATTATTCTTTTTGAGTAGTCTCCCAAAGGTGATTGCGATTTGGAGAAATAAATTCCGGCATAAAATCTGAAATGTATGCATGACATTATTTATAAAATATATATATAAAATTAATTTTTTGGATAAAAGCATGCATTTGTATGGGATTGTTTTTAAAATACTTATTTTGGCAATGGATAGTAAGGAGAAAAGTAAATTGTTTATAATGCAAAGAAATAATTTTTATGCAAGTCATTTTGAATTGCAAATCGGATGAAAAATGAAACTTTATTTGTATGATTAATAATGCGAGTAAAATATGACCAAATTGTTTTGAAAGTTTTAAATATGCATGACGAGCCTAAAATAAATAAACTAGCGGCGGATTTCCAATTTTAAACTACCCTATTAATCTATCTATTCAAGGCCTAATTATTCTAAGTGTTCCCACGATCGCACAAGGTTGAGTAATTAAATTACAACCGAAAAAATAAAAATAGCGGGATTAAAGAATTGAAAGCAGCGACTAGGGTGAAAGACAATGACATCCCGCCCTATTTGTTTAGAAGTCCGAGGTAGGAGAATGCAATGAACGTGGATGCGAGTCTTCGTTTGGCAATAGTCATGATGAGTCTCATAACAAGACTCTTCATTTCTCCCAGTTCGTTTCATGTAAATGAAAGAAAGAAAATGATTAGTAGACGGAACATGAAAATAAATACATAAATAAATAATTCATGAAAGGTAATATGTTGTTGGGCCTCAGGGAACAATTAACACGCAGAAATAGAAAACAGACCCAAACATATAATTTTCAGACTTGGAGGAGGGAAACATCTTGACCCTTCACAAATGGTATACATTTCCACATAATTAAGTGAACCTTTGAAACATACAAAGATGAGCTAAACCAGAACATATTTTAGACATACAAGGTTATTTATGATCTGAATAACCTGCAGAATCATGATCATATTGTTCTTTTAACCTCATGCTATCTCAAATAGAGGCATGATATAGTTAGGATGGTTATGGAGCAAGGTAAAAGTCAATAAATTAGCAAACCTCAGCCGAGAATCAAACCAGACAACCATCTAGAGGCGGAAACCAGTTAAAAGACTTAACATGAAAGACATATTTACTAATTCTAAGTCCATTATGAATGCAGAACATCTAGACACCTAAACATACATATACAAAGCTCAGATTTTATCCTAGCCTCACTAGAACACAAGTTTCATATTTCAAGCTAAATATACCCTATACTATTCATCAATTACAGTCATACAAACAGGTTATCGACATACATCTATGATTCACAAAGAAACCAAAACTGTGTCACTATTAATGTGATCTCAAAACATATGGAGAGGCCAAAATATGATCACATAATCAAACTTCAATTGATTTAAATAATAACAAACATTACAACATTGATCATGCTAAATACTGAGTCAATCTGTATCATTATTCATTAAACAAGTGCAAAACTACACCTATATTTATACCCATTTTAGACATAACCCTCACACCAACATCCAAACATTAATAATTAGCTAAACATGTTGACAAATAACCTCAGTACCAAGACTATACGACATACTTAACACCTTACACTAAATGTAACCTTAATTAATGACTTAATAAACAAAATAACCTAGATATTAGCTAAAACATATTGAACAGACATAATAACGTTAACTAACACATATCTAACAGAAAGCACATAAATTTTACATAAAGGGAAAACTGAAATTCGAGAGGAAATTGAATTTACTGACTTCTCCGGGCAGCGAACCGAGGCGTGTTTCAAATCGTCGAATCCGCTCGGAGAAGTTTATTTTGGAATTCTGATTTTCTGACTCGGTTACGACCCGACCCGAAACTGAAACAGACTCGGAACGACCGGGAATGTGAAGAACAAGAGGGATTTTCATATTGAAAATTAGGATTGAAATAGTATTCAAAAAAAGGGATTTTTGGATTAGAAATAGTATTCAAAAGGGGGATTTTGGGATTGGAACTTATGAAACAAAAAAGAGTATTTTCAGATTTCTTTTTTTTTCGATTTTTGGATCTCCAAAAAAAAACCAACCCATTTTCTTTTTCGGACCTCCAAAAACCCCCCAAAACCCGACTTCCGATTTTCTATTTTTTGGACTTGGGACTTCCGACCCGACACCAGACATGAAAAACCCTTTTCTTTTTCGGATCCCCCCTCCCTCAAAATGAACAACAAGGGGGGTTTTATAGATGGATCCCCCCCCCCTCCCCGTAACGTTCGAGTTTGAAATTTGAATTAAAGGGGCAAATATTTCTGATTTTTGGAAGCGAATTTTGGGGGATATGATATGAGTGAAGTGATGGGAGTGGTGTGGTGGTGTCAGGGGTGTGATGGGGGTCGGTGACCGGCGGATTTTCGGGTGAGGCGATGAGGGCAGACCGACAGATTTTAGGTGGGAAAGGGAAAAGGGTTAGGTTTTAAGGTTGTTGGGTTTTGTTTTGGAATAAAAGGGGTTGGGTTATGGGCTTCCAGTTCGGACAAAAATAAAAGGGAGTTGGGCCGATTGGGGGTTTCGGTTGGGCCTGGTTTGGGCTGCTGTGTTGTTTGTTTTGTGTGGGTTGGAAATAATTGTTTGATGAATTACGATTCAGACCTGCTCCCTTATTGACTCTTCGGGGAATCTCTCCTGCTGGAGTCCCCAGAAAATCGTCTTTTACACGAATTTTGGATTCGTACCAGTTATGGACGTCTTCCCAGGTTGTGGCCTGGAATTCTAGAAGATTGTGCTTAAGCTTCCTAAATGCATCTGAACATAGAGGGTTCAAACCCTTGGTGAAAGCTTCGGCGGGCCATTCATCCAGAAGTGCAGGTAGTAGCATCCATTTTTTCTGGAACCATGTAACAAAGTCTCTGAGCAACTCATATTCTCCCTGTGCAATGCGGAAGATATCCGCCTCTTTAGTCTTCACCTTTCATTCCCCCGCATGGGCTTTGATGAATAATAACGAAAAATATGGAAAAAGAACTAATTGAATGCTCGGGTAAAAGAGAATACCAAGTCAAAGCACTTTTAGTCAAAGTTTCTCCTAACTTCGTGATCAACACCGACTCTATTTATTTTTCTTTCAAGTCATTTCTCTCAACAACCATAGCATAGGCCATTATATGTTCCTGTGAATCTGTTGTCCCGTCGTATTTTGGTATGCTCAGCATTTTAAACCTTTTCGGACTTAGTTCTGGCGCAGCCTCGGGCTTATACGCCACAGTGGGCGCCAAATTATTTACCCGTAAATTGATACAGTTGAATTTGTATACGTGGTCAAGGACACGTGGATCTCAAGTGACCAAAATAGCAACATAATCAGTAATTGAAACTAATATAAATTAAACTTATGAGAGAATTAAAATTAGAATGGCCCGAGCCTTGGAGAAGCTTTGACTTGAGATCTCCGGGCGAGCTATTGATAATAATGTTTGGGATACTGAATAGAGACAATAACTTAGAAAATAGTGCGAGAATTAAATGTGTGTTATATTCATTGTAATTCGATCCCTTTACCATGAAATGATTGCTCCTATTTATATTTGGACTCCTGAGTACATATTTCACGAATTATGTCCCTGTTAATATTATTACATTAATAATGTAATAATCGAACAGTAAGGATGACCATAAATACCATTAATTCTCTCTTGAAGGTGTAAAGATGTATTTGTAACGGCCATCCGTTTGGATTCGAATTAACCTCTTAGAATTCTACTTTTCGGTACCTGCGACTCTTAGATGCTACCGGTACAACGCCAGAGCCTCCGGGGGTACTGAAGGCTGACTAATCTTCTTCGTCATGCGTCATAATATAATTCGTCCAGATGTACAATACGAATTTTACCCCATACATTTATTATGAATTTCTGACCACATTCTCCATAAAGGCCTCACCCGTGATGTAAATCATCGCACCCACCATCCAACCAATTGGGAGATAATCAATAGAAATTTGATTGGTATGATTTGGGACCTTAGAATAGATTTTGACTCGCAAACATATCAAGATAAAGAATAGAAGATGGCCCTTAGATTTATTTGTGACTTCTGATGAGTCGTATGAGATGACAATCTCACGTACGATTCTGTAATTGCGACGGATACAATAATGTTTGTTTAATTTATTCCTTATCCCTAAAATCGTATTTCTTAATTCTAATTCATTTTAAATTCATCCAAAATAAGATTTTTGTTAGGTTTATTCTTCCGCTTGTATGTGAAGCGGGGGGTATTTTCTAAGTTTTTCTTTTTTAAAATGATACCAAATATAAAAAGTAGCTAAGAAAAGAATATCCGGTTATTGTTTTTAATTAATATAATTCCATTTTTCTTTAAGCCAGTCAAGAACGATACGTTTTGTGAGTAAGAAAGTAATTTTAGCTTATTGACGAAATAGGTAACCGTTTTAGATATTAATATCTTTAAATTACTTCTACTAAATTGTCACTTAGTAAAACTTGATTGTTAAATAATAATATTGGTTAACTTACCTCTTCAAGGTGTTTGTCTCTCTTTCTTTTCTCAAAATAATGTTCAATGGGATTTAAGTTTTAACTAAAAACACTGATAATATATTTTTCTTACACTATCTGTATATTTAACCATTATAGTAGTTTTATCTTTCAGGTTATTAATTCCCTAATTATGATTGTTACGTCTAGTTACTTTTTAAGTAATTTGATAGTTTAAAAATAAAAATTGTACTGTATGTATATAATAGTTAAAATTTGTTCATCAATTTGTTATTCAAGTGCACTGTAGACCGGAACAACAAGAGTGATGCCTCGGCAATAAACAACAAGCCTTTTTATATAAATCAAAAACAAAAAATTATATAAGTTTACAGTGCAAGCAACATTTTCTTGGTGAAGTGACATACCAATATAAATGGTTGTCAACTCTGATCAGCTAGTAATTGAGCAGTTTGGGGCTCTCTTGATTGTAGTGTTTCTTCATGGACCAAATGGATACTTTCTATAGGTTGGGTTGCTCCAAACTCAGTAGAATTCTCAGTATTTGTATGCACAACTTCTTCTTGGCTCACTCTCAAATCATTACTTGTTTCACTAATGTTCACATTAACTTCACTAGTAATATGGCCATCTATTGAAACAATACTTAATTGCTCACTGTTTTGAACTGTACTCCTGGTATGATTTGCTCTCATCTCAAAGCTTAAACGGTTGACGGGATTTCCACTCTCTGGTGCCAATATCATCTCTGCTAATTCAGCAGTTTCCGCGTTCAGTTCCTGCCTGCCACTTTCACTATATCGGCTACTTTCTCCACCAGATATTGATCCACCAGCAGTAGCTCTGCAAATTGGACAAATGGAGGTTTTCAAGAGCCACAAATCTATGCATTCAGCATGAAAACTGTGATTGCAAAGAGGCAACAATCTGCACTTTTCACCCACCTTGAGATTATCCAAACAAACTGCACATTCAATTGGACTAGTTCCTTTATCTTTGGACTGAAAGGCATAGGAAGGGAGCTTTTCTATATCCTCATGGGACATGCTGTTGCTAGCTAAGCTGCCTCTTTCCACTATGTTAGTGGTTCCAATTCCTCTTCTGTACGCTCTCCCAACGATACAGACATGAATCAGGATCAGAATTCCGATCCCAACAAACAGCAATAGCATTGATATCGCGATCATCATGGTTATAACCTGCCTCGCTATGCCTAACACATAGTAATTCATTTCAACTTTTGCTCCATCTATAAAACAATTATCTCAAGAGATGAAAATTCAAGAAACAGTATTAAGACGTTCAAGATAAATGGAGTTTGAATAAACTTAAAGATACTTAAAGATGGCAGCTACTGGAATGTATGGTTCTGGTTTTATGGAGAAAAAGCCAACTAGGGCATAAGCAGAAAACCACTGGAGGCACTTTTTTTTTTGATAATGGTAACAGCACTGGAGGCACATGTTCCGTGGGGTTTAAGTTTATTTCACTTGTGGAGTTGGTGGAGAACATACAAACATTGTAGTTGTACTATATTAAAGTATTCATAAAGGTGCAGACAGCAGAAACTTATCTGTTTATCATATTCCTATTATTTCTCCGAATTAGGTAATTTATTTGGACAGTGAATGACTACGGAAGACTACACTCAACGTCTATGTAGGGATTTAGTGGATCTGGTCATTTAGCTTTTCTCGTAAAGGGATTGTTCTCTGCACTTATCTATTTGTAGTTTTGTACCTAATTAAGTAGTTGACCAACCCACAGTGGATAACCAAAGGTCTTGCACAAGAGAATTTTTTTAATGAAGAGCGAAAATGAAACTGCATAAGATCACTAACCAGCTAATTAAATTGAGCAAAAAGCAGATGAAATGTTACACTAATCCAAACAGTATATTTACAATATCATGACAAATAATCTAGAATGGAGCTTTTTCTCAGACCAAGTGTGGACGCTGCTATGTAACTCCAGAGGAACAAACTGGTAGCTAACACCCTTGGGCACGATTATACAAATCTCCTCAAATTTGATACGATGAATCGTCTATAGCAGCCATTGATATGGCAAACAAACAGTAGTAAGCAAAATTACATGCCAATGAATTATCTACAATGCAATGTAATATAAACGATATAAGCAAGTCACTCTAGGTTTTATAGCTCCACTACATGGTTTAACTGCCTTCCAAGCACCTCACACCTTTGCTGGTATTCACAGGTATATAAAGAATGAAGGGAAAACGTGCTTCACTAGAACTTGGTACCTGCACAAACTACATGAACCAAAAACAGGACACTACCGGGCGACATATGTCACACGAAGAACAGCTTGTGCACTTAAAAGAGGGGGAAAAAAAAAGAGAAAAAAAAGGCAAGAGCTTCAATTAACAGAAATGCTCCCATGAAATTGTTTGGGGGTCTTCACTCACTTCTGTTGGAGTCATATCAAGTGTTTTCTCATAGACATTTTGCAATTCTAACAATAGAGCACGAGCAGCCTCCCTTGATTCAGGGAGTTGGTCACTGAGCTGAGATGAATAAAGTTGGATCAGCTTCTCAATTCCATATCCTTTGATTCCATCAACTCCCTGCAAATCGTGCAAGTCCATTAGTATACTACTGAAAATAAATAATGTATGTAAATGGTCATAACACCTTGCGTATCCAAACTTGGAACCAGGATAAACATCTTATTCCTCTTTTATTTATTTTGCAAGTACTATGATCATGCATGACAAAGTATATACTTAACAGTTCCATTAAACGTTTTACTGTGACTTCTCAGAGTTTATTAACAATGCAGAGATAAGCATCAAAATGTGAGGGTCACTCCGGCATTAAATACTTTTAAAACAAATTTCCTTCTCTAGCTCATTCCGGGATCTAGATTCCATTTATAAAACTTAAGTAAGATAAGATCTCAGTAAGCAGAAAAACGAACAAATGGCTACAAAATGAACCGTGGGATTAATTTAAGTATCAAACTTATAGCTGAAGTTTCATCAGTCATCAGTCAAAATGCATAAAAGAAAAGAAATAGGTTGTTCAGAAATCTAACCAGACGTGGTACACTTCAAGAAATGCACATTGAAGCCTTTGCTCGAATTCGGGGATTTCTGTTTTTAAGATAAGGTTGCAACTTAGGTAACAATAGAACTGGAGAAACTCATGTCGTCATGGATATCAGAGCTTTCACAGCTGCCTCACATACAAATCGCTTGTCTTGTGAAGATTTCAGCAGAAGTTGAACAAGCTAGGCACAGAGTGTCACTTCATAAGCAGAAGGATTACAAATTTATGCACGAACAAGGTCAGTTGAAATCTAAGCTTACAGCGGATCCATTGAGTCAACAACACTGTCACCGTAAGCTTTGAAAATGTCAGCTGAAGTCATGATAGCAGTCTTACAAACAGCACTTCTTGGATTCTTCAAAGATTTCACAATAAGCGAGATTACATTTTCCCTGCTTATGTTACGTAGAAAAAATTAGTACAACCAGGAAATAAAGCACGCACAACATAGATCTGTCAAAACCAATGGTTATATCCACATTTACAAACTAAAACTTACAACATATCAAGCATTGCTTCTCTGTGAAACATGGACAAACACCGTACATCATTGAGTGCCTCACACACTAAAACCCAGTCTTTGGAGTCTAGCCCAGTCAGTAGTGTCTATGAAATGGAAGTATATACACAAGATATACTTATTCAACTGATATAAGCAACCTAAAACAACAGAGAAATGACATGAAATTTCCAAATTTTAGTACCTTCAGGGTCATATCCACATCTTGTACATCCTTCAAATTCTCAGATTCAATGTATTCTACTTCTGAACTTCCCATCTCCGCCCCAGAATTCACTTTGCCATCTCCATTAAGGATAGGTTCTATTAGCACGACGGGCTTTCCTTTATGAATTTCATCAATATTCGCAACCTGTTTCTCGCAAGTAACCCCATTTCTGGAGATATCAGTGAGCTTCCCAGCTTCAGGCAGTGTGTGTGTGTGTGTGTGTGACTGACTAACATTATTGCGTAAATGAAACAGGAAAGACTACCCAGGTATATATACCAAAGGACATCTTTTCATATATAGCAGTAAGTGGAACAAATGAAGAAATAATCTAATACATGTTAATGAAGAATTCAATTTTTGATCTGTTTGAATTTTTATAATGATAAGCATGGACAATATAACTTCAATTTCAATTACCAGCATAACTTTGGAAGTAATTGAATCAGCAAATGAAGGACAGTATATATAAAAACAAGGGCTTAATCAGTTACCATTTGCAGAAAACATGTAGCAATAAGTTTTTAAAGGAAAAAGAAAAAGAAAAGTAACAGAATTATCCCCAAAACCAATAAACCTTTTAGCTTATTTTCTTCCGTCCATTTATAGCATCATTAGCAACTTGAAACAATAAATTACTACTCCTATATTAAAAGACTCACAAAAATTAAAGGAAATGCAATGCTCGGAGGAATCAATAGTTCGAATTTGCGTATGTAATTTTACAAATACAACTATAGAAAAGTGAGTAAATAACTAGTCCTAAATCAAAACAAAAGTATATGCGACATTGAGACCATACCACAAATGATCGGCTAAAGCTGAAATGCCAAAAAGAGGACAAGTTGTACTAGTGTTTAAAATTGCGCGGACCAAATAGTCCAAATATATACTTCCCATTTTAAAATAATTAAATTTTATTAGATGATTTATAGTTACATAAATATCTAAAGATTTATTTTGAACCACAAATTTTTAAAATTATTTTTTTAATTAAATTTTATATCAAGTCAAAATAATGCTATATAAATTGAAACGGAGAGAATATACGATATATTCAGAGATTTTAGCCTTCTCTGGAAATAAAAGAGAGAGATTTTTGCCTTCCTTTTATATTACCCACGCTCTATATCAAGTTGAAATGATTCTATTTAGTGAGTAATTAATTATAGTTAAATGATAAGAGGTAAGTTTAGAAAGCTCCCTTCAATTTTAACTTAGTAACACTAACATTCCTTTTGATTAATAATATTTCGCTTGCCCCTCTTTTATTATTTTTATAATAATTACTTAAATTATTTATCACTAATACTTAAAGAATTAGGGGTTGTTCCAAGTGTCAGTCATCCATTAACGATATATTGTGATAATATTGGTACGATTGCGCAAGCTAAGGAACCAAGATCAACAAACAAAAATAAGCATGTACAGAGGAAATACCACATACTCAGAGAGATGGTGGAATCTAAAGAAATAGATCTAGACTATATTCCCACATATGATAATCTAGCTGACCCATTTACTAAACCATTAAGCTTAGCTAAACATAATGGTCATTTCAAAAACATGGGTATTAGATACATTGGAGATTGACTCTAGGCCAAGTGAGAGATTGAAAGTATGTATGTCTTAGAGACAATCTATATTAGGGACAAAACGTACTTGAACACATTCGTATTATTAATGAGATTAATATTTATGGCATTTGAAATTATTGAATTATTGTTGATTGTTTGCAATTATTCATATAAGTGCATCCCTTGAGCTTACGTTGTCATTAATAGAGTGAGATGTTAATGATAGAACGTAACTCTCAAAATAGCCTCAACTAATGATCATCGAGAATGTGATATCGATGATATGCTATAAGTCGACATGTGGTCTGCATCACATTCTTGGAGAATGTAGTATTTCTCACAGTTGCAAGTAACGGTTACTCGTAATGGACACATGGATACTTTGGAGAAGTATTGGTATACCCTGCCGATAAACTATTTGTTATACATGTCTACAGTGTTATCGGCGTGTGGAATATAAATGTCATTTGACTTGAGGTCAATACACACCTTATTTGCAGTATGATGTACTTTGACCAAGTTTTAAGCTTAAACTACTTCTGGATAAGATACGACTTGTATTGGGTGCATCAGGATGTAAATCAAAGTGGTAGTTGAGCCAATAATATGATTCATTCCTAGATTGGAAATTCAAGAGAGCACTCAGCTTCTCAATGTTATTAGGTTGACTAAAGTTACTGGCTAGTGCAAGAGACATATTTAGAATATGGTCTAGTTGTCAACTAATAAATGTGAGATAAAGTGATTAAGTCATTTGGATAGACACTTGGCAAATCCTAAGCTTAATCGAGTGTGTCACGAATGTAAGGAATTTATAGTTCCGCATGTAGGTTAAGTTTGCTGGATTCATGTAAACGTACTTCACATATTGAGTTCGTCATACGACGCAGTTTTGGAGTTTCATATGGATCTTAATTAGATTAATGTCGATATGTGAAGGCCTTTACACTATATGCGATTGTTTCTTCGATCTAAGAGTGTGTTGAGAAAGTATTAAATATTCGATTGAGAATCGAGATATTTAATTTATAATAATTATGGAATATTTCTGTTTGATAGAAATTATTTAATTAAGTCGAATTGGATTTCATATTTAATTAAATGTGTTGGATATATTATATGGGTACTCAGACAAATACAGGAAAATAATTGGGCCAGAAATTACTGGCCCAAAATTGGGACACTGGCCGTCCATTAGGACGTGTGAAGTGGACTAGCTGGGTTGGCCACTGAATATTAATATGGGCCAGGTTTTCCTGTTTTGAATCTGCTTAGGTTTTACCATGACTCCTATATATACAACACATACCCCATAATTATGAAGTTACAGAAAATTACTTCTCAATTCCTGAAGCAAGATTTTCTAGCTTTCTTGCAAAGGAAATACACTGTAGTTGAAACTTGCAGTCGATGATTCAATTCGCGTGGATACCTTAGTATTGAATCCGGCGCTTGAAAACCCGTAAGTTTTCTTCTATTGTGTTTTGAACACTTTATATGATTATCGTATAAGCCATGCCAGAATCGTTGTTGGGTATATAAAATTTTAAACTTCCATTGTGCTTACAAATCCAACAAATCCCTACATGTTGCTCCGCCAATTTTTGTGTTTTTCCTTTCCAATTACTACGCCAATTAATTTGCCCCTATCTAAATCATTTTTGACATTTTATACTCCGTATTTATTTGGCCAGCAGGCAGAAGAGATATTCCATCGGTTAAGGGAAAAAATTGAATCGGGTTCCGCTTCTCTCTATTTCCCATCTCTCCATTTTCCTCAAGTTCTAGTAAAAACTAAAAACTTACCCGTGTTTCACCCAACCAATAAACACCTAACACCTGTCATGAATCATGATGTTCAACTATAATTATTAATGTTTAACCATAGTTAACTATTATATTAATTTACATATATTAAATATATAAAATAATATTTAAATAGCTTCAACCTTCTGTCACTTATCCGCTCTTTAACAGTGACGTGATCACTGGCCATTTTTAACCAAAAGTTCCTTCCACCATCTATATCTATCTTTAGCTTAAATAACTTTGAAAATTTTTTATACATTTTAACTTATAAAAAACACTTACCTTTATAAATATACCAAAGTTTATATGACATTAACAGATGAAAAACTTCACAAGATTACACTTACTTTATAAAATTATATTGTTACACGTCATGAAAGAATTATAAACTTTATTGTAATTATATTTGTAATTTGCTTACTGCTTAGCTACAAATTCCTATATTTACTTGTGAAACTCGACTCCCATAGTATATTCTCCGCTGGTCTCTTGAGAAGAATACTTTGCGTAAATTTTGCACTTGCAACATACAGATATAAAGCAACATGTAGTAGAGTTACTACGCGAATACTAAATAATAATACTAAATAGGAAGAAGATGAGAAGAGGAGAAGTGCTAAAGAAAATTGTTTTTCTTGAAATCTAGCATAATGCTAAAAGTTTGCATTTAAATGGGACTTAAATTCAAAATGTATTGTCTAGTACACAATTTAAAATCACAACTCATAAAATATTACTGGTAACAGTAACCATCTAAAAATATATGTAAATGTTACTATCTAATAACCATAGGAAATTAGTTCACTAGAGCCTTATTCTCAAAATGTATCATAATACCAATACTAGACATTCTCTACATGACCAATTCAAATATTTGAAATCAATGGCTTTTACTAGCTCTCCAAAACTGTGCGCAGTAATACAAATATCATCAAAGACAGCTGCATTGTGATACTTCAGTTGTATTTTGATCCGGATTTTCGCACACTTATAGATGATAGTTGTACAAAATAAAATATAAGTAGAATAATTTAAATTTATCATGTACTTATTATAATTGCCCTATTTCTACACGGACTTCTACACAAGAAAGTATTGGTAAAATACATGTGTTGTGTTCTCAACACTTTGTAACAAAGTTGAAAACGAACCATTTGTTTCGTTCATATCTAAATCAAATGCAGCATCCTTGCGAAAAGAAATTCATAGTAAGTTAATAATATGAAACAATTACTCAACATAAGAGAATTTACAAGAAAAAAAGAATACAAGAAAACTAACTTATAAATTTGCTTCTAGTAAAGGAGAAGTTGCTTGCAGGGGAATGTATACACTGTCCTCAAATAACTTTTTCACTGGTGGTGCAACAGATTTTTGAGATTTCTCTATGAAAATCAAAATATAATAAGCTCATTGCATAAAATAAAACTAAGTTAGTTTTCCCACGAGTCGATTGAGTAATTTTTCTTTTTTGTGATTTCTCTCAATGTCTTTGGATACGCTCTTTGCGAACACCAGAAGCTCTTACATGAAGAGGATCCAATACCCTGTCTTCGATATTTTTCTTATAATTTTTCGCTGAGATATGAGGAGAACATGTACTGTGGCAATTTTCCTAGATAGTCATCTAACTGAGGCGAAGTATTTTCGAGATGTCTTTGAAAATTTTCTCGACAATCCACATTAGATTTGCTAAGATGAGCAAGCTTGTAACAATTTTGCATCACCCTATTAGTATAAACAATCTCAGATACTGAAATTTCTGAAAGAAATAATCCCTTGATTATTTTCATTAATTAAAAGACTATTTATACACGTTACATATTTCCATAATAGAAGAATCATATTCATATTCTACTCCTAAAACTTTATTCTATTTGGATACTAACTATACATTTATGGTAATACAATTATTATGTTAAGTGTACAATACTAATTACATTACAATATTATCTAAACTAGGAGACTAAATATTACCTAAATATATACTCTATATACGGTAATTAAGAGGGAGAATCCGAGAGCAATATACACAATATACACTGTGTATATTGTGTATATTTAACACCCCCCCGCAGTCATAGCGGGCGTTCTTCGAACGCTGAGACTGTCCCTAAAATCTTCAAAAAGGACCGAGGGAAGACCCTTTGTAAAGATGTCGGCAATTTGACGTCTCGATGGGACATGACATATGCGAACTTGACCACGAGCAACCTTTTCACGGACAAAGTGAATGTCCATTTCGATATGCTTAGTGCGTTGGTGCTGAACCGGATTATCAGAAAGGTAGATGACACTAATATTATCGCAATAAACCAAGGTTGCCTTCTGAATGGGACACTGAAGCTCCAAAAGCAAATTACATAACCAACATGATTCTGAGACCACATTAGCTAACCCTCGATATTCAGCCTCGACACTTGAGCGGGATAGAGTCGACTGACGTTTTGCAGACTAGGAGACCAAGTTGTTGTCAAGAAACATACAATAGCCTAACGTAGACCGTCTGGTCTCCGGACAGCCACCCCAATCAGCATTTGTATACGAGACAAGTGTAGACGTCGAGGAAGGATATAAATGCAAATCATAGTCAAGTGTACCTTGAATATAACGAATGATGCGTTTGAGTGCATTTATGTGCTCAATTCTGGGATCACGCATGAACAAACACACCTACTGGACAACATATGTAATATCCGATCTCGTAAAGGTAAGATACCGAAGGGCCCCTACAAGACTGCGATAACGGATCGGATACTCGTAGGGTACGCCGGCAGCGACACTTAGCTTGGGCTTAGTATCAACTGGAGTGGAAGTGGACTTACAGGATGACATCCCAGCCCTCTCGATGATCTCAGCCGCATACTTCTGTTGAGATAAGAACAACCCATCAGAATGTCGAGTGACAACAATTCCCAAAAAGTAGCTCAAGGGCCCCAAGTCTTTCATAGCAAACTCAGAGCTGAGCAGTGTCATGATAGACTGGCGCAAGGCATCGGAAGAGGCTGTCAAAATAATATCATCCACACATAACATGATATAGGCCACGGATGAACCACGATGGTAGATGAACAATGAATTATCCGATCTGCTGTGAGTGAACCCAATAGTCGAAACATAGTCTGCAAACCGCGTATACCAGGCCCGTGGAGACTGCTTAAGCCCATATAAGGACTTTTACAATAAACAGACATGATGGGGATGGTTAGGATCCCTGAATCCCAACGGCTGATGCATATAGATTGTTTCCTTGAGATCACCGTGTAGGAAATCATTCTTGACATCCAACTGATGAATAGGTCATGCCTTCGAAAGAACCAAGCTAAGCACAGTGCGAATAGTAGCTGGCTTGACCACCGGACTAAACGTCTCACCACAATCAACACCAACCTGCTGAGTCTTACCATCACCCACAAGCCGCGCCTTATGTTGGGCAAATGAACCATCTGAATTTTTCTTATAAGCAAAAATCCACATAGACCGAATAATATTAATACCAGATGGACGGGGTACCAAAACCCACGTCTTATTATCAATAAGAGCATTAAATTCATCGGTCATAGCAATTTTCCAATTCAGATCATTTAATGCAGACACATGATTTCGGGGTAAGGGTGATTTAAGAACATTAAAATGTCTTTTTGGTGTAAAAATCCCCCATTGACTACGGGTGACTGGTCCATGACTCGGGGCAGGGGTGGGTGGATTTTGGGAATTTTCTGGACTCGGGACGGACGGCCGGCGCAGCGGTGGGCCGCCGGCCCAAATCGGTAATCTGAGTCGATGCTTGGACCGGTTCCAGACCATTGGGGGATCGGCCCAAATGCGAGAACCGGCCCGGTGGTCGGACCGGGACCGGCAGTGGGTGACGGACCAGTGGGGCCAGCGGGCAGTGGGCCCGGTGGAGAATTTTGGGTGCGGGAGATGTCCAAAAAATGCTGAATAATATACGGGGATATATTATCATCCAAAAAATTATATGAACTAGGCACGGGAGTATTAACATTAGCAAATGGAAATTGGAATTCATAAAAAATGACATGGCGATTAATGATGATTTTATTAGAGGACAAATCAAAGCATTTGTAGCCACGATGATTAGATGGAAAACCCAAAAACACACACAGAGTAGACCGGGCCTGAAGTTTGTTAATTGTGGTGGATGGGAATAACGGATAACATAAACACCCAAAAATCCAAAGATGAGAATAAGAAGGAGTCTTATTAAATAAAATTTGTAGGGGGGAAGAATATGTCAGACCTTTGGAAGGAATAATGTTAAGGAGATATGTAGTCATTTGAAGAGCATGATGCCAAAAATATGGGGGTACAGAAGCATGAATTAATAAAGTGCGGATAATGTTATTTATGGACCGAATTTTACGTTCGGCTTTCCCATTTTGTGAAGACGTATGAGGACAAGAAAACTGAAAATTGATCCCATTATGAGCACAAAATTTTCGAAACACCCCATTGTCATATTCTTTGCCATTATCACACTAATTTTTTTTGTTTCTCGGTCGAATTGGGTTCTGATGAATGTTCTAAATTTTAGGAAGACGGAAAAAACTTGAGATTTTTTCGCTATCAGAAACGTCTATAAAAACTTAGAATAATCATCCAAAAAGAGAACATAATACCGATGACCCACAGAACTAAGAACAGGAGACGTCCATAAGTCGCTATGAATAATATCAAATGACATTAAAGTATGAGATTTTGAGTCTACAAATAGCAATTTAATAAATTTTCCTAAAGAACAAGATTGACAATTTGGAGTACTACTCGTACCCTTACATGAAATAAAACTATTTTTATCTAAAGATGACAAAATAGAGGACCCCGAATGACCAAGACGAGCATGCCACAAGGAAGGAGAAATGGCTGAAAAGGCTGATGGTAGGGCTTGACTCGATGGACCGGAACGGGGTGTGATAGGATAAAGATATCCCCTACTATCACACCTCATGAGAGGACTCCCCGTCTTGAAATCCTTCACAGAGAAACCAAATGAATCAAATTTAATAGAAACAGAATTGTCAATAGTGAATTTACGGACATAGACTAAGTTTTTAATCAATTTGGGGGCGTGTAGGGTGTTTTTCATGATAAGAGGAGGATGAGGGGGAGATAATGTTTTATGACCATAACCACGAATTGGAATAGAACTACCATTACCAATAATTATACTGCGAGGGTTGCTCAAATTGGAATAAGACGAGAGCGTACCTGAATCGTATGTCATGTGGGTAGTGGCACCGGTGTCCATATACCAATTTGGGTTTGGAGGATTTAAACCAAGCGTGTGTATTGCGGCTTCGATGTCGGTAGTCGTGGGTGCAGCTGCGTGATGGGCTTGCGGGGGCCGAGGCCCAAGCACCCCTGCTTGCGGTCTCGGCCCGGCTGGCGGCGATCGTAGGTGGACCGAGCCGGGTGGGCCCGGATTGTTCTTGGGCCGTCCACTGCCAGTCGGGCTGAAAGTTGCTGGGCTGAAACTGCCGTTGGGAGGAAAACTGGCTGGGCCCAAACTGCTATTGTGGGGCCTACTGCCACTGCATAGGGCCCCACTATGGGCCCCAGAACTGCTGCTGCTGACCACCGCGAGGACCCCCACCGCCACCACCATTCTACCGGCTGCTGCCGCGGTTCTTGCCATTATTTTTCTTATTTTCACCCTTTTTGCCGCCACCGTTGTTGCGGTTTTGGCCCGAGTTGTTGGAACCGGTTGGATATACCGTGGACTCGGTCATCATGACTACGGGACTAGTACCGGTAGCCGCTCATTTTGCCATGCCTGCTTCTTATAGTGTAAGCGATAGAACGAGCCTGATAAAATTGCGGAAGAGGATTGCTTTGCCGAAGAAGCGTTCCAACACTATTATAGGCCTCGGAGAGGCCGAAAACCATTTGGAGGACCAAACGATCGTTCGAAACCGACGCACCAACGTTGCGAAGTTGGTCTGCCAATTCGTTTAACCTTTTGCAATAAGCCGAAACATTAGGGAAATCTTCCATATTGACATGGGAGAAATCCTGCTCAAGGGTAACAACAGCTCTAGAATTTTTATTATCTTGGAATATATCACGCAGTCTATCCCAAGTCGCCTGTGCCGTAGCATCAGGCTCAATAATTATTTGCAAAAGATCGGTAGATATGGTGGAATATATCCACTGAAGGACGGTAGCATCAAGGGTTGTCCACAACTTAGGATCATCCTCGCGTTTTGGCACCTCCGTATCCTCAGGAACTGCGGGGATTATGTGATGGATGACTTGATGCGATCGTGCGTGAATTTTGAACAGTTCGGCCCACGTCGCATATTGAACGTTTTCTATTTCAAGAACAAGAGGGATGTTATTCTTGATGTTAGAAACTGTAAGGGCATAATGAAACATGTTTCGGGATGTAGACATATTGATAGAACAATATGTGATTGAGGGATTCGGGAGAATTTTTTTGGAAGAAGGGGGTTCTCGTCGGCACAAAACCCGAGAGCAAGGTCTCGGATTATGCTAGGGATTCGACGGGAAAAAAAAGTTGGAGAATTTGGGAGAGAAAATAAACCTACACTCTTGATACCATGAAAGAAATAATCCCTTGATTATTTTCATTAATTGAAAGACTATTTATACAAGTTACATATTTCCATAATAGGAGAATCCTATTTCTATTCTACTCCTAAAACCTTATTCTATTTGGATACTAACTATACATTTATGGTAATACAATTATTATGGTAAGTGTACAATACTAATTACATTACAACATTACCTAAATTAGGAGACTAAATATTACCTAAATATATACTCTATATACGGTAATTATGAGGGAGAATCCGAGAGCAATATACACAATATACACATGTATATTGTGTGTATATTTAACACTTTCATTGATGGCACAACTCTTATTTGTCATATTTTTTATTCTTTTTCTCATATTTTTGGTCCATCTCGTCAAAATATATTCCTCAGGAATTGCAATGCGCACATAAGATAATCATATATTCAAACATTTTGCAAGTGCATGCCACATTTAAAGTTGCGAGATTTAACTCAACAAACCAACTCTTGTTTGAATTATTCATTCTCACTTCATATTTAGACTTCACCATCACAACATATTTGTGTCTCAACAAAACATGTGCCGGTTCCTTTCAGAAACTCTTTCTCAATTATATTATAAATCTTATGAGTGTAGATTGTAGAAATCTGAGTTAAAATTGGACTAGCTTTAGGCTTACCCTGTTTACAATTGAAGTCTTCATGTTCTTCGCTCAACTGCCACATAGTCACTACATTTTTCTCATAATTAGTCACAAAAATATGTAAATAAGTGCTTAAATTTCCAACCCCATTTAGTACATGATTAGTGCTTTCACTTCGAAACGTCGCTTTCAACCCAACACTAGACACATCATTATTAAAAGTTGTAGACCACATGTGTCGAATATTGTAAAGATTATTTAACCATCCACGCTCTTCTACATTGTGAGTTGTAAGCATCATCTTCCAAGTTTCTTCAAATTCAATAATAGAAGACATGCATTTGTTAAAAAGTTTTTTAAAAAAACTTTATCATTCTTGAGTGAACCCAAATGAGATGGGGCATTCTGAGCTATGTGCCACTACACAATCTATGTCTGGTGCCCCGCATCACTTCTCTTATAGCAATCGCCATTGCTTGAGCTTGGTTAGTTATAATAGTTTGTGGGACAATATCTCCCATTGACCTTAAAAATGTCGAGAATAACCATTTGAAAGATTCTGCTGACTCATCAGATAAGCACAACCAAAAATTATATTCTGCCAATGAGGATTTATTCCAATAAATGATGCACAAATCATACAGTACTTGTTTGTTCGATATGTAGTATCAAAAGACACAACATCACCAAAAAAGTCATAGTCAACTCTAGATCAATCATCTCTCAAAAAAAAAAGTTAGCTTTACGCCGTTCAGAATTAAGTTGAACTTCCCAATAAAATAGCGTCTCACTTGATTGTCTATTATTAAATTCGTTGACAACACTTTGAGCATCCCCAACTTCAACCTTTGATTTCGTTAATTGATGTATAAAATTAAAATAATCTTTCTCCTCCAGCTTCTTCTTCCAAATAAAAATAAGCTGCAGTCGATTTTATACCAGTGTTAACCATATTTTCAATCACTAACCCTTTGGCTTTACTTATCAAACAAGCAGATCTTAACAAATTCTTTTTTTTTGGTGAAGTCATCTCATGATTATGCTCTTTAACAAATCTATCTACCATGAAAGGACTATTAGGAAATTGACGCTTAAAAATTATCATTGCAGGACACATTGATCGTGTGTCTATGTCGCTGCATGATGTCTTACTCAATTTTCTTTGCCTTTCATCTTTCTCCCCCATGCCTGTAACACACGAAATATTTTTCTCTAATCACCAAATTACCTTTAAAATAGTATTGTTTATCCTTCTGTACACTGAAATCTTTGGAGTGTGCATATTGACAATATACGTCATAGGCTTCTTCCTCGTCCTTAATAATTTGATCTTTCATTTTCTTTTCTAATTCCATTATGAAACTTTCCGAAAGTTTTTTTTTCTTTTTCTCCTCTTTAATTTTAGTATCTTCTAATAATTCTTCATGACTCTCAACATTATTTGTTTTCTCAAAAGTTGACATTCTGTTATTTCAAAAGAAGAAAGAAGTATTGTAACATGTATAATCATAATAAAAAAAAGAACAATATATGCATCTATAATCAAATTTCACTCAGCCTCATGTAATTAAGGCTGGGAATAAATTATCAATAACTGAATTGCCAAACTGAATCAGAAATTTTGGTAATTCGGTATTTGGTACGGTAATCGAGAGTAAAATTTTAAAATTATAGTATTTGGGTTCAGGATCGATACGAGACATTAGTACCGTTCGATATTCGGTATTGTCAAACAATTTTCTTATGATTCATTCTATATCTGTAGTAGGCTTCCCCTTTCGATTCACGGAATGTGATCTGGGACACGATGGGAGTTTGCGTGTCTCTAGATTAATGTCGGGTAATAGTGCAGTAAATTAAGTAGCACGAGCTGATGGATAAAAAATATACAGTAACTTTTCTTGTACCTTTATTATTTCTTTCCAATTAATATACGAGAATAACAGTAAACTTGACATTCTCAAATTTCAAACAACATTGAGAGTTTATTCTAATAATTTTACTGAATGTGACTTGAGCAGGACAATACTAAATAAAGGATGCATAGAGAATATTCGTAAGTTGTCTTTTTTATCAAAGCACACCTAAATTGTCTTCAACTTAATTAAATTCTTTTGATATGCATATGTACTTATATGAGTAAAAAATTAACTAACATGGTATATGTCGGTTTCTTTACGCCGTTGGATCTTAATCTGAACTTCCGGTTACGTGTGTGTAGTTTTGAATTTACACAAAAAATAAGAATAAATGGCAAGAAACTTGAGAATCAAGTCACACAACCTAGAAAAAGATTGTGTGCAGGGAATTAAAGAACGAAGAAGTTACGGCAGCCCTAATCTTCCTTCTACCGTTAGTTAATTAGCTAATAAAATATTTACTGCCTTTTTTATTTTTTTATTTAAAATAGACTCCTAATAAATTGTAATTTGCCTTTTATGGTTAACTTAACTACATTGGATATAAACACCCTAGGTAAGTTTTTACCCAAATTCTACCCTAGATTAGAGACACTTGTCATATGGTAAAATTAAAGGCTAAGATCTAATTGACTAAAACAAAGCCTTAACTATGGTTTAGATAATTAATATATCAAAACTAATTTCTCTCTCTTCCTACTTTTTTGTTTCCTGTTGCTGATTATTTCTCCCTTTTTTTTGTTCCTACGCATACCCCATTATTCAATTGGTGATATTTTTCATTTTTCTCAATTATGATGCTTACTAATTCACAGAATATTCACCCCATTATTCAATGAATCTACAGCTATATAAAGCATTCAAATGAGCCTTATAGAATGCAATAGAAATCGTTTTTTGAGTGTTCTAGCAGCAACTTGGCATTATACACCAACGGCGTAACAAGAGCCATAGTAGAGAACTACTGAGTTAATTGTATATTTCTGAAAAAGGGTATACAGATGCCTTTCGTTTTTTTAATCTGCATAGCAGAGTTGAATCGATAACTTATTACAGTCTATCTTTTAATTGCATTTTTTCTTTGGAACTTTCTCTTTAAAATTAGCTATTGCAGGGATTATGGCACTTCAATATTTTTATAACCACATGTCTTAATAATAAGAAAACTATAATTATCTTATTCACCTGTATTCTTATTAAATAAATGACAATTAAGGTACTATCATTATTTTTTTAATCAGAAGTCATCATACTCGGTCATCTTTTGCAAAGAAGTAGCAACATATAGAGTCATCTTGCTCCTGAAAAAATACATAATGCCTCCACATTTGAAGTGAGGAATAGACAGTAACGTAGTCTCAAATCTGCTTGAAATGCAAGAATTACAACAGCAACAATGTGGACAAGAAGTGCAGCAACAAAAGCCTTAAAAATAAGCAGCATCAAGGTCTAAACATAAACATACTGACTGTCGATTCCTTAAAATGAAACAACGAAAGCTAATAATACCTTCACAGCATCGAGAAGTAAAATAACGAACACAACAGTAACAGCCGAATAGAGCAGCCTGAACTTCAGAAACGTTGTTACAATAAGGAAGACAAGGATAATATGATTAAACAGATGTTTTGAAATCCTCTTTGTGGTTACAAAGTTATCACCACAATGCAATTTGTGCACTTTCATGATATTGGCGATCCACCTTGAAAGTACTTGTTTAAATCATGAAATGAAATATCCTGCAAGTAATAAATAAAATCATATATAGTTAATGAGTAATGCAAATAAAATAATTCATATGAGAAATATTACGTATAAAAATTATACTAACTCTTAGGAGTTGAGATAGACTTCCATGAGATGATACTTGAGAGTATTCTGAAGAATGCCATGGCGAAAAATCTCCTTCTCCCGATACCTATCATGTAAAGAGAAAAGTAGCTTTAACATAATAAAACACAAGAAATAAAATATAGTTGTTATGATATACCGTAGTCGTTGTGGAATCTGAGAATGGTGGACATGGTGCTTGAAGATCTACAAGGTGATCTACATGCTGGACAGTTTGCGATGGAGATGATCTACATGCATTCATGTGCTCAACCCTAGGATCATGCATAAACAAACACACCTGTTGTACGACATACGTAAAATCCGGTCTCGTGAAAGTAAGATACTGAAGAGCCCTTGCAAGACTGCGATAGTGGGTAGGATCCTCGTAAGGTGAGCCAGCCGCAACACCCAGCTTGGGTTTCGTATCAACTGGAGTGGAAGTAGACTTATACGAGGACATACCAGCCCGCTCAATTATCTCAGTGGCATACTTCAGTTGTGATAAGAATAACCCACCCGCATGACGAGTGACAGCAATTCCCAAGAAATAACTCAAGGGCCCTAAGTCTTTCATAGCAAACTCAGAATTGAGTAGTGTCATGATAGACTTGCGTAAATCATCGGAAGAAGCAGTCAAGATAATGTCATCCATATATAAGAGAATATAAGCCGGGGAAGTACCACGACGATATATGAACAGAGAATTATCAGACCTGCTGTGAGAAAACCCAATAGTAGATACATAGTCTGCAAATCGCTTATACCAAGCTCGTGGGGCCTGCTTGAGCACATACAATGACTTCTTCAATAAACATACATGATTAGGATATCTGGGGTCGCGAAAACCCAAAGGCTGATGCATGTAGACTGTCTCCTTAAGATCAATATGTAAGAAGGCGTTCTTCACATCTAGCTGATGAATGGGCCATGCCTTGGAAAGAGCCAGACGAGAATAGTGCGAATGGTAGCCGGTTTGACCATTGGGCTATATGTCTCACCACAATCCACTCCAACCTGTTGAGTTTTACCATCACCTACAAGACGAGCCTTATGTCTAACAAAAGAACCACCAGAATTATCTTTATGAGTAAAAATCCACATAGATCGAATATTATTAACACCAGAAGGACGGGGTATGTAACGTCCCGTAGTAATTAGAAGAAAAAATATATATTTAATATAAGGGAAGAATGCCTCTTTAATTCCCTTACAAATATCAACCAAATTTCCCTCCCTTTACACTAATCCTAATCACTTCCAAACCCCTCATGGAGTTCCGAAGAGGTTTAGTTGGAGTTTGAAAGTTCATTCGCGGTTACGAAGCAATAAATGTGAGTTCTCTCACTCAAAATTCTTAGTAAAATTCTTTTTTGAGTTATAATACATGTTAGAATATAATCCGGATGTTGAAAGAATGATCGTGAAGTTAATGCCAATAGATTAGCTAGTAACTAGTTCGGCTCATGAAATTACAAACTATTTTTCACTGAGTTATCCCTGTTAGAATTGGATGAAATTTTATAGGGTTATACATATCTACTTCACGGTCATATTGGGTCCAAGCGGGGATAAAACCGACATGCGGTTTGAGAGTTATCGCAGTTTAAATTTCTGCCTCGGATCAATCGAAATCCGGAAGGCAGAACGTATAACGGAAAAGCTGTACAAATTGGTAAGGAATCTGAAAGGTTGTGCTGAATAAAAGTTCTAGATTTCTCTGTTCTCGATAGTTTAAGACTTTACGGGGATTAATCCAAATTACGAATAAAAAAGTATGACTATTTTAAGATTGTGTCCCTTTTTATAAATGTATGGCGAGATAGTTTTCATAGAGTTGTATTTTTTTGTGAATTTGTACTAGTTACACTAAGTATTTTCATAGGAAAATTACGATAGTGATAGGTCCCAGTGTTACCCTCGACTCGGCGTAAGAAATACCTTATTTAGAGTTACAGTTTGAGAGTTATAACACTTACAAGTGGGAAGGGCGAAAAGTTGAAAGAAAGGAATATTATTTGAATCTTCTGAAATATGACAATATGTATATATATATATATGTGTGTGTGTGTGTGTGTGTGTGTGTGTGTGCGTGTGTGTGTATACGTTTATCCATACAGTCGAGATGATAGAAATCTTAGTAATGTAAATAGTTTTGCCATTCCTACGGGACTATAGCATTACACACGTGTTGCCTTCGGGACCAATTACTTATTGAGTCGCCTTCGGGGCTATATACAGTTGCGTGCTTGCCTTCGGGGCTATTCAGGTACACTTACTTTCGGGACTATTTAAATACACTTGCCTTCGGGGCTATTCAGGTACACTTGCTTTCGGGGCTATTCAAATACACTTAGCTTCGGGGCTATAATTGAAATGCATTGGACAAGGTTACACGCACTGTAACAAATATAAAATATGTTAAATGGGATAAAGCAGGTGTACTGGTTAACTAAGTATTCCCTTGGACGAGTTGGGAGGAGATTTTGGGTGTGAATATTTATTGGCTTGTACACTGAAAGTGTTGAAATCTATTTTCATGACATGCTTATTATGTTCATAATATGATTGTACATAGAATATTGCAAGGTTACATTGAATTATTTGGCGAGGTTCTCACTCAGCCCTGGATGGTAGGGCTTACTCTTTTATCTAACATGTTTCAGGTAAGCGCGATAAAGGGAAAACTCCACAACAGGGCTAGCGATCGTCCCGCAGCCTCATTGTTCCACCAATCCATTGCCTCAGATTTGGTGAATGTATTCTTGATTAAGTAGGTTTGATGAACCAGGTTTCTTATCTCGGGGAATGCCCCACATGAGATTGTTTCCTTTTAAATTTCGAATTTCTTATTCTATATATGAAATTTCCATTGAGTCTAGATAGAAGTTGTGGTTGCGCGAGTATGAGCTCGCGTTTTCACAAAAAGTACATGGTTACATTATTTCCGCACCTAGATACATGTTTAATTCAGGAAGAAAAAAAGGTTATTAGTTCATCTGGGA
This sequence comes from Anisodus tanguticus, assembly GCA_034509755.1. Taxonomy (NCBI): domain Eukaryota; kingdom Viridiplantae; phylum Streptophyta; class Magnoliopsida; order Solanales; family Solanaceae; genus Anisodus; species Anisodus tanguticus. The sequence continues at coordinate 32,976,605 of CM067548.1, forward strand.
AGGGATAGTTGCCCAAGTGCCATCATCTCCCTAAGGGAAGACTTGAGAAAAGTCGGAGCGTGACAAGTTGGTATCAGAGCTAAACCAGGTTAGGAGATTCTAAGAAATTTGTTTGAGTTGGGTGTTTGAATGGTTACTTATTGCGACGATGTTCGTACCACCTTAGTAATAAGTGAACGGAATAACATCCTAAACAGTTTCACTTCCTTCATACTCTTCTCGTGCCTATCTTGAGTCTTTTCAAAGACTTGGTTCTCGTACTACCTCCTTCAAAAGATTATGGAAGGGGATTGTTTAATGATAAACTAACTAACAATTATTTTTGTAGATATGGTTACAATACGAGTTCCAACAAAAAGGGAAGTTCTCATAAAAATGAAAAGGATAATGCGAGCTCAGGAGGAGTTCATGGACCGTAGAATGGACCCAGGAGACGATTTTGGCACATATATGTATAACACAATCGCACGTTGTATGGATTTGTTTAGGGCTAGACGGCAGAAGCATTTATTTGACCCGACCTTTTTCGATTATTCGATTGGAGTCATACTACAGATAATAGTCAACTCCATCCCGGGAGATTTCCACTCCTCGTTTAGAAGAGCAAAGATGCTATGTGGAGATAGTAAAGAATGCTCCTTGCTCAAATTTCTACGTCAAGTGAAGAAAGTCTGGAAGATGAAGGAAAGAATTGACGATAGGGAAATCAGGGAAACCATTCCCGATAGGGTCAGGGAGGTCAAAAGTCCAACAATCCTAATCGTTAGAAGTGAATGGCAGAGTAACAATATCATACATAATATTACTTGATATGGTAGACTTTGACATTATCTTGAGTATGGATTGGCTGTCACCATGTTATGCCACGTTGGATTGTCGGCAAAAGGTTGTAAAATTATCTTTCCCGAGGAACCAAAAGTTTTTATAAAGGGTAGGATTGGAACACCCTCGGGTCGGCTTATTTCCCACCTTAGGGCTCAAAATTTACTAAGGAGTCACGAAGTGTAATACTCTTACCTAGATAATATAGTAAATACCCAAAAAGAGTCCTTAAAGATACATACTGTCCCTATTGTTCGCAATTTTCTGGAGGTTTTCCCTGAGGATCTTCCAGGCCTTCCTCCGGACAGGGAAGTGGAGTTCGCCATAGAGTTAATTCTGGGTACAAGACCTATCTCCATTCCTCCATATCGAATGGCCCCAGCTGAATTGAGAGAGTTAAAAGAACAATTGAAAGATCTGGATAAAGGCCTAGTGTTTCCCCCTAGGGTGCACTAGTCCTTTTTGTGAAGAAGAATGACGGTTCGCTCCGAATGTGCATCGATTATCGATAACTCAATAAGGTCATGATCAAGAACCGGTACCCATTACCAAGAATCGATGATCCTTATGACCAACTTTAGGAAGCCAACTATTTTTCCAAAATTGACCTCCGTTCGGGATATTATCAGCTGAAAATAAATTCGGATGATATATTCAAAATAGCCTTTTGAACCCGATATGGCCATTATGAGTTCTTGGTCATGCCTTTCGGGTTAACCAATTCCCCAACAACTTTTATGGATCTTATGAACAAAATCTTCAAACCATTCTTAGATTTGTTCGTGATTGTATTCATCGATGATATTCTAATTTATAGCAAGAGTGCCGAGGAACATGAAGAGCATCTAAGGGTAGTGCTTTACATCTTAAGACATGAGAAACTGTATGCTAAATTTTCAAAGTGTGAATTTTGGTTGGAAAAGGTAGCTTTCTTGGGCCACGTTGTGTTGAGGGATGGAGTTATGGTATACCCCCAAAAGATAAAAGCAGTGAAGAGTTGGCCAAGGCCTACCACTCCGACAGAAATCATGAGTTTTTTGGGTTTGGCTGGGTATTATAGAAGATTTGTAGTAGGTTTATCTAGTCTCGTTGCTCCCTTGACCCGATTGACTCAGAAGTCGGTTAAGTACCAGTGGTCAGAGGTGTGCGAGGCAAGTGTTCAGAAACTGAAGGAGCTATTGACTATTGCGCCAGTCCTAACCTTACCATCGGGAAAAAAAGGGTTCACAGTCTATTATGATGCCTCTAAAGTTGGATTAGGATGTGTCTTGATGCAACTTGGAAAAGTTATTACGTATGCATCTCGACAATTGAAGATACATGAGAATAATTATCCAACTAATGACTTGGAACTTGCAGCGGTAGTGTTCGACTTACGAATATGGAGACACTATTTGTATGGGGTGCATGTAGATATATTTACAGATCACAAAAGTTTATAGTACATAACCACGCAAAAGGATATGAACCTCCGACAACAGTGATGGTTAGAATTGCTTAAGGATTATGACCTTGGCATTCTTTACAATCCTGGAAAAGTTGACGTGGTGGCCGACGCATTAAGTAGGAGATCAATGGGCAGCTTGGTCCACTTGACAATACAAAAGATAGGTATTATAAGTGAGGTACAAAAATTGGGAAACCTCGGGGTTAGTTTAACTGAGGTCGGTGAAGGCAGGGTGGCGGTGCATGATACCTCTCATTCTGCCTTAGTTTCGAAAATAAAGAAAGTCAGTTTGAGGATACGAAGTTTGTTAGATTTCAGAAGAGGATCCAACGGGGAAAAACTTCACATTTTACGTTAGGAGACAATGATGGTACCCTTCGGTATAAGGGTAGGTTATGTGTTCCTAAGGTAAGAGACCTAAGAAAGAAGATCTTGGATGAGGGTCACAACACCAGGTATTCCATTCATCCAGGATCAACGAAGATGTATCAGGATCTCAAGGCAAATTACTGGTGAGATGGAATGAAGAGGGATGTTGCAGAGTTTGTCGAAAGACGTCTTAAGTGTCAACAAGTAAAAGCCGAACATCAAAAACCCGACGGACTACTTCCGGACATTGGTGTCCCCATGTGGAAATGGGAGGCAATTCATATGGATTTTGTGACTGGTCTACCAAAAACTCGTGAAGGTTACGATTATATCTGGGTGATTGTAGATCGACTTACAAAGTCAGCCCATTCCCTACTGGTCAAGACTACATACCGGGCGCCGCAATATGCACATATTTATTTGTAGGAAATAGTGAGGTTACACGGAATTCCACTACAAATTATTTTGGATAGGGGTTCCCAGTTCACTTCACACTTTTGACAAAGTTTTCAGCAGGGCCTCGGGACAAAAGTTAAGCTGAGCACGACTTTCCACCCACAAACAGATGGACTGACTGAACGAACAATTCAAACATTGGAGAACATGTTGCGGTCTTGTGTGTTGTACTTTCGGGGCAACTGGTTGGACTACCTATGTTTAATTGAGTTCGCATACAACAACAATTTCCATTCGAGCATACAAGTGGCTCCGTTCGAAGCATTGTATGGGCAAAATTGTAGATCTCTACTTGTATGGTTCGAAGTGAGTGAGACGCAACTGTTCGGACCCGAAGTCATCCAAGAAAGAAATGACAAACTGCAGATAATTCAGGAGCGAATCAAAACAACTCATAGCCGCCATAAGTCCTACGCGGACCATCGCAAAAGAGATCTCGAATTCCAAGTAGGGGAGAAAGTATTTTTAAAAGTCTCTCCAATGAAAGGAGTGATGCATTTTGGTAAGAAAGGAAAGTTGAGCCCAAGGTTTGTTGGACCATATGAAATCTTACAAAAAGTGGGGAATGCGGCTTACGAACTAGCCTTCCACAAGGATTAGAAGTGGTGCAATGTGACAATGTTACAAAAATATTTGCACGATCCAAGCCACGTCATCTGACCCCAAGAGATAGTCTTGAACGAAGAGCTCCAATACGAAGAAATTCCGGTAGAGATACTGGATAAACAGGTTAAGCACCTTAGGAATAAGATATTGCTTCCGTGAAGGTCCTATGGAGAAATCACTCAGCAAAAGAATCAACCTGGGAAGCCGAAGACACGATGAAAGTCAAATATTGATTCCTCTTTAAGTAAGGTAATGAAAATGGGTTAAGTTGTGTTTCATGTGTGTGAAATTTGCGTATCTATGTGTATGTGCTACGACATTATTCACATTCGAGGACGAATGTTGTTTAAGGAGGGGAGGATGTAACGCCCCCTAGTAATTAGAAGGAAAAAAAATTGATATAAGGGAAGACTGCACGTTTAATTCCCTTAAAAATCTCAACCAAATTTCCCCCCCTTTACACTAATCCTAATCACTTCCAAACCCCTCATCCCTTAAGACTCATAACCAAAGTTTATCAACTACTTTCCCACTCCTACACAAACAACACAACACGTTATATGCAAAAATTCTAGCGGAACAGAAGAGAACACAGAGGGAAAAAAACCCAGAAATTTCAGATAACAAAAAAATTAACTTTAGCAATTAAGGAGTTCCGAAAAGATTAGTTGGAGTTTGAAAGTTCATTCGCGGTTAAGAAGTAATAAAGGTAAGTTCTCTCACTCAAATTCTTAGTAAAATCTCTTGTTTTGAGTTACAATACATGTTAGAATATAATCCGGATGTTGAAAGAATGATCGTGAAGTTATTGCTAATAGATTAGCTAGTAACTAGTTTGGCTCGTGAAATTACAAACTATTTTTCTCTGAGTTATCCTTGTTAGAATTGGACGAAATTTTGTAGGGTTATACATATATACTTCAAGGTCATATTGGATCGAAGAGGGGATAAAAACGACATGCGGTTTGAGAGTTATCGCAGTTTAAATTTCTGCCTCGGATCAATTGAAATCCGGAAGGCAGAACGTATAACGGAAAAACTGTACAAATAGGTAAGGAATCTAAAAGTTGTGCTGAATAAAAGTTCTATATTTCTCTGTTCTCGACAGTTTGAGACTTTACGGGGATTAATACGAATTATGAATAAAAAGTTATGATTGTTTTAAGATTGTCCTTTTTTATAAAAGTCTGGCGAGACAGTTTTCATAGGTTTGTATATTTTGTGAATTTGTACTAGTTACACTAAGTATTTTCAGAGAAAACTTGGGATAGTGATAGGTCCCTGTGTTATCCTTGACTCGGCGTAAGAAATACCTTATTTGGAATTACGGTTTGAGAGTTATAACCCTTACAAGTGGGAAGGGCGAAAAGTTGAAAGAAAGGAATATTATTTGAATCTTCTGAAAAATGACAATATATATATATATATATATATATATATATATATATATGTGTGTGTGTGTGTGTGTGTGTGTGTGTGTGTGTGTGTGTGTGTGTGTGTGTGTGTGTGTGTGTGTGTGTGTGTGTGTTTAAGTTTATCCATACAATCGAGATGATAGAAATCTTGGTAATGTAAATAGTTTTGCCATTCCTACGGGATTGTAGCATTACACACGTGTTGCCTTCGGGACTAATTACTTATTGAGTCGCCTTCGGGGCTATATACAGTTGCGTGCTTGCCTTCAAGACTATTCAGGTACACTTGCCTTCGGAGCTATTCAAATACACTTGCCTTCGGGGTTATAATTGAAATACATTGGACCGGGTTACATACACTGCAATAAATATAAAATATGTTATTTGGAATAAAGCAGGTGTACTGGTTAACTAAGTATTCCCTTGGACGAGTTGGGAGGAGATTTTGGGTGTGAATATTTATTGGCTTGTACACTGAAAGTGCTGAAATCTATTTTCATGACATGCTTATTATGTTCACAATATGATTGTACATAGAATATTGTGAGGTTACTTTGAATTGTTAGGCGAGGTTCTCACTCAGCCCCAAATTGTAGGGCTGACTCTTTTATTTAACATGTTTCAGGTAAGCACGATAAAGGGAAAACTCTGCAATAGGGCTAGCGATCGTCCCGCAACCTCATTGTTCCACCAATCCATTGCTTCGGATTTGGTGAATGTCATTCTTGATTAAGTAGGTTCGATGAACCAGGTTTCGTTATTTCGGAGAATGCCCCACATGAGATTGTTTCCTTTTAAATTTCAAATTTCTTATTCTATATATGAAATTTCCATTGGGTCTAGATAGAAGTTGTGGTTGTGCGAGTATGGGCTTGCATTTTCACAAAAAGTACATGGTTACATTCTTTTCGCACCTAGATACATGTTTATATCAGGAAGAAAAGAGGTTAATGGTTCGCCTGGGAATGGATAGTTGCTCATGTGCCATCATCGCCCTAAGGGAAGACTTAAGAAAAGTCGGGGCGTGACAGGGTACCAACTCTCACGTCTTATTTTCAATAAGAGCATCATATTCGTCGTTCATAGCCAATTTCCAATTCTGGTCATTTAGTGCAGACACAGGGTTACGGGGTAGTGGGGATTTAAGAACATAAGAATTAAGATTAAAATGTCTTTTTGGTTTAAACATATCCCGTTGACTACGAGTAGCAGACCTGTGTGTCGATGGAGAATTGAGTGGATTTTGGGAAAAAATCGGAGGGGGTGATGGACTGGCCAGCAGGCAATGGGCCTGTTGGTCCAAAATTGGAAACCGGAGGATAGACTGAAGAAGAAACTAGGCCAGAAGTTGTCTCGGTAGTGGGCTGGGCAAGCGGCCCACTAGCAGAAACTGGGGCCGAAACAATTGGTGTTGGCGGGCTAGCAGGCAGTGGGCCTGCTGGCGTTCCGGGGTACTGGATTGGTCCATTAAGTAGTGCATAATGTACGGTGAGACTTTGTCATCTAAAAAATTATATGAACCAGGCACGGGACTATCACTTTAGAAAACGGAAATTGAGTTTCTTCAAAAATAACATGGCGACTAATTATAATTTTATTAGATGATAAATCAAAACATTTGTAACCACGATGATTAGATGGATAACCAAAAAACACACAAGCGATAGAACGGGCTTGAAGTTTGTTAATTGTAGTTGACGAAAATGTGAATACGAAGGAGTCTTATTATAAAAGATTTTAAGAGGGGATGAATATGCCAACCCTTTGGTAGGAAGTATGTTAAGGAGATAAGTAGCCATTTGTAGAGCATGATGCCAAAAGGAAGGGGGTACGGAAGCATGGACGAATAAAGTTCGGACTATATTATTAATGGTATGATTTTTTCGTTCGGCTTTCCCATTTTGTGAAGATGTATGAGGAAAAGAGAAATGAAAAACTATGTCATTAGCATCACAAAAATCCCGAAGCAACTCATTATCATATTCTCTGCCATTATCACATTGAATATTTTTTATTTCCCGTTCGAATTGGGTACAGATGAATGCTCTAAATTTTAATAATATGGAAAAAACTTGAGTTTTTTTTGCTAACGGAAAGGTCCATAAAAAGTAGAATAATCATCCAAAAATAGAACATAATAACGATGGCCCACGAAACTTAGAACGGGAGAAGTCCATAAATCGCTATGAATAATATCAAAAGGCATCAAAGTACGAGAAGTAGAGGCAACAAATGGTAATCTAACATGTTTTTCTAAAGGACAAGAATGACAAATTTGAGTACTACGCGTACCCTTACAAGAAATAAAATTGTTTTTATGCAAGGAAGAAACAATTGATGACCCAAGGTGATCCAAACGTGCATGCCACAGGGAAGGAACTAGAGCTGCAAATGTCGATGGCATGGCTTGACTCGAGAAATTGGTGGCGGGCGTGATTGGATAAAGATCTCCCCTACTATTGCATCTCATGAGAGGTATCCCCTTTTTGAAATCCTTCACAGAAAATCCAAATGGATCAAAATTAATAGAAACCCAATTATCAGTGGTGAATTTACGGACAGACACCAAATTTTTAATTAAGTTAGGGGCATAAAGGGTATTTTTCAAGACAAGAGGTGGTGGATGGGGGGAGACAAAGTTTTATGACCGGAACCACAAATTGGAATTGAGTTGCCATTACCAACAATAATGCCACGATTTTTGCTCAAATTGAAATAAGACGAGAGAGTACCTTGGTCGGACGTCATGTGAGAAGTGACGCAGGTGTCCATGTACCAATTTGCATCTGGAGGATTTAATCCAAGTGTATGCATGGCGGCCTCAATATCGGTGGGTGTCTGGAAGAAATAGTGGTAAGCGTACAATTAATGAATGAGTATATATACAATTTACAATTTCCATAATATGGAAAATACTATTCTCATTCTACTCCCAAAACCCTATTCTATTTGTACAAGAATTCTACAATTATGGTAAGTGTACAATGCTAATTAAACACAACAATATACTACCAAATTTACCGTGATATACACGGTCTACTTATTTCCTTATATGACTTGTGTTTCCGTGATATACACGGTATACACATGACAGTGCATATACCGTGTATATCACGGGTATATTTATTAGAAATGATTTACAACCATATAAATATTCATAACTCATTTTAGACCACAATTTTTTTTTAAAAATCTTTCATTCTTAAACTCTGTGTCTAATTAACCTATATCACATGAATTTGAATGGAGGAAGTAGAAAATATACACTGTACTCATAAATAGACAAAATGAGTCGCTAAAATAAAATTGTATACCACTAGACTTATTCAAACTAAACCAACTCCATGCAGTTGATGAACGGTCAACTTTGTTAGTTCAACTTATGTCTCGTTGGCTCACTTTAATTTTCTCCATTTTTCTCATTGGCTAACTTTACCTTTTTTTTTAAAATGGGAGAGTTACTGGCGATGCAACTTTTTTTCTACAGGAAAAGTCAGAATGATCGTTACATGATGCCAAGTTAGAAATTTTATATTGAAGATGTGGAATTTTATTAATAACCTAAACCCCATTGTTAGGCGTTGATCAAGTTTAGATTCTTACGGTGTATAAATTTAGGAAGGGTCTTGGAAATATCGATTAAACTTTTGTCGTTCATTAAAAAACTCTACAATAGACAAAATTGTCATTTACTTTTTTCCAAATATTTAGAATTCCAGATCATTAAAATTTTATTCATTTAATTATTTTCCTTATATTTAGGATTACGAAATCAACTATAATTTTGGTTAAAAGAGAAAAGGAAGGTGAATTGGGTTGAAGGTATGACTGTTTTGATTTACATTTTTTTTGGTATTTATATTTCGAATTGATCTCAGGTTTTGTGTTTTCTATTGCTAGCCCACGTAATGTGCGGTTTGAAGGTATGATTATTTTATTTTAATTCTTTTTTGGTATTTATAGTTTTAATTGATCTCTATATATAAGGTTTTGTGTTTTCTATTGCTAGCCCACGTATTATGCGGATGTGTGAGCAAATCGTTGTAATGCAAATTGCAGGTAAGAATTTAGCTAAGCATTGAGTATTTTGGTTATGTAGTTTAAGATCGGTTCGCATGGAATATTTAGTGCATAAATTTATCTCAAGAACCGGTTCTATAGTTTAAGATTTGTTCATTCTTCTTTTACTGTAAGGATTTATAGGTAATTATTGAATTTCATTTTTCCTTAATTGTTTTTGGTTAGTTACGTTCACTTTCTACTCTATTTAATTTTATTTAGGGCTATTAATATGTATTATAACAAGTTTTGTTGCAAATATACCATGACTCAACAATCATATTGTTGCGGCTCATAATTAGGGATGCACCAAGAAGCTGTGAAGGTTCAGAATACACATGTATTATGGACATTGTCAGTGTATAGTGAATCTACTCTTATTAGTATTATTTAACTGTGTCCAACTGGGAGGGGAGGGTCCCGGCGGGATGGGGAAGGGTGAGACTCGGGTTCTGACGGGCCGGGATAAACGGGACGGTGGGAGGTCTCATCCCGTCCCACATCCCGCCGGAACGGGGTCGGGTTGGGACTCAAATTTTTTTCCCACTTAATTTTAAAAAATAATATATACAAACACTTTAATAATTGAACAAGATAGTGTAATAAAAACATTTCAAGATTGTTTTTGTGCTTCTTATATTATTTAATAGAAATATGATTTTTTTGTAATACAATTTCAAATTGCAACTTTGTGGTATTGTTTAAAAGTTGCAAATGACATAGTAAAATTGCAATTAAAAAAATTACATATTCAACCATACTCTTTCGAATTTCCTCACAATGTCTTGAGGATCTTCTGTTGGAATTAAAATTTGTTTGTCAAATTCTTCAACGTCGCTTCCTTCTCCCTCGGACAAGATTTCATTGTAGTTGTAGTCTTCTTCTTCGTTGGTCTCCGGTTGGCCGCACTTTCTACGCTCCGCACGAATTCAGTCTCTGAATAGAACTGCAATCTCCAATGTGTCTCCCGCCAATGAATGCCTGTGCTCTCCAATTTGAAATCTTCCCGCGGAAAAGGCGCTTTCAAATGTTGTTGATGACGCTTGAATGTTTAACACATCTCGAGCCATCTTTGTTAGCGTCAGAAATGTCTTCTCATTCTCTCTCTAGTATTTCAGCAAGTCTTCTTGTCCATCATCATTGGCAATTAATTCGTACGGTACAATACCCTGCAAAACATAAGCATCAAATTCGCTAACTTGTGAAGAAGTTGAACTACACATTTTATTTCTAAGGCCTTGAATACTAGCAGCAGAAACGGCATGTTTTTTATAAGGTTGCAGCAAAGTAGTAGAAGATGGTACAGAAGCCGACCGATTATTTGCACTTTCTTGTTGGAAATACGTATATATGTTTTTGCATTCGGTGTGTATGCTAGACGTAACTACTTTTTTAGTTGGTGTGTCAGTTGGTTCTTCAGTTAGGTCTATTGGAAGTACTTCTACACAATCATAAATCGTTTCTACAAGTGTTTTACAACCCTCTACTTTAATAGTTGGATTTAAAACAACACCAACAATATAAATAGTGGAGATAGAAAAAAAATATTTTTTAAATTTTTTAAATATTTTTTCAATAGTTGCCTTATAAGTTGGTTTTTGCATATATTCATTAAGTAACAAAAATATTAGAGCTATATAAAATAACATATTTGAAATAGTAGGATAATAAATACAGGAAAATTATCTAGTAGCTTGATAAAATTTCTCAAAAAATCCATTAAGTTCTAAAAATTTATCCCAATCATTATCTACAAGCATATCCCTTGGATTTTTATTGTGGGCGTTAAATAATAAAGTAATAGATTATCTATAATCATAAGCAACAAGTAGTTGCTCATACAGAGAATTCCACCTAGTCGAAACTTCTTCTGGATTTTTTTTATATGATAATCAACAACCATGACATATTTTTTTATAATCTTTGCGTCTTTGTATTTTTTTACCTTTAAAAATAAATGCTATCATTTACAACTAAGTTATAAATATGACACGCACAGTGGGGGATAAATATGACCCCGGCAATTTATTTTTACTTTGGGGGATCGAGCCGGGCCGGGTAGCGGGTCGGGATCGGGCCGTCCCGGCCCACTGGACAATTGGCAGCCGATGGCCTCTGCCTATGACCCTGCTCGACTATCTGGTGACGCTGTCTAGAGTGGGACACCATTCCAGCAGTCCCAATCGGTACCCAATCCATACCATCCAGGAAGCGCAAACTTTCCAAGGACGGCTGATGTCTGGGGAGAGCAGACATGGAGCACTGTTCCACCTTATCCTCAGGCTCCGCCGGCTGTTCCAGGAACTCATGTTGCAGGCTTTGGTAGCTATGCCCAACAACAACAATGGGGATATACCCCACCTATTGGTAATGGCCAACAGAATACCTATAACTTTCAAAACCCTATTCAACAAGGTACAAAATGGAGGCCTCCAGTTCAGAACGTCTACCAACCGATTCCGGCTGAGAATCGGCAGGGGACTTCATAGCTGATAAACCCTGAAACTATTGCGAATACCATGAAGAGGTACTTTGGCATCCAACTGAAACCCTTGGACATGCCTGTCTACAGGAAGCCATACCCCGATTTGGTAGATCGGATAGCACCATTGCCAAGAGGCTTCAAAACGCCTGATTTTGCCACCTTCTTGGGTGATGACGGCAAATCTACCATTGAGCACATCGGCAGATTTACCGCTCAATGTAGCGAGGTTGGCCAGAATGAGTATCACAAGCTGCAGTTGTTCCCCATTTCTCTTACCAGAACAACATTTGCCTGGTACTCATCCTTGACCCCCTACTCCGTACAGAGCTGGGCTGACATGGAGCATTGTTTCCATGATAGATTTTATTGGCCCTAAAACCTCAGGTCACTGTTACGGATTTGATGAATCTCAAGCTACAAGTCGATGAGTCGGCTACCGATTATATCGAGAGATTCAAAAGGAAGGTTGGGAAATGCACTGTACACTTCCCTGAATCGGAATGCGCCCACATGATAATCAACAACATGCATCCTCAGCTAAAAGAGAAATTAGTGGGACAATCCTGCTCTGACTTAAGACAGTTAGCCAAGAAGGCTAGCCAAATAGAGCAGTATATCCAGGAGAAGGAGAAAAAAAAGAGCTAACCGGAACCGAGGCTCCCATTTGGTATCCATTATTGAGGCAGATGAGTCTGACTCAGAGTCAGCCGATTACACGGCAGACGCAATGGTATCCAAGATTGTCAGGAGTAAGGTTTATTCTTGCACAGCTTTGAAAGCTACATAAGGCAATGAGAAGAGTTCAATTGATGACAGGGTCAGTTACTCGTTTGACATTACAAAGGCAGATCAGATCTTTGATCATCTACTTAAAGATAAACAAATTCGGCTTCTTGATGGCCATATGATTCCGCCTGCCGAAGAACTCAAGGATAAGAAGTACTGTAAATAACATAACTCATATAGCCACGCTACTTCTAATTGTGTGGTCTTCAGGAAGGCGATTCAAAAGGGCATCAAGTAGGGGAGGTTCAAGCTAACCAATAAAAGCATAGCCTAAATGTCTATTGATATTGACTCATTTCCCACAGTGCCGATATCTATGGTGTCCTTTGCTAAGCCAGATCACTCAAAGAATGTCAAGGGGAAACGACCGATGAAAACTATATGGGTCCCAAAGAAGCTTGATGGGAAGGAGGAGGCCACAATGACCTCTATATTTGATCGGCTAGGCAGCCTACGTGGCATATATGAGGACACGGACAAGCAACCAACTGGAAACAATTTTCGTGGCCGCCCTTATAAACCAGAGCACATTGATCGGAAACCTCACAAACAGTACCCGATATTCAAAAGGGACCCAGTAGACCCCAAGTGCAGGCTTGGGGGGAAATCATGGCAACCAGTCGATGAGAAGCCGAGCGTGCCCCAGTTAAACGAGGAACCACTCCCCATAGCTAAACAGAGGGTGGCTGAGTTCAACATAAAAGATTGTGTTTCTTCCTTGCGTATCACAGTGAGGGATAAAGGTCAGCTGAGACCCCGAATGATGATTAAGCCAACCGCCAATATAGAGGAAGGAAGGTGGTTCATCAATCAGGCTTATGGGAAAATAGAGGCACCACCGAGTGTCGTATCCATAACTAAAAAAAAAGGATGGAGTGTGCCAAAGCCTTGCGCAAGATGAAGCAAACATTGCACATGATATCCATCGCTAAAGCGGCCAATAAGCAGGAAATTCCTGAGTTTGTCGTAGCTGAGGCTATCGAGCGGGCATTAGGCTCAATCTCTTCAGAGAGAGTGTTGCATGAAGAGGAAGCTGTAGACCAACCAAAGCTGAATATGCAGCCTAATGACAACCCGACAGAGGAACCCCGATGGGAGATTACTATCCAGAAGGAATCCCTAGCCGAGATAGTTCCACAAATCGCGCAGAGGATCCAAGCATTAGAACCTCAGCCGATTCCTATATGCCTCTAGGAGATGGAAGATATTAACTTCTCGTCAACCAAATTGGACGAGGTGGGAGACTCCAACCTTGATTTATTTAAGCATGATTTAGTCGATGAGATTTGGGCAGCTATTGAAATGGTCAGCCTGATTCCATGTGAGTTCTGGGCCGGCCGCTTTACGCTGGATAGCCTAGAAGGTGATGTGTGTGTGGAAGACACTAAATGGGAGACTATAACTGATACCACAGCTATGGATGCTTTGAGCAATGTATTTGGTGCACCTACGAAAGAGATAGTTAAACACCTCAAACCCCTCTATGTTAAGGCTTACATTAACGATAAAGCTATCAGCCGAGTGTTCGTCTACAATGGGGCTGTGATGAATGTTATGCCACTGCTTACTTTGAAAGGCCTCAACAAAACCAGGGAGGATTTCATCCCAACTAACATGAAAATAACTAGCTTTATAGGAGAGATCATTGTAGGTCCTAAAATGGTCAGATCTGCCTTCTTTGTAATAGATGGAAAACCATCCTACGCCATTCTGTCGGGTAGAGACTTGATTCACACCAGCTGATGCCTTCCTTCTACCATGCATCAAAAGCTTATTTTCTGGGAAGGAGACAAGATAGAGATTGTCCCAGCCGATGATAACCCATTTCAAGCAAGGGTTAAGAACTTGGATGTTGCCTTATATTCACCCTATGTGGATCCATAGCTTTCGCGGAGCAATACGAAGAAGGATCATGGGAATATTGCAATCTTACTACACAAGGTTTTGAAATAAAATTATTAGCCTAATTACGACTTACCTTAGAAGAGTTAGATGATTGAGGAGACCCAAATCATACGTGATTTGTGGCATCCGCTGACTGATCTATGTTCTGAAGCAAGGATAGCCGAGGCATTACAGGTATAGGACTACAATAGAGAAACAACACTGGCAGCCGATGACATTGAGTTGCCGATGGAACTTGAATCGCCCATAAGAAGGGCTATGCCTAGTTTTGAGTCCCATGATCCCTTGGAAGATATAAAATTGGGTACTGAGGAAGTCCTTCGGCTAACACATATTAGTGATTTGCTGAAGGAGGAGGATAAACAAAGCATAACGGTTCTTCTACTGCATTACAAGGACTGCTTCGCATGGGATTATCATGAGATGTCTGGGCTGACGCGTACTTTGGTAGAGCATAGATTGGCAATTAAGGAGGGTTTCAAACCTCATAAACAACCACCCAGAAGATATCACCCTCAGCTGATGCCTCAAATTAAAGCTGAGATTGAACGGCTGCTGAAGGCCGGGTTCATCAGAATGGCTAGGTATGTGGAATAGTTGGCAAACATTATGCCATTCAAGAAGAATAATGGCAAGGTTCGGGTATGTATTGACTACAGGAACCTAAATCTAGCCACTCCCAAAGATGAATATGTCATGCCTATAGCTGACATGCTGGTCGATTCGGCAGCCGCCAATAGTGTATTGACATTCATGGATGGATACTCCGGCTATAATCAGATAGCAGTAGCCAAGAAGGACATTCACAAGACTGCCTTTAGGTGTCCAGAAGCCTTGGGCATTTACGAGTGGATAGTTATGCCATTCCGTCTGAAGAATGCTGGTGCTACTTATCAGAGGGCAATGAGCACCATCTTCCATGATTTGATCGGCAAAACTGTGGAGGTCTACATTGATGATGTGGTGATAAGGTCTAAGGACTTCAAAGATCATTTAGCCGATCTTGAACAAGCACTAAAAAGAATGGGGATTCATAATCTAAAAATGAATCCAGCCAAGTGCATGTTCGGAGTATCGGCTGGCAACTTCCTTAGCTTCTTAGTATATAAGAAAGGTATTGAGATAGATCATAACAAAGCACGGGCAGTAATGGAATCTGAACTAACCAGAACAAAGAAGGAGTTACAGAGCTTGTTAGAAAAGATCAACTTATTAAGGAGGTTCATTTCTAATTCAGTCGGTAAGATGAAGGCTTTGTCACGTTTACTTAGGCTTAAAGGGTCAGAAGAACTAGTATGGGGCTCGGCAGCAAGAGGCATTTGACCAAATTAAAAAGGCGTTAGCAACTCCTCATGTGCTGGTACCTCTCATGCTAGGGAAACTGTTGAAGTTGTACATCTCGGCTGCAGGTTTGTCTATCGGTAGCCTGTTAGCACAGGATGCCGATGATGGAATCGAAAGGGTAGTTTACTACCTCAGCCGAATGCTCAATGAGGCTGAAACTAGATATACCCCTATAAAGAAGCTTTGTTTGTCCTTATTCTATGCTTGTACAAAACTTGAACATTATATAATGTTACATGTGGTTCACGTTTTGTGCAAAATTGACATCGTCCGGTACTTATTGAATAGTCATGTTTTGCAAGGATGACTAATGAAATGGGCAATCAAGCTCACTACATTTTCTCTCGAGTATAGGCCACTCAGGGCTGTCAAAGGTCAGACATTAGCTGATTTCTTGGCAGACCACCCTTGTGTAGATGCGGAGGACCCATGCGCCCTATCTACTGTGTATATGGACATCGTCCTTTGGACGCTAACTTTTGATGGGTCAAGAACCCAGAAAGGAGTCGGAGGCGGAATAATGATAACCAATCCTACAGATAAAACGCGGAGGTTCTCTTATCGGCTAGATCCTGAACTAACAAAAAACCAAGCTGAATACGATGCTCTCATCATGAGACTCAAACTCCTAGTCTCTATGAAGACGGAGTGCATCAAGATTCATAGAGACTCTCAGCTAGTTATCAAACAGCTGGCTGGGGAATATGATTGGAAAGATTCAAATTTGTTAGCCCATTACAGAACGGCTAGCAGGTTGCTTAGTGGGTTCACATAAGCCACATTAAGTTATGTTCCCAGGGGCATGAATGTTAAGGCTAACGACTTAGCACAAGAAACTTCTGGCTTTAGGAAGTCGCTACTCACTCTAGAGTATGATGAGCTGCCATCCGAAGTGCTAGCCATGGACCAGATCGACTTGTGGAAGCAGGTGTTAATTAGTTTCTTAAAAGATCCTTCCATTTGCATGGACTTTAGGGTAAAGAGAAGGGCCTTGAAGTATGTGCTTATTGATAATGATCTTTATAAAAGGAGCGTAAACAGAGTGCTACTCAGGTGCATTGATAATATAGAGGCCTTAAAAGTCATGGGAGAAGTTTATGAAGGAATCTGTGGATCACACTGAGCCGGGCCAACGATGAAGGGGTTGATTTATCTCCATGGCTATTATTAGCCTACCATAATGGCCGATTTCTTTCAATATGAAAAAGGGAGGGTACCAGCTGAGTTATTGCACCCGATCGTGAAGCCCTGGCCTTTTAGAGGATGGGTTATGGACCTCATCGGCAAGATTCACCCGCAATCGGTGAAAGGACATAATTTCATTATTGTGGCTACTGATTACTTCACTAAATGGGTAGAGGCACAACCCGATGAAGAGGGTTCAACATACAAATGTCATCCAGTTTATCCAACACCAGATCATATATATATATATATGGTATTCCTGAAACGATTACAACCGATCAAAGGACAGTGTTCACTGGTTCTAAAGTGGCAGCGTTTGCGGAGAAATTTGGGATCAAGATGATCACATCCTCGCCTTATTATGCACAAGCGAATGGACAAACCGAGGCAGCTAACAAGCTTATTATGGACATATTCAGTAAAAATATGGATGATAAACCAGCAGTATGTCATCTCACTTTGGATGAAGCTATTTGGGCAATCAGAAACTCTAAGTCAACAGCTACTGGAATAACACCTTATCAGCTAACTTATGGCCAAGATGCAGTGTTGCCCTTGAAGATTAATGTTAAGTCATTACGAGTGGTCAAACATAATTCTTTAAGCTTAGAAGAATATCAGCAGGCCATGCTAATGGAGTTAGATCAGCTAGATGAAGATCGACTGATGTCCCTAGAAAGAATCGAAGTCGGTAAACGGAAAATGGCCAAAAACATACAACAAACATGTTAAGCCTAAGAGGTTCGCCGAGGGAGACTTGGTTTGGAAAATCGTGTTGCCGCTCGGAATAAAAGATCATAAATTTGACAAATGGTCGCCAAATTGGGAAGGACCATTCGTAGTAAGCCAATGGATTACTGGCAACATGTATAAACTAATAGACATACATGATGAAGAGCTTGACAGAAACGTAAATGACAAATACTTAAAAAAGTATTACCCTTTGACTTTGAGTATGCATGAGTAAAGAACAGCGACAGACCGGCTGCCTGGCCGCACAGAAGAAACTAATTCCCTTCGATTTGGGGAATACATGAATGAATGATAACCACAGCCTGGTTATAGTCACATAAAAAGGCGAAAAGTACTTCCCTTCGATTTGGGGAATGCAAGAGTAAACAACAGCCACAGACCGGCTGCATGGTCACAAAAACAAACCCTTCGATTTGGGGTCAATAAAATTAGAAAGCCAAGTTGGTTGGTGTTTCACTAGTTGGAGGTTGCGCTACATTATCAGTTACAGAAGTCTCAGGATTAGCCGAATCTACGACTGCTTTTTGTCTGTGGTAGCCACAGTCTCTTTTACATCCTCAACCGCACCAACGAATACTACATTATCTGCTCCTACTTCTTTTGGGACTCCCCTTCCCACATCCAACAAAAGCTCAGCTACCATAACTTATGGGGTCTCGGTAAAAGCTTGAGTGTCAGCCGTTCGAGTGTCCTCTGACTGTTGTTCGGCTTCTAACAATACCTCTTGAATAACATAAGCAACGATGTCTTCAGATTGCAAGTCCATGAGGATGTCGGCTGACAACTAATCAATGGGATCAACTGGCAAATGGGTAATCATAACCGAAGAAGAAGTTCCCTCGGATACCACTTTGGAAAAACTTACAGGGAGTGTTGGCATTGCTTGAACAAGTCTTTTTTTCACGCAATCCATTCATTCTCCAGTTGGGCCATCGCTTCACTGCCCGCTTTATGATCCAATTCCCAAACTACATGTTGGTTACCGAGCTCCCGGATCTTGTTATCCAAATTAATGCCCTGCCGAAACAAAGAAGAGCGGGAGGAATATTAAGCCTTAATAGTTGATCCTAGGCGCCTATAGCTGGAGTAATAGCCTTTATCTTCGCCTGGATCCTCTCCAAATCGGCTCGCAGTTTTGATAGCTGCTCTTGCAAGGTATTCCTTAGGCTGACATTCTGCTGCCTTTCTGCATTCACCTCATTGAAAGAAGTCTGAATGTGGTTCTTCTCTTGTCAAAGAGACCCTAAGTGTTACAGAACAGCGACCACCTCATTATGGCTCTCTTTGGTCATCTTGTGTAAAGCAAATAAGTCATTTAGAGCCAAAGCCATGTCATCATAGACGGTTGCCAAAAATGGGGAACCCTTCGCTTCTTTTGACAATCGAACATAGAAGCCCTCAAAGTATGGAACTCTTTTTGCTGATCGGGATTCCCCTAGCAAGAGACTCCTCAACTAGCTCTCGATGAATGCCAACAGGCGAAGATAGTGAAGGTGCAATGTCGACTGAGCCTAAATATTGCAAAAGCACGTCTTCAGGGATGATTTCGGCTGGCGCTTTTGAGTCATCAGTTGGGTTGGTTTTAGTCGAGGGATTACCTCCAGCCGTCTCCTGTACAGAAATGACAGGTTCAGAATAGAGGCAGGGTTCATAAATAGTGAAGGACCAAGCATAAGAGAAAGAGTATACCTCTACGGCTACATCAACATAAAAATCTTCAGCTGCCTTGATAGGAGAAACTTTGGCCTTGAGGATAGCTGATAATAGATCTTGCGGATACGCGGAAGCATGAGTCGAAGAGGACGACCCTCCAGTATGAAGAGGGGCATCGAACGCTTTCTACAGTCATCTGCGTCTTATTAGTGGTGGTCCCTGAAGGGCAAACAGAAAACATGAATATCGAAAGATAGCCAATTCGAATGTATTTAAGCCAGACAAGGGATATACCTCGATTTCCTTCTCTTTCTCAGCAGAAACATGAACTCTGGTTCTATGGGATTCTTCCTCACTACGATCTCGGATTACAATCCCTCTGCTTCGCCTGGGTTGCTTGGGAACAGATTTCCTGGGTGACGGGGATTCGTTGTTAGAAGTGCTCTCCAAATCGATAAACGCTGGGGGGATTGAGTTGCTGAAAGATGTATAAGAGATGTTAGCCAAAAATTCACAAGAATAATCTGGCCGACACATATGTAGAAAGCAATTTACCTTTTCTCTTCATTTGCCGCAATCTGATAGAAGACCTTGAGGCAACAGGTCTAGCATATTTAGGGGGAGCAGCTCTTAGAGAGGCCTCTTTCGTCCACGGTTTAGAGGTTTCTTGGGTTTTCTTTTTCTTTGATAGGTCCATCAGATCACAGTAGACATCTAGAGAAAACTGGAAGAATTTCTCATTGGCCGTGTTCCACCAATCGTCAAAAGCGACAGTAGTATTTGCTCTCGGGGGAAGCATCTGTCAGTCAAATAGGGCAAGCCTATCAAGATTGTGATCGACTATTTTCCTTGCCTATTTTGCATCAAGAATGCATCATTGAGTTGAGCTAACAATACTGCGGTGAGGTCATGGTACGTGCTGAGTGAGACCGAATTGCCTTGCCACAAAGTTTGGCTGATAAGGCTCCATAGTCAATTTATCATTCCTAGAAGTGGGCTTCAATCCACCCAATAGATCCCTAGCCGTAAGAATACGCCCCCATGTGAGGGCCATAGTTCTCCGCTGGGAGAATATAAGGTTGTCATCGGCTACTTGACGGACCCAATCGGGGGTGGCCCATCTTTCAAGGACCGGTTGCCAATATGTGTATTGGTCTTGAGATAGACCATGCAGGGTAGAGACCACAGTGAAAGCTTCCTGGGGCACGATGGATGTTTTCCGAAGAGTATCGGCTAGCACCGACGGGTTTAATGGAAAACGACGGTCTTCAAAATCATCAGGAATAAACTCTGGGAAATACAGGGTGATCCATAGCTGAAGGAACCACAGGGGACCGGCTAAGGTGTTCAGATTTCTAGAGTTCCTCAACCTTGCCTAGGCATCGCCAAGATCCATATAAAGATAAGTTAGGAAGAGAAATGTCCAGCTGACATCTTCCCCCGAAACGGCTAGCGCCGCATAAATTTCCAGTTCCTTCATGACTGCACAAGGTCATGTGCAGACAAAATATCGACTGAACCAAAAGAGCAGGAAAGCATGATGCTCGGCATCATCGACTGGAAGAGGCGATAGTCGGCCGTTGTTGGTTATGAAGTGGCCATAGCCGTAAGAAGTCTTTGAGACCTTGATGCCCAAGTCGGCAACATCTATGTCGCCTAAGATAAGCGCTTTAGATCCTAGTATTGGGAGGCCAAGTATCGCCGTCACGTCGAGCAGTGTGGGGATCACCATTCCCCATCAGAAAATAAAGGCGTTCGTAGTGGTCGACCGGTCACCAAGGAAGGCGTATATGAGACCAATGTTATAGGAGAGGTCAAACTCCGACAGCGCAATGACATCATATAGACCCATGCGTCTCCAGTCGGCCTCTCTCGCCGACTTCACTCGTTCCAACCAACCAGAGTAGTTGGTAATCTTGGCCGGCCAGGTACGCATGCTAGCCGGACAACGATTGCCTGTGAACCAATCACGAGTAATAGAAAGGTCATAGTTTGCCGCGCTAAGATGCCGGGAAAGAAGAAGGTCGCCCTGTTCAGATGTACCGTAGGGAGCAAGAACCAGTTGTTCATCATTGAAGGCAAAGGTAGGGGTTAGGTCATCAAAAGCCAAATCAACGTTATCCGATCCCTGAGATGGAGAGGAAGATGAAGACATGGTTCTCTGATTGAGGAATTAGGGTTCTTTGGAGAAGAAAAGGAATTTGGGAACGACTGAAGATTTAGCGAGAAACCTATGGGGGGGTGTCTCTCCTTAAAATATCTTTTTCCTTTGGAGATATGGTTGACACGTATTGGGACTATTTTCTTTCAAAATGTGTGGCTGAAATGCGTCGGGATTCAGTTGTGGAAGCCTTGACGCCTCAGTTGAAAGGAATAAACTTTTCAGAGAAAATCATCATTGCATGCATTTAGGGAAAAAGTGATTGAAATGACACCCACGGCTGCCACACGAAATGACGACTATTTTGAATACACTAACTCAACAGCCGCACTCGAGTTAATGTAGGGGCAATTGTTAACACTTAAAAAATACTCTTAAGTGTTTAGCCGAATCAAGTGGCATCCGAAGGTGAAAACCTCAAAATGAGCAGGTAACATAATTCTAAGTCGATAACCGAACTGACTCTTAGCCAAATCTACTAGTCCTAGCCCTCGGTTAAAAAGGCTTCATAGGCTATTATTGTAGCCCAGCCGAGTCATAATTTCGAGGAAAACGACTAAGACCCACACATATTTGAACGCCTCAAAGACCAAGTCAAAGAACCTTCTAGACCCCAAGAAGCGACAACAACCAGCAACAGCTAGAGGGAAGTGCCATTAATCGTGCAAGAGGAAAACAAGGAGTAAAAATCGGCACCATCTATTCATAGGTGGCTAGTGGATTTAGTGGGTAGTCTAATGGCTAACATAGGGGGATCACGTTTCATTTTTCTTGTAATATATATATATATATATATAGGATCATTTGTACAGAAAGAAAAACACAGACAATCAATCAAAATTACTGATTTTATATTCATTTTATCTTCATCGCCTTTATTGCACTCTAGTTGTATTTATGTTTCTTAACACTTAGTTTACTCAATCACCATCCTAACGCTTTCTGGAGTAGTTGGGGAACTCATTGCTGGAAGTTAGAGTTCCGCTTCCAGCCAAATCACTTAGTTAAGGAATCAATTTGTCATATGATTTCGTCAGCCGATATATGACAGACATTTCGAACGGGAACACAAAGTAACTTTACAAACTTTCTGACTTTTCTAACTGCTAACCCAGATAGAACTCTATTTACTTTTTTTTTTATATTTCATTTTTAAAGAGATAATTATTAGTTTAGACTGAAATTTATACAACTATAAACAATTAATATATCAAGAATAGATACGCGTTCCGTATTGGATATAATGATAATTACACTGTTGGATTTTTAAATTAAACTTCTAAATTTTTGGGATATGATTTCACAAAGAGAAGAAGAATCCATCGGCAAGTTAGGACTTTACCTCAAACCTATTATTTAATAATATTTATGAGATTTTTTAAAATGTATTCATACATCAAACATATTATTAAAAATATTTATGAGATTTTTTTGAACTATGTATTGATTGAAATGAAATACATGCGCAAAGCGCGTCACACGCGTAGAATATCGTTTATATACAAATATTATGTGAGATGCAGATCGAATACCATATTATTATTATGTAAATATTTATGATTAGAAATACTATATACGTAACTTAATTGATTTTCTCATCTTTGATGGTTCATAGTATATTCAATTATTTTGAATTTTTATATTACGTCAAATTAATAACATTTATTTATTTTTATTTAAATGAATGTTAGGTCTATCGTAATGCTAACTATTATGTTAAGAGTCCCATATCGGATATGGAATGGGAACATGGACTCCTTATATGGACTTGAACAATCCTCACCTGAAATAAATAATCCCTTGATTATTTTCATTAATTGAAAGAGTATATATACAATTTACAGTTTTCCATAATAGGAAAATCCTATTCCTATTCTACTCCTAAAATCTTATTCTACTTGGACAATAACTATAGAATTATGGTAAGTGTACAATAATAATTACAACCAAACATTACCTTAAATAGGCCAATAAACTGTGATATACACGGTATGTATACACTGTGTATATCACAGGTTTACCAGCCCAATATTACTAAGTCAGCCCATGATATACACGGTGTATATTCTGTGTATATCACGTGTATCTATCACGCCCCCGCAGTCATAGTGGGCGGTCTTCGTATGCTGAGACTGTCCCTAAAATCTTCAAAAAGGATCGAGGGAAGACCTTTAGTAAATATGTCTGCAATTTGATACCTGGAAGGGACATGACAGACGCGTACTTGTCCACGAGCTACCTTTTCGTGAACAAAGTGAATATCCATCTCGATGTATTTAGTGTGCTGGTGTTGAACTGGATTACCATAAAGGTAAATGGCACTAATTTTATCACAATAAACCAAGGTAGCTTTCTGAATAAGACAATGAAGCTCTAAAAGAAGATTACATAACCAATATGATTCAGAGACCACATTGGCTACCCCTCGATACTCGATCTCTGCACTACAGCGTGATAATGTAGGCTGACGCTTCGCAGACCAGGAGACCAAGTTATTACCAAGAAACATACAATAGTCGGACGTGGAGCGTCTGGTATCCGAATAGTTACCACAATCAACATCTGTATACGAGACAAGTGTAGACGTCGACAATGAATATAAATGTAAGTCATAGTCAAGTGTCCCCGGGATGTATCGAATAATGCGTTTGAGCGCATTCATGTGCTCAATCCTAGGATCATGCATAAATAAATACACTTGCTGTACGACATACGTAATTTCTGGTCTTGTGAAAGTAAGATACCGAAGAGCCCCTGCAAGACTACGATAGTGGGTCGGATCCTAGTACGGTGAGCCAGCCGCAGCATCCAGCTTGGGTTTAGTATCAACGGGAGTGGAAGTAGACTTGCACGAGGACATACCAGCGCGCTCAATAATCTTAACTACATACTTCCATTGTGATAAGAATAACCCAACTGTATGATGAGTGACCGCTATCCCCAAAAAGTAACTCAAGGGCCCCAAGTCTTTCATTGTAATCTCAGAACTGAGCATTGTCATGATAGACTTTCGCAAAATATCAGAAGAAGCAGTCAAGATAATATCATCCACATATAATAGTATATAATCCAGGGAAGTACCACGTCGAAATATGAACAATGAATTATCCGACCTGCTGTGTGAAAACCCAATAGATGAAACATAGTCTGCAAATCTCTTATACCAAGCCCGTGGGGCCTGCTTAATCCCATACAAGGACTTCTTCAATAAACAGACATGATGAGGATATTTGGGGTCTCGAAAACCCAAGGGTTGATGCATGTATGGTCTCCTTAAGATCACAATGTAAGAAAGCATTCTTCACATCTAACTGATGAATGGGCCAAGCTTTCGAAAGAGCCAGACTGAGAACAATGCGAATGGTAGCCGGTTTGACCACCGGACTAAACGTCTCACCATAATCCACGCCAACCTGCTGAGTCTTACCATCACCTACAAGACGAGCCTTATGCCTCGCAAAAGAACCGTCAGCATTATCCTTATGAGTAAAAATCTACATAGACCGAATAATATTAACACCAGAAGGACGGGGAACCAACTCCCACGTCTTATTGCCAATAAGAGCATCGTATTTGTCATTCATAACCAATTTCCAATTCGGGTCATTGAGAGCGGACACTGGGTTACGGGGTAGAGGGGATTTAAGAACATTAGAATTTAGATTAAAATGTCTCTTTGGTTTAAAAATATTCCGTTGACTACGAGTGACTGGTATGTGACTCGTGGGAGAATTGGGTAGATTTTGAGAAAAAACTAAGGGTGGCCAGTGGGCCGGGGTCGGGTCTGGCGGGGTCGGGGTCGGGGTCGGGTCTAGCGGGGCCTAGCGGGGTCGGGTCTGGCGGGACCTGCTCCAGTCCCGTCCCGATCCCAATCCCGTCGGTATCGGGGCGGGGTCGGGTCGGGCTCGGGGCGGGGTACGGTCGGGTTTTCCTTTTTTTTTTTTTTAATTAACATATGTATAAAAAAAACTCAATAAACAAAACAAGATAGTGTAATAAAAACATCCCAATGTTGTTTTTGTGCCTCTTATATTATTTAATAGACATATGATTTTTTTGTAATACAAATACAATTGTCTAAAATCTAAATTGCAACTTTGTGGTGTTGTCCAAAAGTTGCAAATTACATAATAAAATTGCAATTAAAAAAATTACATTCTCAAAAAAACCTGTTCTAATTGCTTGATGATTTCATGTGGTTCTTCGGTTGGAATTGGTATTTGTTGGTCAAATTGATCCACGTCGCTTCCACTACCTTCGGTTAAGATTTTGTTGTAGTTTTCATCATCTTCTTCGTTGATCTCCGGTTGACCGCACCTTCTCCGCTCCGCTCGTATCCAATCTATGAATAATACTGCAATTTCCAAGCTGTCTCCGGCCAATGAGTGTCTGTGGTCTCCTATTTGATATCTGCTTGCAGAAAAAGCGCTTTCGACGCAGTTGATGACGCTTGAATGTTCAAAACATCTCGAGCCATCAATGAAAGTGTCGGAAAGGTCTTCTCATTCCCCTCAAAGTATTTCAAAGCAAGTCTTCTTGTCCATCTTCAATGATAACTTCTTGATACGGTACATGAACCCCGCAAAACAAAAATATCCAACTCGCTAATTTGGTTAGTAGTAGAGGTACGGCCGCACATTCTATTTCTGAGGCTTTCAATACTAGCCGCAGAAACAACATGTCTTTTGTGAGGTTGTGTTGAAGATGAAGAAGATGGTATGAAAGCCGGTAAGTTACTAGCATTTTCTTGTTGATAAAATCTATATATATTTTTGCATTGGTGTTCTACGCTAGACACCGCTTCTTCTTTAGTTTGTTCAATAGGTGGTGGGTGATTTAGATTTTTGGGACTTGGAGGTGGTAGTACTTCTATACAATCGTAAATAGTTTCAATTAGTGATTTAGTACCGTCTATTTTAATAGTAGGATTTAATATAGAACCAATAATATAAATAGAGGGAATAGGAATAAAATATTTTTTAATTTTGACAAACATTTTTTTAATAGCTGCCTTATAAGCTGGTTTTTCCATATATTCACTAAGTAATAAAAATATTAGAGTTATATAAAATAACATAGTTGAAATAGTAGGATAATATATACCAGAAAATTCTTTTGTTGCTTGAAAAAATTTCTCTAAAAATACAATAAGTTCGGAAATTTTTACCCAATCACTATCTAAAATCATATCAGCTGGCTTTTTATTATGAGAGTTAAAAAATAAAGTTATAGGTAATTTATAGTCATAAGCAACAAGTAGTTGCTCGTATAAAGAATTCCACCTAGTGGATACTTCTTGTGGAATTCTTCTATAAGGTAGTCCACAATCGTGACAAGTTTTTTTATATTCTTTTCTACGTTGTACTTTATTACTTTTAAAAATAAAGTTTATAGCAAATTGTATTTTACTAAGAATGTCTTCAAAAAGTGATAGACCATCCTTTACAATTAAGTTATATATATGGCACGCACATTTTATATGAAAATGGTCCGGAAAAGATGGAGTTAAACTATTTTTTAACATTGTAATTGCGTAATTGTTATTAGAAGCGTTATCTAATGTAATAGTCATAATTTTATCAAGTAATTCCGTAATAATCGCACACTTGATAAATTTTTTACGCAATAAAAGTACCAAAGTGTGCCTATCATCTATATATCTATACGCTAAAATACATTTTTGCATAGAACATTTATAATCTATCCAATGACAAGTTACGAGTTAAATAATCATGGCCGTTAGTACTACGACCTATATCAGACGTGATAGATACTTTGCCATTAAAATGATATAATGAAAAACGTAAATATTGTTGATATTTATGCGCGAATTTAAATACATCTCTCTTAACAGTTGATCTAGGAAAACCGTTAAAAGCGAGGATTATATATATCTCTAATGTAATGAATAAACCGGGAGATGAAGGAAATGAAAAAGGCAAACCCTCCACAGCAACTAATTTTGATATTGCTTCCCTATCTCTATGTTTATTGTATTTAGAGCCTACAATTCCCCCCATCATAGGGTTAATTTGACCCTGTACTTGATCCGGGACAGTATCAGTATGTGAACCTTGTCCCGATGGAGCGGGCGTTTGCGCACCCGGTTTTGAAGCCTGGTATTGGGCATACCTAGCTGGATGAGCACTTACTACGTGTCTAATTAAACCCCCGTCCCACCATGACCTTTTCCAGTTTTAAATTTTAAAACATTTTTACAAATTTTACATATGGCTACTTGATTCTCTACGTCCCTATCAAAAAATGTCCATGCATCGATTTTAATGGTCATTTTGCTGGACCTCGTCTCATACTAGGGGGAATAGGAGGTATTTCAGTTGAAGGTGCACTAGTGGGTGTGTTGTCATCAACATTAGTGGGTATATCATCTAGATCATCGTCTAAATTAAAGTCTTCTTGAGTTCCAGAAAATAGCTCCTGGTCTAAATCTAATGGTATTGTAGGAAAATGTTGAGTATCAACAAAATCATCCTGTGTAGGAATAAGATGACTAGAAGAAGTACCCTTGCCCTGGTTGCCCCTACTAGAAGAAGCACCCTTACCCTTACCCTTAAACATACCTTTTAATCCTTCCATTTTAATTATGATAATAAATAATTAAAGAAAATAAAATTAAGTGCGCTAAATAAAAATATAAAATAAACAGACAATAATAATTTAATGAAGGAACGAATGTACCAAACGCCGACGTAACGTCGACGTGTAATCGAGAGGTTGAAAATTGAAACTTTGCTCGATGGAAGATCCTCAAGCTAGTTGCCAACTTCACTCCCAATTCCCAAATGAATTAATAAAATTGAATATTTAGCAAACAATGTAGACTTGTAGAGAGATATATTGAGAAATTAGAGAGATTGTAGGAAGATTTGTGAGAAAGATGAAGAGAAAATGAGTTATTTATAGTTGAAAAATTGGGTTAAAGTGTAAATATAATAACTTATGGGTTAAAAATAAATATTAAGGGGTAGGGGGTGTTGGGGGAGGGGGGGGGGGCTAAAATGGCCGTTGGCCAACTGCCATAATCTAAAATGGTCGTTGGTGCAACGGCCATTTTTGCAAAGGGGAGAAAAGGGCGGGGTCGGGAAGGGCTCGGGGCGGGGTCGGGTCAGGCGGGCCTGGGGCGGGCTCGGGTCTGGCGGGACGAGACATCGTCCCGTCCCGAGTTCGAGTCCCGCCCCCGTTTTTTTTTTTTATTATTTTTTAAGCGGGGTCGTGGCGGGACCGGGGCGGGCTCGGGATGGGGTCGGGCCGTCCCGGCCCACTGGCCAGCCCTAGAAAAAACTGGTGGGGTGACGGACTGGCCAACAGGCAGTGGGCCTGCCGTCCCAATACTAGATTCGAAAATAGGCACTGGATCGAGAACTGTAGCAGGGGCAGAACTGGGCTGGAAATTGAGCCCAGTTGCTAGACCCGTGACGGGAGCCCTTGACAGTGTTTCCTTTAAGTGGTTATTTGGCTCAACTCTGTTTATCTCACAAATGTCTACTGAACTGATTACACATTTGCCTTATCTATTCAAGTGTTAATATGCCTCCATATTAGCATGTAAAGTCTCCTAAATTATCTTGTATCATGCCCTACCTTTGAGTTTGTTTGAATGTCATTTGCATTAGTCTTTTGCACTATTCGAACCAGTTTATACCCTGTTAAGCCATAGAATCTAATGCATTTCATACCTAGCTTGTGATCACGTTTCATGTGGTAAGCATGTGTAGGGTACAATCTAATGTTAAAACTGCTTAGGTGAATAAAAAGGTCTAATGAATGATTTGAACATGTCTCACTTAAGAATAAGTGGTGTCTTTAATTCTTGTCAAAGTCGTGCCTATGTCTAAACTATCTACTTGGGAGTATGTGTTTGTTTTATCTTAGTTTGTGAATCTGTTCATATGAGCATGCCTATTTTCAGTTTTATAAATATATGATGTGTTAGAAGTGGCTTAGATCTGTGTTGCTACTGTCCAGTTCCTCCTCTTATGTCTTTTCAATATCTGAAAACTGGATTTCTCTTTTGGTTTGTATGTAAATTAGGGGACGATGAAGCATGCTAGTTAGTCTAGTGTATGTGTCTTAGTCCTTTACATGTTAGTGTACCTGTTTTGGTTATTTCTTGTTCAAATTTATGTCTGAATATGTCAAAATGAGTCTGTTTGGGTTTGGATGTTGCCAACTTGGACCATGCTAAGATATTTGTATTTCCATTTATTGATTCTGGGCTTGTTTGTTATGCATAGCTGGAGATTGTTACTTGCTTTAAATCTTGTTGGATATCCCATGTATATCTTGATATTCATTCTTCACCCTTCCTTTCTTTGCATGACTTGGGGAGTTTCAAACCTCAAATGATGTTGCACATTTGAGGAAGCCACAGCTGTTGCTCTAAAGGATAGCAGCCACATTTGAGAATTCTGAGTATGTTGATGTTAGCTGCTATCTTAAAGAAATAGAGGCTATATTTGAGCTTGTTGTTTTGCTGCTGAGTGCCAGTTACTGCACTTTGAATTGTTGTGGTTGCCTTTCTTTGGCGAATTGCTGCACTTTAAGGCTATTTGTATAACCTTTAGGGAGATAAAGTGGCTGCTTTTGTGGCTGTTGTTTCTGCTACACTGTACGACTAATTGCCATTGCCTTTGGGAAGGCCATGAACTGCAACATATTTGGATTCTTTGCTGGGAATAGCCGCTGTATTAACATGTTGCAGCTTCTTGATGCTTTACCTTGAATCATTTCATTAAGCACAGGCCATATGTTGAATTACTGCTGCATTTGCTGAGATTAAAGTGTTGTTAGCTTGTTAAGCAATTGCTGTGATTTTCCAAGCTTTAAGGATATCAACAGATTCTACACTTGATAAGAATAGCTGCGGCTACATCCTTGAAAGAACAGACTACGATATTTGATAAAGATCTCACTGATTTGAATATGATGCTATACTTGGGCCGATGAGAATAATTAATTTGAGGTCATGCCCCTTTCGGAAAGGTTGTCCCTTGGTTTGCTTTCCTTTGAAAAAAAGGGCGATGATGAGACTTATAATAAAATCACATGCGAGAAACCAGGCGACTAGATTGACTGATGATGTCTCTAGTTCGCAGCTACGACATGAATGGAATTTTTTTTGCTTAAAAAATATAAGTCTGAGCCTTCCGTAATCAAAACTTCTATTGTTTTATACGGATCTGAAGATTTTTACTCGCATTTATTTATTTCTAACTATCTTTTCTTTTACACTTTGACGAGGAACATTCAAACAATATGGGATAGAAAAGTGGGATTCTACAGAGAAGAAAGAGAACAAGATTTGCCGGAATTGTGACCAAGGCCCAAGAGATGACACCATCATCGCCTTGGCCATTACCGTTTTAATTTCTTTTAATTCCGCCTTCCTTTTGTTTTGTATTGTAATTTAACTACTCTGTTGTGTGATTGTTTGAACATTTAGAAGAATTAGGCCTAGAACCGATAAACTAGAAATGTTAGTTTAAAATTGGAAACCCACCGCTAGTTTATTTATTTTAGGCTCGGGCTGTTTTAAAATAAAAAATCCGTTTCTAGTTCATTTTAGGCTCGCCATGCATGTTTGAACTTTCAAAATATTTTATTCGCATTATTAATCTTACAAATAAGGTTTTATTTCTACCCGATTTGCAACTTAAAATAACTTTAAAAAAAATCACTTCTTTGCATTATAAATAATTTACTTTCCTCTTTTACTATCAAATGCAAAACATGTATTTTATATATAATGCCATACAAATGCATACTTTATCCAAAAATCAACTTTCTAAGTATTTTATAAATAGTGCCATGCAAATGCCTACTTTTTCCAAAATCAACTTTGCATGTATTTTTATAAACAATGCCTTACAAAATGCATACTTTTATTAAAAAAATCAGCTTTAAATATATTTGCATAAAAATACCATGCATACTCTTTCGAATTTTATGTTGGAAATTTATTTCTCAAAACCAAAATCGCCTTTGCAATAATTCTTTATGTTATAAAAAATGCATTCTTTTAAATTACTTGCAACATCATTTTTACTTTATACTTTTAAAACATGCATTTTTCTTAGCATAATAATTAACCTGAATTTTGACCGGATAACCGCAAGTTAGCGGATCTTAAAGGATGCCTAAACCCTTCCCTTTAGGATAATAAAGAACCCTTACCCAGAATATTATAGTTTCGCAGATCAGTAATCGAGGTTCACTTTGCAGCATTTAGTTAACACTTAGGTGCCCTAATTCACCATAGAATAATTAGGTGACGACTCCTCAACAACATTTAATCAACTCCGGGGAAACGCCCGTACGTCATGACCATTGTGTTAAAAACGGGGCGCGCACACATGTTTATGTATGATTTGGATAATCTTCACCATCTGGTAAAGGCCTCTTCCTATACGAAAAATAGGTAACATATTTTAAATACCAACATCATAATATATATGGATTATTTAATATCAAGATGATGAACCTACCGATAATAATTAATATTGTCTGGGTTTGAACAAAAATCAAATGTACTGAAATCAACATTCTGTTGGTGCTCTATTGTACTTTATAAAGCAGTACGGGAAGTAAGTAACTATTACAAATGTTCGAAAGGATAGATAAATGGTCAATCTTCAAAACTGCCGCAAGCTTGTTGTGTCTTGAATCTTGCAAGGCCAATGTTGAAAACTGCCGCAAGCTTGTTGTGACTTGAATCTTGATATCCTGAAATCAAGAAACAACTAAATCTGGATGGTTACAACGTTGTGTGTTGAGTCGAGGGATTGCCCTCTGTCCTTAAGACAAGATTGCCCCGTATATATGCTTTTACGTTAGCGGGCAATAGTCTCCCAAGATAAAACAACACTTTAATCTCAACGCTACAAAGCCAATAGGTTGAGCCTGACGAAGAAAACAAATATGACTCGACTTGCTGAAGATATGGAATAGGAAGGAAGAGTTTCTCTTTACTCTTCTCTTTTCTCTCTGTGTATATAATGTGTTTCTGTAGTGTATATCTTGTGTATACGTGAGTTTTTGGTCACTGTTTTTCAGCCACGAATTGCAATGATTTTCGCCACTGTTTTGAGCAGTTTTTTGCCACTGTTTTGTGGTCTTTTGTGACTGAAATTTACTGCTATTTTCGTGTGTTTTCTGGTCTGTTTTCCAGTCTGTTTCACTGTCCCGAATTGAGCCAAATGAGGCTCAATATATAGCATGGAGGAGGGGCTGTACCACTGCCCAAAACATGACTATTAATGGCCATTAGGAGGGCATTAAAACAGCAAAGTAAAGGCAGTAAATGGCCATCAATGAGGCTGAATTATGGACATGAAGGAGGGTGATAATGGAGGAGTTAATCAGCCAAGTAATGGCTGATTAATGCCTCAAAAAACAGTCCCAACGGTAGGCTTTCTTCGCCTTCCGTCACCTTCCCGTAAACTCGGGGACCAAAGCGTAAATATTGAAACTTCGGGGACCAAACTGTACATATGAAACTTCAGGGATCAAACTGTACATCTGACAGAGTTCTCTGGTCCAAAAAGATAATATCAGAAAGTCCCCACAGCCAACGACCCGTGACCCGAGAACCCGAAATCGGACCGGACGGGCGGGCGGCGGCGCGCGTGTGGGCTTAGCCTTAAACCCAAGCACATCCAGGTCTTCCCTCCTTTAAACACATGGGATACCCCTTGGGGTCCCAAACCCTTTACCAATTTGAGACATATATAGAGAGCAATTCTTCCTATTCCCACCGATGTGGTAGATTTGTCCCACACCACATTTCCATGCCTTAAACACCTTACTTCGTGGACCAATATCTCTTTCATTTCTCAACGAAATTAGACGATTCTTGGCCCTACGGTCATCTACTCACTTCGTAGATCATGCATGTGCGAAGAGACAAGGTCTCCAACATGTGGAACACTAGTGTTTAATTCATCAAAGATGGGTGGACACATCTCCCCGCCAAAGGCTAATTTCCAATACATTCGGTACCACTGGCGCTTTTTGTGAATAATTTTCACTACATAGACAATTCAAGTATTGTAAATACTAAACATCAAATCATTTATATTATTTAATTATTAAAAAGTATACCTACCAATAATAATCAACTGCATCGAACTGAGAGGATTGCCCAATATTACTCATATCACGTGTATATCCCCTAAAAAGATACAAAAACATTACTATTACCATACATATAATAAATATGTGCTACTACATAAAATAATAATGAAAATAGATATTTACCGATTTCCCCCGTAATTTTAATTAAATTGCTGGCTAAAAGTTTCTAGCAACATTTGACCCCTCAAAATGTCTCCATCAGAACTCATGTCCAGAGAAGTGTTACCATGAGTAGACTGGACTTGAGGAATTTAAGGACGAGGCACAATCGATATTTCTGGGACTTCCTGAAGAGTCATGGCCAAGACTTCACTACGACTGATAGGTATCTTTTCAACATACATTTCAAGAACATTCGGGGTGATTAAGCCCCTATATTCTTTCGGTGCCATCAAATATTCACTCAAAGACTCATCGTCAATGATATTTCATTCGCCATAAAGTACTAAATCTTGCGATGCAATGGATATTAGATATCTGTCTATTACAGATAATGCAAACTCACGCTTACTAACTTTTATTCTTTTGTGTATGGCAGTGAGTAATCCAAGTTAATTGGAAACTTAACACGGTATTTTGATGGAATACTATAACGAACAATGTTATTATCATGAAGAATCTCTCCTTCCCAAAATAAAGAAACGTTAACAGTTGAAGGAGGAGACACCATTTTTATTAACTTTGGAGTTGGATAGTTTTTATAAGAACTTCAAATTTTAATGACTTAAACTTTGGAAATGGATGAGTCTTTACCTCATCCAATATTCATGTTAAATAGAAAAACAGACGGGTTCTTGCAATAACTGTCATAGTGTCATGTCAAATCAAGTACAAATGGGTAGATGAATAATTGATTGTAAAACAGAATAATTTATTGCGTAATTGAACTAAAAGTAACCTTTAAAAAATGTGGGCTACCTAGGGTTATAATAACCCCTTTTGCGCAGAAATTTCCTATGCAAAAGGTAGTTTTGTCACTTTTTTTTGAAGTATTTTGATTCACTTCGTTAGTTTTTGTGTTATTTAAGTTCTGGACTCCCAATATGGCCCAAGTCCACATGAATCTCCATATGTAGAAGGATTATTTATTTCTTGGCCAAATTTGGTTGACGAGGTCATAATGTGCAAGATGCACATTTTGCTGGCAGTCAGGCTCCCATGTGGCGCTGTCACAAAAATTAGATTATTACAGGCTGGATCAGAACGTCCAATATGGTTATAGAAGTAAGTTATATACTCTATTCTTTTTACACTATTCACGGAATTAAATATCGTTTATAACATGTTACTATATTTCTATACTTTGTCAATGGATGCTTTGGGGTAAGGACACTTGTCGCGCCCGATTTTGACCTGGCTCGAGGTTAAAGCGAAGCACGGACGTGTTCGGTGATTCCTGGGTAAAGAATTGAGGAGTCGCCACCTAATTATTTTTTATGGTGAATTAGGACACCTAAATATTTAAACTAAATGCTGCAATGTAACTCCAATTTTAAGGTCTGCGAAACTAGCAAGATTCTAGGTAAGGGTTCTTTATTATCCTAAAGGGAAGGGGTTAGGCATCCTTTAAGATCCGCTAACTTGGTTATCCGGTCAAACTCAGGTTAATTATTACTAGAAAAATATATGTTTTTACAAGTATAACAGATTTAAAGATGTTTGCAAATAATTAGTAAATGATACATTTTAAAAAGAAAGATACATGTAGAGATTTTTTAAATATGAATTTGTATGGTATTTAAAGAGAAATACATGTAGAGTTGAAAAAATATGTATTTGACAATTGACAGTAAAACAAATTATTTATAATGCCAAAGAAGTAAAATTTGGGGAATCAATGAATTGTAAATTGACAAAAGATAAACTTATTCGGTATGATTTAATAAAGCAAATAAAAGATGACAAAAGTTGTTTTGAAAATCTTGAATACGCGTGACGAGCCTAAAATAAATAAACTAGCGAAGGATTTCTAAGTTTGAATTTAACCGAGCCTACAAATAAATAAGCTAGCGACGGGTTTCAAATCTTAAACTACCCTATGAATTAATGCTCATGATGAGTCTTTGTTTGACAATGCAAGGAATGTGGATGCGGGTCTTTGTTTGACAATGCTCATGATGAGTCTCATAACGAAACTCTTCGTAGCTCCCGATGCATTTCATGTAAATAAAAGAAAAGAAAAGGATTAGAGAATGGAACATGAAAATATATACATAAGAAAACATAAAGGGGAGTTAGAAAATACCCAAATTATCAGATGTAAATGGAAGGAAATGCTAATATATATAACATAGGCACGCATATATAAATACTCTGTGTTAATTAGTAATTTAAACGACCGAAAGCCCGAATATTTTAAAACACAAAATTTGGAATGTGGTATAGTATGTGACACGCAAAAAATGAAAGATAGGACCACAATTTATTCTCGAATTTTAAGGAGGAAGAAGAAGCAAACTGGCCCATATCATGAAGCAACCCACAACAAATGAAACCAAGTCAAATATTTAGATTGCCCCAAACTAGAGACCATAGGCAATGATGGAAAGAAGAAACAAGATGTTGGGCTTAGCAAAAGTTATATCATATAGGCAGAAATGGAAACGAGCAGAAAATGAAACATATGAGCCAAACACACTGCTGTATTCTTGCAAATAAGACAAAGATGATAGCAGAACTGGGTTGAGCCCAACAAATATACATAGTGTGCAAACATGATTGATATACCAGATATACACCTGATATATTGGACCTGTATACCTCGTATACTAGGTACATATTGGTATACAATCCATATACCCTGATGTATATCAAACTTACACTTCAAGTGAACACCAAAGGGGGAAATGCAGGCAAACAGATAGGCATACATCATATACATCACACTGGTTCTCAATTTATCCCATGTGCTTCATGATTTCAAACTTAAACAAATCAATCATGCATTTTTAACATTCAAAACACCAGTTAGCATAATGACCAAAGTAATTATATCACTCAGAGTTTTCATATGCCTAATTGTGCTAGGTTATCCAATTTATAACCCCATATCTCATGTACCTAAGCTTAAGCAATAGGGATAAGAACAATTCGTCTTAGATGACAGTCATGTTGACACTAACATCTTAGGCAAAGTACAGAACTGGTAGCAGGCAAACAAGACCAAACTAGGGACTTTGCTTAAGCTAAAATCACAAACATGTTAGCAATTCTAAAGACTCTCAGCCATTATAGGTTTAAAGCCTTAGATTATAGAGTAAAACAGAATAATCCCATGTATCTCAAAGCAGACAGTGAGCAAATCAATCTACATGGAAATAATAAAATGCCAAATACACAGGGAGGAATGCCTCACACTTTTAATGCACATAGTGAGGTCAAGTAAATGACCATGTTTCAGATCTCAGACATTAATCAGGCAAGAAAAATAGGTCATGTGAACAGGCAGAAGGAAGGGGAACAGTTCTGATGGTATACTGCATAGTTTAAAAGAGTGAGCCTGAACTAAACACTTTGGCAAATGAGTCTGATTCATAAAACAAAAGAGTCATAGTCACACATTATTCTAGGCTATAGACTTCTAATCAATGCAAGGATCATGCTATAAAGAATATACAGTTTTGACCCATTACAAACAAGACACTCACAGGGAACTTAACTCATTAATCTTAAGAAGATACACATACTCTCAACAGAACAAACTGGACAGACAGACTCCTATATAGATTGAAATTGTAATCAAAATCACATAAACATAGTAGACTTAATAGGTGCAGTGAATTGGTCCCAACATCATGTAGACCATGAGGACAAACAAGTAATCAGCAGCAACACTGCACAGATACATGACCCCTCAAATCCAACTAAATACACACACATCAAGGCCATACATTTGGCATAAGCTCTTTCAAGTAAATAAAATAGGGGGTAACCAAACTGATAGACATACAGATATGGGACTGCCTATCCAAAGGTGCCATATTGTAATTACAAAGCTAGCTAGGTTGGACCAGACATACCTATCTCATCTAAGGTAACATATGTTAATGTCATGGTACAAAGACTTTTATGCTAGCACAAAAACCTACTTCCCAGACAAGCAAAGACAAGTGCATAATCTACTCAAAATGAACATGGAAGACAAAAGGCTTAAATGATGCTTTAAGGGTAAAATTTCAAATATGCAGGGTCATAGGCACCAAACTCATACATAATCATGGCTTGAGTTGTCTTAGGTATGAGGACACTCTAAAACAGACATGGCATGACACATAAAAGCTTAGGGGAGTGTTATGATGCTAATATGGGGAAGCATCTTATAGTCAAATGTGCAGGGCAGTCACATGGTCAGTTTTGAAAAAAAATGTGGAAAAGGCCTAGAAGCAAACAAGAACCATCTAAATACTACATATTAACTATACAGATTCATTCGACTCAAACTACATATACATCACTCTATTCATGTTAGATTACTAAGCATGATGGCACATTAATACTTAGACAAGATAGGGTAAGCATATTATGAGTCGAAGCAAATATATACCCTAACCAAAATATGAACCTAACCTAGCATATTTGAATACCAACAGTTAACTAGATTAAGTTAATAAGAAATTGAACATCACAAAATACTTAACTGCTCAAAGTTATGCTTTCTTGAGCTAACATTAGTAACATGCCTGGCAGATTACATACACATGAAACTGCCTCATGCTTTAATAGGCAGGATGCACATCTAAATAACTAAAAGAAACTAATTCGACATTCCAAACATCAGACAGTGATAAACCTAAGTAGACACGATTAACGAAAACACATAGAAAAACACATAAAAACACAGAAATAATTAAGATTGAGAGGAAATTGGGTTTACCTTCTTCGGGCAGCGAACCGAGGTGTCGTTTCGAATCGTCGACCACGCTCGGAGAAGTTTTGTTTATGCGATTGAAAAAGAACAAGGGCTTCAATGTTTTATGGCTTTGCCGAGCCAGAAACGAGAGTGAAAGAAAGAGATTTTGAGAATCGAAAGTTGCTTTTGTGAAACCACCAGATGGGTCGATTCTTTGCAACAGCAAAAAAAGAGGATTTTGTTATCTGAAAATCCCAATCCAAAAAGAACCTCCCTTAAACACAACCCAAAAGGGCTATATTTATAGCCAAAACTTGAGGGGTTTCCACAGCTTCTTCAAGAAGCTTCAGGTTGAAATTCGAATTCAAACATAAGGGAAAAGTAGGTGTGACATTTTCGACAGATGAGGTCATGAAAAAGGGTGACAAATCTTCACTTTCTCAGCCCGATTTGAAAGAAAAACACATGTTTGGAGACGTTGGTGTTGATATTAGACCGGTTGGGTTCTTTTTCTAGTGAATCGAAGGAGAATCGGGTAAGAATCCATAGGATCCTTGTAGGTTTCAACCTTTTAGAGGTCGAATCGACCCTTTGGCAGACCTGAACCTTCAGGAAAAAAAAAGGGAAAAGAGACGTGATGGCGGTGGCAGGTGAGGGGCGAATATCCGGTGGTCCGAAGGGTGTTGGTGATGGAGAACTTCCGAACGGCTGCTGGTTTTTGGAGGCGTCTGGTTTTGGGTTTTGGGTAAAGGGGTGTAGGTTTGGATGATATTTTAGACGATTTGGGGGTTTAGGGTATTGGGCTTTGGGCTCGGGTTTAGCCGATTGGGCCGGACGAATTTGGGGATTGGGCTGGTCCGGTTGTGTTGGTTCAGGATAAGGAAAATAAAAGGGGAATGGGGAGTTGGGCTGTTGGGTCTGGGCTGAGATTTCGGGTGGTTTGGCCTTTTGTTTGTGGGAATGAAATTAGTTTGGGTAGAAATTGTTTTGGGTTGGGAAATGAAATGGGTTATGGATTTAAAAATACAAAAGGGGTTTAATATCAAAAATGCTTTGAAAAAAATTTAAATTATTTAAAATAAGATATAACGATGTGATAATAATAAACATAATATTTGTGAAATGCTTAATGCTTAATTAAAAATAAAAAATACAATGTTGTTTTGCTAAAATAAAATAATATAGAATATTATAATAGAAACTATGATCATGATTTAAAAAGGCAAATGGTTGTAGAAATACGAATAATAATAATAATAATAAATAATATATATGCATATATGTATATATATATATATATATATATAATATTTTTTGAGGTATCAAAAATATTTAAAATTGCAAATAAATCGAAAAAAAATGGGACAAAATTGGGTGTCAACAACGGGTAGAGAACTAACATCTACAGAAAGAAGATATGTCTTAAGAAACCCAAAATATTATTCTGAGGACGATATTGAGGACTTCTATTCTGATGATGATTAGGGTTATTTTGGTTCACTTAGTTTTTGTGTCATTTAAGTTTCAGACTCATGATTTTATTTATATTTTTAATTTATGATAAAATCGTCAATTTGAAGAAAATAAGTATGTTTAATTTTGCTTTGATTGTTATAGTCTATTATTAATTTATATAAGCTTCTTAGAGTTAATAATACATATAAAAATCAACAATTCACAAATTTTAATGAAAACACAAATAAATTAGTACATAAAAGGTGCCGAATACATAATATATTTTAAAAACATATAAAATACATAATACATGAAAACGTGTAACTAGTAAAACCAAAATACATAGAAATAATAAGCTTAACCAAAAATACATAAAAACAAAATACATAGAAATAACAAACTTAATAAATACATAGAAATAATAAACAACAATAAGATAGCACAAATCATCTTCCAAAATTTCAATTTATCTTTCAAAGCATTTTTCTCATGTTGAGTGTCTCTAAGGTTATCTTTATAAAAACTTTGTTTTTCAGATTCTTTTAGCCAGACCTCTAAAATGTCAATTTTTTCTTGAGCTTCCATAAGTTTAAACTGCAAGTCAAACTTCACGGTATCTCTAATGATACGTGAATTCATGGTATCTCTATCAACTCCGCTTTTAAAACTTCGCCGCCACCGTTTTTCCACGAAAATTTTATCTTCCCATCAAAAATATTTGCAACCATTCATATCCTATAAACATTACATGAAAATAATTTTTTGAAAGTAAAATATGTACATAATGTGAAAAAACTCTAAACCCTACAAACTTATAAAAACACTTACATCGGGCACTTTACAACGCCAACAAATGACGACCCGAATTATCTTGGGTCCTTGATGTTATGAACTTACAATAATAACCGCAATCACAAACATCGGGTTCTATGGTAAAGTTTGACGTTTTGGAGCTTTGAGACATGATTTTCGGGGGGCTAAAGTATGGTAAAAGAGTGAAAATGAAATGAGAAGTTGCCTAGGATTTATAATAACCCCTTTTGTACAGAAATTTCCTGCGCAAAAGGACTTAACCAGGCAGATACGGTAAAGTCCTTTTGTGCATGATTTGGCACTATTCTTTTTTTTTGGATATTTTGGTTCACTTACTTAATTTTTATGTCATTTAAGTTCCGAAAACATTAGTCATTGACTGAAAATGAACTAATGTCCTTCCATTGTTGTTAAATTATTTCCCTCTTCGTGATTTTATGTTGCATTATTTTCTTATTAGTTTTTTAATTAATTAATTTCTGTTGTTTATGGCAGAAGCCTTCAACAAATTAAGATACAACAAAAAGAGGCTTAGCCATGGTTATAAACCTACTATTTAGAGAATGGACAAGCCCATTGACCGAAAATACATGTAAAACTTTACAAAGTTATAGATACTACGTACTTCCACATTATACAGCATTTATGAACATTAAAGGTATAACAGCAGTCTGCCAA
Source organism: Anisodus tanguticus (assembly GCA_034509755.1). NCBI lineage: Eukaryota > Viridiplantae > Streptophyta > Magnoliopsida > Solanales > Solanaceae > Anisodus > Anisodus tanguticus. The sequence continues at coordinate 33,017,999 of CM067548.1, forward strand.
AAATTACCTACCTAAGCTATACCTTGCAACCTATTTTTTTATTAGTTCGGTTCAAACTATGACAATGTATTTGGAACAAAGTTTAACTTTAGATTTTGTATTTTATAATTAATAACAATTTTTTTTATTCACAAAAAATCTCAAGACGTATTTAATTAAGAGCATATTCTAATAAGTGAACTAGATAAAACAGAATTAATTTGTAGCCGGTCAAATTAGTTACGCCACATAAAGTGATACGGGAAAGTAACTAATTTCATGGGGAGGGGGATCGGAATGCATTATTTGGATTTTGGTACTATTAAACAAGAGCACTAACAAATTGCGTTTAATTATTAACTAGTGAATTTATCCGTGCTTCGCGCGGTCATAAAAATATTAATAATTTACTAAATATAATATAAATAGAAGATATATATATATATATATATAAATTGACTAAATTATAAATATAAAGCACTTCCAATAATATGGTGGTAATGTTCATATTTCAAGAAATTTGTAAAGTTTATATGTATTTCTCAATCAGTTATTTACTTAGTTTCTTTAAATGCAACTGTTGGCCATAGAAAGATGTCGCATCACCTTGTTTATCCGTAACAGTAAATATAACAATATATATATCCAGATTTTCTCCCTAAACAAAAAGAAATGTAAAATATGAAGAAAATAAATACACTCATTTGGTCGTTTCTATATAAATACCAGAAGTATAATTGATTTCATAGAGAAAAATGTTTGGTTATTAGTAGTAGACTTCCTACAAAGTCATAAGTTGCTATTTTGAAATTTGAACCAAAAGAAATTACATACTTACAACAATCAGAAATTCATATAAAAATCAAACTAAAAAGGAATTATAAAGAGAACATACGAAAAAATATAGAAGAGAATAATACAATACACCTAATTCTTACGACCTTAATTATAAAAAATATTTAATTAATGCATAATTTACTGAGCTCTTGTTGATATTATCCACTCCTACAAGGCGATCACCATTCATGAGTCTCCTCCTCCTTTTTCTTCATCTCAAACTAAAGCATGAATATAATACTATCATAAATATAACAATATTACTACGCACTTCAAATATGGAATAAAATGATAACCTTGAATAGGATCTCACAAAACAAAAAAATATGAATTTACAATATGTGATGCTATAAGAGGGTGACATTCTTCACTAATGTGATCATTTTCTTTACAATAAAGTCTTACAATGCCTCTATTTGTAGGACTATAATATGGAATATCAAATAATGTCATGAATATGACTATTAATTATTTAATTTTATGGTAATAAAAAGTTGTGGGAGTAATGAAAATAAAGACTAATTATTTAGAGGTTATGATAATAAGAAGGTGTGAGAGTAATGGAAATAAATACCATTAAATTTTTAGATTAAAGAATAGAGATGAATGAAGGAGTAATTGATATATTTATTCATGTAAAATAAAAAATAGAGAAGTATGAGAAATTGTCAAAAGAAATGAGAATAAATAAATAGGATTCTTGGCCAAAGAGAGGTGCCACAATATATATATATATATAATTGTACATTAAATTAGGAATTACGAAACCAATTTTAAATAAAATAATTAAAAATAATATAAAAAAATAAAAAAAAGAGAAAAAAAGATAAATAGAATGATGCCACATATGATTATCTATTCTTAGGTTTATATTATATATTAGTTTATATACACATGCTATCAGCTGAAGTGGGCCCTCATTGTCTAACAATGCGAGAAAGGAAAATTTTTTAAGCAAATTCATCAGAAGCTTTTTGTTTATGTCAGGACCAATTCAGTCGTCAGCGGATAGCTAGTAAGAACCATTTTTTTGAATAATCTATAGAAACTTACGAGACATTAATTTTATTATACATTACAATTTACATCAAGAACAACTAACTACGTACTATTTACTTGACACGACATATATCCCTGAAGAGTGAATGCCTTTTACGATCATTTGCAAGCCAAGTAGTAGCAGTGTTATGTATATTCAGTATATCTTGTTGTCTTACTATGCCCACTTAGATTTTCTATTTGATCGAAGTGCTATAAACTAGGGCTGGCCAGTGGACCGGGACAGTCCGACCCCGACCTGAGCCCGTCCCGAGCCCGCCCCGGTCCAGCCCCGACCCCGCCAAAAAAAAAAAAAAATTACGGGGGCGGGACTCGAACTCGGGACGGGACGATGTCTCGTCCCGCGAGACCCGAGCCCGCCCCTTTGCAAAAATGACCGTTGCACCAACGACCATTTTAGATTATGGCCGTTGACCAACGGCCATTTTAGCCCCCCCCCCTCCCCCAACCCCCTACCCCTTAATATTTATTTTTAACCCATAAGTTATTATATTTACACTTTAACCCAATTTTTCAACTATAAATAACTCATTTTTCTCTTCATCTTTCTCACAAATCTTCCTACAATCTCTCTAATTTCTAGGGCTGGCCAGTGGGCCAGGACAGCCCGACCCCGACCCGAGCCCGTCCCGAGCCCGCCCCGACCCCGCCAAAAAAAAATAAAATAAAATTACGGGGGCGGGACTCGAACTCGGGACGGGACGATGTCTCGTCCCGCGAGACCCGAGCCCGCCCCAGGCCCGCGAGACTCGACCCCGCCCCGACCCCGACCCCGACCCCGCCCCTTTGCAAAAATGGCCGTTGCACCAACGACCATTTTAGATTATGGCCGTTGACCAACGGCCATTTTAGCCCCCCCCCTCCCCCAACCCCCTACCCCTTAATATTTATTTTTAACCCATAAGTTATTATATTTACACTTTAACCCAATTTTTCAACTATAAATAACTCATTTTCTCTTCATCTTTCTCACAAATCTTCCTACAATCTCTCTAATTTCTCAATATATCTCTCTACAAGTCTACATTGTTTGCTAAATATTCAATTTTATTTATTCATTTGGAAATTGGTAGTGAAGTTGGCAACTAGCTTGAGGATCTTCCATCGAGCAAAGTTTCAATTTTCAACCTCTCGATTACATGTCGACGTTACGTCGGCGTTTGGTACATTCGTTCCTTCATTAAATTATTATTGTCTGTTTATTTAGTTTAGATCACTTAATTTTATTGTCTTTAATTATTTATTTATTTATTTTTTATCATAATTAAAATGGAAGGATTAAAAGGTATGTTTAAGGGTAAGGGTAAGGGTGCTTCTTCTAGTAGGGGCAACCAGGGCAAGGGTACTTCTTCTAGTCATCTTATTCCTACACGGGATGATTTTGTTGATACTCAACATTTTCCTACAATACCATTAGATTTAGAGCGGGAGCTATTTTCTGAAACTCAAGAAGACTTTAATTTAGACGATGATCTAGATGATATACCCACTAATGTTGATGACAACACACCCACTAGTGCACCTTCAACTGAAATACCTCCTATTTCCCCTAGTATGAGACGAGGTCCAGCAAAATGACCATTAAAATCAGATGCATGGACATTTTTTGATAGGGACGTAGAGAATCAAGTAGCCATATGTAAAATTTGTAAAAATGTTTTAAAATTTAAAAGCGGAAAAGGTCACGGTGGGACGGGGGTTTAATTAGACACGTAGTAAGTGCTCATCCAGCTAGGTATGCCCAATACCAGGCTTCAAAACCGGGTGCGCAAACGCCGCTCCATCGGGACAAGGTTCACATACGATATCGTCCCGGACCAAGTACGGGGTCAAATTAACCCTATGACGGGGGGAATTGTAGGCTCTAAATACAATTAACATAGAGATAGGGAAGCAATATCAAAATTAGTTCTTTGTGGAGGGTTTGCCTTTTTCATTTCCTTCATCTACCGGTTTTATTCATTACATTAGAGATATATATAATCATGTTTTTAACGGTTTTCCTAGATCAAGCGTTAAGAGAGATGTATTTAAATTCGCACATGAATATCAACAATATTTACGTTTTTCATTATATCATTTTAATGGCAAAGTATCCATCACGTCCGATATAGGTCGTAGTACTAACGGCCATGATTATTTAACGTAACTTGTCATTGGATAGATTATAAATGGTCTATGCAAAAACGTATTTTAGCGTATAGATATATAGATGATAGGCACTTTGGTACTTTTATTGCAGAAAATATTTATCAAGTGTGCGATTATTACGGAATTACCGATAAAATTATGACTATTACATTAGATAACGCTTCTAATAACAATTACGCAATTACAATTTTAAAAAATAGTTTAACTCCTTCTTTTCCGGACCATTTTCATATAAAATGTGCGTGCCATATATATAACTTAATTGTAAAGGATGGTCTATCACTTTTTGAAGACATTCTTAGTAAAATACAATTTGCTATAAACTTTATTTTTAAAAGTAATAAAGTACAACGTAGAAAAGAATATAAAAAAATTTGTCATGATTGTGGACTACCTTTTAGAAAAATTCCACAAGAAGTATCCACTAGGTGGAATTCTTTATACGAGCAACTACTTGTTGCTTATGACTATAAATTACCTATAACTTTATTTTTTAACTCTCATAATAAAAAGCCGGTGATATGATTTTAGATAGTGATTGGGAAAAAATCTCCGAACTTATTGTATTTTTAGAGAAATTTTTTCAAGCAACAAAAGAATTTTCCGGTATATATTATCCTACTATTTCAACTATGTTATTTTATATAACTCTAATATTTTTATTACTTAGTGAATATATGGAAAAACCAAAGCTTATAAGGCAAGCTATTAAAAAAATGTTTCTCAAAATAAAAAAATATTTTATTCCTATTCCCTCTATTTATATTATTGGTTTTGTATTAAATCCTACTATTAAAATAGACGGTACTAAATCACTAATTGAAACTATTTACGATTGTATAGAAGTACTACCACCTCCAAGTCCCAAAAATCTAAATCACCCACCACCTATTAAACAAACTAAATAAGAAGTATTGTCTAGCGTAGAACACCAATGCAAAAATATATATAGATTTTATCAACAAGAAAATGCTAGTAACTTACCAGCTTCCATACCATCTTCTTCATCTTCAATACAACCTCACAAAAGACATGCTGTTTCTGCGGCTAGTATTGAAAGCCTCAGAAATAGAATGTGCGGTCGTACCTCTACTACTAACCAAATTAGCGAGTTGGATATTTTTGTTTTACGGGGTTCTGTACCGTATCAAGAAGTTATCAATGAAGATGGACATGAAGACTTTTGAAATACTTTGGAGGGGGAATGAGAAGACCTTTCCGACACTTTCATTGATGGCTCGAGATGTTTTGAACATTCAAGCGTCGTCAAGCTGCGTACGAAAGTGCTTTTTCGCAGAGCGAGATATCAAATAGGAGACCACGAGACACTCATTAGCCGGAGACATCTTGGAAATTGCAGTATTATTCAGAGATTGGATACGAGCGGAGCGGAGAAGGTGCGGTCAACCGGAGATCAACGAAGAAGATGATGAAAACTACAACGAAATCTTAACCGAAGGTAGTGGAAGCGACGTGGATCAATTTGACCAACAAATACCAATTCCAACCGAAGAACCACATGAAATCATCAAGCAATTAGAACAGGTTTTTTTGAGAATATAATTTTTTTAATTGTAATTTTATTATGTAATTTGTAACTTTTGGACAACACCACAAAGTTGCAATTTAGATTTTAGACAATTGTATTTGTATTACAAAAAAATCATATGTCTATTAAATAATATAAGAGGCACAAAAACAGCCTTGGGATGTTTTTATTACACTATCTTATTTTGTTTATTGAGTTTTTTTATACATATGTTATTTTAAAAAAAAATAAATAAATAAAATGAAAACCCGCCGTATCCCGCCCCGAGCCCGACCCCGCCCCGAGCCCGCCCCGACCCGAGCCCGACGGGATCGGGATCGGGACGGGACTTGCTCCAGTCCCGCCAGACCCGACCCCGCCAGAGCCCGCCAGACCCGACCCCGCCAGACCCGACCCCGCCCCTTCTCCCGTCCCGCCCCGACCTCGACCCCGCCAGACCCGGCCCGCCAGACCCGAGCCCGGCCCATGGGCCTGGGCGGGCTAGGGTCTCGCGGGACGAGACATCGTCCCGTCCCGAGTTCGAGTCCCGCCCCCGTAATTTATTTTTTTTTGGCGGGCTTGGGACGGGCTCGGGTCGGGGTCGGGCTGTCCCGGCCCACTGGCCAGCCCTACTATAAACCCAGTTACCTTATGGCTTATAGGCCGAAGTGCGCGGATAGTCAATTTGAGAACTGCTTAAGGCTTAATCGAAGTTTATAGCTTTTGTTTTTAATAAATTTGGCCGCTTCAAGATTAACTTCAATCTCACATGTTTGTGTAGGATTTTTATTGGGTTCAAAACACACAAGGCACAACGGAAGTTTAAAAAATTTGTTTCTTACTTACCCCAACAATAATTTCTGGTTTGGTTATACAACAATGAAACTTGTAACATAAATAGAGCCCTCTTCCTTCTCTCCGACACGGTTGCTGAGACACACGTTGTAGTACATATACTTACAAGTTATAATTATCTGAAATCTTTATCAACTATGAGGTGCACACGCAATTGCCCTTCCAATTGCAAGCTCCAAGCTTCAATGTATTTCTCCTTCGGAAAGCTAGGAAATTCGGCAGAGGTGAGAGTATTTGATTCTAAGTCTCTAAGGCTTAGAATGATTTTTAGAATTGGTGTGTTGAATAATGAGGTGAATGCCTCTATTTATAGTTGAAAAATAGGTCAAAACCGGATTAGGGTTTGACCTTGGGCATGACCCAAAAATCGAGGTAGAGGCGCCGTGGCGCTCGACGTGCTCCTGCACTGTCTCGATTTATTTTTCGGTGCATTCTTAATTTAATCCAAAATCCAATTTTGACTTAATTAAAATAATCTTTATTCATTTAAATATCTCGATTCCAAATCGAACATTTAATTACTCTCTCAATACATCCTTAGATCGAAACGGACAATCGACATAGTGTGACCCTACATGCCTTCTCATATCGACATTAATCAAATTAAGGTTTACACGGAAATCCTAGACGGCGCCGGAAGACGAACTCAATATGTGAAGTACGTTTACGTGTATCCAATAGACTTAACCTTTGTGTGGTAAGATAAAATCCTTCCATTCATGACACAACTGATCAAGTTTAGGATTTGTCAAGTGTCTATCCAAATGGCTTAATCATTGTATCTCATCTATATTAGTTGAAGACTAGACCATATTCTAAATATGTCTATTGCGTTGGCCAACGACATAGTCAACCTAATATCACTGAGAATCCGAGTGTTCTCTCGAATATACATTCGAGGAATGAATCCTAATCTTGGCTCAACTACCACCTTCAATCCACATCGTAATGTACCCAATACAAATCGTATCTCAACTTATAAGGCATTTGAGCTTAGGACGGGATCAAAGTACATTACTTTGTAGACAAGACACGTATTGACCTCAAGTCTAAGGACTTCTATCTCCCACACGCTGATCATACTTTAGACAAGTATAACAAATAGTATATCAATAGGGTATACCAATACTTCCAAAGTATCCATGTGTCCATCACGAGTAGCCATTACTCGTAGCAGGTGAGACATACTACATCCTCTAAGGATGTAATGCAGACCACATGTCGACTTATCACTTATCATCGATATCTCATTCTCGATGATCATTAGTCAAGGATATTTTAAGAGTTACGCTCTATCATGAATATCTCACTCTATTAATGACAACGTAAGCTCAAGGGATGCACATTAATGAATAATTATAAACAATCAAATAATAATTTAATAATTACAAATGCCATAATATTAATCTCCATTAATAATAACATGAATGTGTATAAAGTACATTTGTCCTAATACAGATTGTCTCTAGGACATAAATATACTTTCAATCTCCCACTTGGCCTAGAGCTAACATTCAACATATCTAATGCCCATATTTTCCAAATGACCATTACGCTTGACTAAGCTTAATGGTTTAGTGAATGGGTCAGCTAGATTATCGTTTGTGGGAACATAGTCTAATCTAATCTCTTCAGTCTCCACCATCTCCCTGAGTATGTGGTACTTCCTTGGTACATGCTTGTTTCTGTTGGTTGATCTTGTTCCTTAGCTTGCGCAATCGCACCAGTGTTGTCACAATAAACCGTTATTGGACAAGTGGCACTTGGAACAACCCCTAGTTCCTTCAGGAATTCAGATATCGCAACAACTTCTTTACCAGCTTCCTATCCAGCAATGTACTCAGCTTCTATTGTCGAATCAGCAGTTGTAGCTTGTTTGGAACTTTTCCAGCTTACTGCTCCACCATTGAAAATGAATGTGTAACCTGATTGAGATTTGTAGTCATCAACATCTGTCTGGAAGCTAGCATCAGTGTACCCAGTACATACCAGCTTCTCTTGTCCACCATAGACTAAGAAATATTCTTTAGTTCGTCTAAGATACTTAAGAATATTCTTGACTGCTTTCCAGTGTTCTTCCCCAGGATTCTATTGGAACTTACAAGTCATACTAAGTGCAAATGCCACATCTGGCCTAGTACAGGTCATGTCATGCATGATCGATCCTATAGCCGAAGCATATGGGATCCTTTTCATGCGTTCAAGTTCCATAGTATTAGAAGGACTATCCTTCTTAGATAACTTGATGCCTTGTCCCATAGGTAGACCACCTTTCTTGGAATTTTCTATAGAAAAACATCTAAGCACTTTGTCTATGTAGACTGACTGTAACAGCCCCAACAATCTGTTAGGTCTATCTCTATAGATCCTAATCCCCAGAATATAGTAGGCTTCACCTAAATCCTTCATAATGAAGGTACTGGACAACCACTCTTTGATTGACTGCAGGAGAGTCTTATTGTCTCCCATTATTAATATGTCATCTACATATATTATAATGAAGACAATACTCCCATCCTTGCGTTTACTATAAACACATGGATCCTCTTTGCTTCTGACATAATCAAATGACTTGATATCCTTGTCAAAGCAAATGTTCCAACTCCTCGAGGCTTGCTTAAGCCCATAAATAGACTTTTGTAGCTTGTATACATCATTTGGTTTGGACTCGATTGAAAAACCCTCAGGTTGTTTCATATACACCTCTTCAACTAGATTACCATTGAGGAAAGCAGTCTTGACGTCCATCTACCAAATGTCATAGTCATAATATGCAGCTACCGTAAGCAAAATCCGAATGGACTTAATCTTAGCAACATGTGAAAATGTTTCATCATAATCAACCCCAGGTCGTTGATTATAACCTTTAGCCACTAGTCTTGCTTTATAAGTCTGTACTTTGCCATATGCATCAATCTTCTTCTTGAAGACCTATTTGCATCATATGGGTCTAACCCCTGTTGGCAAATTAACCAAGTTCCAAACTTAATTGATGTACATCGAGTCCATCTCAGATTTCATGGCTTCTTGCCATCTCTGCGAATCAATGTCTAACATAGCTTCGCTGTAGGTTGTAGGTTCATCGTCATCAGGAATATCTATCTCATTGTGTGTTTCAACAAGGAGACTAAGTATTTCAGGCGGACAATGAGTCCTAGTGGTGCTACGGAGTTAAGTATTCTGCGTTTCAGTGTTTGTTGCATTCTGATTGTGAGAAGGTCTTTGTGTGTTGGACAATCCATTACCTTGAGAGCTTTCAGGTATGTCATTTTCATGTATTTCCTGAATGGAATGAGGTACAACCATTGTATTATCTTCCATTGGTTGCATATGAGAGCCTTGCATTTATGCATTATCTCTCACAGCACTCCCACTGGCTGAAGGGTGTACTCTAAGTACCCAATTTTCACCAGATACTCCCACTGAATCCTTGTTTAGGTCATTCGACAAGGGTTCATTTTCTGTGTTATCTTGTGGTTCTTGAATTTCTTCAAGTTCTACCTCTGTGTAGCTATATTCCTTGTAGACATATTCTTCTTCAAGGAAAGTTGCGTTCCTGGAAACAATGACCTTATGTTCTCCAGGAAGATAGAAGTAGTATCCCTTAGTTTCCTTTGGATACCCCACAAAGTAACATTTCTCACTTTTAGATTCCAACTTGTTAGTGAGCATCTTCTTAACATATGCAGGGCACCCCTAGGGTCTCATATGTTTAAGAGCTGACTTCTTGTCATACCATATCTGATAGGGTGTCTTTTCTACTGACTTGGAGGGAACCCTGTTCAGAATGTATATAGAGGTTTGTATAGCATGTCCCCAAAGGTATGTCGGTAGAGCTGAGGAACTCATCATGGATCGAATCATATCCAATAAGGTTCGGTTTTTCCTTTTGGTAACACCATTCGTCAGTGGCGTTCCTGGAGGTGTCCATTCAGATTGGACTCCATGCAGCTTTAAGTAATCTAGAAAATTCTTGCTCAAGTACTCACCTCCTCGATCCGATGAAGGGACTTGATACTTGTTGCAAGTTGCTTCTCTACTTCCGACTTGTACTCCGTGAACATCTCAAAAGCCTCAGATTTGTGTCTCATAAGATACACATACCCATACCTTGTGAAGTCGTCAGTAAAAGTGATGAAGTAGCCTCCTTTAGCTTGAGTCGAGAATGGCACACATACATCAGTATGGACCAACTCAAGCACCTCATTGGCTCGCACACCTTTCCCAAAAAGTGGTTTATTGGTCATCTTTCCTCTCAAGCAAGATTCACAGTTACCATAAGACTCCAAGTCAAATGGTTCGAGGTAGTCTAACTTCCTCAATCTTGCTATCCTTGATTCGTTGATATGACCAACTCTGCAGTGCCATAGGTAGGTAGAGTTTCTATTACTTGTCTTGGCTCGTTTATTTTGTACATTGAATATCTCTCGACTACAGTTCAGTGTATATAATCCATCCACAGGAGGAGCAGTTTCATATATAACATTATTAAAAGACAGTACGTGACTGCCATTATAAATATATGAGGAAAAGCCCTCCATGTCCAACACTGGGATAGAAATAATATTCCTCGTTAACGAGGGAACATAAAAAAATCATTCAACACTAAACAATAGCCGGAAGGTAAATTTAATATATAAGTCCCTACGCGCTCAGCATCCACTCGTGCTCCATTTCCAACGCGTAGGTCTACCTCTCTCGGTCCAACCTTCCCTGCTATCGTTAGCCCCTGCACATTTGTACAAATGTGTGAGCCACAAGCGGTATCCAATACCCAGGAATGAGAGTTACTTATAGACATATTTATTTCAATAACGTACATACCTTGTCCACCAAAGGCGGGAGAACCTGGTGCTTTTCCTCCTCTTGGTGTCGTGCAGTCCTTTTTCCAATGCCCCTTCTTATGGCAGTTGAGGCATTCATCCTTAGCCGCACTCACCTTCTTCTTCACACCTCCCTTGGGCTTCATAGCTGAGGGCGCAACGATTGTCTTGCCCTTCTTCTTCTGCCATTCCTTGCCTTTCGGCTTGGGTCGGCTAGAAGAGTTCACCATGAGCACAACTTTGCCTTTGGAAGTGGAGGACTCAAAGGTCTTGAGCATGTTGTGCAGCTCCGGCAGAGTCGCCTTCGTTCCATTCATGTTGAAGTTCACTATGAAGTTCTCAAAGGAACGAGGGAGAGAGTTCAGGATGAGTGTGGTAGCGACATTCTTTTCTAGCTTCGGTCTAATTGAAGCAAGCCTCTCTATCAGCCCTATCATCTTCAGCACGTGCTGTGAGACCTGGCCCCCTTCATTGAGCTTACACTTGAAGAGTTCTATTAGCAACTCATATTCCATTGTTTGGGATTGAGAGTCATAGAGACTCTTCAAGTGTTCGAGCATCTCATTGGGCCCCATGTTCTCATGCTGTCTCTGAAGTTCCATAGACATGGAAGATAGAATTACGCATTGCGCCGAAGTGGCATCATCTAGATGTTTCTGGTAAGCATCCTTATCAAAAGAGGCATATTCGTCAGAATCTGTCGCAGGGACTGTTGGGAACACCGTGTCCAACACATATTCTATTTTCTCTTGTCTCAATACTATTCGCAAATTTCTTAGCCAGTCAAGGTAGTTTGGTCCAGTAAGTTTATTCATCTCAATCAATATTTTCAACGATAAGCTCGACATTTTTAATAATCTGAAGAATTAGATAGACCGGAAATCAAATTTAAAATTTATTTCCTATTATACACATTCATTTAGGCTAATCAACAAGGCCTTTTATTTAATTAGCTCCCACTATTTTAACATACTTCTACGACCCCATTGTAGAATACAGACCTATATTAATAGAGGTCATAATGGGACCAAGATCCAAGCCTATGCTATCTCCGCGTTTACTTTGGCTGATAACTTCAACAACATATCTTGGTAGGTTCTAAACCAATTGCAAAACTTATTCGCAACTCTTGGTTGATCAAATTATTATATTTTATCTTGCGTCCTTAGATTAGTTCGACACTTTGGCGCCAAGATTTGTCTAAGCAAGTCAACCCATTACACGACTACGTTTATGTATCTAAGCAAATTTGGCCTTTGTGAGCAAACACTTTGGTGTAAATACCAACAAAAGTTTATCATTTACCTTTACATTAAAACACATCTATGAAAGAGTTTGGGTCCTCGTAGACTTAGAGCAAATGCTTTGGCATAAATACTCGTATCGCCGAAAAGGATTTTGCACTCTAACAATTATAATGGACGACGTGTTTTAATATAGATTTGTATTTAAAATTTGGGGAACATTTTTAATTCAGGGTTCTAACCAAGATCAACTCTTTTATGTCATATCCAATATGACATCTTAACATCATGCAAACTAAAGACACATATAGTTTGGGAACCGTCAACCAAATATGCATGATATAAGATAGTTTAATAAAACACTGGGCGCCGCCTGCCCAGACAGTTATAGCGGACATTGCCCTAGAAATATAAATGACAAACATTTTGACATTTAGCTCATAAACAGTATACTGTATAATAATAATGTTGGGTTAAACATTTCGAACTCAGATTTTTTTATTTGTTTCTGGACAGGTGGGGCCGCGTCTCTAATCATTAGTGCCGCGGTGCCACTGAGACAGTAGCCTTTCGGCTTCAAAAATTGCATTAGCGTCGCGGCGCTCCACCATGGAGCCGCGACGTCTATTGTCCAGTGAGTCCATATTTTGAAATGAAGCATTAGCTCCGTGGCGCCACCTTGAAACCCTAGCAAGCGCCGCGACGCCCTACCATAGGGTCGCGACGCTCATGTCCTGACAAACGTTTTTGTGTTGATTCTCAGAATCATTCGACCCCTAAATCAAATTTAGGGATCAAATCACAGGTCCTTTATCATCACCCACCATTATCAATAACGCCATATCGACCATCATCCATTCTTACTCGTGTTTGCCGTGCACCATGCAATGAGCCGAACAACGCACTTTGGCTTAGTTCGAGTTGGAGCGGAATGACTTCCTCGAGTTAGCGTAGGAGATAATTTAGAGTGAAATTAAAAGGTCAACATTCGTACAAGACATTTAGGATTTCAAGAAACCTCGTTTTAATCCAATTTTATGTTTAACCCATATTATTATTCTATTCAATTTTTATATAACCATTGAACCAACCTGACTCTGATACCACTGTAAGGTTTTTGTTGGGTTCAAAACACATAAGTAAGGCACAGCGGAAGTTTAAAAGTTTTGTTTCTTACTTACCCCAACAATAATTTATGGTATTGTTATACAACAATGAAACTTGTAACATAAAACATATACTTACAACTTATAATTATCTGGAATCTTTATCAATTGTGAGGTGCACACGCGATTGCCCATCCAATTGCAAGCTCCAAGCTTCAATGTATTTCTCTTTCGAAAAGCTAGGAAATCCGGCAGAGGTTCGAGAGAGTATTTGATTCTAAGTCTCTAAGGCATATAATGATTCTCAGAATTGGTGTGTTGAATAATGAGGTGAATGCCTCTATTTATAGTTGAAAAATAGGTCAAAACCGGATTAGGGTTTGACCTTGGGGCCCAAAAATCGAGCCAGAGGCGTCGCGGCGCTTGACGTGCTCATGCACTGTCTCAATTTATTTTTCGGTGCATTCTTAATTAAATTCAAAATCCAATTTTGACTTAATTAAAATAATCACTATTCATTTAAATATCTCGATTCCAAATCGAACATTTAATTACTCTCTCAATACATCCTTAGATCGAAACGGACAATCGACTTAGTGTGACCCTACATGCCTTCTCATATCGACATTAATCAAATTAAGGTCTACACGGAACTCCTAGACGGCGCCAGAAGACGAACTCAATATGTGAAGTACGTTTACGTGAATCCAGTAAACTTAACCTTTATGTGGTAAGATAAAATCCTTCCATTCACGACACACCCGATCAAGCTTAGGATTTGTCAAGTGTCTATCCAAATGGCTTAATCATTGTATCTCATCTATATTAGTTGAAGACTAGACCATATTCTAAATATGTCTATTGCATTGGCCAACGACTTAGTCAACCTAATATCACTGAGAATTCGAGTGTTCTCTCGAATAGACATTCGAGGTATGAATCCTAATCATGGCTCAACTACCACCTTCAATTCACATCGTAATGTACCCAATACAAATCGTATCTCAACCTATAAGGCATTTGAGCTGAGGACGGGATCAAAGTACATTATTTTGTAGACAAGGCGCGTATTGACCTCAAGTCTAAGGACTTCTATCTCCCACACGCTGATCATACTTTAGACAAGTATAACAAACAGTATATCAACAGGGTATACCAATACTTCCAAAGTATCCATGTGTCTATCACGAGTAGCCATTACTCGTAGCAGGTGAGACATACTACATCCTCTAAGGATGTGATGCAGACCACATTTCGACTTATCACATATCATCGATATCCCATTCTCGATGATCATTAGTCGAGGCTATTTTAAGAGTTACGCTCTATCATGAATATCTCACTCTATTAATGACAACGTAAGCTCAAGGGATGCACATTAATGAATAATTATAAACAATCAAAATAATAATTCAATAATTGCAAATGCCATAATATTAATCTCCATTAATAATAATATGAATGTATATAAAGTACATTTGTCCTAATACAGATTGTCTCTAGGAAATAAATATACTTTCAGTTTGAAGTTTCAAAAAACTTCATACATACGAGTTTGAAGTTGAATTTGCCAAACCATGTCTAAAGTAGGCAATTGCTTGTGCAGTTCGAACTTTAGATATTTATATCGAAAGTTAAGTTTGAACTACCATGTTTTCTGACCCAAATAAATGAAATTGGCATAAACCAAATCTAAAATTGGTTCAAAAAATTTCTTGTAATATTACTTTAATCTACACAGAACTTTCTCGTAAAATTTGCATATAAACTTCTCTCACTATGATGGTGTAAACACCCGATGTGCTCCCTATGATGGTGTAGACATCCAATATGGGTAAATTATTACCCTTTTTATGTTCTCCGTATACAATTTTTATAATAACTAGTACAAAATATAATGTGCAACGCAACGTTTTGAGAAGCTAATTAATTAAGCAAATTAAAGCTGAACTAGCTAGCTAGGAAGTTGTTTGTTTGCAGTTTCATGCAAGGTGTGTACATATATACATTCCCGAATACTGACTAGAACTGAAATATTAATATTGTTGAATCTTCCCCGTCACCACAAGATGGATTTAGTAAATAATAAAAGTAGTAAAAAGAATTACTCCTAGTCTGTTCCAGTGTATGTGACATCATTTTCTTTTTAGTATGTTCCAAAAGAATGTCCTCTTTCTATATTTGAAAACTATTTAATTTTATAATATGATTTACAGCCACATAAATCTCTAAGGCTTATTTTGAACCATAAATTGAGAAGTTTTCCTTTTTTTTTTAAACCGTGTGTCTAGTCAAATTGTGCCCAATAAATTGAGACAAAGAGAGTAGTATATTATTGGATAAGTGAATACTCTTAAAGTAAGTAGTAAATGTGTTCTCAAGGTATCATTTGAAATTCTCGAATCTCGATGTCTGATAAAGAGTACATAAATAGTTTCTATCTTTGCCTATAGAATAAATGATAAGTAGTAGTAGTAAATATCATTGTCCAGTTGATCAATTTCTTAGGGATCCAGACACCAGCAGTAATAATCAGAACGTGAGATTTCCAGGATTTTTGGAGGCGTCATGATCCTCTCAAGCTCGCTTTGCCTCCATGATGCAAAATTATTACGATTTTGTGGGTCAGTGGCAAGTGGATAGTCCTCCCTTTTGTGAGCTTGTGATTTCATTCTCATGTACAGCTTTATTGTTGCTACACAGTCATCATACGGATCTTGCACTCCTGTCTGAATGTCATACCTATATATAGGGCCATTATCCAATCTTTTAGAACCCTAAACAAGTAATTAATTACGTAAATAAAAGAATGTTAAATTTAATGTAGTTTACAATATGGTATGAGAAATAGACAAATATTTTGTGTTCAAGTTTCAGAGCCACTTATTATATAAAGGAAATTTCATGTACTACTTGTCTTGTGAAAGAATCAAGTACACATATCGAGGAGTATTATTGAATATATAAAGTAAGTAAAAAATGTGATTTTTAAAAATAATTTAGCTTCTAGACAGTTACATATTTCATGACACATTCGCTACTAATATTAGCAGAGAACAAGAGAAACACTAAGATTTGCTTACTTACCCAAGGTAAGCTTTGGTCAAGTACTTGAGTGAGTTGCTGAGCTTGCTTGTTTTCAACAATGGAGGGTATATTGAAGTATCCCTTCGGATAAAAATGTTGAAGAAACGTCACACTCTATTGTAATATAATTAATTAGGAGGGCTTTGCATAATTTAGATGAATATAAGTCATATACACTAACAATAAAAATATATTTTCTATCATAGTATAATTTATTTTGTTATAAGAGGTTATTTACTTACTCTATTTATTATAGAGTACTAATAATAACTTATTAAATAGTTATCTACAATTATCTTTTAGTGATATGACTTACCTGATCATTATTGCTGGGTACTCAAGGTCCAAACATTTAAGATCATGACCCAAATCATGACCAACAAGGATCCTAGCCCTTCCACTTCTAGAACGAATTTGCCAGATGGGTTCCCCATTACAAAGATAATCTTGAATCTTTCTTGATACTTGCTTCAGTGGCACTGCATCCCTCAAATGTTCTGGCCTTATCCCCGTTGTATCATACCTAAACATACATTCAATATAATTCATCTAGATTAATTTCCTAGTACTATATAATTAAACTGGAATATAATTCACTAAATTAATTGTAGTACATCAACAATTTATTGTTATTTACTTGTAGTTAGTAACAGGAAGATTTGGTGCAACATAGGAGTGAAAGAGGATTCTTTCATGTTCATCAATGAGACAAACTCTTGCACAAAGATCCAGCGAGCCATCGCTGCCACCACCTACCATTTTGCAGGCAAGAGCAACAACTCTTCCTCGGCTATTCTCAATCCTTAGGTCATCTTGAATGCCCAACTTAGCCATGCGATAGAGCATACCCTGAAAATGAATCAACACAACTATAAGGATGGGATAGAGCAAAATAGGGTTGTCAAATGGACAAGTTGAGTTGCATTTTGGCGAGTTAAAATAGGTTGATCAGTAAATGGGGTGAGCATAACTCATTTAATATTTGCTCGATATGTTTGAGTACAGGTTAATTTGGGCTAAACAATGATCATAAAGTCGAAACTATTTTTTATTTGTTTGTTTGTGCTTTTATAATTCGTTCAATTATCAAAGCAAATTAATAAAAGTTTTATTTATTTATGTTGGAAATTTGCCTTTGGCGGGGAGGTGCGTCCACTCATATTTAATGAATTAAACACTAATGTTCCGCAAGTTGGAGGCTTTGTCTCTTCTCACGTGCATAATCTACTAAGTGAGTAGATGACCGTAGGGCCAAAAATCGTCAAATTTCGTTGAGAAATGAAAGAGATATTGGTCCACGAAGTAAGGTGTTTGAGGCATGGAAATATGGTGTGGGACAAATCGACCACATCGGTGGGAAAAAGGAAGAATTGCTCTCTTTATAAGTCTCATAATTGGCTAAGGGTTTGGGACCCCAAGGGGTACCCCATGTGTTTAAAAGAGGGAGGACCTAGATGTGCTTGGGTTCAAGGCTAAGCCCCCCCCCCCCCCGTCCGGTCCGGTCTCGGGTCACGGGACTTTATGATATTTTCTATTTGGACCCCCAGATTGCTCAATAACGTGACACACACAGATACAGAAAGTATACAGAACAAACAAGACAAAAATATATACACAGAGACAAACAGAAGAGTAAAACACAGTCCAAAACGTGAGCAGTAACGTTGGGACGAAAAACAAAAACTCTTCCTTCCTTTTCCATTTCTTCAGCAAGGCGTTTCGTGTTTGTTTTCTTCGTCAGACTCAACCTATTTGCTTTGTAGTGTTGAGATTAAAGTGTTGTTTATCTTGGGAGACTATTGCCCGTTAACGTAAAAGCATATATATGGGGCAATCTTGTCTTAAGGACAGAGTGCAATCACTCGACTCAGCACACAGTTGTAACAATCCAGATTTAGTGTTTCTTGATTTCAGGTTATCAAGATTCAAGACACAACAAGCTTGCGACAGTTATAAATATTGGCCTATTTGTTTATCCTTTCGAACACTTATAATATGTATTTACTTTCCGTACTGCTTACCGCTATCCTACAATTTAAGACAAGATTTGTATTAGTGTTCGAAAGATGTCGGTCAAAAGTTGTATGACCAAATCTGGATATGGCTGTGGTTTTCTGGTAGAAGAGAGTGATGATTATGTTGTTGAAGGTCAACATGTTCATGGTGTCACCGCTCCCGAGAGTGGTGGGAACAAGCGCCCACGAGAGGCTGAGGATGTCAACTGGGACAAGAGGAGAAGGCTGAAGATGTGGTTCTATCGCAGAAGGCCTATATCTATCCCAAACAAAGGATCCGAATTACGGTAAGGAGGAAATGGACACTCAGTCCGATGAAGTAACTGAAGTGGGCCAGAATCCGAAATTGGGATAAGAATTTTTCCTTACTTGTCAAAAATAAGATTAAATGATGTCTGATTAAAAAGAGCTTAAAGTAAGGAGGAATATGAAAATGTTTTCCGAAATAATTTCTATTCCTTACGCTTTAAAATTAGAAGTTTAATCTCATCTTCCTTCCTGGTTAAAGATTGGATTTTGTAAATGACTTAAAAAAATCCATTCTTTTAAGTGTAATTATTAAAAGTGTGTAAAGTATGTTCACACATACGAGGGAGAAAGATCCACTGACTATGCGAAAGCTGATACCACTCTTAAGTAAGCGCCAAGAATTGTGTGGGCACCAATCATAACGAAAGAAGTCTAAAAGCTAAATACGTTGAGCCTGTCACACTATTTGGCAGAAGATCCTTCATAGGATGATATTGGACACTCAGTCATACAAAGCCTTCGGGCGACTGGAGTGGGCCAAAATTCCTTTGATATGATGATATTGGACACTCAGTCATACAAAGCCTACGGGCACTGGAGTGAGGCCAGAATTCATTTCATAGGAAAAGTAATAGACACCTAGTAAGGTGGGCCAGAGTTTCCAGGTCTTAAATGATCTGAAGGCCTAAAGAAAGGCAGAAAAGAAATTGGACACTCAGTTTGCCAAAGCAACTGGAGTGGGCCAGAGTATCTAGATCAAATATGATCCGATTACGCCCTAACCACGGGCAAGAGGTTGTTCATGTAAAGCAACGCCACCTCTAAAGTAGAAGGGGGTGGAGAGGTTGTCCTCAATAGGACTTCAGGGAATGGGATCACTCTCGGATAAGGTGATACATGTCCCAAACTTGGTTTAAGCGACGCTGTTGGTCAAGCTGGTTTGAAACTAGTCCAACAGGTTTGTAATGAATAAGAATGGTACAGTATGTCTGTAGCCAAATGAATGATATATTTGTAATCCGTGCATCTATGCCATCATAGATTAAGACACGTTAAATAGAAAGTCATTCAAAAGCTAGCGAAGTTGAGATTGTTGCCTTCTTTCGACATAAACACTCAAAATGAATGTGAGGTAGGCAAAATCACCTTTCCAAGTTCCGTCAAAGGAATAGTGAAAGAAGCATCGCTCCTCTAGAACTTAGTCACACCTAATTAGGTGATTTGAAGTTTATACAAAATAGAGGGGGAAGACAAGTACGTTGTGACCTTCATTGATGATGGTACAACGTATTGTATCATTTGTTTGTCAAAAAGCAAAGATGAAGTTGTTGAAGCGGATAAGAGCTACAAAATAGAAGTTGAAAATCAACTAAGCCTACAGATTGAGGAATCCGTAGTGATAGAGGGGGAGAATGTGAAGCATCATTCATTAAACGACTGCTCATTACTCACCTTAGTCCAACGGTGTTAGCCAAGCGCAAAGCCGTATGCCCAAAATATGTAGGGCAAGGCGATCATTTCTGCTAATGCGATTCTCAACAGGAATACGCATAAGGATAAGGATAACCCTCCATGTGAAACATGGAAAGGATCTCACATACAAATGTTGTGATGTGGGGTGGCTTGGTAAAAGTTGGAATACCGAAACAGATCAAGTTGGACCTAAGACTGTAGATTGCATATCCACTGGATCTGCAAATAACAGTAGTGCTTATCGTCTCTTGGTGTCAAAAAATGCTGAATTCTTTGAAGATAACTTTCTTTGAAAAGGAAAAAGAAGTAATTGCTCGAGGTTAGCAAGAACCCGCGAGGGCCTGACTGTCCGAAACTAGATGTTCCGTATCTACAGGACTAGGAAGTTGTTGTCTATCCAGAACTTTTAATTCTAGATCTGCAGAACTCAGGGATTCTAGATGTTTAACCGAGACGGAGCAAAGAAGGGGACAAAGACTTGTTCCAGTCCTTCTAGCTTGTATGGTTGAGAACAAACCATGGATAATTAACAAAGAATTATCATCTCCAAAAAGCGCTGCTTTGGAAAGAAGCTACAAAGAGAGAAATAGATTCCATCATATAGAACCATACTTGCGTAATGGTTGATCGTCGTCCTGGGAAAAGAACCTTTGGGTTGTAAAAGTGGATACTCAAAAGTGAGTACAAAGTAGATGGATCTACTGACGAGTACAAGGCCTCAACTATTTGTACATGTGCTCCCCTGTGAGTAGCTTAACATCCAGGGCCATTGCAGTCTTGCATGGCATGGATGTTGAAACAACCTTCCTAACCGGAGAGTTGGAAGGGGAGGATCAGAGTTGGTTTGTTGGACTGTTGGGCTTCTTCCTGAACTTTTATTTTGGTCACTGAAATGTTTATATTTTGGTCCGGAAAGTTTCGATAAAACGAAACAATGAATCGACCACGAAACATTGACTCTGAAGTTAGAAAGCCAACAGTTGGAAAACCAACAGTCTGAGAATGGAAGTCATATTGAAACAAAGTCTCGATATGAAAGACATGGGTATCATAGATGACATCTTAGGAATTGGATTTCTAAGACATCTAACGGACTGGTCTAACTCCAAACTCAGTTGTGAGATAGTTGACAGTCTCGTTGAAGCCACCAATGGATATGAATCATATAACTGATTGAAATCATGGTGCACCCATAGACAAGGAGCGATATGCGTAGGTCATGTGTAGTTCAATGTATTGTACATACTACAACGACCTGGTATCGGCATACAAACAAGATCAGTTGAACTAAGGATCACTCGTGATTCTGGAAATAATCGATAGAAGGCGTTAAGTCGGATATGACGATATCTGAATTATTCGCTTATCTACGGATTATGGTATTCTAGATGTCCAGCAGTTCTGGGAGAACACAGTGATGCACAAGTAAATGTGTATGGTGGGTCTTGGAAAAACCTCTAAACAAACTTGCATCGGCCGATTTATGATGGAATCGGAGTTTATCGCTTTATACAAAGCATGAAAGAAGTTGAGTAACTTCACGACTCCTTAGAGGACGTCCCTTATTGGGAGAAACCTGTGCCTTTAGCAGTTATACACTGTGGCTAGCCGGTCGTCTTCAGGAAGGACACGGATGACGGCGTCTGGACATATCTATCAGGATCTGTTGGAGACATAAGACCGTATGGCAGTTGATCATCACGGGTGTCACTTCCTTGATTACTAACTAAGGGACTACCCGGAGATCAAGTGTTCTGCCTGTCTAGGGGAATGGGCTTAAAACCCAAACAATACGAACCATTGCGGTGGTAACCCAACCATACTGATTGGAGATCCCAAGAATTTGGTTCAATGGAAAAACTAAGCTGCAAAAGGTTCAGTTATGCGCTTCGGTGAAAGCAAGACCACCTCGGATGATGATTTCTGTAGAGAAACATGAATCCAAAGTTATTTCCGCGATAGACATTAAAGTGTTACCTGCATGGTGGGTAAAGGTTAAGCTTCCAAACCTTTAAACGAACCTCAAACGATTGAGGTTAAGGTTGGGGAAACTTTTAATGATTCCTAACACTCGTGAAGTGGGGTATAGCAGGATACCTTATAGGAGATCACCTATTTAAGTGCGAGGACATGCCGCCTCAAATGAACGCAGTTAAGAATCCAAGTGTGTCCATAGCCAGAACGGATAAAACCATAAGAATGAAAATGAATAAGGAGAGTTATTGTGTTGGTATCATTGTCTTGGCTTACACTAAACACTGACGGTTCAAGACATCACGTTCACCGCGCAGTAAGTAAGTCCGGTGGTATTCAACTAGGGAAGGTTCAAAGCATAAGCTACCTCTCCTGATGTAATATCTTTTCGCTGAAAGATTGCTGAAAGTAGGCACCATGTGTGTGCGCCAAATAATCTCATTCAAGAGGGGATTGTTGGAAATTTGCCTTTGGCGGGGAGGTACGTCCACCCATATTTAATGAATTAAACACTAGTGTTCCGCATGTTGGAGGCTTTGTCTCTTCTCACGTGTATAATCTACTAAGTGAGTAGATGACTGTAGGGCCAAGAATCGTTAAATTTTGTTGAGAAATGAAAGAGATATTGGTCCACGAAGTAAGGTGTTTGAGGCATGGAAATATGGTGTGGGACAAATCTACCACATCAGTGGGAAAAGGAAGAATTTCTCTCTTTATAAGTCTCATTATTGGCTAAGGGTTTGGGATCCCAAGGGGTATCCCATGTGTTTAAAAGAGGGATGACCTAGATGTGCTTGGGTTTAAGGCTAAGCCCACACGCGCGCCGCCGCCGCCAGCCCGTCCCGTCCGGTCACGGGTCACGGGTCGTAGGTCGTGGGACTTTCTGATATTATCTATTTGAACCCCCAAACAGCCTCACTAATGGCCTTAAACATGTCATTAACCACCCTCACTAATGGCCATTAACAACCATATTTTGGCAGTTGAGGAGTCCCTCATTCATGCTATATGGTGATGCCTTTTTGGCTCAATAACGTGACACACATAGATACAGAAAGTATACAGAACAAACGAGACAGAAATATATACATAGAGGCAAACAGAAGAGTAAAACACAGTCCAAAACGTGAGCAGTAACGTTGGGACGAAAAACAGAAACTCTTCCTTCATTTTTCATTTCTTTAGCAAGGCGTTTCATATTTGTTTTCTTCATCAGACTCAACCTATTTGCTTTGTAGTGTTGAGATTAAAGTGTTGTTTTTATCTTGGGAGACTATTGCCCGTTAACGTAAAAGCATATATACGGGGCAATCTTGTCTTAAGGACAGAGTGCAATCACTCGACTCAGCACACAGTTGTAACAATCCAGATTTAGTGTTTCTTGATTTCTGGTTATCAAGTTTCAAGACACAACAAGCTTGCGGCAGTTCTGAACATTGGCCTATTTGTTTATCCTTTCGAACACTTGTAATATTTATTTACTTCCCGTACTGTTTTACAATATCCAACAGTTTATTTATATTAGATAATATTCTCCATATATTCGCCATATATTGTGTAATTATGAATATTGTATATTTATGGTATATTAGGATCCTTACCGAATTAGGATTCCTCTCTTGTACACACTATATATATTTTGTAATATTGAGAATACTGCCCAAGAGAAATTATTACAATCTTACATGGTATTAGAGCCAAAACCCTAGGTATTTTTTTAGAGAAAATTGCCCCTACACACACACGGGTTTCACCACCGGTGGCCACCCTCTTGCTTCCCTCACCGGAAAAAGACCAACTCCCCTCCCTCGGTTCTTCCCCTTCTTGTTTCTACTAAAATTTTCCACTGTGATGTCTACTCCTGCCACCCCCATGCCAGCCTCATCTTCAACTGTCATCACCCCCGAAATACCAAAACCATCTTTTCACCCAGCCCTAACCATTACCAATATCAAGAACTGCCTTCCAATAAGTTATGATCAAGAAAAAGGTCAGTACTCTCCATGGGTTGAATTGTTTCGCATTCATTCATGTGTCTTTAACGTGCTTTATCATATCGATGACTCCTTCCCTCGCTCCCCTGGGGTTGATGAATCAACGAGGCTTCGTCTCGACGCAGTCTTTAAATAGTGGATATATTGCACCATCTCTCAAGACTTTCTCCTTATTATAATGAAATTCGGCGCCATGGCTCGCGAATTATGGTTTCGATTGGAGGAAATTTTTCAAGATAACAAGCACATCTGTGCTGTGTATTTGGAGGAATAATTTAATAATATGCGTTTTAAAATTTTTTCAAACATGTCTAATTATTGCAAGCAGCTGAAACTTGAAACGGACCAATTATCAAACGTTGGCACACCTGTGTCTGAGGCAAAGATGGTCCTACAATTAATTGCAGGCCTTCCTAAAGGTGAGTACAACACGTTAGCCACCATGATACATCAGGCTGATCCACTACCAAGCTTTAACAAGGCTCGCTCGCAATTGTTGCTCGAAGAGATGTGCCGTGCAAAGTAGGACGAGCACGCTCATAAGGCATTGGCGGTCGAAACTTCTTCCCAAAATAACATCACCGCCGGACTACCACCGTCGGAAAATAATCAGCCATGGCAGAACCACGGCGGTAGGGGCAACAGAGGACGCGACGGTGGCAGAGGAGGAAAAGGCCGAGGCAAAGGAAACCGTGGCCAGAACAGTAATCAGCAGTCCAGCGCTTCAGCACCTTGGGCCGGCCTAGTGGCCTCGTATCAAAATGGGAACTGTGCCTCAGCTTCTACCCAGGCACCGGCCCACTTTCCCTATCCACAACAGGGTTTGCTGGGCCCATCTCCAGCGTACAGACCAACACCTTGTCAGTCCAACCAGGCCCACCTCATGCAGGCCCAGTACCCGCAACCCTTCTCTATTATGGCCCCAACTTATTTGGGCTAGGTTTTTAGCAGTCTGAACTTGCAGCAGCCCGATGAAAATTGGTACATGGACTCGGGAGACACGTCTCACCTCACCTGATTTGCAGGTAATCTTTCTGCATTGTTTCCACTAAAGCATCCTCGATACATTACTATTGGCAATGGTAATCGCATTCCAATATAGGGCCTTGGTACTGCAATTTTTTTTGTTATAATTCTATCTCTATTGAGTTTGACCAGTTTGGTTTTAATGTGAAGGATCTTCGTACGGGGACCCATCTTACGATATACAATAGCGCGGGGGACCTATATCCATTCCCTTCCACCTCCACTATCGGATATTGCTCTCCAATCCCCCTTGCTGCTATCTCTCATTCAGTTTGGCATAATCGGCTTGGCCACCTAGGCACTCCAATTTTTAATTTTCTTAGATGCAATAACTTTATCAGATATAATAATAGGAAACTTGCCCAGAACTGTGTATCTTGTTGTTTAGGAAAACATGTTCGCCTTCCGTTTAACTCATCTACCAGCGTTACTTTTTCACCGTTTGATATTATACATGCTGATTTGTGCACTTCTCTTGTTCCTAGTTCCTTTGGTTATAAATATTATATGGTCCTGTTAGATGATTTTCCCATTATGTTTGGTTGTTCCCACTTAAATTTAAATCGAAAGTGTTTGCAAAATTTCTTGAGTTTCGGAATTTTATAAAAATATAGTTTGAAAAGTCTATAAAATCATTTCAGTGTGATAATGGTCGTGAATTCAATAATTTTACATTTCACCGGGTTTTTAGCAATAATGGCATGGTTTTCCATTTTCCTGCCCCCACACATCACCTCAAAATGGTAAGGCTGAAATCATTATCCGAACTATTAATAACATGGTTCGTACCCTGTTGTTTCATGCCTCTCTTCCTTCATCTTTTTGGGTCTATGCCGTCAAAATGTCCGAATATATTTTAAATATTCTACCTACTAGTATCCTTCACAACATGACTCCGATCGAAATTATATACCGCAGGATTCCCTCCTACGATCACTTACGAATATTCGGTTGTCTGTGCTATCCCAATCTTGCCTCCACCGCCCCTCACAAACTAGCACCTCGGACTACTCCATGTGTCTTCTTAGGTTTCTCGCCTAATCATAAGGGATATCTGTGCTATGACTTGTCCTCTCGTCAAATCCATATTTCCCGTCTTGACACGTTCGACGAGACCGCATTCCCATTTTTAAATCTCCAAAAATTTCGAAAACCGGACTACTCCTTTCTTGACGAGGTCTCTGCCACCTACTTCCACCGTGTCAGTAGGTCGACCGGTGGCACTGCCGCCGGCAGTGTCCTCTCCTGTCTCATCGTCGATCTCCCCTAACCAAGGTCACCAATCCATCACCACCGTCTCTACGTAGGACCACCACCAGCATACCACCCACCTCCAATCCACTGTAGTGTCTCCTCCCACACTAGAACATTCTGACCACACCGACAAATACCAACCCACCATAAACCAGATCCACCACTCTACACCACCGCCCTTCTCGTATCCGACACTACTAGCACCTCGACTATTGCCACTGTCCAATACCCTACCACTGTCAACCATACCAGATCCAAATAAGCCCGTCCCTCCACCAGCCCCAACATACTGTTCCGACGCAATCATGCAGTGCCCAATACCGACCCCAGTGACCCACCAGTCGACCAACGAACCCCTGCCCCTACCCACCACATAGAAACCCGAGCCAAACACAGGATTTTCAAGCCCAAAACCCACTTTAGCCTGTCCGTCCAAACAATTTCCCCAATTTCTAAAAATCCAAAATTAGCCAAACTGGACCTAATTGGAATGCTGCGATGTGTGAGGAATTTATTGCTTTAATGAAACAACACACGTGGGATTTGGTACCTAGACCAGATGGGGTGAATGTGATCCGGTGCATGTGGCTATTTCGTCACAAATTCAAAGACAGTGGAGACCTAGAGAGGTATAAGGCACGACTTGTGTCTAATGACATGAATCAACAAGAGGGTATTGATTGTGGTGAGACGTTCAACCCGATTGTCAAATCGCCTACTATTCGCACAGTCCTGAGTATAGCCATGGGCAAGCATTGGCCGATACATCAGCTTAATGTGAAAAACATTTTTACATGGGGACTTGAAATAAACAGTGTACATACACCAGCCGCCTGGATTTGTCCAACCAGCAGCCCTCAGCTATGTATGTCATCTCCGCAAGTCACTGTATGCCCTGAAACAAGCTCCTCATGCGTGGTATGATCGATTTGCTAGGTATATTATGCAGATTGGGTTTGTCTGTAGCAGGTGTGATAATTCTCTCTTTATTTTTCATCGAGGTAGTAGCACTGCTTTCTTACTGCTATATGTGGATGATATTGTTCTCACTGCTTCATCTGAGGGTTTGAAAAATGAGATTATTGCATTACTTAAGACTGAATTTGCTATGATTGACTTGGGAAAATTGAGTTACTTCTTGGGTATATCAGTGACCAACTTTGCAGATTATATGTTCTTGAGTCAGCGTAAGTATGCAGAGGAGATAGTATACAAGGCTAAGATGGCAAATTGCAAAGTCATTCCCACTCCGGTTAATTCAAAATCCAAGCTCAGTGCTATGGATGGTGCTCCAGTCTCTGATCCTACTCTATATAGGAGTCTTGCAGGTGCACTTCAGTATCTCACTTTCACCAGACCGGATATAACATATGTTGTTCAACAAGTGTGCCTATTCATGCATGCCCCCATAGAGTCTCATTTCACTACCCTTAAGCGTATCATTCGATACATTAAGGGTACACTTGATTTTGGATTACATCTATACCCCTCTGTACCGACTAGGTTGCTGTCTTACACAGATGCAGATTGGGCAGGGTGTCCGGACATGCGATGCTCTACTTCTGGCTATTGTGTATTCTTAGGGGATAATATAGTTTCATGGTCTGTCAAGAGACAAGCCACCCTATCCCGTTCGAGTGCTGAAGCAAAATACAGAGGCGTTGCCAATGTTGTAGCTGGGATTTGTTGGCTTCGAAATCTATTTTTGAGCTCCAGTGTCCTTTGCATAGGGCGTCCATCGTCTACTGTAATAACATATCTGCCATATATATTTTTCATAATCCGGTTTAATATCAGAGAACCAAACACATTGAGATGTATATACATTTTATTCGTGAAAAGGTTGCTCTCGGTCATGTCAGAGTATTGCATGTGCCTTCGTCATATTAGTATGCAGATATATTCACCAAAGGACTTCCCAGACAATTATTCCTTGACTTCAGATCCAGTCTCAGCGTCCGGCCTCCTCCCACTCCGACTGAGGGGGTGTATTAGTGAAAATTTACCATATATTCGTCATATATTGTGTAATTATGAATACTGTACATTTATGGTATATTAGGATCCTTACCGAATTAGGATTCATCTCTTGTACACGCTATATATACTTTGTAATAATGAGAATACTGCCCAAGAAAATTATTACAATCTTACAATTTATCATAACTAAATAAAACAAACAAAAGATGACCTACTTTTAATGTTTTATAAAGGTTTTTATGAGTCAATTTGACATACATATACAACCCAAATTGGCCAACCGTTTAGATGTCCGCTACTTTGGGCTATGTCCAAAATGACCTAATATATATCAATGAATATCTATTGAATTCATCCAATCTATATTTTAGCGATTCCTCAACAAAGGCATAAAACAATTACATATTTTGAAACTATTGTTTTGTCGTTTGAATAAACATACATTATTTGAACGTGAGAGTTGGCATGATTCCTTGTGAGCCCTTAGCGCACTCCTACTACCAAGGATTGTCAAACAAATGTCACATCCTCGTTCCATGAAAATCCTTTCACAATCTGCCTTTGGCAATGGCCCTGAAAATATAATTTGGAGCAACAAATAATTATGTGAATTAGAAATCATGATCAATTATTAGAAAAGTTAATTAGACCAGTGAAACATTGTTTCTAGGAAAAAAATAGGAAATATACCAATGAGGTGCTCTCTCAAAGATTCAAAAGATCGACAGTGCTTTTTGCAAACCACACACATGGGTTCATGAACTGAATGATAAGATGTCCTCATGTGGTCAACTAGGTGCTCCATTTTGTTGAATTGCCTATAGCATGCTGCACATTTGTTCCTGTAGCCATGAAATTTTTAAAGAGTCTAAGTTCCATGAACTGAACGGTATAAGAACATTTCCAACAAGCCAGCCAGCCCAGTTCCAGTTTCAGAACCCAGGGATTTTGGGCCCAAGAACAGCTTATCGGCCAGCCCAGTTCCAGCTGCCTCAAGCTCATCTCGCCAAAGCCCACATCTCGCAGCAACAACCCAGTAATCTAGCCCCCTTGGATCAGGCTTTTAGCAGTTTGAACATGCAGCAGCCCGACGAAAATTGGTACATGGACTCGGGCGCCACATCTCACCTCACCCACTCTGCTGGTAAAATTCCCAAACTATTTCATTTAAAGCATCCTCAATAAATTACTGTTGAAAATGGTCATCACATTCCAATTTAGGGCTTTGGTACCGCCTCACCCACCCTTTTCCCTTAACAATATCATATATGCCCCGAACATCATTAAGAACTTAATTTCTGTCCGCAAATTTACTAGTAATAATTCCGTCTCTGTTGACTTTGACTATTTTTGTTTTACTGTGAAGGATCTTCGTACGGGAACACCTCTTAGGAGATGCAATAGCACAGATGATCTCTATCCATTCCTATCCACCTCCACTGCCAGCTCTTGCTCTCCCGTATCTCTAACCGCTATCTCTCCGTCAACTTGGCATAATAGGCTTGGTCACCTAGGCGCCCCAGTTTTTAATTTTCTTAAAGGCAATAATTTTATTACATGTAATAATGGGAAACTTGCCCAACATTGTGTTTCTTGTTCTTTAGGCAAACATGTTCGTCTTCCTTTTAAATCATCTACTAGTGTTACGTTTTCTCCATTTGATATTATTCATGCTGATTGTGGACATCTCCTATCTCTAGTTCATTGGGTCATATATATCATATTGTCTTGTTAGATGATTTTTCTCATTATATTTGGATTTACCCGCTCAAATTTAAATCCGAGTGTTTGCCAAATTTTTTGAGTTTCGTACCTTCATCAAAACACAGTTTGAAAATACATTAAATCTTTTCAGTGTGATAATGATCGTGAATTTAATAATTCCATGTTTCACCGATTCTGTCGTAACAATGGCATGGTTTTTCGTTTCTCATGTCCCCACACGTCGCCTCAAAATGGTAAAGCGGAACGAATCATCCACACCATAAATAACATGATTCGTACTTTACGATTTTATGCCTCCCTTCCTCCGTCCTTTTGAGTCTATGCCGTCAAAAATGGTAGAATACATCCTAAATATTTTACCTACCAGCACCCTTCATAATATGACCCCAACCGAAATTTTGTACTATCGGATCCCTTCATACGATCATCTTCGGATATTCGGTTATCTGTGTTTTTCCAATCTTGCCTTTATTGCCCCTCACAAATTAGCACCTCGAACCACACCATGTGTCTTCGTAGGTTTCCTGTCTAATCATAGGGGCTATCTCTGCTATGACATGTCCACTTGTCAAATCCACGTCTCTCGTCATGTCACATTTGACGAGGCCATCTTTCCTTTTTCGGATATTCACAAGTTCCGAAAAACAAACTACACCTTTCTTGACGATTCTACATCTCCACCGTCATTCTCAGCGAACGGTGTCAGTCCACCACTTAAACACCACCTTCTGCTGACACCGCTGACCGACTGTCTACAGTTTTGTCACCTCCAGCCACTACCACCGACAGTCTCCCTATGTCTAGATCACCTCCTCATTTTTCGATACCACTCGCGCCGACTGCCACTACCAGAAATCTGCCCACCATATCGTTTTCACCACCAGTCACGGTGTCGCCGACACAATCCCAAGGAATTCTCTCAACCCCCCAAACCATCAGAAATCAACCCTATACAACCACCGAAACACTGACCCTACCCTACAATCACAACCTCCACCGACTCCTTACCCTACATCCTCTCTCGATCTACCCAGATCGGTGCCATCCTACCTCCTTTCGTCAAACCCGTCACCTGTACCACCAGCAACCATACCCAGTCACCAACCCGAGTCACAAAACCTCAACCCAGACCCACTGCTACACTGACAACCAAACCCGATACCCAGTACAAATACCTAAAATGGCCCACATCACTGTATGGAAACCCGTGCCCAACACAGGATTTTCAAACCTAAAGTTCAATTTAACCTTTCCGCGCAAACCATATCCACAATTCCCAAAAACTCAAAACTAGCCAAACTAGACCCAAATTAGAATGCAGACATGTATGAGGAGTTTAATGCTTTAACGAAACAACACACTTGGGATTTGGTCCAGCGACCGGATGGGGTGAATGTGATCCGATACATGTGGCTTTTTCGTCACAAATACAGAGACAATGGTAACTTAGAAAGGTATAAGGCTAGACTTGTGGTTAATGACACTAATCATTAGGAGGATATTGATTGTGTTGAGACATTCAGTCCGATTGTGAAATGGCCACTATTCGCACAGTTTTGAGTATTGCTATGGGTAAGCATTGGCTTATTCATCAACTCGATGTAAAAAATGCATTTCTACATTATGATCTTAAAGAAACTGTTTATATGCACCAACCGCCTGGTTTTGTCCATCCAACAACCCCTCAGTATGTATGCCATCTTCGTAAGTCACTTTATGATTTGAAACAGGCCCCTCAAGCATGGTATGATCGCTTTGCACTGTACATTATGCGGATTGTGTTCCTCTGCAGCAAGTGCGATAATTTTCTTTTTATTTTCCATTGAGGTAGTATCATTGCTTGTTTGTTGTTATATGTGGATGATATTGTGCTTACCGCCTCCTCTGATGTGTTAAAGAATGAGATTATTGCACTACTTAAGACCGAATTTGCTATGACTGACTTGGGGAAGTTGAGCTATTTTTTGGGAATATTAGTGACTCGTTCTGCAGAGTCTTTGTTTTTATGTCAGCGCAAGTATGCAGAGGAGATAGTGTACAGGGTTAAAATGGCAAACTGCAAGATCATGTCCACTCCGGTTGACTCTAAATCAATGCTTAGTCCTGTTGATGGTAACCCAGTGTCCGATCCCGCTCTTTATAGGAGTCTTGCAGGTGCACTCCAGTATCTTACTTTCACCAGGCCTAACATTGCTTATGTTGTTTAGCAGGTATGCTTATTTATGCATGCCCCCAGGGAGCCTCATTTTACTACCCTTAAACGCATCATTCGATATGTTAAGGGCACCCTTGATTATGAATTACATTTATACCCCTCAGCACCGACCAAGCTGTTAGCATATACGGATGCTGATTGGGCAGGCTGTTAGGTCACGCAACGCTCCACCTCAGGCTACTATGTGTTTTTAGGGGATATCTCATTTCTTGGTCTGTCAAGAGGCAAGCGACGTTATCCCGTTCGAGTGCAGAAGCCGAGTATAGAAGAGTTGCAAATGTTGTAGCTGAGATCTGTTGGCTCCGAAACCTTCTTTTGGAGCTTCAATGTCCCTTGCGTAAGGCGTCTGTGGTTTACTGTGATAACATATTCGCTATATATTTATCTCATAATCCGGTTCAGCATCAGCAGACCAAGCATATTGAGATGGATATACACTTTGTTTGTGAGAAGGTTGCTCTCGGCCATGTTAAGGTGTTGCATGTTCCTTCCTCATATCGGTACGCGGATATCTTCACGAAAGGTCTTCCTCGACAACTATTCCTCGACTTCAGATCCAGTCTCAGCGTTCGGCCTTCTCCCGCTCAGACTGAGTGGGTGTATTAATGTGTACAACTTGTCATAGAATCCCAATTCAATCCCACCACCATAATTAGAATATATCTCATATATTGTGTATATATTTAGTGATATAGAATTACGGGAAGGAGAGGATTTCTTATGATTTCTTATTGTACTAGAGTTCTACACATTGTACACTATATATATTTGTATTAATGAGGAAGTCTCCCCAAAGGAGATTAATATAATATTACAAAATCTGATAAAAGTTAGTAACATACTATCACATATTAAATTACACTGAAAGTGTAAAGAATTGTTAAGGTTATATCGTATATAGCTTAAATCCATTTGAAAGAGTAACCGTTAATACTACCTTACTACCATGAATGAAATAAATAGGATAAGATATGAAAACAAGTTGGTAAAACTTTGAAAAAGACATATATAGTACCTGAGAGTCTCAGAAGACTCATATCTATGGTCCATGATAGTAAGATTAATGCTTCAGAAATATTGAAAATTGACTAGAGAAGAGAGATGAAAATGCTTGAGAGACAAGGGGAGGGCATCAAGCTATTTATACAAAGTAACGGAAGATGAAGCCTCTGGAAAAATTCTTGGTGCTACGTAAGCAAGATCTTGAAAATCATCAAGTGCATTATTACTAAAACAATATATTGGACTTAAATCTCACTATAAGTATCGTATATTTAATAAATATCCATATTGACTAAATAGGTAACAACTGCAAATGGGAAACCTTTGCAGTAATCAAAATGCTTGGGCCCCCACAATTGGGCTATACTAGAATATTTGACAGCATCCATGTCCCAGAATCCGCAAGACCACTCATATCTAAGGTTAGAAAAATGATTTTTAAATTTTACGCGCTGATAACATAAAAAAATTAAAGTTCTTACACGTCAGCGTAATTAATCGCTTCAAGCAGATCATTTATCCCTTTTCCAAATTTACCTACTATACTTAAAAGGGAAAAATTAATTAATTATTTTGTAGTTTGACTCTTGTTTGATCCAACTTATATGTATGAATTTAGGGGTACTAATAGGCGGGTTGAGATGAATTTAGACGGGTAAAAAATGGGTGGGTCGTTAATTCACCCAAATAAATGGACTTAGTAAAAATTGGGTCATTTGCACTTTTGTTCCTATTTTAATTGTGTTGGTCTTTATACTTTGCCCCTCAAGTCACACAACTTTCTCGCGGGATATAAATATAAATTTATATTATTACGTCATAATATTTCATAAGTTATGCTTCGTGTTCTTAAAGAATTTATGCCCCAAATGTGACACACGCTTATCTTTTGTATGAAGTGAGAATAATGCTTTACTGGTACATTTATCTTGATCAGGTAGTAATGGATTCTTCAAGTTTAAATTTGGGCCGTACATGTCCTGTCAGAAATGTTAAAATTAACGTTTATGTTACTTGAGCTGACAAAGATAAAACGGCGATCGAGCTGGGGTAGTGGATTCTTCACTGTTCATGAATTATACTACCATATGATAATTGATATGGGATAAGTAACAATGCATGTGCAAATTAGTGGACAAGAAGACAGACTTAGTAAAAGTTGGAAATCTTCATGCACGTTATAAACTTAGAGCCTGTTTGGATTGACTTATTTTAAGTCTTTTTAAACGAAAAGAGCTTATAAGCAATTTTATAGTGTTTGAATAAAATAAAAAAGTGTTTTTAAGCATTTGTTTTTAAGCTAAAATAACAAAAATAAGTCAAAAGTCATAAACTATAATTCCTAACTTATGACTTTTGACTTATAAATCAAAAACTATAAATCCATCCAAACTGACTCTTATAATTCTCGAAAGGTAAATATGGGTGTACTTTCGGCAAAAGCATTCAGAGATGCTGCAGATAAGGTATTCGTTTTGCTGATGCTAGTCTTTTACATCTTCAATACTCATCAACGTATTTGCTGCTTGAGATCTCAACAGATAATTTAGTATTTACCAGTTTAGAATGATATATGCTTTATTTTTAGTATTTGTACTATTTAATTATCTAAATAACTCGTGAACTAGGTTATTGCAAATTATGGGTTCATGCAGTATCCTCGTAAAATAAATATAGAAACGAATTAAAGGAAAAGAGGAACACCAAATAAAATTAGATTTCTTTATAACAACCATCCTCTAGCCATTGGGGAAAAGATTCACATAGAAACTACAACTATATATCAAGAAATCTCTGCCTATATGTTAGCTAGCAAGGGTGAACTGATAGAATATACGTATTATTCCTAATATACTAGGTATATTCTTTGATATTATTAGTGATATTGTACATCTGTAATTATGGTAGTAATCTGTAGTATTAGGAAAATGTATATTTAATTTTCGTAATTATAGGCTAGGTTTACTATTGTATATAAACCTATTACATTAAGGGAAATGATCAATGGATTATTCTCTTTCATGGTAGCAGCAGTCTAGGGCAAACTTTTCCTTCTCCAAAAATATCCTCCTTCCGCCGCCCTACTCAACCAGTGGTCGTCGGCCGTACCCACACTCCCTTCAAATTTTTGTTTTCCAAAATCAAAATTCTCCTCTTGTTCTTTCATCATGTCTACCACAAAGAACACCTTTCATCCTGCCCTTGCAGTCTCCAATATCAAGAACAACATCCCTTGAGTTCTTCAGATGGAAAACGTCCAATACGC
Source organism: Anisodus tanguticus (assembly GCA_034509755.1). Lineage (NCBI taxonomy): Eukaryota > Viridiplantae > Streptophyta > Magnoliopsida > Solanales > Solanaceae > Anisodus > Anisodus tanguticus. Next base: position 33,053,841 of record CM067548.1, read on the forward strand.
GATGTGGGCAAAACTATTTAAAATTCACGCAAGGTCTAATAGAGTCCTCCATCACATCCTCAAACCAGAAAAAGGCAAGGAGAAGGTGCCTACCACCGATAATGAAATAGAGTTGTGGGCAACTCTTAATGCTACGGTGGTCCAATGGATTTATTCCAACCTCTCTACGGACCTCTTACATACTATTATCGAACCCGACGCCACAACAATGGAAGCTTGGAATAGGTTGCGTGATATATTCCAAGATAACAAAAATTCTCGTGCTGTGACCCTTGAGCAAGAATTCTCCTACATAAATATGGAGGATTTTCTAAATGCCTTAGCCTATTGTCAAAGGCTCAAGGAGTTGTCGGATCAACTCAAGAACGTTGGTGCACCCGTCACGATTGATCTCCTCATTCTTCAAATGGTTGCAGGCCTCTCCGAGGCGTATAATGGAGTTGGAACTCTTCTTCGTCAAAGCAATCCTCTCCCGCCGTTCTACCAAGAACTTTCCATGCTCAACTTAAAAAAAGCAAGGTTGGCTAAAAAAGCAGCTACCGGAGCCAATTCCGCCATGATGGTGGTTACCTCATGCAACACCGATGACCCTCACTCTTTCACGGAAAATACTAGCCAAAACCGCAACAATGGTGGTGGAAAAAAGGGCCAAAATTAGAAAAATAATGGCAAAAACCACGACGATGGTGGCGGCAATGATGGCAACCGTGGTGGTGACGGTGGAGGCAGTGGCGTAGGAAGGGGTATCGGCCATCATGGGCCTGGGTTGCAGCACCATTGGCCGCAACCTTGAGCCAATGGGTAGTGGCCGTGGGGCTGGGCTAGTGAGCAGTAGCCTAGTCCACCCTATCCATTTCTAGCAAACTATTGGGTCAGGCCCAATGGCCTTTAGCAGACTGGGTCTCGACGGAATGGGGCCTGGTAGCAGCCTAGCCTGCTTGGTCCTCGGCCACAGTAGGCCTTCGTTGCTGCGGGCCCAGCAACAACCCCGACTCCCATGAATATCGAGGCAGCGATGCACACACTTGGATTAAATCCTCTGGATGCAAATAGGTACATGGACATCGGTGCCACTTCTCATATGATGTCCGCGCCAAGTAATCTCTCATCTTATTTCAAATTGAGCAAAAATTATGGCATAATTGTTGGTAATGGTAATTCAACTCTAATTCATGGTTATGGTCACACAAATTTATCTCCCCTGAACCCACCATTAGCCTTGAACAATGTCCTTCATGCTCCTCAATTAATTAAAAATTTGGTGTCTGTTCAGAAATTTACAACTGATAATTGTGTTTCTGTTGACTTTGATCCTTTTGGATTTTCTGTGAAGAATTTTATGACGGGGATACCTCTAATGAGATGTGATAGTCGAGGCGAGCTCTAATAACAATGAGATGTGATAGCACATTCCTTATGGCAGTCTAAGAATAACAACCCAAGTATAGAAAGATCAATAGTCGGATTATAGCCTATGATGAAACACCTAAACCCACGTCTGCCAAGTTTCCCACAATTCTTTAGAATAAACACAACCTAAGTACAATCAACAAATTCGATCCATAGAAGTAAAATGAAATAATGAGAATGGATGCATATGCAATGCAATGCACTGCCAAATGTAATCTCCATACACACATGCTTCAAGCGGAATATCTCTATGTCCCGGCAGTCATGACCCATGAGGGATCCGTAAAGTCCATGTACCAGTCACTCCGTATCACACAGCCTAGAGATGACTCTTCCACTGAACACCCCGCTAGACATTTTGTATCACACAACATGAAGATGGCTACGCAATCAATATGTCATAAGAATCACTGTTGTTTCCTTATCATGTATCACCATCACGCCAATCACAGATAATATCAATATATCATGAAAATGAGGATGAATGCAATGCAATGATAATTTCAAGTGCTCCATATCAATCCCCAACTATGTCACACATGGACACATATCAGAATATCAGTATCAACTTAAGTCTTTTCCTCTACCCATGATAATTCCAAGATAAGTGGAGATAACTATGTCATAAGTACGGTATGACAACTACGTACAAGTCCATGAATCTAAAAGATCCAACAAGTCACATTCAGTCAACAATATCCAACCTAAGTAATCCATCCCAACTTTATACCCGAAGGCGTACATGATTTCTCCAACAGTATCTGAAGGTAATCTGTAACCTACCTAAAATGTCGAGTAGGAACCACGAACAATCACACCTAAGCCTTGCCATTATAAGAATTCCAATTTTACTCGTAGTCTAGCCAATCATTGAAATCTAATTTAGAAACAGACACTAAAAATACCCATACCATTAGACTATTCCTTGAATCCACCCTGCCATGACAAAAGGATAAAACGGTAATTTATTAGTGAAATAGGAAATTCATAGTTTTAAAAATTCACATCTTCTTCCCCATTGATAATTTAGCTAAGTTATTGACCAATTACTCCATCCAAGGTAAAAACCCCAATTTAGGCCTAAACTCTTACTTTCCATAATCAATTCCCCAACTAGAATGGAAGACTCAAATTACCATGTAAAGGAATTCCAATTTTATAATATTCAAATCTATCCATAATATTCATTTATAACCATTAAATCTCAAGTAGTGAACTAACCATTTAAACCCATCATCCTACAACTAGTCTTCTAGGTTTCCACCATTGATGAACCCCCTAAGACTAAGGTTCTTTAATCCCACAAGTCATTAATTATATTTATCCCCCAACCTCCAAGTTCACCTATTACCCACCTATGATTTTGCAAGCTAAGAAATCCCTATTTATGAAACCCTAGAATCAAGCACTACTAAATGAAGTAATTAATTTAAGGAAATGAAGATGTTGAGGTTTGGAGTTTACCTTCCCCAAGGTTCCATGAGACTCTCTTGAAATTTTGTTCTAATGGTCTGCCTGTGTGTTGGATGAAAAATGAGGCCAAACCCCAAAATGAACTTTAAATACTAGGTTTTCCAGCACTTCCTCGCTGCGGCGCACTTTGTCCGCTGGGGCGGACATTGCTCTGCGACACGTGTCTATCCGCGATGGAGGACACTTGAAGATTCCATTTTTTCGTTGTGGCGGACGAAGGATTCACCAAGGCGGAACATTAGGCGCGGTCCACCCACCCCCCACCCCTACCCCCCCCCCCCCCCCCATCGGGGGGAGACTCAGATTTTTGTTCGCACTAATTGGATTTTCAATTCCTCCTTAACTCGACTAAGGGTCCACTTAAATGAGATTTCCCCCGCATGCGATGGTCGGGTACAACTGGTCAAGAATGATTTGGACACAAGGTGAGGGAATTCGGTGATGACCAAATGGGTTGTCACAAAAAGGTAAAAAATACTATATAAAAAGAGAGTAGGTAAAAGTGGCCGAAAAATAATGTTAGGACTAATATAAAGAAAGAAGTGATTACATAAGAAAATTATTAAGATGGAAAATGAAAGGGAAAAAGTTAAGAAAAAGAAAAATAGATAATCAAGAAAAATACAAAAAAAGGAAAAAAGAAGATAAATTTTAATTATGTCACGAAGGTAATGAGTAGGCTGAAAAAACACATAACCTTGACAAAAATGACTTTTGGCGAGTATATGACTCATGCTCCTTTAGGTTCTGAAGTTTTTCTATTTGCATCGTGTTAGGTGGAATTCTTTTTACTTTTATCGGATTATTCGTAACTGCATATTTACAATATACAATATGATTAAACTAAGGAGGGTTATTTGTTAAATATTGAATTGAGATTTGCTTTTTCATTTGTCATCAGCTTGGAAAATATTATTAGAACAACAGTAGTGTTACAATTGAAGAATATAGAAAAGATAAAACTAATTGATGAACAAAGATCGATATTTTAAAATAAAATATTAAATAATTACTTAGCTATATTTTAATTTTATTTTAATGACCGCGCGAAGCACGGGCTAATTCACTAGTTAAAATATAAAGTTGGAAACTTTACTCCATCTGTCTCAATTTATGTGATACATTTTCCATTTTAGTCTGTCCAAAAAATAATGATATATTTTTATATTTAGAAATAATTTAACTTGAAATTTTCCCTTTTATTCTTAATAAAATGATTTAAAGCCGCACAAATATCTATGACTTGTTTTAGACAACAAGTTTTAAAAGTCTTTCTTTATTTCTTAAAATTCATGTCTAATCAAACTATATCACATAAACTGAAATTGAGGGAATAATAATCTGCAATTTTTACACATAAGAAGTTGAGAAAGATGCTTTATGTAATTTTGTCTTTACCATTCAAATTAATATGTAAATGTTATTATAAATACTTCTTATTTTTAGTCATATAGAGATTAACATGCTAGTAGAAAATATATATCAAATGTTTTTACTATTTTAATTTCATATGCTATAGACCTGATATGAGTCTAAATATAATAGTATATGTGTTGACATTTTTATTAATGGATGGTAATAAAAAGTTAAAAGATTCTTTGCGGGTCTTTTTTTTTTTTTTTTTGCCTTGTCTTGTACAAGATAAAGTATCCTTTATTGATTAGGAAAATATTTTTTCTCTCCTTATATTGAATTGCGTTCTATTGAGATTGTAAAGAGATAGTAAAAGGGAACCGTCTCGCGCACAACATATGCGTGAGGCCTAGTCCATATGTATGTTTGCAAAAATTATTTTTTTATATTTTGAGCGTACACGAAATATGTCCAAATACATTGTTACAAGAACATGCCTGTGTACATTTCTATAATTCAAACTCTTGTAACAACTGAATTAATTCTTTGTAAATGCTAGTTTAATTCTCTGTGAATCACTACTAGAATACATGAAATTAGTTAAGGTATTTGTCGGTAATCCCCAGTTAATTCGTCGCTAAATAACTCCTAGCTAATTGAATTTTCTTATAATCCTCCACTAATCCGTAGTTAAATGGGGTTAGCATGACATTTTTGTTATTTAGCTATGAAATTTGGTTTGTCGCTAATTCCTTATTTTCTAGTTGTGAATGTTGAATTAATTTATAATAACTACAATTATTTCTGCATCCTTCAGCATTCTTGGCCTATATAAACCAACCTTATTGGTGAATTACCTACACTAGAAACCATCCTCTCTTCTTCTCCAAATTGCTCCTCCTTATGTTTTCTGTGCAAAACGTTTTGAGCAAATTCCAAAACATTCAACTACCAGTGCACGTGTTTGGAAATGACTGTGTAACCTTGGAGAGACCAGTTGGCCACAACAATTTGCATTCCCCTCGAATCGAAATCGCTTTCAAAATAGTGGATTATCACGATACAATACTGTAACACTCCGTAAATTCGGGTTTGGTGTGAATGAGTTAAATGAGTGTTGATATGACACCTAGATATATAAAGTCCTATTGAGGTGAGTTTGGGTGAAAATAGTTGTTTTAAAATCAACACGAATAGTGGGGTGCCTAAGATTCGATAGAATCAACTATGTTTTCGGTAGTCCTGACTGTTAGCCTGTTTACGTGCAGATCTATTAAGAGTTTGAGAAAAATAAAACATAAAAGCTATATACCTTTGAAATACCTTTCCAACAATATAAGGTGGAGCTTAATCGGAGCTGTGAACTAAAAGTAATGCCCATTTTACTGAAGAATGTCTGGGACGCCAGCTGAAATGCGGCCGCATACTAAGAATGCGACCGCAAACTCCAAATGTGATGTCGCAAACTCACTCCGCATTTCAGGAAGAATTTACAATATTTCTAGTTCACGTATGCGACCAGAGTGCGGCCTCAAACCTGGAATGTAACCGCATATGCGACGTAGGATTCTCAACTTTGCTGAAAGTGTTTAAAAATGGGATTTTCTTAAAATTTTCAATACCACTTCATTCTTGGCCGACGTTTTGAGGAGAAAAGACCCTAGAACTTCTTCAAAATCTACAAGGTGAGTACCTAACCATCCTATGATTAAACCACATCAAAACAACAATGATTAACACTAAATTATCATTCCAATCCATAGATTCTTAAGAGTCAAAGGAAGAACTATTGAAGAAAACTTTTGGAGAAATCTCAATAAAGGTAAGAACTGAACCTATAATGGTTTATTGAATGAATTGAGACTAGTGTGATCTATTACAAGTGATTAGAATCCATGAGTAAATCTTATGAAATGAAGAACATCAATATTGGCTTAAAAACCCTAGTTCTTATAAAAAGGTGGGAATTCTAGGAAAAGGGTTTAAAGTTATAATCTTTATGATTCTAATTAATTGTAGAATGATTGTTTAACTTGGGAGAATACATTTGAGAAGGAATCGAGGTATGTCTAGATTTCAAAAATCTCTTTGATTGTTTGTATACGTGAAACCCTTGTTTGTTGGTTGTTCTTAATTTCGGTTTGAGGACTATTTTCAGACAAGTTCATGCGTGTGTTGGGTCAAGCCCCCATCGAACCTTTTACGTAACATACTACTTTGATTGAACTTATTTTTCTCCATTTTGGGATGATTGAAACTAATTTCTAAAAGTTAAAGGTTTAAACATGATTCATCAGTTGAATGAGCTTTCTTGAATTTGAAATTGAATAAGTTCTTTGAATAAGGTTTCTAAATTGATGTAAGACTTGAAATACCTCTATTATTGAGAAGATGACTTGGTAAGTGAAATCATCTAACATGCCATAACTTGCACTTGTTTGTGTTTGCGCATGTATGGGCAAGTTGTGCTAGTCTAGATGACGATTAGCCATTATGGATCCTAACGTATCACTTGTGAGTATTGATGTGTCAGTTTAGAGGACGATTGACCTCTAAGGCCTGTAGCCCAGTGTATCTATTATTGTGCTAGTCCAGAGGAAGATTAGTCTTTGTGGGATAAGTCCCCGGTGTATCAAATGGTTGTTCACCCGTGAGTTGGCATGTGTTAATTCTTTGGTTGTCCATAAGTTGGCTTGTTGATGATTTTGGGTTCGTAAGTGAAAGACTTAATATGGTAAATACTTAATGAGTTATCTTGATGTATCCATCGTTATTGGTTGCTTTTGTTGAATTTTACTAAGCTTGTTATCATACTCTAACTTTAGATTTCAAATTGTTTTCATTAATACTATTTATACTGAATTTACTATCTTATTTTATTTTTGTTAACTATTGTCCCTTAGACACTCACTGAGTACTCAGTTTCAGGCATACGATTATTATTTTTGATGGTGTGTCAGATAACATAGAAGAACAGGTTCGTGATATGCATATCAGATAGGAGGACTTGCTACTTTCTGGATCACTTGGTGAGCCCACATGCTTGTTCGTGGGACAACACCCTATCTTTATTTTTCTATCTATTTTAGTTTCGGGCTACATCCCGAAGTTAGATACTCATTTATTTATCTTAGAAGCTCCATAGATAGTTGTTAGATTTTGGATAAATGTTTAAAGTCTCGTATGACTTGCTGAGGCTTTTCTACGTTTCATGATTTAATATTTATATTAGACTTCTATTGATTTTATTAAGTTGAGCATGTTTCATCTTTTAAGCTTTATACGACTTGTTATAAATTTATAATGAATTAGAATGATTGTTCAAATATTTTATAAGGTGCTTCCAGTGTTGTTCATAGCATCAGATGCATGTTACGTCTAGGGTCGGGTTTAGGGCGTGACAAGTACTGTTTGTGATAAATTTCTTTCTATTTCATTTCTGTTCAAAATCAATATTGTATAATTTTTCTAATAATATGGTCAACATTGATGATTCACATAATCGACCTTAATTTGTTTGATATTGAAATATGGTTATCGTAGTAATAGTAATGTGAATTACACTATCATAATACTACAGGTGGTAAAATGAGCCCATGAAGATATAACCCACCCAAGATACTCTATGTACATGATTCCGACTGAGAAACATAAGTTGACCAGGTTTGTGCGTGATTTGATGCCATGTATTAAGTCTTAATGATCTGCTGCTATTATGTATCCTACTTGTATATTTTCATCCTTGGCTGGGTGAGCCAAGACCAACGACTGTGATATTGCATCTTGCTGATAGATCTTTGGCCTACTCGAAGCAAGAGAACTGGAAGGGTGAAGAGAGGTTAGAAAGGGAACAAAATAAGAAGGCTCAGTCTGCGAGTGGTTTCATTGGTTCACATAATGGGGAGCAAATGAGAGGGAATTCTGCACCTGCTCAATCTGGTGCCTACTCTAGTGCCAGTTTTCCATCAGGAAGACAAGGCCAACGGAACAACAATCAGAACAAATATTCGCAAAGTGGTAACTGACATTCGTCTGGATGAGAGGGTCGTATTTGTCATCATTGTGGTATAAGGGGGAATATCAAGAAAGATTGTAGGAAATGAATGTTTGAAATGGCTAACTCTTCTGGCCAGAGAAATAATCCATTTGCGTCTATTGCTGCTAAGAATCCGCCTGTTGTTAATGCCAACAACATTCCTAATGCTTGTGGTAATGGAACTGGCAAAGCAGTTGCTAACACCGCTAATGGGGGACAAGCTCGATTTTACGGTTTGGCTCATAGGGAGGCAACTGAAGCATCAGATAATGTGGTCACATGTATTCTCACTATATGTTCTTTCCTATGTGACACCATATTTTGCTCTTAACTTTGCGGTAGAGCCCGAATTATTGTTAGAACCCTTCTCTATGGATACCCCTACTAGTGGTAATTAAAGTTTGTGAAACTACAACTGATTTGTTTGAACTAGAGATGGTAGATTTTTATGTGATCATGGGGATGGATTGGCTATCCGTGTGCTATGCCAACGTAGATTGCCACTATAAGTTAGTTCGTTTGGCATTTCCTAATGAACCAGATATTGTGTGGAAAGGTGAAATTTCTAAGCCTCGATGTAGGTTTATTTCTTATCTTAAGGCTCATAAAATGATCTTGAAATGGTGTATATATCATCTTGTTGTTTTCAATAATACTCAAGCCATAATACCTGAATTCTATTATGTTCCCATAGTTAATGAATTTCCTAAAGTGATTCCAGAGAATCTTCCAAGTATTCCGCCTGATAGAGTTACTGATTTTGGGATTGATGTCTTTCCCGATACTCAACTGATCTCTGTCCCATCGTATCATATGGCTCCAGTAGAGCTAATAGAATTGAAAGATCAATTGAAAGACTTGTTGGATAAAAGTTTTGTTCAACCAAGTACCTCACATTGGGGTGCTCCGATCCTATTCGTCAGAAAGAAGGATACTTCTCTTAGAATGTGTGTTGATTATCATCAACTTAATAAGGTTACCATTAAGAATAAGTATCCTTTGCCTAGAATAGATGACCTGTTCAACCAACTTTAGGGTGCTAAGTTCTTTTCCAAGATTGACTTAAGGTCGGGGTTTTATCAGCTTAAAATAAAAAAGCAGGATATTATGATAATAGCTTATCGTACTCGTTATGGGCATTTTGAATTTCTGGTGATGTCCTTTGGTTTGACTAATGCACCTGCTGTATTTATGGACCTGATGAATCCTGTATTTAAGCCCTTTCTTAATCATTTTATTATTGTGTTTATTGATGATATTCTGGTGTATTTGAAGAGTCGTGAAAAGCATGCAGGTCACTTGAGAATAACCTTGAAAACGCTTGAGGAAAACCAGTTTTATGAAAACTTTTCTAAAAGTGATTTCTGGCTTAACTCTGTGACATTCTTGGGTCACGTAGTGTCTAGCGGAGATATCAAAGTTGATCTTCAGATTTTGGCAGTTAAGGACTGGCCGAGACCCACGAGTGCAACAGATATTCGTAGCTTCTTGGGTTTGGCAAATTACTATCGGAAGTTTATGGAAGGTTTCTCTCCTATAGCCTCGCCACTAACGAAACTGACTTAGAAGACTGCTAAGTTCTAATGGTCTGAGGCCTATGAAAAACACTTTCAAGAGCTTAAGGCGAGATTGACTTCGGCTCCAGTTTTGACTCTGCCTTCAGGGTCTAGTGGTTATGTAGTTTATTGTGATGCCTCCAGTTGGTTTGGGTTGTGTGTTGATGCAGAATGGTAAGGTGATCGCCCATGCTTCGCGATAATTGAAGAAGCATAAGAAGATTATCTGACTCATGATTTGGAACTGGCTGATGTGGTTTTCACTCTAAAGGTTTTGCATCAATAATTGTATGGTGAGCACTATGATGTCTTCACTGATCACAAGAGCTTGCAATATATCTTCAAACAACGAGAGTTTAATCTTAGACAAAGGAGATGGTCAGAGTTGTTAAAATATTACGACTTGAACATCTTGTATCATCCCGGTAAGGCGAATGTCTTTCTTGATGCTTTGAGCATAAAATATATGGGTACGATGGCATATTTGCATGCTCGTGAGATGTCGATGGGAAGGGAAATTTGAATACTTGTCAGTCTTGGAGTCCGACTAGATGAAATTGAAAATGGGGATTTACTAGGGATTACGCAAGCACGACCCGATATTGTAGAGAGAATTAAGTCCAAGCAATATAAAAACGGACTTCTAGCTATGTTGCAAAATAGAGTGTAAAAGGGTGAATACACTTCATTCATCGTTGGTGCTGATAACAATGTCCTGAGGTTACAAGGACACTTATGTGTCCCTGATGTGGATGGTATCGGACAAGAGCTGATGGTGGAAGCGCATAGTTCCAAATATTTCGTGCACCCGGGGTCCACCAAGATGTATAAGGATTTGAGGCAACATTATTGGTGGAAAAGCACGAAGATAGATATCTCTAACTTTGTTGCTAAGTATTTGAACTATCAACAGGTGAATGTTGAACACCAAAGACCTAGTGGTTTGGCTCAGAATATTGAGATTCCACAATGGAAGTGGGAGATGATTAACATGGACTTTGTTGTGGGTTTACCTCGCACAAAGGCCAAGTTCGATTCTATATGGGTGATCGTGGACAGACTCACCAAGTCTGCTAATTTTCTTCCTATGAAAACAACGGATACCGCGGTGCATTACACCAAGTTATATTTGAAGGAGATAGTTAGATTACATGGGATTCCGATATCCATTATATGTGATAGAGGTACGTAATTCACTGCTCATTTCTGGAAATCATTCTAAGAAGGTTTGGCAACTCATGTAAACTTGAGCACTGCCTTCCATCCTCAGACGGACGGGTAGGCAGAGAGAACTATACAAACTCTCAAAGACATGTTAAGAGCTTGTGCTATTGATTTTTGGGTAATTGGGATGAACATCTACCTTTTGTAGAGTTTGCGTACAATAACAGTTATCAAGCAAATATTCAAATGGCTCCTTATAAAGCTCTTTATAGGAGACGTTGTAGATCTCCAATCGAGTGGTTTGAACCTACTGAAGTAGAATTATTGGGTCTCGACTCAGTTCACGAAGCAATCGAGAAGGTGAACCTCATTGTGCAATGACTCAAGACAGCTCAGAATCGACATAAGTCTTATACGGACATGAGGCGTCGTGATCTTGACTTTTCTGTTGGTGACAAGGTATTCTTAAAAGTGTCACCGACGAAGGAAGTGATGCGGTTTGGTAGAAAAGGGAAGCTTATTCCTCATTTTATTGGTCCTTATGAGATTGTGAGAAGAATTGAGAAGGTGGCTTACGAGTTGAAATTACCATCTGAGATGGCTATGGTACATATGGTGTTTCACATTTCGATGTAAGGTTGTATAAACCTAATCCTTTTCATATCCTGACTCATGAAGAGATTGAATTCGACGAAGGGTTGTCTTATGAAGATGAACCCGTGCAGATCTTAGATCGACAAGTTAGGAGGTTGAGGACAAAAGATGTAGCTTCAATTAAAGTCCTGTGGCAAAACCATAATACCGAAGAAGCGACTTGGGAAGTGGATGAGGACATGAAGAAGAGATACCCTTACTTATTCCATATCCCAGGTATGTGTTGAATATTCTTGTTGTTGAATGTTGGTGATAGTTTAGACTAAAGGTGTAAATCCCTTATTTTCATGTATAGACTTGTTTGGGGGTAGTTGTCGAGAGTCCCTGTGAAGACCATATGGTTATTGATAGAGTATTAACTGAGTTTCAATTTGAGACAACTTGCAATACTAAGGAACTCTAGAATTTTTTTTGAAGACTTGTGGTATAGTGAAAATCTTAGGCCATAACTCTCATTCGAGGACAAATGATCCTGAAGGGGGGGGGATATGTAACACTCCGTAAATCCGGATTATCTGTGAATGGATTAAATGAGTGTTGATATGATACGTTAGACATATAAAGTCCTATAGAAGTTTGGGTGAAAATAGTTATTTTAAGATCAACACGAATAGTGGAGTGCGTAAGATTCGATAGAATCAACTATGTTTTTGGTAGTATTCACTGTTAGTCTATTTACGTGAATATCCATTAGGAATTTGAGGAAACTTAAGACATAAAAGTTGTAGCCCTTTGAAATACATTTCTAATGATATAAGATGGAGCTCAATTGAAGCTGCAACCGAAACGTTATGCCTATTTTACTGAATCTTGTTTGGGACGCCAGTTGGAATGCAGCTGCATACTCAGAATGTGACAGAAAACTCCAAATGCGACACCGCAAACTCACTCCACATTTCAGGAAGATTTTACAATGTTTTTGGTTCGCGTATGTGACCAGAATGCGGCCGCAAACTTGGAATGTGACCGCATATGCGACGTAGGATTCTCAACTTAGCTGAAAGTGTTTAAAAATGGGATTTTCTTGAAATTTTCAATCCCACTTCATTCTTGGCCGACATTTTGAGGATAAAAGACCCTATAACTTCTTCAAACCCTACAAGGTGAGTTCCTAACCATCCTATGATTAAACCACATCAAAATAACATGGATTAAGACTAGATTATCATTCCAATCCATAGATTCTTGAGAGTCAAATGAAGAACCATTGAAGAGGACTTTTGGAGAATCTCAATAAAGGTAAGAATTTAACCTATAATGGTGTTTATTGAATAAATTGAGACTAGTATGGGTGATTACAAGTGATTAGAATCTGTGGATAAATCTTATGAAAGGAAGAACATGAATGTTGGTTTAAAACCCTAGTTCTAAAAAAAGGGTGGGAATTCTAGGAAAAAAGTTTAAAGTTCTAATCTTTATCATCTTAATTAATTATAGAATGATTGTTCAAATTGGGGGAATACGTTTAAACAGGAATCGAGGTATGTCTAGATTTCAAAAATCTCTTTGATTGTTTGTATACATGAAACCCTTGTTTGGTGGTTGTTCTTAATTTCGGTTTGAAGATGATGTTTGTACAAGGTCATGCGTGGGTAGGGTCGAGCACGCATCAAACCTTTTACGTAACATACTACTTTGATTGGACTTGTTTTTCCCAATTATGGGATGATTGAAACTAATTTCTAAAAGTTAAAGGTTTAAACATGATTCACCATTTGAATGAGCTTTCTTGAATTTAAAATTGAATAAGTTCTTTAAATAAGGTTTCTAAATTGATCTATTACTTGAAATAGCTCTATTATTGAAAAGATGACTTGGTAAGTGAATTTGGCTAACATGCCATGACTTGTATTTGTTTGTGTTTGGGGTTGTATGGAAAAGTTGTGCTAGTACAGAGGAAGATTAGCCGTTATGGATCCTAACGTATCACTTGTGAGTATTGCTGTGTCAGTCTAGAGGATGAGTGACCTTCGAGGCGTGTATCTCAGCGTATCTATTATTGTGCTAGTCTAGAGGACGATTAGCCTACGTGGGATAAATCTCCAGTGTATCAAATGGTTGTTCACATGTGAGTTGGCATGTGTTAATTCTTTGGTTGCCCATAAGTTGGCTTGTTGATGATTTTGGGTTCGTAAGTGAAAGACTTAATATGGTAAACACTTAATGAGTTAACTTGATGTATCCTTCGTTATTGGTTGCTTTTGTTGAATTTTACTAAGCTTGTTATCATACTCTAACTTTGAATTTTAAATTTTTTTCATTAATACTGTTTATACTGAATTTACTATCTTATTTTGGTTTTGTTAACTATTTCCCCTTAGACACTCACTGAGTACCCAATACTCAGGTATTCCATTGTTGTTTTTATAGTGTGTCAGATAACGTAGAAGAGCAGGTTCGTGATACGCATACCGGATAAGAGGACTTAATACTTTCTGTATTACTTGGTGAGCCCACATGCTTGTTCGTGGGACACCACCCTATCTTTATTTTTCTATCTTTTCAGTTATGGACTGCGTCCTGAAGTTAGATACTCATTTATTTATCTTAGAAGCTCAATAGATAGTTGTCAGATTTTGGGTAGATATTTAAAGTCTCGTATGACTTGTTGAGGCTTTGCTATATTTCATGATTTAATATCTATATTAGACTTCCGCTGATTTTGTTGAGTTGAGCATGTTCATGTTTTAAGCTTTATACGTCTTGTTATAAATAGATAATAAATTAGAATGACTGTTCAAATGTTTTATAAGGTGCTTTCGGTGTTGTTCATATCATCAGATACATGTTATGTCCCGGGTCGGGTTTGGGGCGTGACAAGTAATGTTTGTGATAAATTTCTTTCTATTTTATTTCTGTTCAAAATCAATATTATATAATTTTTCTAATAATATGGTCAGCATTGATGATTCACATAACCGACCTTAATTTATTTTGAGATTGAAACATGATTATCGTAGTAATAGTAATGTGAATTACACTATCATAATACTACATGTGGTAAAATGAGTCCATGAAAACATAACCCGCCCAACACGTTCTAGTTTGGGCAGATTATTGACTCGCCCATTTATTAACTCAGTGTTGCATCCCGTACTTTCGTATGTTAAAGTGCGTCATGAGTTAGTTGATGTAAATTTGGAGAACTAGGTCCTCATTAATCTTATGAATGTTTAAGACCCTATTTGATAGTGTTGGGAAGTGTAGAAGGAGGATAAGGACTTGCACAAGGTTAGTAATAGTTTAAAACTAAAGTGGAGGCCAAAAGTGTAATGCCCCGTATTTCTCATCGTGTATATGACTAAGTTGAAGTCGAAAAACTTACCTGTATATGAAAGAATAGGCTATAGTTACTGCCTAAGGGTCTAAGTGTATACAAATATTAAGTCTAGTTAAATTAAATGAGATTTATAAACGAATAAGGTATCAGACAAAGGTAGACGACCTACTAGCTTCACCTATGTGTTTCACCTAATTTATTAGATGTCCTACGTTCTTGAGCTACTACTTACACGTCCTACTTGATTGAGTTACTTGTTTCCATGTCATACTTGCTTGAACTACTTACTTTTCGTCCTACTTGTTTCACGTCTTACTTATTAAACAAGGATGACACACATTTTTAGATCTAGTTAGCAAGCTATTTTCTTAAGTAGGTGGAAAGTAGGTGACAAGTAGGTGATGCACATACTTAAAATGTGTGGACCAAGTTAAAAGGGAAGGAAAAAAGGATAGAGACGGGCAGATTTGGGGCAGCCTAAGACTCATCTGCCCAAGCCCATTTTATGGGCCATATATACATGTATACTATCTCATTCTCACTTAGAAACATTACACAACATTCTCTTCTCTCTCTTATTTCGACCAAGGCAGCCCCAAGCTCTCCCAAACACCTCCCAAAAGTTCTCATATCATCCCAAATCAAATCCAAGAGTAAACCACCCATATCTTGCTATAGAGAATATTCCTTGATGAGGATCTAGTTGTGCTTTCTTATTAATTACTAAAGTTGGATGTGTTGAGGGTTCTTTCTAGTTAAAGGGAGGTTGTTCAAGATTTTTTCTTGCTGTGCGAGGTAAGTTCTTCCTTGTCCTACATTGTTTTAATCATATCTAAGTCCTAGCTAAGTTGTTTAGTTGAGAAGTTGCGGGATTCACTCGAAAATTATTTGTACTGTTGTTGCACCTTGTTGGGTTGTTTAATGGTGTTCCCGTGATGGTTAAGGGGCTGGAAATCATGTATATATGTTAGTTTGTGTTCTGGACATGTTAGATGTATTAGCATGTTAATTGTTTTAGGTTGTGAGTTGGAGGATAGATAAATCATAGACTTGCATTGTAGATGTGATATATGATGTGTTGAGTGTTATATGGTGTGTAGAATGAATTGTTCATGTCATGCCTAGGTGCTGGAAGTATGAACATGTATTATATGAGTTATTTGGTGATTTAAATATTCTTAGAATATGAGAGTTGTAAGTTGAATGGTTAGATAATGTTGTGAAATATTAGTTGTGTTGTGTAAGGTTTTGGGACTGATTTGGTGGTAAGTTGGGTTATTCTTAAAGTAATGTTACGCTAAAGGTAATTTTGTATTGGTGTATAGGTGTATTTTTGTTAGTGTTGTGAGGTTAAAGGAGATTAGGCAAGGATATATGTCTATGAATCATGTTAGATCAGAAATGTCGTTCGTTGGTCACTTAGTATGTTCCTTTATGTTGATAGTAGTATTATTTTCTTGGTTATAGCTTGACTTGTGGAGGAAGTTGAGTTCGTCACCTTCGTTGGAGGATCTGCATAGAGGTATGTAATGGCTATCCATTCCTTCATTTGGCATGACTCCTTAGAATGTGTACTTGATGAGAGAAAGCATAAGAAGAGCAATTGTTGTAAGACTCTATTCTTGTATTTGGTGTCCTTACTACCTCAGATTGTGACGTGTGTATTTGAGTTGAGAGTATTGTGGTTCATAAGTCAGTTCCTAAGTTTATTAACATTTATTTGATTCATCACACGAGTGTGTATCTTAAATAGTAGGTGAATTATCTTGTAAGAGGTCTTATCAATTGTGTCTCGAAATCCCAGTTGCGCATAATAGTTTTCGGTGTGTAATAAGAGTCAAAAGTTGTAAGAGCGTTGTACCATGAAGTTCCATCTATATACTTGTTGGTCTTTTAACTTGCGTAGTTGGTTACATTACAAACTACTAAGTCCCCATTAGATGATATACTACTCGATATGATCTCATATAGTATTTGAAATCATTAGTTGATGTTCATGAGATAAGAGTCCCAAGAGATAAGTTGTAGCAAGAGTCGGGTCATTTACTTTCTAGTTCTTTAGCTATCCAAGCCTACTTCATTGTGGTTAATACCTTCCTATTTGATTATATATGCATTTGTCATGAACTCCGAAGGTAAGTGAATTCTTTAGTTACATTACTTGTAAGCAATTGTATGCAGCGTATGTTGTTATCTCAGAAGAGAGTTTTAGTTGAATAAAGTAATATGTACAGAAACTAGTTGAGTTGAGAGAAACGACTCGTTGGCCCTTACGACTTATTTGTTAGCCTTTGAGCCTATTTGCTAGCCTTCGGACTTACTTGGTTAGGGGTGGGGAAAAAACCTGGAGAATCGAAAAGACCGAATCGAACCGAAATTCGGTTCGGTTTTTTCTCGGTTTTTTTTTTTAAAAAACAATTTTTTGAAAACGAACCGAACCGAATCAGGATTTCAGGATTTAGTGATTCGGTTCGTTTTTTAAATTTTGGATACGAAAAAACTGAAAAAACTGAATTAAATAAATAATTATTCTTATTTTTTATTTTAGGATACTACTATCTCTTGAACCATAGCCATTGAAGTCAATATATGAAGCTTTTATGAAAGTCGAATGCGGCATGAACTTGATTAACATATCACGGAAGCATTGACATAAAATGTAGGGAGAGAAAGTAGTTGTAAATTGGTGAAACTTTAAATGGTCATAACTCTGCGCTCGGATGTCTGTTTTACCCATTTTTTTTATTTTGGCTATTTTTTCGAGACGGGGCCGGCCCAAACTGTGGCGCAGCCAATTTTTACGAAAACGTCCATTTTCCCAATCAATTTTTGTTTTTCCCCAAATCGGTTTCTAATTTTCCACAATAGATTTCAACGTCGAAATTTCATGGTAGTGTAGGGGTGAATGTCAATTTTCAGTTTTAGAAATTCAATTTTTTTTAAAAAATAAAAAAATCCTCAACCCGACCCGACCCGGCCCACTAGAAAAAACCGATATAATCCGATACGTTAGGCGATATAAATCGAACATATCAGTTTTTTTTTTTAAAAGTTGTATTCGTTTTTTTTTTAAAAAAAACAATTTTTATTCGGTTCATATTTTTCAGATACAAAACCGAACCGAACCGATATAAGCCCACTCCTATACTTGGTAGCTATCGAGGCTTATTTGGCGACCACCGAGGCCTATTTGCTGACCTCCCAAGGTCATTTGATGCTCTAGCAAAGCATATTTGTAAAACCGATATTAGTTATATAAGCAGGCGTAACTTGAATTGTTGTAGTACTTCACCTTGTGAGATAGAAATTAGTTGTACTTGTAGACGTAACTTAAACCTGTTGTAGCATTTCATCTTTTACAGTTGTTAGAAATCTCAGCAGAATACAACTTACAGGTAAGTGACAGATCTCACTACACTTGTTGTTACTTGATTGTACTTGAAGTTTTAGTTCTTGTTATTATGTTTATCTTCCTTACATACTCTATACATTGTTTCGTACTAAAGCTCTTTGTTTGTTGGGGGCGCTGCATGTCATGATGCAGGTGCAGGTTATCGGGCTGACAGTTCTTCCGATAGTTGCTTCAGTCGATCAACCGTAGTTTGGTGAGCTCCACTTCCTTCCGGAGTAACCAAGTCTAGACACACATGTGATATAGTTGTACAAGCTATACGGGTAGGCCAGGGACCTATCCCGACCAAGTTGTTTTGTCAGATACTCTTAGAGGCTTTTGTGGACGTATGTACACTTGTGGTCAGTAGCAGTATGTGAGTAAAACATTGTACGGGTTGAGGCCTCGTAGACTCATGTTTATATATATATATAAATATATATCTTTGTGTGTGTGTTTGAGACTTTCTGTTTGCATATAGTTGAATACATTAAATTGCTTGCTTTGCAGAGTGGGTCGCACACGTAGGTAAGACACTTGGTGCCCGTCCACCTCATCAAGGTTGAAGTGTGACACTCAGCCCATTGCAGCCCAACCCATTTTAACCTATCAAAAATTGGGCTGATATGAAGCTCAAACTAACTCATGAGAAATCTTGTAAAGTTAATATTTTTTTATTTGATATGTCATATATAACCATAATAAAGAAAAATAATTATTTATAAGGAACTAAAAATTTATAAAAGTTGAAATAAAATAATTAAAACTTAGTATGATTTGGAGCTAAAATACCTAGTATAGCGCCAAAGAAATGAAATTAGAAAAAGACATAGAGCAGTTGGAAAAACAATGCGAAAAGTTTAAGTAAGATATGGATAGACGTAGGTAACGGATGGAAGAAACGAATAAACAACCCTGATTATGAGTAATAACGAAAAAATAGATGCGTTATGGGAAGAGATAATATTAAAAGAAAAAATGAAAAGTATATTACTACTAATGGATGAAGTAAAAGATAATCAGAATAAAACTCAACAAATGATTAGAGAAGAATTAACTAACTTATGGAATGTATCAGAAATACCAACGTTTAAATTAATATTAGAAAAATTGAATATGTTATTAGAAGAAAAAAGCAAAGGTAAACAAAAAGAACCTAGTGAAGAAGCAAGTACGAGCAAGAAAACAACTATAGCAAAAACAACTACGCATAAACCAGAAATAGTACCAATAGATGCTTGGAGAAGAAGTAAAATACCGATAATGGTAGATATCAGTAAAATAAAGCCTAGATTATCAAAAGAAGTAATAGAAACCTTAGACGGAATAGCAAAAATGAATAAAGAAGGAAAGTTCTAATGGAGCCAAGCGCGATTACGTTTTTAAAAACTCACGGTAAAGATATTATAGAAAAAGAAAGACATAAATACGAGCCTATAAGATCAAAACCTATAAAGGAAGAAAAACTTAAAGAAGTAAAGATGCCCGTGAAGGAAACAGAAAAAATGACTTATGAATACCTAAATCTAAGATTGGATAAACAAGAACGACAAATTAACGAATTAAAATTAGAAAATTTAAATTTAAAATCAAGCGATAATGCAGAATGGTATGACAAATACAAAAAGTATAAAAGAAAGCATAAGAATACGAATACTCTTCTAAAAGAAACAAAAGTAGAACTAAGAGAGACAAAGGAAGAATTAAAAGAAGTGAAACAAGAAGTATTAGAACTCAGAGAAGAAATACAAATCCTGAGAGAACAATTAGCGGAATTAAAAAATAAAAAGAAAAAAGTACGAAAGATAAGATTAAGTGATGAGACTGACTCGAGTAGCAGTAGTACAGATAATAATGAACAACCTAGCCAAGAATTACAAGTAGTAGAATTCATAGAAGAAGAAAACTCCGAAGACACAGAAATAATCAAAGAAAATAACCAAATATTAGAAGCCTTACACCACAGAAAAAGAGTAAATGCAATAATAGAAGAAGAACCAGATAGTGATGTAGAAGATGATTACAATGGACCAATAGAAACGGAAATTGAATCGGAAAATATAATTAATGAAGATGCAGATGACTATCCGGAAGAAGACTTAATAGACCCTAATCTAGAAGTCATAAATAGAAGGACTACAAGATTACCGGATCATATACCTATAGGACAAAGAAGCGAGAATTTAAAGAGTTTGTAGGATCAATGACCCAAGGAGTAAATTATAACGGATATTTTCTAGAATTAGACAATGTGTATGATGAACAAGAAATAGGAAGAAGAATTACAGACTGGAATTTAGGAATGTATATAGCATTAATGAATAGCACTCAGACAGAAAACCTAGATTACATGTATGATTTAATATCTAAGACATTAATCGGAAAAGCAGCATATTGGATAGAATCAATAGCATATCAACTGAGAGGAGAAGTTTTAAGCCATGCAACAGATTGGAAATCAATGTTAATGATTTTTGATTTACTGTTAAAAAGAGAATTCTTAGGCAAAAAATGGTTGTTAGCCCGAGAAAATGTATTAGCAGAAAGGAAAACAGAAATTATCATGAACCTAAATAATATGAGATGTTGTAAGATTAACAAATTACCAGAATACACGATTAGCTTTAGTAAATTCTTTTATGAAGCTAGATTTTTACCAGAAGAAGGAATAATTTATCAACAGCTATATTATGATCATTTGCCTATACCATATAATGTCGAGATATCAAAAGAGTACGTACAGTTAGAACCTAAAGAAAACACCCTAGGAGAAAGAATACGCGTCTTAAGAGCATATCTAATGAGAAAATGCGAAGAATATAGATTACAGCAAAAGATTAAAAAAGATAAGAAAATAGGATTAAGAGAGATATGTGGATTTACAGAAAGAAGATTAATATTCGGATGCGATGATAAAAGGAAAGAAAAGAAGTATAGAAAACATAAAAAGCATAAAAAATACAGGGATAAGTATGACGGAGACCATAGAGACAAGAGATATAAATATAAAAAGTATAAGAAAAGATCTTATTATAAACCTTATAAGAAAAAGAGGTTTAAAAGATATAGAAATAACCAAGATACAAGGAATAGATTTAGATATAAAAGGAAGTTTAAAAGAAGAAGAAATGTAAACCCTATAGAAGCAGATAAAACCAAGACTAAAGAAGAAAAGGTTAAGGAATGTAAATGTTGGAATTGTAATGAGAAAGGACACTATGCAAATAAGTGCCCAAAGCTAAAGAAAGCAGGAGTGAAATACATAAATACAGAAAAGTTTATAATGAGTTTACGACAGATTAAAGAAGATGATAATAGATGGCATAATTATGAAGATTTTTATGTTAGTGAAACAGATGAAGAATCAGAATCAGGAGCAGAAAAGGTAAGTTATATTAATCAACAATCAGAAAGTGAAGATAGCTCTGAGTAAGATGAATACATTAGAAAGACGGAAAAGAGAATTGATAAGAGAAAGAGAATACTGGATACAATGCGAAGAATATACTAGACATAAACTAATTATAACTTCTACGATTAATGAGACTGGAAGTATGTACTATAATGATAGGTACAAAAAGATTACCCAGAGATTAGCAAAGATAAGAGAAGAAATGAATAAAATACATTGGAAACAAATAGAAATAGCTAGATTAATCGAAGAAGCTATGAGAAATGAAGAGATTAGACAGGAAGTACAGGAATACGAACAAGATGAAGAACTCAACAGAAGATTAGATGAACCTGACTAAATGGTAGCAATACATATAGAAGCCCATATAGAATATAAACCGAATAAAATGCTTAAGCAAAAGATATTCATTGATAGCGGAGCAGACATATGCTTAGCTAGAAAAGATGTATTAGAATCACATAGATGGAAAAGATCTAAAATCCATAGAGCTAAGGTATCAGGATTTAATGAGCAATCTAAAGAATTAGATATAATTGCAGAAAATATGAGAATTGTATTAGGAAAAACTATTTTCAAAATACCAATCGTATACCAACTAGACAATATGAAACAACAAGTTTTATTAGGAAACAACTTCCTAGATTATTTCAAAACTCAAGTGATTAATAAGAATACATTTTGTCTACAATCCCCCTGTAATAAATGGATTATACTAAAAAGAATATTACCAGTCAACACCATTAGATTATGTACGATTAAAATGGAACGCCATAATAATTTAGAGCTTTTAAAAGAGAAGTATTTAGGAATGTTAAAAAGCAACTTTGGAGAAAATCCAATGCAACTTTGGGAAAAGGAAAAGATATATGGAGAAATAAAATTAATAGACTCAAGTGATTTAGTTAGAACAAAACCCATAAGATATAGCCCAACGGATCAAAAAGAATTCGAAATACAGATTAAAGAACTATTAGATATGAAGGTAATAAGAGAGAGTAAGAGTCCTCATAGTAGCTTGACCTTTTTAGTAAGGAAACATAATGAGCTAAAGCGAGGAAAAGCCAGATTAGTAATTGATTATCGAGAATTGAATAAAAAGACTATTTTTGATGGATACTTTCTACCCTATAAAAGAAATCTCATTAACAGATTAGGAAATAAAAAATGGTTCAAAGCAAATTCGATCGTAAAAGTGGATTTTGGCAGATTAAATTGACTAATGAATCTAAACCTTTAACACGTTGCATTCAAAGTGCTCCTCAAGGACACTATGAATGGAATGTACTACCAATGGGATTAAAAAATGCACCGCAAATCTTTCAAAGAAGAATGGATCAAGTGTTTAGAAAGCTTGCAGACTTTTGTATCATATATGTTGATGATATATTAGTTTACGGCGGCGACTTAGAAGATCATATCAAACATATAGAGCAATTCATTGAAACGATTAACCAACATGGAATACTTTTATCAGAAAAGAAATCAGAAATATTCAAGAATACTATTGAATTCCTAGGCTACATTGTGGATAGCGAGGGAATACAATTACAGGAACATGTGGTAACAAAGATTAAAAACTTCAAAGAACGATTAGAGAACAAAAGAGAAGTGCAGCAGTTTCTTGGAGTGATCAATTATGCAGGAGATCATATAAAAGATCTACCATATTTGAGAAAGCCACTGCAGGATTTGATTAAAAAGGATGTGACCTTTGAATGGAAAGAAGAGCACACCCAGGCGATCAACAAGATTAAGGATAAGGTATCATTACCAAAACACAGAGTACCAACTGATCAAGACCAATTAGAACTCTTTACAGATGCTAGTGACATAGGATGGGGAGCAGTCCTAATATCATACGATAAAGAAGACGTTGATAAAGAAAAAATGTTAATATGTGGATACGGAGGAGGAACATGGAAATCAAATGAAAAGAATTATCACATAAATGAAAAAGAATTATTGGCAGTAAAATTTGGAATTAAAAGATTTCATTACCATTTACTACCAGTAAAGTTTATTGTTAGAACTGATAATACTCAGGTAAAGGCGTTTATCACAAACAGAATAGATCCATTACCAGAACTGAATAAAAGGAGAAAATGGCAATCATTCTTTTGTTGCTATGATTTTATTGTTAAGAATATATCTGGAACAAAAAATGTTTTAGCTGATTTTCTTAGCAGATATAATGTCGATTAACAGCGAAGACTTTGAAGACTACATAGCCAAGGCTATGGAACAGATTATTCATACCAATGAAACAATGATTACAAGATTACAGGAAAATACCCAGAGTATCAAACAGCTGACTGAAGCCATAAAAGACTTCTCAAAACTAAAAATCCTACAGAGTGAAGAAAAGCAAAAGAAGCCAACTACTATATCACCACCACAGCAAAAAAACCTTTCAACCATTCTTGTCAAGATTAGCAACCATGCCATCAGCAATACCCTCAACATCGGCAGCGGTATCCATGGCAGACACACTGAAATACAGACCAGAAGTGATTAGTGCTTATGAAAAAATTAATAAATTTTATGATTATAAGACTAACGCTGATATTGTACGTGATGCCAAGTGCCGAGTAAATATCCGAGGTTTATTTGCGGTGAAAAGGCGAATCCTACTATCGTGGAGCGATTATTCACATATGGATTCATTGACAAGATTATCACCGATGATAAGATGCTTAACCTTACAAAATTACCACAGATTATCAGCCAATCAACGAAGCTAATGATGGAATCCTTCGGAAGAGGAATCTATGGGATACAAATCCTAGATGCTTCAACAGATTTAAAGGGTAAGCCAATCGTCATATGTCAAATATTTAAAACAGGAAGGAATAACACCATTAACGGGGATGACAAAAATTTGAATATGAAAATTCCCTGTACAT
Organism: Anisodus tanguticus; assembly: GCA_034509755.1. Lineage (NCBI taxonomy): Eukaryota > Viridiplantae > Streptophyta > Magnoliopsida > Solanales > Solanaceae > Anisodus > Anisodus tanguticus. The sequence continues at coordinate 33,078,476 of CM067548.1, forward strand.
TGGAGAAGTTCCAAAACTGGATTAGTGAGAAAAGAGTATTTGGACTATTGACGTTAAAGTCAAGAATAGAGGACATGCTAAGAAATCGGAAGGCATCCGTAATCGGGACTTCCAAGGGCGGAGATGTAGAAGAAATAATGACCTTATATTATGACAATGATATAGAGGTTAAAGAGACTACTGAGCTAACATTGTTGTTAGACAAGATTACCAATCTGAAGCATACACATGCCGAAGAGACTATCCGTCATTACAAGATTATGTCCGAACAAAAGAAAAGACCATTGATTACAACAGCGACGGCATCAACGTCTACTGTAAGTATGAAAAAAGAACAGAGTCCTGATCCTTTTGAATAAGGAGGGAATTTTGATTATTTTTGCAGGAACAATGTAATCCCTGGAGAAAGGCCTTATGGCCTGAAAAGATTATGGCTTCACAGCCCAAATGATTATCACACTGGTAACCCAGGAAAAGAGGTCCATAGCGACCCAATAGATTATGGCCCAACGTAGTGTTTCATACTACGGTAAAGCCCGAAAAAATTATGGCCTTATGGCCCAAAGATTATGGTCTCACGACCCAAAAAACTGATTAACTACTGTTAACGCAGAAAAGAGGTCATAACAGACCCAAAAGAATATGGCACAATGTAGTTTAAACTACAGAAAGCCCAAACAAAAGAGGCCTTAGTGCCCAAAAACAGATTATGGCCTCACGGCCCAAAATGATTATTGAGTCACAATTGATTAAAGATCAACTGGACAGCTGGAAAGTATTAAACAGGACAGCAGCCCGACAAGAATATGACAGCAGCCATGACAAAATGGACAGCTGACAGATTACCCAAATAACAGCCAAAAGCTTTACGGAAAGTACCGGACAAGGCACTGCAGCCTTTATGACTTTTTGGAAAGCAGAAGACTACACGACAAAACAACTTTACGAAAAGGAACAGACAAGTCACTGTAGAAACTGTAGCCTTTAGGACTTTTCTAAAAGTATTTTGTCTGATTACTGTTTGATTACTGTTTACTTTACGACTTTTGAAAAAGTAATACTGTTTACTTTTAAAAAGCGATGAATAGTAAATAGTCGAGGTTATCTATATAAGGAGCCTCTTGTCAAGACGAAGATTCATTCGAAAAATTCAGGAATACAAAAATTCTTAAACAATACTCTCAATGTTTAGCTAAAGCACCCTTTAGTCTATAATCCGATATCACAAAAGAACATCATAAGAATAATTGAATATCAATCCAAAGAACAACTTAAGATTAATCTTATATCAACTAAGAGTATTATAATAACACAGATTATATACTTTGACAATTTATGATTAGAACCATACTGGTAAGAGCACAACACCGGCGGGAAGACGATCAGAGGATACCGTGTAATCGAACTCCAGGCTCCCAGGCGAAAGAAGTACCCGCGGCGGAAGGCAAAGGGGAAACTACAGGGCCATAGGAGGGTGAGACTACTTCGGTGATCTGATTATCTGCTCGAGGTATGTGCTTAAACCATGTGTTTCTAATTATGATTTGGATAAGTATATTATCTCGTTGTTATGATACTTAGACGTTGATATTAGATTATGATTATACTGTTCCGATGATTGATATAGATTATACTGCTGATGTTTGATAGCTGATAGGAGATTATAGACTTGATTATTAAAAAATGAAATTGCGTTTGAGATTATCACTTAGATTAATACCTGATTATCATTCGATTAACTCTGAAATTTTTTTGATTAAACAGATTACCATCTATGTTCTAGCCTCTAGGGGTATATAGATGATGAAAAGATCCGCAGATCAGCCCGATCAGAAATTGGTATATATATATATATATCTTTGTGTGTGTGTTTGAGACTTTCTGTTTGCATATAGTTGAATACATTAAATTGCTTGCTTTGCAGAGTGGGTCGCACACGTAGGTAAGACACTTGGTGCCCGTCCACCTCATCAAGGTTGAAGTGTGACACTCAGCCCATTGCAGCCCAACCCATTTTAACCTATCAAAAATTGGGCTGATATGAAGCTCAAACTAACTCATGAGAAATCTTGTAAAGTTAATATTTTTTTATTTGATATGTCATATATAACCATAATAAAGAAAAATAATTATTTATAAGGAACTAAAAATTTATAAAAGTTGAAATAAAATAATTAAAACTTAGTATGATTTGGATGGGTTGGGTTATGACCTGCATTTTAGCCAATTTCAACCCAAGTAACTTTTGGGTGGGTTATTTAACTCAGCTCATTTTGACCTGCCCAGCATATTCAGCCCAACCCGCCTATTTGACACCTCTACGTAATACTTTCTAAAACCTATTCAATTCAATTATAGTAATATGAAGGGTGTGGATGTAATTGCGCATTACTGTCAAATTGTATTACACTCGTCCTACCTATGATTATCATCACTATCGTATGGTGACAAGGTTCCTTCTTCGGCGGACACCAGATACCAGTAGTGAAATTTAGCCAAAATCTTCCATCCAACTTTTGAAATACTCCTAGAATCCCCCGGACACAAACCAAACATGTTCGTTTAAGGTGAACAGTGCTACAAACTCGCTCGTATCCTCGGATTTCACAAATAACTGAGGTAAGACATACACTTTAAAGAATCATTCGAGATAAACTAAAAATCCAAACTTTACAAATAATGTCATAAAATACATCTGATTGCCTCGGAAAGCAAACCAATGACTCGACTAAGTCATAAATGACCCTCCAAAACTATCGGAAGCGACATAACCCATAAATGAACCTATTTAGCCAAAAGTCAACTTTGAGTCAAACTATCTAACTCTAAGTTTCTAGTTTTGAGTTTTTCATTCAAAATGCATATAAATGGACCTCGAAATCCATACCCCCATCCTCGCGCATCACAATCCCCACTTAGATACCACGGGAAGGGTAAAATAGGTAGATAATGGTCTTTAGCTAAAAATAATCGGATGGGTCGTTACATCAGATACCAATTAAACAAACGTTCGTTCTTGAACGAAAAAAAAGAAAGAAAGTATTAAATCCGACGAGTAACCAAGGAATCCCGATGAAATTCAAGAGTCTATACGATGTTTGCCTGAGAAAACTCAATATTTACCTTATTTTTCCAAATCATAACATATCCAACTAACCATGTAATTTCCATGTCCTTATATCACCTCCAAAGTCAAATATACTAGTAACTAAAGGACATCTCAAGTATCATGCCTACAAATCTTATCCAATAACCGATGCAACACCCAGTAACCCCTCATTAGAACCTCACATCTTCCAGCGCTAAAGTCCTACCTAATAGTCGATCACTGGATCCTATTAGCCTACGATGTGTCCAACATACCAATGCATAAACAACTTCTTACACTCACTCAATACTAAACAACTGCGAATTAACTCACAAATGGACTATCTCTTGGTTTCAACAATTCCCTACCATCACTAACCTCAAAATGTTAAGTGAACCCACGAACACACTCTTTAGGTAAAGAAATGCGATTGTCTATTCCATTGAGCTTCACTCATCACAAGTAACATTGCCACCTGATCTCGAATAGAAAATTATTTCTTGAAAGAACTCACGACCACTAATTCTACTATGTTATCACAATATTGTCAAACCAAAGCCAACTTAACATTCCATAGCTTATACGACATCCACTATCGTACACCTTACAACTTTTCCCAACAAACACGTCAGATACCAATGTTTCCTTCATATAGCGGAGATTGATTCATCCAAATTCTTTCTCTTGCATCTCTGAATTGTCATTCCCACTTTCCAAGATACAACCGAATTGAGAAAATCACAAACCTAACCCTAATCAATCGTACCCTCAAATCATCACTGGAGACTAAACCTAGTCACATGCCCGTATCATGGTAGCACAACTTATACCCTACCGGGCTACATCATATTGAATCACCCACGCACGAATTTAAGAGCGTGTTACCACCACTGGTGATAGAATAGGAAGAAGAATTCAGATACCAATTTGATTCAACTTAGCACGAAGGGAATGAAGAAAGTGAAGTTTCCTAAATGTCTTATAGCCTCTCGAAGATAAGTACGGATGTCTCCGCACAGATCCACATGACTCTACTAGACATTGCTCTTGTATTTAAGACCATTTGATCTAAAGCTCTGATACCAACTTTATCACGACCCCTTTTAGGAATCGTGGTGGCACCTATACTTTCCTCACCTGTAGGTGAACTGCTCCCAACTCATTTAACATATCCAAGAAGAAATGCGAAAAGATAACAAATACTTAAATAAATTGTCGATCAAGTATGAGTCTTGAACATAAATCTGAGAATCATAATACAACCCCCATAGACCTGGTCAATAATACAAGATCTCTAAATCAAATACAAAATCTGAATAAAGAACAACATAGGCATACACCTAAAAAAAACATAGTCCAAATGTACGAACATGTCTCTCGGATAAAAAAAATGACAATGAAGAGATGTGAGCATCCAAGGCATACCGGAAGGTAGCATTCTCACCCTGAATACTGGAAATCCCCCAACTCAGACTCAACTCGAAGTCCTGAACTGGTATAAGCATTGTATCTGCATCCAAAAAGAATACAGCAAGTGTAGCATGAGTACACAACGTACCCTCGTAAAAAAATCATAGACCGACAATGACAGAAGATTCGTAACATAGATAAATATCAAGTTGACACCTGATAATTCTATACTAGACAGTTCATTAGCCCATATAAGTTATGTTGTACACATATCAATACACTAATTCAAGTAGTCACAATGTTCACATAAGGTTTCATTCACAGTCAAATACCATCAATTCATTCACATATACAGGGACCTTACTATCATAGTATCCACGACTTTTTCAAACCTTAACACATCAATAAACAAGTCAACACATAGATCACAACAACTATTTTAGAACGATTTACAAGAGTATTATACTTAGGCTAGCCATGATAACATCAACTCTTTTATATTTCTTAGCTTTAGATTTAGTTAAGTCTCTATACAGTTACAGTATGACACACATAGATAATTCAACGTCTACCTTCCCAATAACAATACTTATCACATGTTCCTTACTAGACTCGGTACCTAATCACATGGTTAATTAACAGACAACACATAATGCACATATTTTCCCTAGATCTAGACAACAGTCTTGACATATTGACACTTCCGACAATAATAGAAGTAGACATCAAAGACTTAGACTCACAAATTATAACCACAAAACCCATGCATACGAAATAAAGTCACACATGGCAACCAATTCAATATTTATCCAAGTATTTACAGATTCAATTATCTTGGTTTCCATAGAAACAAGCCCAATTCTAGCAACCAATTCACATTACCAATAAACAGATAATCATTGTAATAAAATGTGTATGATACGAATGCAATGCATATGCCAGATACTTTTACTCTTCCCGGTATACAAGCACTCAAATTCTATGAGCTACACACCCATAGAGGACCCACAAAGTCCATATACCCTCCAGAACACTCGCTCGACGGAGCCCAGCCTTTAGCAGTATCAATATCTATTGCGAGAGTACATCCCCAATCTAAACATACCATTTCCGTTGTGGCGTTCAACCCAAGCCATCCATAATATCATCATCTCAATGTTTCTAAAATATCATAAGTACCTTACCTTCTAGTTCTCTTGGGCCCACAATAAGTTTATACCGCTCTCATATCAATATCATCAGAACCATGAGTGTATGAATGCAAATGACAATATAAAGCAAGAAATCATAATGTATGAGATGCAACCAAGTATAGGAGATGAATATCATATTGTTTCAGAGTTCACAACAATAATCCAAGTATAATCAGGATATCATATTAAACAGTCCAACCACAATAATCCAAGTACCATCAGGATATCATAGTTAACAGTCCAACCACAATAATTCAGGTACAATCAGGATATCATATCAAAGCATGTGTGATGAATAAACATGACAATATCAAATATGGTGACAAGCCTACATAATGGCTACAAGCCCACATAATAACAGTCAAAATCAGTTTAAGGCGGATTCCCCAAATCACCCATCAACACAGTTCAACACCGTACCCACTCAATTGTTCATCACAACCGTTGAGTGGCACCCCAGACATGCCCATACCCCTCAACATTTATAACTACTACGTACTTCTATTGGATTCTCAAAAACCTAAATCGTACCCTACCTCATTGCCGAACAGGAGCGTCAACCAATCAACTCTCAGAGATAGCCTTACCTTTCTGATGCACCTCATGATAATTGAAATTTATTCACGCATATACTAAATTCGTTAATATATATCTTACACAACAAACAAGGACATAATCCTCAACAAAGCAAGACTACAATACCAACCTCGGGCCTATGTCTCCACAACTCAAACTTTATTATCCAAAAACCATCAATACATACTAGGTTGTCATACTCTTAAGTTAATTAGAAATCTAAACACATTTGAATCCTCAATTGAACAATAATCAAAAAGCCCCAATTTGAAACCCTAGATTTCCCCCAATTGAAAATAGGTTCCTACAACCCAATTAAGCCTTTAAACATGATAATCTAACATAACCCAACACTAATTCATGATAATATAAGTAAACTAATCCATAAATCTCCATTAATCAACAACACAACTCTCTCTCACAAACATGCATAACTCATCTTCCACAATCTATATTCATACTATATTACCATTAATGAAGAACTTAAAAGAATAAACTTAATCCTCCAAGGAAGAATCACTTACCCCAAGAATGAAGTTGCTCCTAGAGTTCTGAAAATGCTCTTATGACGGCTTTGATATCGAGGTTTCTATTTTTGGGAAAGGATTTCTGACGTAAAAGCATTTATAGGCACATGATACTGTACTTCCGCCACAGCGGAATCCACTGCGCTGGAGCTGACCCGCTGCGGCATAAAATTTCTTTGTCGTGGCGGAGATCACTTGACACCTCACCCTTTACCGCGGCAAAAATCTCTAGACTCCGCTAAGGCCGAAATCTCCCGACTCCCCTGGGCAGAAATCTCCCGACTCCCGGATTCCGCTTCGGCAGAAATCTCCAGACTCCCGGATTCTGCTTCGGTGAATCAACCTTTTACTGAGGCGGACACGCCAGAGCAGATTCTTCTATCGCCGCAGTGGACACCAGATACCAGTAGTGAAATTTAGCCAAAATTCTCCATCCAATACCCGAACCACTCCTGAAATCCCCCGGACGCAAACCAAACATGTTTGTCTAAGGTAAACAGTGCTACGAACTCGCTCGTACCCTCGAATTTCATAATTAACTGAGTTAAGGCATACTTTTCTAAAAAATCATCCGAGCCAAACCAAAAATCCAAACTTTACAAATAAGGCCATAAAATACATTTGATTACCTCGGAAAGTGAATCAATGACTCGACTAAGTCATAAATGACCCTACTGAACTACCAGAAGCGAGGAAATCCGATAACGAACCCATTTAGACAAAAGTCAACTTTTGTGTCAAACTATCCAACTCTAAGTTTCTAGTTTTAGATTTTTTATCTGAACGAACCTCAGAATCCATGACACCCATCCCCGCACATCACAAACACCACATAAAGACCACGGAAAGGGTAAAATAGGCAGATAAGGGTCTTTAGCTAAAAATGACCGGACGGGTCGTTACACTTTTGATCAATTTAAATAATAATTATATATTTATTCTATTAAGTAACACTCATTAGTGAATATCTAAAATAAATTGTAAATAACCTAATTTAAGTATGATAAATTATACTAAAATAAAACGGGTGCATGAATGTTTTTGTTCATGAGAATTTTGCAAATGAAATTCATTATGTTGTCGATGTATATAACTTAATTCATATATAAAAAGAATAAAATTAAAATTGAAGAGTGAAGAAAATATACTAATTAATTAATACGTAAAACAATATCATAATTTATGAATTTATTGATATAAATAACCTCAATCATATAACAAAAGAATAGATTGTAACACTTTTATTTATAATAATTATTTATATAATAATAATAATAATAATAATAATAATAATAATAATAAATTAGGGCCTTCAAATTTCGGGGGCCTAAGGCAACCACCTCACTTGCCTAGCCTTAGAGCCGCCCATGTTTGAAGGTCAAACCGTGCAATTAAATGGGAAATTATTTTCTTATGTGGGTAATTGGGTACCTATCTTATTGTCCCATCATATCCTAACAATTAATATGGGACAATATTATTATTCATTTATTTATCTGTTTCATTCTTTCTTTTACTATTCTTATTATTAATATTAAAAAGTCTTTCAAACGACAACTTAGCGCGGCTTAAAAGTTAGAAAAAATCAAAGTTTGATTTTTGGTGTCTTCTTCAAAATTTTAAGCATTAGAACAACCGATCATTATAACATTATTTTGATATCATTATATCAACTTGTCAAATTCTTGAGCTAGGTTTTCCTATTCTAACTTTATTTTATATTTTTTTATTGAAAATTTATCATTGTTGATATTCTTACTTCATAAGTATATGTTCTTGTTTTAATTATTATTAGATTTATTCGATTTAAATATGTTAACTAGAAAATATGAATCCGGTTATGATGATCTTTCATATTAAAAGAATTAGGGCTTCTCTCTAAAGTTTAACTTTAGACCCCCAATCTTGTTGAGCTGACAGGGCCGGCCAGACCGTAAGGCAAGTAAGGCGGCTGCCTTAGGCCCAACAATTTTTGGGGCCCTAATTTTTGGTAATGAGCGTAGTAGACTTTGAGGTTTATACGTAGTAGGTTATTTTTTATTTAAGAAATATTAAGTACTTTAAAGAGTAAAAGCTTTCTTATAAAAAAGGTAACATGTTGTAAATATTATTATGTGGATGTCCATAAATTCTAGGTGTAATTCCCACCATTATGTGTAGTAATGCCCATACCTCCACTATCTCCTCATTGATCTCCCACGACCCCATGATCTTCCCCCATAACCTTTATAGTTACTGTCATATTTATGGCTATCTTTTGACTACCCTCTATGTAGTAGTATAAATAGGGGTATGATAGATGATGTACATACACTTGAACACATTTGGATGAATAAGATTGTAACACTTGAACGGTCAATTATTGTTGAGAGGATTTGAAAAAGTCGAATTTGTAAAAGGCTTATCCAATGGGAAAGAAAGACTTAAGTTGAGCTCGCACCAAACAAAAAAGGAATAAGTTTCTAATTTCTGAAATCGTCTTAGCTAAGCCTATAGAATTCTAAAGTTGACTTTGAGAAAGAAAGGGGTGCCTTAGCTGAAATCAAAAAACTAATATTTAGTAAAATATAAGAGCTGAAGAATGCTATTGAATCACGATACTGGACATTCTTTTGATTTTTTTCACGTTTCAAGTATTACAACAACTATATTGAAGCAGCCAAAGGTTATATCATGATATTTAGTTTTCAACTTCTTAAATCTAAAATTTGTTATTTTAAATTGTTTTTATTTTATAGGTGTATTTTGTGTATAACTATTTGTTAAAATTTAAATATTATGAGTTGGAAAAGAAATTACTCCCTCCATTCTATAATAAGTGATTTTTTTAGCTTGTGCACATCTCTTAAGAAAGTGCTCACTCTTAAAAAATTAGGAGTACTTTTACTAATTTACCCCTAATCAATGCCTAGAAAAATAAAGTGTATAGTTAATGAATGTAGATTATTTAAACAAGGGAAATTTTGGAAGAACATGCCCAAAATATTCTTAAAATTCTAACGAACCACTTATTTTGGAAAAAATTAAAAGGTCTAAACATTCATTTATTATGGAATGAAGGGAGTATTAGAAGAAACTGAGTAACACTTTATAGACCTCAAAACAAAACGATATTAAATTTTCTTCTAAAAGAAATTTAGGGGCCAAAATTAATTTTGGCCTTAGGCCACAAATATAGAGCCACATATCTAGCAGTTTAACAAATTAATATCTAACCAACTAAGTTAATTCTAACTAATTTCTATTTGTTATGTTTAAGTTATCTACTAAAAAGCAGCTCAAAATCGATTGATGTATACCGACCGACTTGGTCACTCCAAAATACCAACTCAAAACCCAACCAAGTCGGGCGGGATATATAAGCAAGTGTTTTTTCTTCTTCAAGAAACGACTAAATTCGGTCGATTTCTTTTGTCGTCAAATGAAAAATAGAACCGACCAACACGACGATCAGTAATTCTAACTGACAATTTTATTTTATTTTTGATAAATCGATCGACACGGTCGATTTATTATTTAAAACAATTTAGAAAAAAATCAAACAGTCAACCGGAGCGATTGGCTTTTTGGTAAAATGTCCAATCAACTTATTTTACAAAATTAACTGATAGCAGTCTATAATTTACTTTTTTTATAAAGAAAACTGACCCAGTCTGTTGGTTATTTGAGCGCAAAAAGATGACCGGGGCAGCTCAACGAATTTGAAAGAGAATAATCACTTGATTATTTTCATTAATGAAGAAGTCTATATATATCATATACAATATCTAAATATGAAAAATCTTATTCCTACTATATAATACGAATATCCTAATTACACTTGTACAAGAATCCTACAAAATATGATAAGTAACCTAAATATACACGGTTTCTATCACACCCCGCAGTCATAGCGGGCGGTTGTCATACGCTGAGACTGTCCCTAAAATCCTCAAACAATACCAAGGGAAGACCCTTAGTAAAGATGTCAGCAACTTGGTACCTTGAAGGGACATGTAAGACACGTACTTGTCCATGAGCTACATTTCCGCGAACAAAATGAATATCCATCTCGATATGTTTAGTGCGCTGATGTTGGACCGGATTCCCAGAGAGATAGACGACACTAACATTATCATAGTAGACCAAGGTAGCTTTCTAAATAGGAAAGTGAAGCTCTAATAAAAGATTACGCAGCCAACATGACTCAGACACCACATTGGCTACTCCTCGATACTCGGCCTCCGCACTGGATCGGATAAAGTAGTTGGCGTTTTGCCGACCAAGAGACCAAGTTATCACCAAAAAACATACAATAACCAGAGGTTGAACGTCCGGTATCTTGACATCCACCCCAATCAGCATATGTCTAAGACACGAGAGTATAGACTGGGGATGGATATAAATGCAACTCATAATCAAGCGTGCCCTGTATGTATCGTATAATGCGTTTGAGCGCATGCATGTTCTCAATCCGCGGATCATGCATAAATAAACACACATGTTGAACTGCATAAGTAATATCGAGTCTCGTGAATATAAGTTACTGGAGATCCCCTGCAAGACTACGATAGTGGGTGGGATCCTCATATGATGTGCTAGACGTAGCACTCAGCTTTGGTTTGATATCAACCGGAGTAGACGACGAATTACAAGATGACATGCCAGCTCTCTCAATAATCTCAGCCGCATCTTTCCTCTGTGATAAAAATAAATCACATGCATGACGAGTGACAACTATTCCCAAAAAATAACTCAAGGGCCCCAAGTCTTTCATACCAAATTCTGAATTGAGAAAGGTCATGATAGACTTGCACAAATTATCAGAGTAGGCAGCCAAAATAATATCATCCACATATAACAGAATGTATGCTAGAGAAATACCACAACGATAGATGAATAGAGAATGGTCAGACTTGATGTGAGAAAACCCAATAGTAGACATATAATCTGCAAACCTCTTATACCAAGCCCGTGGGGCTTGCTTAAACCCATATAAGGAATTCTTCAGCAAACAGTCATGGTGAGGATAATTGGGGTCCTTAAAACCCAAGGACTGATACATGTATACTGTCTCCTTAAGATCACCGTGTAAGAAAGAACTTTTCACATCCAGCTGATGAATGACATGCTTTCAAGAGAACCAGACTAAGCACAATGCGAATAGTTGCCGGTTTGACCATATGAATAAATGTTTCTCCACAATCCATGCCAATCTGTTGTGTTTTACCATCCCCTACAAGACGGGCATTATGCCTCTCAAAATAATCGTCATTATTTTCTTTATGAGTAAAAATCCACATAGAACGAATAATATCGACACAAGGCGGACGGGGCACCAACTCCCACGTCTTATTTTCAATAAGAGCATTATATTCGTCATTCATGGCCAGTTTCTAATTCGGGTCATGAGGGGCAGACACTGAGTTACGTGGTAGGGGTGATTTAGTGACATTTGAATTAAGATTAAAATGTCGTTTGAGTTTAAAAATACCCCGTTGGCTACGAGTAACGGGCCCTTGACTCGAGATAGAATTGGACGGGATTTGGGTATTGGTCGGGTAGGTAGTGGACAAGCCAGCAGGCAGTGGGCCTGTTGGCCCAACAATAGGTAGCAGACAACGTGGAAGTGGTGAAGAATTCAGTGGGCCAGAAATTGGACCCTGATCGGAAGCAGAAGTTGGGCCGATAGGGGCACTGGGCCGTGACTCGGGAACAGTCCTGAGACTAGGACTGGGCCGAGACACGGGAACAGTGCCAAAAATACTTAGGCCAGTAGAATTTTAGCCCGGGACTGGAACAATCATATTTGGGCCAGCATGCAGTGGGCCTACTGGCGGATTTTGGTCACGTGATAGCTCGGATAAATGGTGGATAATATATGGTGATAGCCCATCATCCAAAAAATTATACAAACTACACACGGAACTATGCAATTTAGCAAACGAAATTGGGTTTCATAAAAAATAACATGGCGACTAATTATGATTTTGGTAGAGGATAAATCAAAATATTTGTAACCACGATGGTTTGATGGATAATCCAAAAACACACAAGCGGTAGAACGGGCTTGAAGTTTGTTATTGTAGTAGACGGAAAAAGTGGATAGCATAAACACCCAAACACCCTAAGATGAGAATACACGTGATCTTTATTGTAAAGAATTTTAAGTGGGGATTGATATGCTAAACCTTTGTTAGGGAGAATTTTAAGGAGGTATGTATCCATTTGTAACGCATGATGTCAAAACAATGGGGGTAATGAAGCATGGGCTAGTAAGGTTCAGACAATATTATTAATGGTACGAATTTTCCTTTCGGCCTTCCCATTTTGTGAGGACGTATGAGGACAAGAAAATCGAAAAGATATGCCATGAGTGTCACAAAATTCCCGAAATGGCCATTATCATATTCCCTCCTATTATCAGATTGAATATTTTTAATGTCTCGTTTAAATTGGGTATGGATGAAAGCTCTAAATTTTAAGAATGTGGAAAACACTTGATATTTTTTAGACAAAGGAAGGGTCCACAATAAAAAAGAATAATCATCCAAAAATAAAACATAATAACGATGGCCCAAAGAACTCAAAATGGGAGATGTCCATAAATCACTATGAATAATATCAAAAGGCATCGACGTACTAGAAGTAGATGATACAAATGGTAATCTAACATATTTCCCTAGAGGACAAGAGGGATAAATATGAGTACTACGCGTACTCTTACAATCAATGAAATTTTTATTTTTAAGAGAAGAAATCATAGACGACCCCTGATAAGTTAAACGTGCATGCCACAAAGAAGGAGCAAGAGCGGCAACTGTTGAATGTGTGGCTTGACTCGTGGAAATAGTGGTGGTGGTGATTGGATAAAGCTCTCCCCGACTATTACATCTCATTAGAGGTATCCCCGTCTTGAAATCATTCACAGAAAATCCAAAAGGGTCAAAGTAAATAGACACCAATTATCAGTTGTGAATTTTCGAACAGACACCAAATATTTAATTAAGTGAGGGACATGAAGGACATTTTTAAGGACAAGAGGTGGATGTGGCGGGTGGGGGGGGGGGAACTTGTGTGACAATTACCACGAATTGGAATCGAATTTCCATTACTAACAACTATGCCACGATTATTTCTCAAATTGAAATAAGACGAGAGATTACCTTGTGTGGATGTCATATGAAACGTGGCTCCGGTGTCCATGTACCAATTTGGGTTCGGGGAATTTAATCCAAGTGTATACATCGCGGCCTCAACATCCATAGGTGTCAGACCAGAAATTGGGCCCGCAATAGTGAAGGCATGCTAAGGCCGAGGCCCAAGCCGGCCAGCCTGCTGCCTGGGCTGTGCCGACTGAAATGGTGAATTGGGCCTCTGCTGGACACTGGCCCAGTTCACTGGAGAAGCTGGAAAGAGAGCATAGGCCGTGTTGGGCCACTGGCAACTTCCCCAGCAGCCCCACGGCCAGTTGGCTTGGGCCCAAGGTTGCAGTCAGTGGTATTGTGGCCTAGCCAGCCCACTGCCACTACATCCGTCACCGTCGCCGCTGTTCCGACCACCACCACTACTGCGGCCGCTGCCGCTATTCTTGCTATTTTTTTTCCAATTTTGACCCCTTTTGCCGCCGCCGTTGTTACAGTTTTGGCTAAAATTATCCGAGAACGAGTGATGGTCATCGGATGTGGCCATCATCATGACAGAATTTGCTCCGGTAGCCACCTTTTTATCCAAGCCGTCCTCTTCTAATGTGAACATGGAATGAGCCTGCTAGAACGGTCGGAGAGGATTACTTTAACGAAGAAGCGTCACAATACCACTATAGGCCTCCGATAGGCCTGCAACCATCTGAAGAACAATACAATTATTGGTGACGGGCGCACTAACATTTTTGAGTTGATCCGCCAATTCCTTCAGCCTTTTACAATAGGTGGAGACATTCGGAAAATCCTCCATGTTTACATGGGAAAATTCCTACCCTAGAGTGACAGCACGGGAATTTTTGTTATCTTGGAATATGTCACGCACCCTATTCCAAGTTTCCACCATCGTGGCGTCGGGTTCAATAATCGTCTACAAGAGGTCTGTAGAGATAATGAAATAAATCCATTGGAGAACGGTAGCATCAAGGGTTGTCCATAACACAGGGTCATCCTCGGGGGTAGGCACCTTCTCCTGGCATGTTACTGAGGGAATGATGTGATGAAGGACTTGATGCGAGCGTGCATGAACTATAAATAATTCTGCCCACGTCGCGTATTGGATGTTTTCCATCTCAAGAACAATAGGGATCTGGTTCTTGATGTTGGAGAATGTAAGGGCATGATGAAACATGTTCTTTGATGTTGGCATGACAAAAGAACAAGAGGAGAATTAGGGATTTGGAAGAAATAATTTGGGAGAGAAAACGGAAAAGAAAAAAAAACTATAGGCCGACGGCCTGATTCTCGGTTTTCGAGGAAGAAGGGCTGCGAAAGGTTTTTGGGAGAAGGTATTTTTTCCCTAGACTTCTGATACCATGAAAGAGAATAATCCCTTGATTATTTTCATTAATGAAGAGGTCTATTTATACAATATACAATCTCTAAATATGAAAAATGATATTCCTACTACAATACTAATATCCTAATTACACTTGTACAAAAATTCTACAAAATATGATAAGTAATAGGGGTGAGCACGGGTATAGGGTACCCAGATACCCGACCGTAACCGACACTAACGAGTAGGTTCCGGGTAGATATATTATAATAACAGGTAGGTTCCGGGTAGTAAAATTAAGAATCGATCAATGTCGGTTCCAGTTCCATCAAATAGAGACAGGGTACCCGGACCCAGAATCGATACCTGAAACCTATAAAATATTAAATATTTTTATTTTTTTAATTTCATTATTTTTAGTTAATAAAAAAAAGAAAGAAAAGGCCATACTAAAGTACACCATTTAAGGGGGGGGGGGGGGGGAATCAAATGCAGAACAATCACTTTTACCATCAAGAAAAAATTAAAAAATACAAAGTGACAATCATAAGCAGAGAAAAAGCCAAAAGCGGTAGAAAACTGAAAAACTGAATTTTTAAACTATGTACTCCTTTAAGTTATTGAAAAAGAAAGTTGAAACGAAAATCAAAGCAAATCTTTGAAACATTCTTGGGATATTTGCTCCGAAATGATTCTTTATGGGTTTTGTGGCACTGGCTTTTAGTACGAGTTTATTCCTAAACCAAAGCTGTTATATGAAGGCATTATTTTGCACAAAGAAACTCTAATATTAGGCTTTAATTCAACAAAAAAAAAACTTTTGCCCCCTCCTCCCCACCCCCACCCCCCCACACACAATGTATATGTACAATCCAAAGTCGTTAATTATTTTTTAATGCTCTTCCTTTTGAATTGATAATATATTGCTAATCCATTTAATATTTTTTTAGATATCATAAGTAAGAAAGGTATAAAAAAAGCAATGTATACCTATGAAGTCGTAGAAATATAAATATCTCAAATCTTATATTGAAAAAATAAATAGAAAGTTAGAATAATAGAATTTGATAATTTTATATCAAAATAAAATTTCACTTCTTCGGCTAATTTGTAGCAATATTTGAAATAATAAAAAAGATATGCAATTTATAATGTTCGATGCACTACATGTCTTGTATTTAAAAAAATAGTTGTTACTTGGACGAAGGAAAAAAAACGTAAAAGTGAATATTTTTTGTAAAGAGGCAAAAAAGATGAAGCATAATTTGCGTCATTTATTCAACATCAAATGTAATTCACCAAAATATTGTTGGGAGATTTGCTCTATGGTACTTTATAAAGCAGTACGGGAAGTATTTAACTATTACAAGTATTCGAATGGATAAACAAAGAATACAATATTTCAACTAGTAATCTGAAAATTACAAGATAACCACAAAACCGAAATTACAATTTTGTTGAAAACGAAAAAATGGAAACTGGTTTTGCTGAGTCGAGTGTGGCACTCTGTCCTTAAGACAATATTGCCCCGTATGTATCCTTTATACGTCCTGGACAATTTGTCTCCCAAGATAAAACAGCAATGGAACCCTTGAGCAAAGGAAACTCAAGAGCTACCGTGAAGAATATTGAGTAACGAAATGATGCTTGAAAGTTGTAGGAAGAAAACTGTTTTTGTTGTGTATTTTCGTGAGCTTTATGAACTGTTATTTTTCTGCTCTTTGTGGTGCTCAACAATGGTGTAAGGGTGTGTTTATATAGGTGAGGGAGGGGCTGAAAATCGCCTCCATAATAGCCAAATAATGGCCATTATGGAGGTAGTAAAGTCACCAACATAAATGGTGAAAGACCAACTGTTTTGGCCATTATAGGAGGAGTAATTCAGCCAAAATAAATGGTGAATTGAGAGCTTGGACGTTTCGCTTTGACTCGTCGAAATTCCAACTTTCGAAAACTTCGGGGACCAAACTGTACATCTTGAAACTTTAGGGACCAAACTCGTACATCGAAAGAATTCTGGTCCAAACTCGTACTTCCGGCAAAGTTTTACGGCCCAAAAAGATAATATCGAAGGCCCACCCACGGCCGTGGCGTGGCCCGGACCGGAACCGGACCGGACGGGCGGGCGGCGGCGCGCGTGTGGTCTTTACTTGAACCGAAGCACATCTAGGTCCTCCCTCCTTTAAACACATGGGATACCCCTTGGGGTCCCAAACCCCTAACCAATTTCGAATCTTATATACACAACAATTCTTTCTTCCTCTACCGATGAGGGAGAATTACACACAATACCACACTTTCCATGCTTCAAACACCTTACTTCGTGAACCAATATCTCTTTCATTTCTCAATGAAATTTGACGATTCTTGGCCCTACGGTTATCTACGTACTTAGTGGATCATGCATGTGTGAAGAACCGGATTCTCCAACATACGTTACACTAGTGTTTAAGCCGTTAAAGTTGGTCGGTCGCAACTCCCGCCAAAGGCAAATTTCCAACAAATATTTATATTTAGCGATAATTTGCGTCATTTATTCAATATCAAATGTAATTCACCAAAATATTTATATTTAGCGGTAACTTAAAGATCTAAATAAGTTATTCCTATTACCTAGTTTGTTTTTCAACAACGATACCAATCATAATTTCAAGAGTCTTGTCTCTTTTTCTATACTCCCTCCATCCCAAGATATATACTGTCATGTTTCATTTTTAGATACTCAAATTGTATACACCTTGACCAATATTTTTAAGACGTATCTTTTTTTATCTTATTGATATGAAAAAAAATTACAACTTACCATAATTTTCATATAGTTTTTGATTATCTAGCTTCCAATTTTAATATACTGAATTAATCTAATTCAATTTAGCTCCGAATATTAATCAAATTGACTCTTGAAAAGTGAGATATACCAATTAATTTGGGATGGTGGGAATAAATATTTTGCAGTTTCTACCCTATACTTTTCAATAATTCTTTTTGAAAGAAATAATCTCTTGATTATTTTCATTAATGAAAGAGTATATATACAATTTATAATTTCCATAATATGAAAAATCCTATTCTTATTCTACTCCCAAAATCCTATTCTATTTGTACAAGAATTCTACAATTATGGTAAGTGTACAATGTGAAGTAACTACAACAATATACTGTCCATATTCCTATGATATACAAGGTCTCGGTTTCCTTATATACCGTGTATATTGGTTCTATTTATCACACCCCCGCAGTCATAGCGGGCGATCTTCGTACGTTGAGACTGTCCCTAAAATCTTCAAACAGAATCGAGGGAAGACCCTTAGTAAAGATGTCTGCAATTTGATACCTGGAAGGGACATGACATACGCGTACTTGTCCACGAGCTACCTTTTCGCGAACAAAGTGGATATCTATCTCGATGTGTTTAGTTCGCTTATGTTGAACCGGATTACCAGAAAGATAGACTGCACTAATATTATCACAATAAACCAAGGTAGCTTTCTGAATGGGAGAATGAAGTTCTAAGAGAGGATTACGTAACCAACAGGATTCAGAGACCACATTGGCTATCCCTCGATACTTGGCCTCAGTACTAGAACGTGATAATGTATATTGTCGCTTTGCAGACCATGAGACCAAGTTATTACCAAGAAACATACAATAGCCAGACGTGGAGCGTCTGTTATCTGGACAGCCACCCCAATCAGCATCTGTATACGAGACAAGTGTAGACGTCGAGGATAGATATAAATGTAAGCCATAGTCAAGTGTGCCCTGGATATATCGGATAATGCGTTTGAGCGCATTCATGTGCTCAACCTTGAGATCATGCATAAACAAACACACATGTTGTACGGCATACATAATATCCGGTCGTGTGAACGTAAGATACCGAAGAGCCCCTGCAAGACTGCGATAGCGGGTCGGATCCTCGTAAGATGACCCAGCCGCAACACCCAGCTTGGGTTTAGTATCAACTGGAGTGGAAGTAGACTTGCACGAGGACATACCAGCTCACTCAATGATCTTAGTGGCATACTTTCGCTGTGATAAGAATAAGCCACCTGCATGATGAGTGACAACAATCCCCAAAAAGTAACTCAAGGGCCCCAAGTCTTTCATAGCAAACTCAGAAGTGAGCATTGTCATGATGGACTTGCGTAACGCATCAGAAGAGGCAGTCAAGATAATATCATCCACATATAATAAAATATAAGCCAGTGAAGTACCACTACGATATATGAACAATGAATTATCAGACCTGCTGTGCGAAAACCCAATAGACGGAACATAGTCTGCAAATATCTTATACCTAGCCCGTGGGACCTGCTTAAGCACATATAAGGACTTCTTCAATAAACAGACATGATGCGGATATTAGGGGTCTCTAAAACCCAAGGGTTGATGCATGTAAACGGTCTCCTTAAGATCACCATGTAAGAAAATATTCTTCACGTCTAACTGATGAATGGGCCATGCCTTTGAAAGGGCCAGACTGAGAACATTGCAAATGGTAGCCGATTTGACCACCAAACTAAACATCTCACCATAATCCACGTCAACTTGTTGAGTCTTACCATCACCTACAAGACGAGTCTTATGTCTCGCAAAAGAACCATCAGAATTATGTTTATGAGTAAAAATCCACATACACCGAATAATATTAACACCAGAAGGACGGGGCACCAACTCCCATGTCTTATTTTCAATAAGAGAATCATATTCGTCATTCATGGCCAATTTCCAATTCGGGTCATTTAATGCAGACACTGGGTTATGGAGTAGGGGGATTTAAGAATATTAGAATGTAGATTAAAATATCTCTTTGGTTTAAAATACCCCGTTGACTACGAGTGATCAGTCTGTGACTCGAGGGAGAATCGGGTGGATTTTGGGAAACATACGGATTGGTGACGGATGAACCAGCAGGCAGTGGGCATGTTGGCCCAATACCGAAATCGGGACTGATGTCGGAAACGATGAGGCCGAGGAAAGAAGCCGGGCTGGATAGGCGGCCCGATTCTTTGGACTGTGATAGAAAAATACGACGGGACTGGAGGTCCAGCGGGCAGTGGGGCTGCTAGCAGATTTTGGGTGCGGGACATGTCCGATAAATGGTGGATAATATATGGGGAGATCTCGTCATCTAAAAAATTATACGAATGAGGCCCGAGACTACTTACCTTAGCAAACGGAAATTGGGTTTCATAAAAAATAACATGGCGACTAATATTGATTTTATTAGATGATAAATCAAAACATTTGTAACCATGATGATTAGATAGATAACCCAAAAACACACAAGGGGTAGAACGGACTTGAAGTTTGTTAATTGTAGTTGACGGAAAGAGGGAATAACATAAGCATCCAAAGACTCTAAGATGTGAATATGATGGATTCTTATTATAGAGGACTTTAAGAGGTGAGAAATATGTCAATCCTTTGGTAGGAAGTATGTTAAGAAGATAAGTAACCATTTGTAGAGCATGATGCCAAAAGAAAGGGGTACGGAAGCATGGACCAATAAAGTTCAGAAAATATTATTAATGGTACGAATCTTTCATTCGGCTTTCCCATTTTGTGAGGACGTATGAGGACAAGAGAAACGAAAAACTATTCCATTAGCATTACAAAAATCCTAAAACAACCCATTATCATATTCTTTGCCATTATCACATTGAATATTTTTTATTTTCCCTTCGAATTGGGTACAAATGAATGCTCTAAATTTTAAGAAGGTGGAAAAAACTTGAGATTTTTTCGCTAACGGAAAGGTCCACAAAAAATTAGAATAATCATCCAAAAATAGAACATAATAACGATGGCCCACAAAACTGAGAACGGGAGAAGTCCATAAATTGCTATGAATAATATCAAAAGGCATCAATGTGCGAGAAGTAGATGCTACAAATGGTAATCTAACATGTGTTTCCTAAAGGACATGAATGACAAATTGGAGTACTACGTGTACCCTTACAAGAAATAAAATTGTTTTTATGTAAGAAAGAAATAATGGACGACCCAGGGTGACCCAAACGCGCATGCCACAAGGAAGGAGCTATAGAAGAAAAAAATAGATGGCAAGGCTTGACTCGAGAGACTGGCAGCAGGCGTGATAGGATAAAGATCTCCCCTATTATTACATCACATAAGAGGTATCCCCGTCTTGAAATCCTTCACAGAAAACCCAAAAGGATCAAAATTAACAGAAATCCAATTATCAGTGGTGAATTTATGGACATACACCAAATTTTTAATTAAGTTAGGGGCATGAAGGGCATTTTTCAAGACAAAAAGTGTATGGGGAGGAGACAAAGTAGTATGACCGTAACCACAAATTGGAATTGAGTGGCCATTACCAACAATTATGCCATAATTTTTGCTCAAACTGGAATAAGACGAGAGAGTACCTTGGTCTGACGTCATGTGAGAAGTGGCGCCGGTGTCCATGTACCAATTTGGGTCTGGAGGATTTAATCCAAGCGTATGCATTGTGGCCTCAATATTCGTTGGAGTCGGTATGGGGCCCACTGTTGAGAATGTCTGCATAAGCCGAGGCCCAAGAAGGCCTCCTTACTGCCCCAACTCAGCAGTGTTCTTGAACCCTGAAGTTGAAGCTCAAAAATTGGGCCTGAAAGGCTGCTGGCTGGCCCACTGGCCAGGGTACGCTGATCCTAAAAAATAAGGGATGTTGGGCCACTGCCCACTGGCCCAGCCCTACTGCCAGGTGGCCCATTGTTGGGACCAATGAGGCTGCGACCCACTGCCACCTTGCCGAGCACCGCCACCACTATTCTGGCCACCCCCACCACCACCGAAACCACTATTATTGCCACCGCGATTTTTCCCATTACTTTTCCAATTTTTCTTGCCTCCACAATGAGCACGGTTTTAGCCCGAATTATCAACAAAACCTTGAGAATTAGCGGAGGACGTCATCATGACCATGGGACTAGCGTCGGTAGCCGTCTTTTTGGACAAACCGGCTTCTTCTAACATGAGCATCGAACGGGCTTGAGAAAAAGGTGGAAGTGGATTACTTTGACGGAGGAGAGTCCCCACGCCATTATAGGCCTCAGATAGCCCTGCAACCATTTGCAGAACAAGACAATTACTGGTAACAGGCGCTCCAACGTTACGGAGTTGGTCTGGTAATTCCTTGAGCCGTTTACAATAAACTGAAACATTCGGAAAATATTCCATGCGGACTTGGGAAAATTCCTGCTCAATGGTGACAACACGGGAATGTTGGTAATCTTGGAATATATCACGCAATCTATTCCATGTAGCCATAGCCGTAGTGTCCGACTCAATAATCATTTGTAAAAGGTCAGTAGAAATAGTGGAATAAATCCACTGAATGACAGTAGCATCAAGAGTAATCCATAGCTGAGGATCCTCCGCGGGAGTAGGGATAGCGGGAGGAATTATGTGATGGAGAACTTGATGGGAGATGACGTGAATTTTGAACAACTCCGCCCACGTCGTGTATTGGACGTTTTCCATCTAAAGAACAATAGAGATGTGGTTCTTAATGTTGGAAACAGTAAGGGCCGGATGATACATGTTCTTAGACATGACGAAAGAACAATATATGAGGAAAGGATTTGGAAAATATTTGGAAGAGAAGAGAAAATCCGGTCACGGAATCCGAGGTGGTGGCTCGGACGTCACGTTTGCCGAGAGGAGCGAAAGCTGTGGGTGAAGGAGGTATGAAAAACATAGACTTCTGATACCATGAAAGAAATAATCCCTTGATTATTTTCATTAATGAATGAGTATGTATACAATTTCCATAATATGGAAAATCCTATTCCTATTCTACTCTCAAAACTCTATTCTATTTGTACAAGAATTCTACAATTATGGTAAGTGTACAATGTGAAGTAACTACAACAATATACTGTCCATATTCTCGTGATATACACGATCTCGGTTTCCTTATTTACCGTGTATATCGGTTCTATTTATCACTTTTTTAAATAAAACATAAATACACATGACTATTTTTAGAAAATCCCCCCCCCCCCCCCCCCCCCCCCCCCCCCCCCCCCCAAAAAAAAAAAAAAACTTGGGGGCCTAAAGCAATGGCCTTAGAGGCTTCACCCTCCCGCCGGCCCTGAAAGACGATTGAAGAGTATAAATAAAAGAATGTGAGCCTTAGACCAACAAACATCAGTGGTCTAGTGGTAAAGTAGTATCACAATACAAACCTCGATTCTCCAGCTACGTAATTTTTAAAAATCTATCTGAGTTGGTCAGTTTTTAGTTTTTCCCCCGGAGTCCAATTAAACGACCAAGTCTCAGTTTTTGGTTGGTAATCCTTTAACATTGACCGTTTTCGATCGATTTTCCGCTCGGATAGGGCCCTGTTTTTAGTGTTAGCTAATCAGTATATAGTAAACTCAAGGTACACCTATACATTTGTTTATTTCCTGTACGACCCCCCCTCCCCAAACACACACACGACAAACCTCGGGCTAGGTGCATTAAAAATATTCTTTATGCCTAGCTTGGACAATAAATGTGCATGCTGAAGTCTGTTTAGGCTTTTGATCATGCGTATATCTGTCAGTTGTTCTACTGAAGCCAAATAAGTAGTCACAATTAAATCCTTTTGAATATTCTCCCTTATAAAGTAATAATTAGTGTCAATATATTTGGTGCCCTCGTGAAAGATAGGATTACCAACAATTTAGATGACAAACTGGTTGTCACAAAACACTTAATCCGGAAACTAATTTATTTACCGAGCTTTTTGAATAAACCAATAATATAATCCATATCATCTCTACAACATTTGAATCTTACTCAACTTCTACTGAGCTTCTAGAGACTGACCAATTTCACCAAGTAGCGAGTAGCTAATCTCCATGTGTTACTATAAGAAGCCCATTCATGAATCACAATAAGCATTCAACTAGGTTGAACTGGTGTCTGTCGACTGGCATAATAAGCACTCCAAACCTGGATTATGCTTTATATATCATGTTGAAAAATCGACAAGGAGAGGACTCTCGATTGAGTCAAATTCTTTCTTGAAGACGAGGCAACGGTTCTTCTTTGTTTCACTCAACTTGACTTACAAAATCAATGATTTTCGATTTGAAGAAAGTGAGAAATATATTCTTCCAGCAACTTAACTTAGATTTTGGCTTACAGTTTTTTCCTCATATCATATGACTATAGTACCTACATATTTACAGGGATTTTCTAGCATGTACCTGGACTAATTCATGCACCTAATTCAATTCTAAAAATTCATTTTATCTTCATAGTTCATGAACAATTCTCATCTTTTCTAGTTCATGAATAATACAAAATGTCACGACCAAAAATCTCATTGTGCCGTCACTTACCCTAAACCGTAGGCGAACCACTAACATCCAAAACATCATAATATAAAGCAAATGCGGAAAAATTAAGTAAACAACATAAGTATTAATAAGTCTCAGAACTTAATAAATAAACCTTGAAGGAAACTCCCAAAATCTGATTGTCATGGGTACAGAGCTACTAACTGGATACAAGTCTGAAATGATGTAAAAATTAATGTCTGAAATACAAAAGACAAAAAGGTAAAATAACAAGAGGGAGGGTTCCAGTGCCGGGATGGTGTTTGCGGCTAATCCTGGACTCCCAAGAAAGATCTCCAAGCGCCGCGTCTAGCTCCGCTACTGGCATCAGGATCAGTACATGAACATAGAGTGCAACAAGTGTAGAGTGAGTACGGGAAGCACGTGTGCCTAGCAACATCGTCGACTGACCCTAGCTATAATGGTGGCAAGGGTTGGTACTCCCAAAACTTCTCTTCTTGCTTGGTTAGTCAAATTATACAATTTCTAAGCAATTTAACTAGTTCAATTAAAGATTCCACAATTGTACCAAGTCATAAGTCCATCGTTCTTCAAAGGATACCATACGGTTTCTAATTTTACCTCAATTAGGATAAATTTAGCAATAAGATTCCAATCTTAGACAAATCAACATCTAAACCCTCAAAGATTACTTCTTTTCATTAATTCAATAAGTTTACCATTAAAGGTTCAATCTTTTAGTTCTACTGTTCAACAATGTACAAGTATTATCCAGGTTCACAAGTCTCATCTCGGTTCTCAATATATCATCAATAGCCTAAACCTCATAATCGGGCGTCTACTCCTGTTAAGTCTCACAACTCAACCTTTCAAGATTTATAAGTCTCAAATATCAGTACTACCCTCTAACAAGTCATAAGATCATATAGTTGACCAGAGATCAACACTGAGCACCCACAACATCAAATACATATCAAAATGAAAGTGAATGCAATTTAGATGATATGTATGTATGCACTGTCCATATGGACCCAGTATACACACGTTGCTACAGGAACTGCTTCACGTGACCTATGAGGGACTCATGAGGTCAATATACCCATTCAGAATGTACCATTGGAACTCAGCTCAGTGGCTGTAATATCATAATCATTCAGAATTTCCCATCGGATCCCAGCTCTGTGGCTGAAGTGTCATCATCAGTCATCACTTTCATAATCATGTATCATATCATTTAACCCGACTTCCTAAGCCGTTTCTCAATAATATATCAGTAAACCAATGCCAATTCTAGAATGTATGAATGATATGGATATGCATACACCATGCAATCAGCATAATCAGTTTAATCAGTATTTATCAATTTTTGTTCAAGTATTTAGACGAGATGTAGAGTGATGAATGCATGACAAGTCAAATCATAATATCATATTAATGGCTACAAGCCCAAGTGAAAAGAAATCATACCAAACTAAGCGGACACTCGTATCGCGCACCGTGGCCCGAAGGCTAAACACATAACCCCTTTCACATGCATTATACTAGTTCATTAAGTACCCAATTAAGTTCACTGGTACCCGTATTAGTGATTGTCACCTCACTAATACGAGACCCCCAAGACCTTATTACTCCCCTTAGTTCATTACATAGCATACCAACACATAAACACTATACTAGAGTGTAGAAAGTCTCAACTTGCCTTATTATGAAATCTCGTAGCTCCCGAATGACTCCAAGCTCGATCCGCGCGAAGATTAAGTCTCCGGAAGCTCCACCACATCTAAATTTTCCAAACAAGTTCAATCTAGTCAAAATAATAACCTATGGAGTTAGACGAGTCCAACGATATCCATATTGCTATACTTTATTTCGGAATCCAAAAATAAACCCAAAAAGCCAACCTAGGCTCACAAGGATAAAACTAGAATTTTATTACGAAATCGGTTTACCCATAGTCTAATTAGTAAGAATCTTGAATATCTTTGAAATCCATCCATAAATCTACCTTCAATTTTATAAAATACTTGAAAACCCATTTTCATGAAAAATCCAAAAATTCCAAGCTCAAATCATGAATCCTATGATGAAATTCCGTAATAATCGAACGTAGAACATTAAAAGGAATTTTAGAAACTTACCCCTCGAAAAAACATAAAGAATTCCATTGAAATCACTCAAATTGGAGCTCCCAAGCTCCCAAAATTGAAATATGAATAATGAATCACGAAATGGGGTTTTATTCTGTCCAGGCCCAGAATACTCTTCGCAAACGCGACGGCCCATCGCGAAGGTGAAGGATGCCCTGACCCGAACCCATCGCTAATGCGATGATTGAATTCCCTCTTGCCTTTCGCGAACGCGGACAACACCTCGCAAACGCGAATACAAATATACACCAGAAACCAAAAAATTCCAAAATTGATCCCATACTTCGATTGAACACCCGAAATTCATCCAGAACCTCCTATACACAAATCAAATATGCATTTTGATCATATACACATGCTCCAAACCTGCTCGCGCAGTCAAAACACTAAAAAAAAGTCTTATTGACTCTATATTGACCGTGGTCAGCTCCAATCTTTATGTTTTTAGCTAGTTTCTCCACCAACAACCCGAAACTTGTTCAGAAACCCATGAACACCAACCAAGAGTTCAACCTGACTATAAACCACAATATTAAGTTGCTCTAACTGATGAAATACCCATATGACATCGTTAGGACATTCTTATCCATGAAAATATCATAACTTTCTCAAAATGACATAAGTCCTCACCAAGTACTCAAATCTCACCCGAACACCTCGGGACTCGAACCAATGACTCGACTAAGTCATAAATCACATTCCGGACCTAATAGAATTGATGAAACTTCAAAAATGACGCATTTATCCAAAAAGTCAATTTTGAGTCACACCTCTTCTTCTCCTTAACTTAAAACTTCAAATCTTACTAAAATTAATCTGAAACTCGCCTGATTGATTTGAAAATCATGTCACCCATTTCTGCAAGTCATAAATACCGAGATAAATCTACAGGAAGCTATTCTTGAAAAAAACAAATCCAAAAACACGAAATGACCAAACGGGTCATTACATAAAATAATACATGTATCATAATTAATTTTCTATACATGACTAAGACAATTCATGTATCAAAAATTACTTTTTATTTTTCCATTACAAGGTTCATTTTTGATAGTCTCCCTTGAACCTTGTGGTTGGAATTCATAAAATATACTTCAACTTCTCAAATTTAAATTTCAGCATCTTCCGACTGAAGCGCCATTAGTAGAGTTGTCTCTTCTTCTTCTTCTTCGATGAGGAGTTTTAGTCGATCACAACCTTGGCTTGCAAATCTAGCTTAAGACCATATTCATTATGTAATTCTATCATTCTTTAAAAGATCCTCATCTTCTCAAGAGAATCTTGAGAAGATGTTTCCTTCTTGAGATTGAGGTTGTCATTGTTACTAATTGTGCTTTAGAAGGCACATCGTCAGTTTTATCAGATGTTTCCTCTTCGCTACTGCTCTCCCCTTTTGGAGATTTCTCAATTGCAAGAGTAGTTCTTCTTCATCATTTTCTCAAGTATTATATTTGTTGTAAAATTATTTTTAGATTCTACAACAACAAATAGTATTTTTGAAGCGTCCATCTCTTCATGAATCAATTTTTAAAATTTTATCAAAGATGGTGTGGTTAGATTCGACAGCATGCTTTCTCATGATGATAATCATAATCATCTTCATCTTCATCTTCATCTTCTCTCGGTTTGACAAAAAACAATTCTCCGACATCTCTTCATCAATCCCTTGATAGATGAGAGTGTGAATTCTCTTATTAATCCTTTTCATGATAGTAATATTATCCGCTACCTCTCTACTCGAGATTATTCATAGTGCAGCTACTTCATACACAAATGCTTCATCAAGGTTGTCACCCTTGCTGGGCTCTTTGCCCTAAAAAATATCCTTCAAAAGTTCAACTTTTGAAATCTTGGTAGTTCCACCTACCAAAACATTTTCTTCAAGCTGATGCTTCTCTAGCACAACATTATCATAGCTATCGTGGCTAATCTAATTCATATTCATTTTACATTCATCTGGATCTAAAAATTCATTATTTTAGATCTTTAAAAAATTCTGGTTCTCCACAGGTCCCTCAAGACAAGTGACTCTGATACCAAATGTTAATAAATCGGCAAGGAGAGGACTCTCGATTGACTCAAATGCTCTCTTGAAGACAAGTGAGGCAACAATTCTTCTTTGTTCCACTCAACTTGACTTACAAAATCAATAATTTTATCTTTGAAGAAAAGTGAGAAATATATTCTTCCACCAACTTAACTTACATTTCGGCTTACATTTTTTTCCTCATATCATATGACTGTAGTACCTGGGTATTTATAGCAATTTTATAGCATGCACCTAGACTAATACATGGACCTAATTATTTAATTTTAGAAATTCTTTTTATCTTCCTAATTCATGAACAATTTTCATCTTTCCTAGTTCATGAATAAAATAAAATAATATATGTATTATAATTAATTTTCTGTTCATGAACTAAGACAATTCATGTCTCAAAAAACACTTTTTCATTTTCCAACAGAAGGTTCATTTTTCAACATATCTGACTAATTTGGTAGCTGCCTCAATATGAGATTCTTTAGGTGAATATATAAATTAACTTAAACACTGCATTATAAATGTATATACGGTCTGTTCGGTGATAGCCAAATAAAGTAAACTTAAATTTGTTAGGCATTGAGATCAGCTAAACTGATATCTGAAATGGAACTAAAATGTTAAGTAAATTTAGCAATAGTACTTTTTTATTCAATTTCATAAGTGAACCTACATGTTTGCATCCTGTAATTTCCATATGAACAATCAGTTCAAGGCATCATTTCTTTGATGCATCGATATACATATATAGACGCGCGCACACGCACACACCTTCCTTACATTAGATAAATTCTATCCGAAGAAAATATCTTTCCTATAGATCCTTCATTCTTAAAAGTGACCCGTAGTGTATTCTTGGTGAATACATTGTATTAAGTGAGATAATCCACAGACGTCCACATTAATCAAAACCACAACTATCTTTCCTTCACATTTCCTAGTGAACAACGATGTCCAGATGGCTGTGAGTGAATCATGAAGATAGTGAAGTTGGTGTAAGCTTGATATTTCACTGCTTGAATGACTGCTTAAGTCCATATAACGACGTAAGTGATTTGCAATGTGCCCCCTGGACTGAAAAACCATTGACGCGTAGTCATCTAAAATTTTCATAAATATCTCCTTATAAAAAAGTATTAAAGACATCCATTTTGTGGATTGTCCAATGCCTAAATGCAACAATAACAATGACGGTGTTGAAAATTGTAAATTTATGTTTAAATGTTTAGGTTTATATGTTTGGTGTTTTCCATATGACTACTAGGAAATCTAGGTGCATGTATTTGATGTTCCCAATGTGGCTAGTTCATAGTATGTGTGTGAAACTATTTAGCATCATAGAGTCTAGAACTATCATTTAGCACCTATAAATACCCTTTTTGTGATCTTGTAATGCAAGAGTGGAGTTTTACTAAAGATATAAAGTAAGCATAATGTGTATCTCCCTCTTCCATCCTCTTCAAGCACTATGATATTATCAAGGGCCCATCTTATAATTCCAATAAGTAATATTAGAGCATTGGTTTAGATCATAAAAGGTGTAAAGGTGATGATTTTGGCAATCTGCATTAAAGGTATGTCTCCGGGTTTGAGAACCTGTTGAGAGGTCGGCTATTTATAAAAGAAGAGTGAATTCTCCGGGTTCATGAAGAGAATAATATCCCGTCGAGAAATGTAAGTCTTGAAGGACTTCACAAAATAGGAAGCGAAAACAAGAGAAGTCTTTTGTAAGTTTGTATTTGCAAAAGCCAAAAGTTGAAAGAAAATGGAGAGTGAATTCCATGTAACATATGATTGTTAAGTTTGAGCCAACTTTAAAAGAATTTCTAAAAAAGTTGAAGTTATAACAACAATTTGTGAATGTGGATGTTATGTCTAGATCACCAACCTAGATTCATGAAAAGATTACATTTGAAAACAAATTTGGAAGGTGTACACAATGATGATGCATTGGAAATGAACCACAAATCATCAAAGAACGATGAAGGATCGATATGAAAAGAAAATTCAAAATCAAGAGGGAGTGTTGAAAATATAATTTTGAATATTATAAAGCTCATGTACTTTGATGTTATCTATGCGGCTTTTAGGATATCTATCATGTGATTAGATGCATAGAATTCAAATGTTATTAGGTGCATGATATTGTATTATGAGATGACCAATTTCATAGTGAAAGTGTGAAAACATTTAGTAATTTTATGTCTAGATTCATCCTTTAGCACCTATATAAACCCCCATTGTAATGATGTTATGTAAGAGTGATGTTTTTCTAATAATATATTTGAACTTAATGTTTATATCCCTCTTTCATCCTCTTTGTGCCCTATGAAATTATCAAGGGCCCGCCTTATATTTTTAACAAGTGGTATCAGAGCATTGGTTTTAATCTTGGAAGGCGTAAAGGTAACCATTTTGGCAATCTCCATTAAAGGCGTGTCTCCAGATTTGAGGACCTTTTGAGAGGCTTCTATTTGCAAAATAAAAGTGAATTCTCCGGGTTCATGAAGAGAAGAATAATCTATCGAGAAGATATAAGACTTGAAGGACTTCACAAGATAGGAAGAGAAGACAAGTAAAGTCTTTTGTGAGTTTATGTTTGCTATAGCCAAAAGTTAGAAGGTGATGTAGAATAATTTTCCTATATATAGATTTGAAGGTGTACAGAAGGAGGATGTTGAAAACGATGCTGAATTGTCATGATTAATTGAAGAATATGAAATGACATTTAAGATTAAGAGGGGGTGTTGAAAATTATAAACTTAAATATTTAAATGTCTAGGTTCATATGTTTGATGTTTATCATATGACTACTCGGAAATCTACGTGCATGTATTTGATGTTCCCAATGCGGCTAGTTCATAGTATGTGTGTGAAACTATTTAGCACCATAGAGTCTAGAACTATCATTTAGCACCTATAAATACCTCTTTTGTGATCTTGTAATGTAAGAGTGGAGTTTTACTAAAGATATAAAGTAAGCATAATGTGTATCTCCCTCTTCCATCCTCTTCAAGCACTATGATATTATCAAAGGCCCATCTTATATTTCCAATAAGTGATATTAGAGCGTTGGTTTAGATCCTGAAAGGTGTAAAAGTGATGATTTTAGCAATCTGCATTAAAGGTGTGTCTCCGGGTTTGAGAACATGTTCAGAGGTCGGCTATTTATAAAAAAGAGTGAATTCTCCGAATTTGTGAAGAGAAGAATAACCCGTCGAGAAGATGTAAGTCTTGAAGGACTTCACAAAATAGAAAGAGAATACGGGAGAAGTCTTCTGTAAGTTTGTATTTGCAAAAGCCAAAATTTAAAAGAAAATAGAGAGTGAATTGAATGTAGCATATGATTGTTAAGTTTGAGCCAACTTTAAAGGAATTTCTATAAAAGTTAAAGTTATAACAACAATTTGTGAATGTGGAATGTTATGTCTAGATCACCAACCTAGATTCATGAAAAGATTATTTGAAGGCAAATTTAGAAGGTGTATACAAAGATGATGCATTGGAAATGAAGCACAAAACATCAAAGAACGATGAAGGATCGATATGAAAAGAAAATTCAAAATCAAGAGGGAGTGTTGCAAATATAATTTTGAATATTATAAAGCTCATGTACTTTGATGTTATCTATACGGCATTTAGGATATCTATCATGTGATTAGATGCATAAAATTCAAATGTTATTAGGTGCATGATTTTGTATTTATGAGATGACCAAGTTCATAGTGAAAGTGTGAAAACATTTAGTAATTTTATATCTAGATTCATTCTTTAGCACCTATATAAACCCCCATTGTAATGATGTTATGTAAGAGTGGTGTTTTTCTAATAATATATTTGAACTTAATGTGTATCTCCCTCTTTCATCATCTTTGTGCCCTATGATATTATCAAAGGCCCACCTTATATTTCTAACAAGTGGTATTAGAGCGTTGGTTTTAATCCTGGAAGGCGTAAAGGTAACCATTTTGGCAATCTCCATTAAAGGTGTGTCTCCGGGTTTGAGGACCTTTTGGGAGGCTGCTATTTTCAAAATAAAAGTAAATTCTCCGGGTTAGTGAAGAGAAGAATAACCCGTTGAGAATATGCAAGTCTTGAAGTTCTTCACAAGATAGGAAGAGAAGACAAGTAAAGTCTTCTATGAGTTTGTGTTTGCTATAGCCAATAGTTAGAAGGTGATGGAGAATGATTTGCCTATAGATGTGAAGGCGTACAGATGGAGGATGCTGAATTGTAAAGATTAATTGAAGAATATGAAACGACATATAAGTTTTAAGAGGGGATGTTGAAAATTTTAAACGTAAATGTTTAAATGTCTAGGTTCATATGTTTGTTGTTTTCAATATGACTACTAGGAAATCTAGGTGCATGTATTTGATGTTCCCAATGTGGCAAATTCATAGTATGTGTGTGAAACTATTTACTACCATTGAGTATAGAACTATCATTTAGCACCTATAAATACCCCTTTTGTATCTCCCTCTTCCATCGTCTCCGTGCCCTATGACATTATCAAGGGACCCACCTTATATTTCTAACAAACCGATCTCACAATAACCATTTTTAGCGTTGATGAGAATATTTGTTGGTAGTCCAGTTCTTTCTTCTGGCTATGCATTTCATCACTTGTTTCACTCTTATAACAGTTTTCCATAAGATGTCCCTTTATATCGCAGAAATCACACTTCATCGATTTGTAACAGTCATCTCTAGAGTAACTTTTCATATGGAAAAAATCACATTTTGTGTTATAATTTTACTTTAGTTTTTGTCCCTGTCCTTTAGAATGAACATTATAGTAGGATCGGTGTATTCAATTATTATTTTATTCTCTCCGTCTACTAAATTCTTACTTTCATCATACATAATCACAACATATGATTTGTATAGGGAAAATTCATATAAGACACCTGTACAAATTATAGCATGACACACAGAATATAATGCTGAGTCGAGGCTATGTCAACTTGAGGTACTACCAATTAAATGTGACTAGTATCGGAAGCGTTATATGCAAAGCGGTACCGGTAATACAGAAGGTTGAGAGTCATTTGGATTGCAACGGACGACTGTTACTAAACCGGACATACGTCTTCCAAAATAGCTTTAATGGCATTTATTGAGATACTAATTATCCAATTATTATAATATTTATTCTCCTGTATTTATAAGAGCATATTTCGAGGGTTGTGTACCTGTTCAACTCATTTATAAATAGGGCACATTGTTTTATGTAAGGATCATCACATTCTAGTTATTACAATACAATTACTCATATTCTCTTGATTTCTGTGCTTGCATACAAGTTATCGTAACTTTTCCCGAAAGTTGTCACAAGGCTCAGGCTAATCATTACCTTACTTTGTCTTATTATTATTGATTTTCAGTATAATTCATCTAGAATTCTCATCTAACGTGTCACTTGTGATCCACGTGTCCTTGACCACGTATACAAATTCAACTGTACCGCTTTATGGGTAAACAGTTTGGCGCCCACCGTGGGTCCTGGACAATTATGGTGTCACAAGTGACCCCTCTACTAATCTAATTTTCTCTTTGAGTCTTATTCTTTGTTTAGATCAAATAGATGACAGTAATAGGAGAATACGGAAGCAATCGCAACATCGGTGACAATGCAAACAATGTCCTACTGGGACCAGATGGTTTACTAGTAGGAACCACAACACCAGGGACCCAATGTTTGCATATAGAACCACTTCCGGAGGCGGATATACTCGGCATGAGGATGTCCCACTGATGGAACACCTAAAGAGGCCATACAAAATCTTAGGGCGTAAAATGCTACTATGAGTGAACAACTGGAGCGTCTTGATGCGGTTTCAAGTAGAGTACATGTCCAAAAATGGTGGCAGCACTCTAACTAGCAAATTGGTGCCTCCACTAAATGTTAATAAATAATTCGGTAATGACCAGGATAGGTCAAGGAATGACAGTTCACAAAGCAAAGCCGCCCCTAAAGATTTATTCCAGGAAAAGGTCTTGAAATTCATTAAAGACATGATGAGCAGAGGTGATACTAATGCTGAGAAGGCGGAAAAAACCGCCTAGGAGTTCCGACGCCAGTTTAGTCAAATACTATGGGCTCCTCCGGTGGTAGACGGTCCGGATGCGAAGAAGTATATTCAGTTGGCATATAAGCCGGAGGCTGTGCCCAAACTGATTCCCAAGAGGTTCAAGATGCCTTTTGTATCCAAATATGATGGAACTACTGATCCACATAAGTATAATGGCATATACTATGGTCATAAAAGGAAATGATCTAAGAAAATATGAAATAAAATCGATTGTGATCAAGAAGTTTGTTGAAATACTTGCTTTGGGAGATTTGACGTGGTATTCGAAACTCCTTGAGAATTCAATCAGATTGTTCTCTTAGCTCGCCGATATGTTAATAAAAGCTCATGCGGGGGCTCAGAAGGTGAAGACACGCAAGGCGGATATCTTTCGCATTGTGTATGGAGAATCAAACTCCTTAGGGATTTTGTCACACAGTTCCAGAAAGAGCGGATGTTGTTACCCCCAGTCCTGGAAGAATAGGTTGCAAAGTCTTTCACAAAGGGTTTGAATCCTTTGAGTTCAGATGCTTTTCGAAAGCTGAAGGAAAATCTTTTGGAATTCCACGCTAAAACTTGGGAGGACGTGCACAACCAGTATGAATCCAAGATCCGGATTGAGCATGATATGCTAGGATCTAAAGCCAGGAGTATCTTCAAAAAGTCTGATAAAGCAATCGATCAGAATTCCTCAAAGAACAGTTACCAACCTTATCCTACTCCCAGAAAGCATGGAGATGGACAAGGTTTTTGCTCCTTTGAAAAGTAAAAAACCAAAGGAGGTCCCGGACAAAACAATCAAGGATTGGTGATTTCCGACAAAGATAACTCATCTAAGGGTACCGAGTACCCAAATTTATCCAAGTATAACTTTAAAATCGATGAAGAGTGGCAGTACTGAGAACTCATTCGGCGTCCCAGCCACCGAAACCATTACAATATAATCCTAACAAAAGAGATCAGTCCACCTGGTGTGATTTTCATGGCACTGCGGATTGCAGACATCTATGAGAAGAGGTGGCAAGAATGCTAAGCAGGGGCAACCTCAGAGAATATTTGAGCAAGAGAGCTCACAACAATTATGAGCGGAAACCGCCCGTCGAAGGTAAATCAAATTCAGCCCACCTCCTCATGTTATAAGCATGATCTATGGTGGATCAATGATTGCCGCTACAACTAAGAAGATGAAAATCTCTGTAACCTTGGAGAAGATGTTCTAGGAGATACCTAACAAACATACTATCACGTTCATCGAAGAAGACACTACTGGAGTAATCTTCCCTCACAATGATGCATTGGTGGTCACAGTACCTATCGATTGCTTCCAGGTGAAAAGAATTATGATTGATCCCGGATGCTCAGCTAATATAATCTGACTGAAGGTTGTAGAATAAATAAATATGGCAGATAAGTTAGTTCCGGCTGCCAGAACCCTCTCATGTTTTAACATATCAAGTGAAACCAAAAAGGGGAAGTATATGTTCCGGTGGACGCGATGAGGTTATTAAGATGACAAAATTCTATGTCCTCGACAGAGATATGAGGTATAATGCAATATTCGAAAGATCGTGGATACATGATATAAATGCGGTCCCATCGATGTTACACCTATTGGTGAAATTCCCTACACTAGAAGAGATTCAGCAAATTCGAGGTGAATAGCCCGCTGCCAAGGAAATGTACATCATAGAGGAACCAAGGAGGCGACACACCCTAAATAGAAATTATAAGAAGCGGAGCCGATGTTAGAAGATATTCACCTAGTTCCGCCGGTGGAAACAATATCAGCTTATATGAAGGAGGAGTTTTCGGATTGGTACCAAGTACCCAGATACTTTCAGATACCGGATGAATCAGATGCTACCATGTCCACTGTAGAGGACCTAGAGCAGATTGCACTACATCCGAAAATCACTAATAGGAAGGTATACCTGGGCACTGAGTTAAACCCGGGGCTCAGGATTTGATTCTTAAATATCTTATATCTAACGTTGATTGCTTTGCATGGTCTCATGAAGATATGACAGGCATCCGTCCAGAAGTCACAACTCATAAGTTAGACCTAGATCTCAGTTTCCCTCCGGTGTGGCAGAAAAAATGGCCAATAGCCAAACTCCGTAATAGGTTTGTTAATGAAGAGGTAATTAAATTACTCAATATAGGGTCAATTCAGGAAGTAAAATATCCAAATTGGTTAGCAAACATAGTCGTAGTACCTAAAAAGGAAAACAAATTTAGAATGTGCATTGATTATAAGGATTTGAATAAAGCATGTCCTAAAGATTCATTTTCGCTACCGAACATTGATCAAATGATCGATGCTACGGCCGGACATGAGATCATGAGTTTTCTCGACGCGTATTTCGGGTATAACAAAATAAGGATGCACCCGAAAGACCAAGAAAAAACATCTTTCTTAACTACTTTCGATACTTACTGTTATAACGTTATACCTTTTGGACCAAAAAATGTCAGGGCCACATATCAAAGGTTAGGGAATAAAATATTTGAAAAACAAATAGGAAAATAATGGAAGTATATATAGATGATATTCTTGTTAAGAGCCTCCGTGTAGAGGACCATTTAAGTCACTTGCATGAAACCTTTGAGGTGCTGAGGAAATATAATATGAAGATGAACCCTGAAAAATGCACTTTTGGGGTTGGCTTCAGTAAATTCTTGAGTTTCTTGGTTTCTCAGAGAGGGATCGAGATAAACCCTGATAAAATAAAGGCTGTCGAAGATATACCGACACACTTAAAGATGTGAAAGCAGTACAATGACTCACCGGGAGAGTGGCGGCCCTGAGCATGTTTATCTCCCGGTCATTGAAAAACTGTCACAAGTTCTTCTCACTTCTAAATAAGAAAAATGACTTTGTTTGGATTCCCAAATGCCAGTAGGCCCTACGGGACATAAAAATGTATTTCTCCAGTCTTCAGCTCATGTCAAAGCTAAAAGGATGGAGAATAACTACTTATATATCTGGTGGTCTTGAAGGTAGCTATAAGTGCAGTTCAGGTTCGGGAGGAAAAGGTACATAATTTCCTATATATTACGTAAGTAGATTAATGTCAGGGGCACAGACTCGGTACCCATTGCTCGAAAGGTTGGCTTTCTCCTTAGTATTGTCGTCGCGAAAACTACCGTATTTTCAATGCCACCTAATTGCAGTAGTAACTACGTTCCCTCTTTAAAATGTATTGCATAAGCCCAAATTTTCTAGGCATTTGGCGAAATGGGCGGTAGAATTAAGTGAATTTGATATTGAATATAGACCTCGGACTAGGATAAAGTTGCAAGTCCTCGCAGAATTTATGGCCGATTTTAGTTCGGGAGTAGCCCCACAAGTGGAAAAGAAGGCTATCTTGGTCTCGGGGACTACCCTCGGGATCTGGACACTTCACACTGATGGTGCCTCTAACGTCAAGGTGACCGGTCTGAAGGTAGTATTGCGAACTACCACTGTTGACACCCAATTTTGTCCCGTCTTTTCCAATTTATTTGTAATTTTAAATTATTTTTTTTACCTCAAAACAATTTTAATCTATATACATACACGCGTATATATATATGTATATATATTATTCTTCGCATTTTTTACTATCATTTGCATTTTTATCATCATCATAAGTTTATCCGGAAATTCTATGTTATTCTCGCAAAATTGCATCGCATTTTCATTTTATTAAGCATTAAGCATTTCACAAATATTATGTTTTATCATTATCGCATCTTATACTATATTCTAAATAATTTTACATTTTTTATTCAAAGCTTTTAATACTAAACCCCTTCCATATTTTTAATCCATAACCCATTTTCATTTTCCCAACCCAAAACAATTTCTACCCAAAACTTATTAAATCCACACTCTACCAAGCCCAACCCCCCACAACCTTTTATCCCCTTTAAACCAAAACCCACAAAACAAAATCCCAAAAACCTTTTCCAAGCCCAATCGGCCACCCCACCTTCCAAGCCTAACCGGACTAGCCCAATCCCCAACTCCTATATTCTCTCCCATATCCATTTCACCCCTAAAAAATAACCCAACCAGACCAGCCCATTCTCCCCAAAAACTCCCAGGCCCAATCGGCCAAACCCAACCCAAAACTCAAGCCCGCGACCCGACCCATCACCCATCTTCCCAACCCTTTAAACCCCAAAACCCTAAACCAAAAACAAAAAAAAAAATTGAACGCCCCCCCCCCCAAAATCGCCGCACACCCCAGACCCCCCAACATCACCCCTACACCCCTACCCCACCACTGCCACCACGCTACCCTGACACCGCCGAACCCTCACCAATTTTTCTCTCTCTCACCCTTCCCCAAAAATCAGAGCAGCAGCAGCAGCAGCTCCATTTCCGTTTCTAGATAAAGCTTGTAGCTTTGTCAACCATGGAACAGAGGGTGTTGCTCCATTTTCGTGCTATGAATCACGTGAAGCCTGCAAGGCCATTAAACATTCGGATTTTTGAAGGATTTCGTTTGACAATTTCAAAATCCAAAGCCTAAAAACCCCGCCCAAAAAAAGCCCTAGAAATCCCTAGGTTCGTCCTATAAATATTGGCATGTGGAGTCCATTCAGGGGAGGTTTTTTTTTTTGACAAAACTCTCGGTTCTTCAAAGACAAAACCACAAAAAATCGACTATTCTTTCTTTATTCCCATTTTCTGATTCGACAAAGATACAAACATTTTGTTCTTTTCAATCGCATAAACAAACTTCTCCGAGCAGACTCGACGATTCGAGACGACGCCTCGGTTCGCTTCCCGGAGAAGGTAAACTCAAACTCCACTCAGTCTATATTCCTGTATTTCTTTGCATTTTTGTATTAATCGTGTAGTAATTTAGCTTGTTTCATGTTGTATGTCCGTTAGTGTCTAAATGTGAATTTATTTATAGGCTTGATATCAAACACCAAGTAATGACATAGTTCTTAGTTCTTCAGGGATTTAGGTGTATCTTAGTTACCATGCTTTCCTGTTTTCTGTTGCATAATGAATGATATATGGTGTACTTAACCTAGAGTCCTTACTAGCATGTCTATAAGCCTGGAATATGTGAGTTTTAGGATGATAAATATAATGAATGAAAGGGAGTATGGTGTGTTCTATGTTGGTTTAAATTTTGTAGACTCGTGGTCAACTGGAATGTTGAAATATGTCTATTAGCTATGGTATGTGGGAATGTTTGATTTGCGGTGAACTTGAATATATTGTGTAAAGAACTGTTCACATGTCATCTCTTTGATTAAAGAATAATAGGAGTCATTTAGCTAAATTTTTGGTTATCCAACATTCACAATACTTGCATGAAAAGAACTAAAGATAAGTAATGCAAGCTTTATGTGTGTCCATATCTGTCTGTTTCAGCACATGCTAGTTCTTAAAACAACATGAGGTTTTTGTCGAGTTATTCTGTTGACTCTCTACATACATGCCTAGTATGATTTCATGTATTGGCCTTCAAAGTGAGAATGGTGTCTGCACTGATCTTTTGCACTTCTCTGAACTTGCCTACTATATTAACTCCAAGCTACATACTAGTTTTGACTTACAATTATACTCGTACAGTAAGCATGTATAGGATGATTGAGTATTGTAAATTACTATAAATTTGAATTTGAATCGACTTAAGAGGTTTTGTATGGACAAGGGTCTCATGTCTCTTTATAAATCATGCCTCTATGCCCAAATTTCCTGTTCATGAATGTCACATTGATCTGCTTTAGTCTGCGAGTCTATCCCTTTGAGCATGATGGTCCTATGAAATGATTAGGTATATGTGTTTAGGAACATCTCAAGTCTGTTGTGATGATATTGCCCTATCTCTCTCAAATGCTTTGGTTACTAACTTATGATTTCGTTGAATCATTCCTTTCCCCTTGTGACCGATTAGGATTTTGTGTAGTTGGTTTGGACAAATAGACTTACATTATCCATAGCATTCTTACTGGAAGCATGTCCCTGTCTGAATATGTTTGTTGCAACCCTCTGGGTTTTGTTGGCGAGTTATATGGTTCTTTCTTGTTTGGTCTTCGTAATATGGCATGTGGGTGGTACATATATGCAAGTTTATTTTGCTTCCTCTCTAGCTTTGAACCATATGTGTATATTTGTTTTATTTCAGCAAGATATTTGATAAATAGAGAGATGTATAATGAGTTTTCCTTCTCTGTGTCATGACTAAAGCCTACATTTTTGCTCTACATAAACTTGGCGATTTTATGCAAAATATTTCTATGATATACCGAAGTCAGGTCTGACCATATATACCAATAGGCTTAGGCAGACCACCATTTTGCCTCATCCAGGAAATGACCTTAGTTGTGTTTAAAAAATCTGAATATATATTTGCTTTCTGGACATTTCTGTGTGGGAAGATATGAGATATACAAGTGATATCTTCCATAATATATGAGGAGTAAAGTTCAGGTATACACCAAATGTATATCGGAGTTGTATCTCTTTTGTATGCTCCCTCCCAAATATATCAATACATCTCTGCATATTCTGCATATCATGCGAGTTTTGTATGTTCAGTATTAGATTTTTTAACCACTATAGATCTGTTGAGTATGCCTGCCTATTTTGGTCCCTTTTGAAATCTGAAAATAGCCGCTGGGTCTGATATCTTTCTAACTGCCATAGCCGAGATAAACTATTTATGTATATATTTTCATGTTCCGTTTACTAATCCGTTTCTTTTCTTTCATTTACATGAAAATGCACCGGGAGCAACGAAGAGTCTCATTATGAGACTCATCATGATCATTGCCGAACGAAGATCCGCATTCATACTCCTTGCATTCTCCAAACTCGGGATTTCCAAACCAATAGGGCGAGATGACATCATCATCCGCTTTAGTTCCCTTTCATTGTTATTCTTTAATTTCGTTATTTCTATTTGGGTCTGTAATAATTATTTAATGTTTGTGTGATTGTTAGGACATTTAGAATAATTAGGCCATGAATGGATAATTAGTAGGGTAGTTAAAGCCCGTCGCTAGCTTATTTGCTTATAGGCTCGGTTAATTCAAACTTAGAAACCCTCTGCTAGTTTATTTACTTTTAGGCTCGTCATGCATATTTAAAATTTTCAAAACGATCTTTGATCATCTTCTATTCACTATATTAATTGTACAACTCAAAATGATTTTCAAAAAATTACTTCTTTGGTATTATAAGTAATTCGTTTTCCCTAGCTATCAATTGTCCCAAATGCATACTTTTTCAAACTTTACATGTATTTTCTTTAATACCATGCAAATGCATACTTGCACAAAATGCATCATTTACTAATTATTTGCAAACATCTTTTTAAGTTTATATCTTTAAACATGCA
The DNA here is from genome assembly GCA_034509755.1 of Anisodus tanguticus. Lineage (NCBI taxonomy): Eukaryota > Viridiplantae > Streptophyta > Magnoliopsida > Solanales > Solanaceae > Anisodus > Anisodus tanguticus. The sequence goes on from CM067548.1 coordinate 33,120,649, forward strand.
TTTTCCTTAGTATAATTAACCTGAGTTTGACCGGATAATCGCAAGTTAGCGGATCTTAAAGGATGTCTAACCTCTTCCCTTTAGGATAATAAAGAACCCTTACCTAGAATCTCATCAGTTTCGCAGACCTTAAAATTGGAGTTATATTGCAGCATTTAGTTTAATATTTAGGTGTCCTAATTCACCGTAAAAATAATTAGGTGGCGACTCCTTAATCATTTACCCAGGAATCACCGGATACGTCGTGCTCCGCTTTGACCGGAGCAGGTCAAAATAGGGCGCGACAGCATTGCGACTCCACTGGGGAACTTCAGGTTCTTAACCATAGCAAATTCAGGTTAATTATTATTGTGCTTTACTTTTGCTCTTTATTTAATTTAATGCTTTGATTTGTTTCCTTTGTGAAATTTTGCATGCATAACTGCTTTAATTGCTATATTGTTTTACTGCTTTCCTTAAATTGGCATTCCGCTCATATTTCTTCCACTCTGGAAAATTGACACTATCACACATTACACGCGAGGTGTGTTTTGCGCACCCGCAAATTTCTTTCAAATTACCAAATTTTAGGAGAGTTGGCGTATGCGCGGAGTGTCCGGACCATCCGGTGGCCGCGTAGCCTTCTCACTCGAGTAGTCCGCTCGGGAACCTTGAGTCTAGTCAGCCAAATCTTAGAAAATTTAGGATAGAGCTATACCACCCTTTATTTTAAGTCATGCATGCATACACCTTAGGTGGGTCGATCCTTGGTATCGACTCCCACAATTAAGAAATCTACCAAAAATTATCAACGGGTCTCGCAACCCAACGACCAATCAGCATATTACGTGTAGCGTGATAATGATAGACAAATCCAAGCCTAATCATGACATGCCGAAATTGGAAAATGTACATTCATTTTGTCTCATTTCCAACAAAAGCATTACAGTTTAACAGCTTGGATCAATCTGTCGTAATCTCGCATATCTGGCGTTTAGGCCCACCTCTGGCATAAGAGAGGCCCCATGCATATTAGGACGCGCATTTAATTTCATACTACTTGTTTACTGTTTTCCACTCTATACATGTTATTCAAAGCAATAATTATTCGTCTCGTACTAACTTAGTTTTCTTCATTTTTCAGGAGGTTTATTTTGCCTAATTTATTTCCCCCCAAAGGTTGATTCGTGTTAACTAAAAATTGGCGGAGCACCCCATCTTTTAATTCCCCAATCATATTGTATTAGCGCTAACTTATTGAAACAATGCGATTTAAATTGAGTCCTGAATCGCATCTATGCATTTTAATGTGTTTTGCCTCCATCTTTTGAAAGCTTAAATGACAAATCCATATTTCTTTTGCTATTTCAAAATTTATTTTGTTTACTAATTTTCTTTTCTCTTTCAGCATGCAAACCAATAAATCTGTCGATAATGTGAATGTGACATGTAACGAAACAAACAAACAAAATCCAAACACCGAACATGACCTCGAAGAGTATGAGGATGATTCGCAGTCAGAAGAATTGACAGAGGAATTGGAACATTTTGAGAATAAACCAAAGCCAAATTTAGATGAAACTAAGGCAGTAAATTTGGGGGATGCAGAAAATGTGAAAGAAATGAGAATCAGCGTCCATCTGAACACCCCACAAAGGAAAGAACTGACGGATCTTTTGAGGCAATATATCGACGTATTTGCTTGGTCTTATGACGAGATGCCAGGGCTGAGCACGGATATTGTTTCGCATAGATTACCTATTGATCCATCCTACCCTCCGGTGAAACAAAAACCAAGGAAAATCAAGCCTGATCTGAGTTTAAGGGTCAAGGAAGAGGTGTCCAAGAAATTCGACGCAAAGGTCATTCGAGTCACAAGATATCCCACTTGGTTGGCCAACATTGTACCGGTGCCAAAGAAAGATGGAAAGATACGGGTGTGCGTGGACTATCGGAATCTCAACAAGGCCAGCCCGAAGGATGACTTCCCTCTTCCAAATATTCACATACTCATTGACAACTGTGCGAAGCATGAATTGCAATCATTTGTTGATTGCTTTGCTGGATACCACCAAATTTTGATGGATGAAGAAGACGCAGAAAAGACAGCATTCACTACACCTTGGGGAGTATACTGTTATCGGGTAATGCCGTTCGGACTCAAGAATGCAGGTGCCACCTACATGAGGGCTATGACTACCATTTTCCATGATATGATCCACAAAGAAATAGAGGTCTACGTGGATGACGTTATTATCAAGTCGCAAAGGACTTCAGATCACTTGGCAGATTTAGAGAAGTTCTTCGACTGGCTGAGGCGGTATAACCTGAAATTAAACCCTGCAAAGTGTGCATTTGGTGTCCCTGCTGGGAAGCTGCTAGGTTTCATCGTGAGTAGAAGAGGTATTGAATTGGACCCCTCGAAGGTAAAAGCTATTCAAGACTTGCCTCCTCCAAAGAGTCGAAAAGACGTGATGAGTTTCCTTGGTCGCCTCAATTACATCAGCAGGTTCATAGCACAATCAACAGTGATATGTGAGCCGATATTCAAGTTATTGAAGAAAGACGCTGCTACCAAGTGGACAACTGATTGCCAACAAGCTTTTGACAGAATCAAAGAATACTTGTCTAACCCACCTGTTTTAGTGCCTCCAGAACTCGGAAGGCCGTTGCTGTTATATCTGTCTGTGTTAGAAAATGCATTTGGTGCGTCTTTGGGACAACACGATGAAACAGGAAAGAAGGAGCAAGCTATATACTACTTAAGCAAGAAGTTCACACCATATGAAGCTCGGTATACTTTGCTGGAACGCACTTGTTGTGCCTTGACATGGATCGCACAAAAGTTTAGACATTATCTGTCTGCATATACCACTTATCTCATCTCAAGGATGGACCCGCTCAAATATATTTTTCAGAAGCCCATGCCTACTGGGAAACTAGCAAAGTGGCAAATCTTGCTAAGTGAGTTCGATATCATATATGTCACCCAAAAGGCTATCAAAGGACAAGCACTAGCCGACCATCTTGCTGAAAACCCCGTAGATGAAGAATATATGCCTCTCCGGACTTATTTTCCGGACAAGGAGGTATTGTTTGTTGGAGAAGACATCTCAGAAGAATACCCGGGTTGGAGAATGTTCTTCGACAGAGCTGCAAATTTCAAAGGAGTTGGTATCGGGGCAGTTTTAATTTCAGAATCAGGTCAACACTACCCAATTTCGGCGGAGCTCCGATTTCCATGCACCAACAATATGGCGGAATATGAAGCTTGTATACTCGGACTTAGAATGGCCGTTGATATGAACATTCAAGAATTATTGGTTATAGGTGATTCAGATTTATTAATTCATCAGGTGCAAGGCGAATGGGCCACCAAGAACGTGAAGATACTTTCTTACCTACATTGCGTGAAAGAATTATGCAAAAGGTTCAGCGAGATAGAATTCAAGCATATCCCGCGATATCAAAATGAGTTCGCTGATGCTCTGGCCACTCTGTCCTCCATGATTCAACATCCGGACAAGAATTACATTGATCCCATCAAGGTGAACTTATCAGATCAGCCGGCCTATTATTTCCATATAGATGAAGAGTTGGATGGAAAGCCCTGGTACCACGACATTAAGAGGTACCTCGAAGTAGGCGAATATCCAAAAAGCATAACCAACACACAAAAGAAGACACTTCGGAGGTTAGCAAACCATTTCTTCCTAAACGGAGAAATCCTTTATCGGAGGACCCCAGATCTAGGTTTGCTAAGATGTGTCGATGCCCGAGAGGCAAGCAGTTTAGTTGAAGAGATACACGGAGGCACGTGCGGGCCTCATATGAATGGTTTCACTTTAGCAAAGAAGATTCTAAGAGCAGGGTACTTTTGGATGACCATGGAAACAGATTGCATTCACTTTGTGCAAAAATGCCATCGATGTCAGATTCATGGCGATCTAATCAAGGTACCGCCTAACGAACTCAATGTGACGAGCTCTCTTTGGCCATTCGCAGCTTGGGGCATGGATGTCATTAGCCCTATTGAACCTGCCGCATCAAATGGACACCGATTCATTCTAGTGGCAATTGACTATTTCACAAAGTGGGTAGAAGCATCGTCCCACAAGTCAGTGACAAAGAAAGTGGTAGTTGATTTTGTCCGCAATAACATCATTTGCCGATTTGGAATTCCTGAGTCGATTATAACGGACAATGGAGCCAATCTCAACAGTAATCTGATGAATGAAATATGTGGAAAGTTTAAGATCACTCACCGCAATTCCACTCCATACCGACCTCAGATGAACGGAGCAGTCGAAGCAGCCAACAAGAACATCAAGAGAATACTGCGCAAGATGATTGATAATTACAAACACTGGCATGAGCATTTGTCCTTTGCACTTTTGGGATATCGCACTACAATCAGGACTTCTACTGGGGCAACGCCGTATCTATTGGTCTATGGAACAGAAGCTGTGTTACCAGCAGAAGTGGAAATACCATCCTTGAGAATTATCCAAGAAGCCGAGCTAAACGAAGCAAAATGGATACAGAATCGGTACGAACAATTGATGTTGATCGATGAAAAGCGATTGAACGCAGTCTGTCACGGGCAACTTTATCAAAACAGAATGGCCAAAGCTTTCAACAGGAAAGTAAAACCAAGGACTTTCAAACTGGGGCAATTGGTGCTAAAACACATATTACCGCCCCAAAATGAAGCTAAAGGAAAGTTCGCACCTAACTGGCAAGGGCCTTATATGGTTCACCGGGTGTTAACTAGAGGAGCATTAATTCTGGCTGAAATGGACGGTGAAGTATGGCCAAAAGCTATCAACGCAGATGCGGTGAAAAGATACTACATTTAGGATTTTCTATGTAATGCACTTCTTATGTTGTAAAAGTTGCGCTCCCTGGTGGGATACGCAAAGAACCCATGCCGGGTTTCGTTTCTTTAGATCATAACTTTCCCAAAAAAAAAAACACATTTCTTTGTAACATGAACTACGTTATGACCTGATTCCCTCGGCGGGATACGTAGGCGGCCACAACGGTTTCGGTCCCATCTTTAGAAATCCTTACAATCCCTTTTGTTTGTAATGAACTACGTTATGACCTGATTTCCTCATGGGGATACGTAGGCGGCCTAAATCGGCTTCGGTCCCACCATTAGGAAATATTTTCTCCTTTATCTCACATATGACAAAGTGCACCCATCTGATCACCCTGATAGGATAGGCAAGCAACCCACACAAGACTCGGTTGTCCGTTCGGAAGTTCATCATCCTCACATATCGGAAACTGGGGCATTTTTAAGGGATCACTGCCAGAGGACGCCGATAAACATGAAAAAGCATCGGCAAACTAAGTCTTCAGCAAGAAGAAGGATTTTGGATAAGACGTTTGTTTTGTTTCACCGCATGTCACTGCTCGACATACATTTATATATATGCATACTTTCTTATAAGCAAATTATTTTCAACAAACATTTTCATTAGAGTTCAACAGAATTTTTTACTGATATGCATACTTGTTACAAACAAATTGTTTTCAACAAATGTTTTCATTAATGGCTATCCAAAACTGGGAAGCAGAGAGGGGCTACGGGTCCGAGTTAGCAGGACACGCAAATACCAAGACCGAAGCTACAAAGTCAACGCGAATCAACTCCCCCCTCCCAAAACTCATAAATTTATTTGAGTACAGGTTCTTCAGGTCGAAAACAGCAGGGAAGCTGCAACATTTATGCGCAAATTCGCAAGGGGCCTCCGCATCACAACTCACTACAAGGATCACTTTCCTGTTTGGAGACTGTACAAAGACGTCATGCTGACCTACAGGCTCCCAACCGTGTTATGTCCATGCGAAGAACGGTATTTCGACTTACAGGGTCACATTCTCATCCACTCAACTTTTGCATCATTTTTTTCCACGCATTAACTATCATGGCATGGCAGTTCGACCATAGGGTCACACTTTACATCACGTTAACACGATGACATAAATCAGGCGCCCACCTCCTAATGCGGGTATTTCATTTAAATCAGGCGCCCACCTCTTAAATGCGGGTATGCTATTTTAATCAGGGGCCCACCTTCGAATGCGGGTATTTCATTTTAAATCAGGCGCCCACCTTCTAATGCGGGTATTTCATTTTAAATCAAGTGCCCACCTTCTAATGCGGGTATGTTTTAAGTCAGGCGCCCACCTTCTAATGAGGGTATGTTTTAAATCAGGCGCCCACCTTCTAATGCGGGTATGTTTTAAATCAGGCGCCCACCTTCTAATGCGGGTATTTCATTTCAAATCAGGCGCCCACCTTCTAATGCGGGTATTTCATTTTAAATCAGGCGCCCACCTTCTAATGCGGGTATGTTTTAAATCAGGCGCCCACCTTCTAATGCGGGTATTTCATTTTAAATCAGGCGCCCACCTTCTAATGCGGGTATTTCATTTTAAATCAGGCGCCCACCTTCTAATGCGGGTATGTTTTAAGTCAGGCGCCCACCTTCTAATGCGGGTATGTTTTAAATCAGGCGCCCACCTTCTAATTCGGGTATGTTTTAAATCAGGCGCCCACCTTCTAATGCGGGTATTTCATTTTAAATCAGGCGCCCAACTTCTAATGCGGGTACTTCATTTTAAATCAGGCGCCCACCTTCTAATGCGGGTATGTTAAAATCAGGAGCCCACCTTCTAATGCGGATATGTTTTAAATCAGGCGCTCACCTTCTAATGCGGGTATCTTTTAAATCAGGCGCCCACCTTCTACTGCGGGTATGTTTTAAATCAAGCGCCCACCTTCTAATGCGGGTATGTTTTAAATCAGGCGCTCACCTTCTAATGCGGGTATGTTCTAAATCAGGCGCCCACCTTCTAATGCGGGTATTTCATTTTAAATCAGGCTCCCACCTTCTAATGCGGGTATGTTTTAAATCAGGCGCCCACCTTCTAATGCGGGTATTTCATTTTAAATCAGGCGCCCACCTTCTAATGCGGGTATGTTTTAAGTCAGGCGCCCACCTTCTAATGCGGGTATGTTTTAAATCAGGCGCCCACCTTCTAATGCGGGTATGTTTTAAATCAGGCGCCCACCTTCTAATGCGGGTATGTTTTAAATCAAGCGCCCCACCTTCTAATGCGGGTATGTTTTAAATCAGGCGCCCACCTTCTAATGCGGGTATTTCATTTTAAATCAGGCGCCCACCTTCTAATGCGGGTATTTCATTTTAAATCAGGCGCCCACCTTCTAATGCGGGTATGTTTTAAATCAGGCGCCCACCTTCTAATGCGGGTATGTTTTAAATCAGGCGCCCGCCTTCTAATGCGGGTATATTTAAATCAGGCGCCCACTTTCTAATGCGGGTATTTCATTTCAAATCAGGCGCCCACCTTCTAATGCGGGTATGTTTTAAATCAGGCGCCCGCCTTCTAATGTGGGTATGTTCTAAATCAGGCGCCCACCTTCTAATGCGGGTATTTCATTTTAAATCAGGCACCCACCTTCTAATGCGGGTATGTTTTAAATCAGGCACCCACCTTCAATGCGGGTATTTTATGTTTTAAATCAGGCGCCCACCTTCTAAGGCGGGTATTTCATTTTAAATCAGGCACCCACCTTCTAATGCGGGTATTTTATGTTTTAAATCAGGCGCCCACCTCCTAATGCGGGTATTTTATGTTTTAAATCAGGCGCCCACCTCCTAATGCGGGTATTTCATTTTAAATCAGGCACCCACCTTCTAATGCGGGTATTCTTATTTTTAAACAAGTGCCCACCAACTGCGTCATCTGCACAACATTTAAGCAATGACATCATTTCAACTTACAAGGTCATATTCTCACATACATATCTTATGCAACAGTTATGCACTAACTTTTATCTTAGCTCTAGTCCACAGGAATTTGAATCGGCGGGAGCTTTCAGCACAACGTGGAACTATATCTTGCGGCGAACCGAGGCAATTGGGTCAACGACCTACTTCGAACATCGATCCGCTCTTTCCCAATAGTTCTATTACATCTGCGACCAGTGTCATCATAACTCGACACTGGGGCAATATTTCTTGAATCTGCACCAACTTTTTCAATAACTTCTTTCCCCCTGGGATCGTATTTCTACCATGCATGCCTAATCTTACTTCAAGTCCCGGTGATCAGGACAAAATTGGCTACTCAGCCAACTTCTTTGGCCGAAAACACTTTCATCATCTCCGGCCAAAGAGGGGCATCTGTTGACACCCAATTTTGTCCCGTCTTTTCCAATTTATTAGTAATTTTAAATTTTTTTTTTTACCTCAAAACAATTTTAATCTATATACATACACGCGTATATATATATATTATTATTCGCATTTTTTACTATAATTTGCATTTTTATCATCATCATAAGTTTATCCGGAAATTCTATGTTATTCTCGCAAAATTGCATCGCATTTTCATTTTATTAAGCATTAAGCATTTCACAAATATTATGTTTTATCATTATCGCATCTTATACTATATTCTAAATAATTTTACATTTTTTATTCAAAGCTTTTAATACTAAACCCCTTCCATATTTTTAATCCATAACCCATTTTCATTTTCCCAACCCAAAACAATTTCTACCCAAAACTTATTAAATCCACACTCTACCAAGCCCAACCCCCCACAACCTTTTATCCCCTTTAAACCAAAACCCACAAAACAAAATCCCAAAAACCTTTTCCAAGCCCAATCGGCCACCCCACCTTCCAAGCCTAACCGGACTAGCCCAATCCCCAACTCCTATATTCTCTCCCATATCCATTTCACCCCTAAAAAATAACCCAACCAGACCAGCCCATTCTCCCCAAAAACTCCCAGGCCCAATCGGCCAAACCCAACCCAAAACTCAAGCCCGCGACCCGACCCATCACCCATCTTCCCAACCCTTTAAACCCCAAAACCCTAAACCAAAAACAAAAAAAAAAATTGAACGCCCCCCCCCCAAAATCGCCGCACACCCCAGACCCCCCAACATCACCCCTACACCCCTACCCCACCACTGCCACCACGCTACCCTGACACCGCCGAACCCTCACCAATTTTTCTCTCTCTCACCCTTCCCCAAAAATCAGAGCAGCAGCAGCAGCAGCTCCATTTCCGTTTCTAGATAAAGCTTGTAGCTTTGTCAACCATGGAACAGAGGGTGTTGCTCCATTTTCGTGCTATGAATCACGTGAAGCCTGCAAGGCCATTAAACGTTCGGATTTTTGAAGGATTTCGTTTGACAATTTCAAAATCCAAAGCCTAAAAACCCCGCCCAAAAAAAGCCCTAGAAATCCCTAGGTTCGTCCTATAAATATTGGCATGTGGAGTCCATTCAGGGGAGGTTTTTTTTTTTGACAAAACTCTCGGTTCTTCAAAGACAACCACAAAAAATCGACTATTCTTTCTTTATTCCCATTTTCTGATTCGACAAAGATACAAACATTTTGTTCTTTTCAATCGCATAAACAAACTTCTCCGAGCGGACTCGACGATTCGAGACGACACCTCGGTTCGCTTCCCGGAGAAGGTAAACTCAAACTCCACTCAGTCTATATTCCTGTATTTCTTTGCATTTTTGTATTAATCGTGTAGTAATTTAGCTTGTTTCATGTTGTATGTCCGTTAGTGTCTAAATGTGAATTTATTTATAGGCTTGATATCAAACACCAAGTAATGACATAGTTCTTAGTTCTTCAGGGATTTAGGTGTATCTTAGTTACCATGTTTGCCTGTTTTCTGTTGCATAATGAATGATATATGGTGTACTTAACCTAGAGTCCTTACTAGCATGTATATAAGCCTGGAATATGTGAGTTTTAGGATGATAAATATAATGAATGAAAGGGAGTATGGTGTGTTCTATGTTGGTTTAAATTTTGTAGACTCGTGGTCAACTGGAATGTTGAAATATGTCTATTAGCTATGGTATGTGGGAATGTTTGATTTGCGGTGAACTTGAATATATTGTGTAAAGAACTGTTCACATGTCATCTCTTTGATTAAAGAATAATAGGAGTCATTTAGCTAAATTTTTGGTTATCCAACATTCACAATACTTGCATGAAAAGAACTAAAGATAAGTAATGCAAGCTTTATGTGTGTCCATATCTGTCTGTTTCAGCACATGCTAGTTCTTAAAACAACATGAGGTTTTTGTCGAGTTATTCTGTTGACTCTCTACATACATGCCTAGTATGATTTCATGTATTGGCCTTCAAAGTGAGAATGGTGTCTGCACTGATCTTTTGCACTTCTCTGAACTTGCCTACTATATTAACTCCAAGCTACATACTAGTTTTGACTTACAATTATACTCGTACAGTAAGCATGTATAGGATGATTGAGTATTGTAAATTACTATAAATTTGAATTTGAATCGACTTAAGAGGTTTTGTATGGACAAGGGTCTCATGTCTCTTTATAAATCATGCCTCTATGCCCAAATTTCCTGTTCATGAATGTCACATTGATCTGCTTTAGTCTGCGAGTCTATCCCTTTGAGCATGATGGTCCTATGAAATGATTAGGTATATGTGTTTAGGAACATCTCAAGTCTGTTGTGATGATATTGCCCTATCTCTCTCAAATGCTTTGGTTACTAACTTATGATTTCGTTGAATCATTCCTTTCCCCTTGTGACCGATTAGGATTTTGTGTAGTTGGTTTGGACAAATAGACTTACATTATCCATAGCATTCTTACTGGAAGCATGTCCCTGTCTGAATATGTTTGTTGCAACCCTCTGGGTTTTGTTGGCGAGTTATATGGTTCTTTCTTGTTTGGTCTTCGTAATATGGCATGTGGGTGGTACATATATGCAAGTTTATTTTGCTTCCTCTCTAGCTTTGAACCATATGTGTATATTTGTTTTATTTCAGCAAGATATTTGATAAATAGAGAGATGTATAATGAGTTTTCCTTCTCTGTGTCATGACTAAAGCCTACATTTTTGCTCTACATAAACTTGGCGATTTTATGCAAAATATTTCTATGATATACCGAAGTCAGGTCTGACCATATATACCAATAGGCTTAGGCAGACCACCATTTTGCCTCATCCAGGAAATGACCTTAGTTGTGTTTAAAAAATCTGAATATATATTTGCTTTCTGGACATTTCTGTGTGGGAAGATATGAGATATACAAGTGATATCTTCCATAATATATGAGGAGTAAAGTTCAGGTATACACCAAATGTATATCGGAGTTGTATCTCTTTTGTATGCTCCCTCCCAAATATATCAATACATCTCTGCATATTCTGCATATCATGCGAGTTTTGTATGTTCAGTATTAGATTTTTTAACCACTATAGATCTGTTGAGTATGCCTGCCTATTTTGGTCCCTTTTGAAATCTGAAAATAGCCGCTGGGTCTGATATCTTTCTAACTGCCATAGCCGAGATAAACTATTTATGTATATATTTTCATGTTCCGTTTACTAATCCGTTTCTTTTCTTTCATTTACATGAAAATGCACCGGGAGCAACGAAGAGTCTCATTATGAGACTCATCATGATCATTGCCGAACGAAGATCCGCATTCATACTCCTTGCATTCTCCAAACTCGGGATTTCCAAACCAATAGGGCGAGATGACATCATCATCCGCTTTAGTTCCCTTTCATTGTTATTCTTTAATTTCGTTATTTCTATTTGGGTCTGTAATAATTATTTAATGTTTGTGTGATTGTTAGGACATTTAGAATAATTAGGCCATGAATGGATAATTAGTAGGGTAGTTAAAGCCCGTCGCTAGCTTATTTGCTTATAGGCTCGGTTAATTCAAACTTAGAAACCCTCTGCTAGTTTATTTACTTTTAGGCTCGTCATGCATATTTAAAATTTTCAAAACGATCTTTGATCATCTTCTATTCACTATATTAATTGTACAACTCAAAATGATTTTCAAAAAATTACTTCTTTGGTATTATAAGTAATTCGTTTTCCCTAGCTATCAATTGTCCCAAATGCATACTTTTTCAAACTTTACATGTATTTTCTTTAATACCATGCAAATGCATACTTGCACAAAATGCATCATTTACTAATTATTTGCAAACATCTTTTTAAGTTTATATCTTTAAACATGCATTTTCCTTAGTATAATTAACCTGAGTTTGACCGGATAATCGCAAGTTAGCGGATCTTAAAGGATGTCTAACCTCTTCCCTTTAGGATAATAAAGAACCCTTACCTAGAATCTCATCAGTTTCGCAGACCTTAAAATTGGAGTTATATTGCAGCATTTAGTTTAATATTTAGGTGTCCTAATTCACCGTAAAAATAATTAGGTGGCGACTCCTTAATCATTTACCCAGGAATCACCGGATACGTCGTGCTCCGCTTTAACCCGAGCAGGTCAAAATAGGGCGCGACAACCACCAGTGAAATTTTAAGGCAACCAATACACACCACTCTGTTGACTAATAACGAAGCAGAGTATAAGGCTTTGGTTGCAAGGACACTTCCTCGGGAAGAGAACATAGAGGCAGATGCACTCACAAACTTAGGTTCTAGCACCAAAGTCAAGGGTTCCAAAACAGAGTCGGTTGTTCAGCTGTTGCATTCGACACTGGATTCCATCAGGTACCATGAGGTAAATTCAACCATCCTAACTTAGGACTGGAGAAATGAACTCTTGGACTACCTCGTGAACAGAAATCTACCGGAGGACCCGAAAACATCCAGAGCTCTAAGGATCAAAGCTGCTCGATACTGCATCATAGATGGGAAACTTTATCGTAGGTATTTTTATGGTCCCCTAGCCCAGTGTGTAGTCCTAGATGAAGTTGATTACGTAATGATAGAAGTCCATGAGGGCATTTGTAGAAATCATTCGGGGGTGGAATCTTTAATGAGGAAGCTCATGAAGGTCGGTTATTATTGACCCTGGATGAAAGAAGATACAAAAATATTTGTAAGGAAATGCGCTAAATGTCAGCGCTATGCACACCTGTTACACTAGTCGGGTGAGAAATTGCATCTAGTAGTGTCCCCGTGGCAGTTCATGAAGTGGGGGATGGACATAGTCAGACCTTTGCCAGCGGCACCACGACAGGTATGTCAAATTATATTTATGACTGATTATTTCTCTAAATGGGTAGAAGTTGTAGCTTATACAAAGATCCGGGAGAAAGAGGTGAATGACTTCATTTGGTAGCACATTATCTTTCATTTTGGCATCCCAAAGGAGATAACTAGTGATAATGGCCGGAATTTTATTAGAGCAAAAGTCACGAAGTTACTAGATGACTTGCACATCAAGAAGATCACATCTACTCCCTATCATCCCAGTGTCAATGGTCAAGCAGAGTCAACAAATAATACTATAATCCAGAACTTGAAGAAGAAATTAGAAGCTGCAAAAGGAAATTGGTCGTCTCTGCTACCGGAAATACTGTGGGCATATAGAACCACGACAAAAATGAATACCGGAGAGACTCATTTTTCCCTAATCTACGGTGTAGAGGCTTTGATCCTAGTAGAAGTAGAAACTCCCAGATTGAGGTATCTCCGGGATGAGGAAAAATCAAATGCAAAATCAATATCCGTGCACTTGGATTTACTCGAAGAGAGCCGGGACCTAGCGTACGTCCGTATGGTAGCCCCAAAACAACGAATGGAACGCTACTACAACCGGCGCATGAATCTCCGACACTTCAAACTCGGGGACTTGGTGCTCCGGAGGGTAACTTAGAGTACTTAAGAGCGTAATACAGGAAAATTAGGCGCAAACTGGCAAGGACCGTATACGGTCATCGATAGTAATGATAAGGGAGCATATCAGTTGATCAATCAACAAGGAAATAAAATTCCTTGTAATTGGAATGTGAGCCATTTGAATAAGTACTATGTGTAGTAGGACAAAGCATGCGCTGCACTCTTTTTTTCATCGTTCATTTTTTTTCCTAGTTGGGTTTTTTCGGCAAGGTTTTTAATGAGGCACGAAATAAGACAATTGTCTTACTACCGAGGAGAGATATTCAGTGTCCGAATCTTCATAACATGAACTCCCGAACACCGGGGGGCCATACATATACACTCAAAATGGAGTGAAGAAAATTTTACGAAATTTTAGTGCTTCAAGCAAGCACCCGATACTAGAGACTTCCCATACGCTAGGGACTGCATAAAAGATCAAAGTATATGTAACCGGATTGACCACACTAAATGGCAGTCGGATTATTCTTGCACTTGTCTTCACATTTGTAAGTCAAATGAATTAATAACAAAAATTCTTTTTATGATTAAAAAACTTTTCCATCACGAGCATAAAAATGTATGTTACTATCTTAACATATCGAAAAATCTCTACCATAATGAACATGAGACTTCCTCCTCTACAGCACCATTAAAAATAAGGTCCATCTTTTATTAATATTTAACGAAAAAGTTAAGGCTCCGGATACAAGAAGTACCGGAGTTTTAAGTTGTTCGAAACCAAGTCAAGTCCGGAATTAACTTTGAAGGTCATGATAAGCCCCAATTTAAGATGAAAAAAATACATTTTTGCAACTAAATTAGAGTTATTGGAAAGTTTTTAAACTTTCAAAGCTTAGCCTGTTCTGGTAAAATAAACCTCAAAGTTAGGTTCTGGTTCATAAAGTAAAGTAATAAAGTCTGTAACGAATACTTTCTTCTGAAAATAAATAAAGGATGAAAACCTTTGACATAACTACAAACAGGAAAAGTTTTTCATTCATACTTTTTTCGGACCAAAGTCGGTCTGGTTAAAAAAGATACTAACTAGGCCCAAAAATTACACAATAACAATAAAACTGAAATAAAACCCGCGTGAAAGGTTACGACATGCCTGCTCCATGGTCCGCCAGTGGTGTTTCAAGTGTTGCCAACAAAAACAAGAAGATCAATAAGATCAGTTAGGGGGGTTCATCATCATCACCAGCCTTTCCACCAGCTTCCGTAACTGAATCCTCTCTATCTCCTCATGGAGCTTCCAATGACAACTCAGCATCATGGAGGTCAATTTTTGCGTCCAGGAGTTTAGAAGGAATATCAATCCCCAGCCTGCTGGATTCCTCAAGGGTGTCCGCACGGCTCTTCAGGATAGCCAAATCCCTCTGAAGTTTCGATCTTTGGCATTTAGCCCGGAGCTCGTTGATGGTGTGTTCGGAGGTGAGGAGATGACCTTGGGCTTCTACTAAATCGGTTGCCAACATTGTTGTCCTCCATTGAAGGGTCACAAAAGAAGTGGTTAAATATTGAAAGGAATTATCCAGGTCTCAAAGAGAGTCAACAACGTCCTGTAAGCACAGCCGGAGTGTGGCCTGAAGAGAGTCCGAGTCTCTAAATCAGTTCAAAGGTTTTCAACTTCTTCCATGAGATGTTGTGTCACGACCCAAACCGGACAGCCATAATGGGCACCCGGGCCCTACCTTCCGAGCACCACTCTTCATATATCTACCAGCTAACCGTAATCAATCATGGCCACAAGAAACGTCACCAAATATCCTGTAGACACACATATCAAGGCCAACAGGGCCATATACGACTAGACAACTGTCTACAAGCCTCTAATGAGTATATGACACCATAAAGCCGGGACAGGGCCCCACCATACCCATATTCTTAAGTAAATTATCATACCATGACCAGACTGCAACTCTGAAACAAGTAGAGTGCTCCAATATCAGCTGAACCAGAAACCTACTAGCGTGAACCGTCCCACTGTCTACCTGAGCCTGTGGGCATGAACGCAGCGTCCCCCGACAAAAGGGATGTCAGTACGACTGATGTACTGAGTATGTCAAGCATGAACAATTGTATAATAGGGATATAATAATAAACTGAGATAGAAACAGCTGACAAAATTAGCCGATAGAAATAGCCGACTAGTAGTGAATCGCCCCCGAGGGCCATAATATGCCTAAATGTCATGCACAATGCAAATGCGGTATACATATATATATATTGGCCTCATCGGGCATCTTCCTTTCCATAACAGCCTATGTCGGCATCATATCATATCGGCCTCTGTGGGCATCATATCATATTGGCCTCTGTGGGCATCTTCCTTTTTCGTGATATATGTACCAGCTGTAGGTGGTGACGCATTTATAATGCCATTCCCTTTTCCCATCACCTACATATATATATATATTTATACCATATAGTAGTGTATATAATACATGTAGGTCCAGGGTAATACATGAATATAATGTAAATGAAAATGCATGAAGGACAATGAAACATTATGAACTTATCGGACGACATAATATCCTTGTACCTTCGGCTAACATTGGGAATATTAACATGTACATTCGGCTAACATTGGGAAATTTAACATGTATCTTCGGCTAACATTGGGAATATCAACATCTTTCTCATATACCTCAATAAGGATTTAAGAACATGTTTTGAACATGAGAATCAATAACATGAACATCCTTAATTACTAAGAGTAGAATATTTTATGGAACAATATTACGTTCACGTTTTGTTACATGAAACATGCCAAAAGAAAGAAATAATTTACCTTAACATACCTTGATTGTGTTTATTATTTTTTACAAGAATGGATTGTCAGACTCGTCATCTGCTTTGTTCGTCACTGTGGAACTACTACTACAACTTGTCGATTTCAATAACAAAAAGAAAGGCTAAATCTAACTGACTATTAAAGATACTAATTGATATCCCTAGTAACATATATATTCCCTTTTTTAGATTCTGAACGTTTTGCATCATCTGAATAGTTCTATATACTAAGATGTGCAACACTCTCTTTACTCTATAGTGGGGCCCACCCCCTTTATCTTTTCCTTAGATAATTACACATCTTTCTTACATGTAACATGTAGGTGTATGTTAAAAGCATAGTCACCAATTCCTCTTTGATTTCCAGCAACGTAATGGCACCTCTTCAGCACTAATCCACATAATCCTTTAGTTAATTACTTGTCCCCCACTTACCCATTGAATTAACTCCTAGATCTCCATTCACCTAAAAATAAATCATTTTTTAACACACTTTATATACACATTATCATGATCGTGTGATATAATGCTAGTCTATAGCCTCTGTTGGCTCACATGAAATAATATTTCCGATCATCGTCGTCACACTTTAAAAATCTTAAATTATTTCAGGACCGCATCCTTTTATATACTAAGCTTCTTTATTTGCATACGTGAACATGACCAAAAACTCTCCAATGCTCGGGTCTATTTACATACGTCTAGTGATTTAAATCATGGCCTGAAAGTATGGGATGTTACATTCTTACCCCCTTAGAAACATTGATCCTCGAATGTTGGGGTGACATATCTAGTCCCTGTCATGTCGTCCGAAAAAACAACCACCGATTCGCGGGGCCATATAATGTAACATACATCATCACATCAGACCTCACATGATCCTCAAGCTTTAACTATAATAATATGAAATAGAACTCACCTTATGTTTCTTTCAAAACCTCGGCGTTGTTCTGAAATAGGTAGGGATATTTGTGTTTCATCTCCTCTTCCGCCTCCCATGTCACTTCCTATACCTTCTTATTCCGCCATAGAACTTTCACGGAGGCTACTTCTTTAGTCCTCATCTTGCGGACTTGTCGATCTAGGAAAGCAGTAGGAACCTCTTCATATGATAGGTCCTCTGTAACCTTAACATCGTCAATTGATACAATCCGGGAAGGGTCCTCAACACACCTTGGGTTGAGCTTTCCCTTTTTCCCAAATCTCATTACCTTCCTTTATAGGCGAAATCTTCAAAAATACCCAATCACTTACCTGAAACTCTAAGCCTCGCCATCGCACATCTCAATACGACTCTGAGCGATTAAATATTATTCCTGAATAAGCTTCATATTCTCTATTTCTTGGTGCACTTGGTCATGCTCAAATAATTTTGATTCGCCTACTTTGAACTATCTGATAGAAAACCTATATTTTCATGCTTACAAAGCCTCGTAAGGAGCCATTTTAATGCTAGCATGATAACTATCATTGTACTCAAAACTCAATAAGGGATAAATGAATATCTCAACTTCCCTTGAAGTCCAATACGCGAGCTCATATCCCATCTTCAAGTTTTTGAATCGTATACTTGGCCTACCCGTCTGTCTGATGGTGGAAAGTTGTGTTAAGACTAACTTGAGTGTCCAAACCTTTTTGAAATCATCTCCAGTGATTAACTGTGAACTGCGCACCTCAGTCAAATATGATAGAAATAGACATATCATGAAGGAGAACAATCTCCTTAACGTATAACTTTGCATAGTTCTCAGTTGTGTAGATAGTTTTGACCGCCAGGAATTAAGCTGATTAGTCAGTCTATCAATAATCACCCTAATAGGATTAAACTTATGATAAGAGTGAGGTAAACCCATAACAAAGTCCATATTAATCATTACCCATTTCCACATCGGAATCTCCATGTTTTGAGTCAAGCCGCTGGGCTTTTGGTGCTCTACTTTTACTTGCTAACAATTAAGACATTGAGCTACCAACTCTGCAGTGTTCCTCTTCATGTCGTTCCACCAATACATACCTTTAAGATCATAACACATCTTAGTAGATCTAGGGTGAATGGAATATTGTGAGAAATGGACCTCCGTTATAATCTTATCTCGTAATCCTACTACATTAGGAATACACCAATGTACCTTCCATCTGGGTCCCTCTCACATTATACTCGAAGGTTGAGGTTCTCTTTTACTAAATATCTTTCCTAATCTTCTATAAAAATGGGATCTTCATCATGACGCTCTCTTTTCTTCCAGTATGAGGGATGACCCTACTGTATTTTGAGTCATAAGGCTATCACTGTCTGAATACTGCAATCGGACTCCCACCTAGCTAACTGATGCATTCCCTCAGCTCAACTTCTCTCATTAGTCCTCACATTAGTCAAGTCGCTTGTGGGTGAATGATTCTATTGTCAACTTAGCTTTGTTTACTAACTGGTGTGCTGAAAACTCTTATATTTGTAGTATCTCAATCGTGAACACTTTATGAATAATGTCATTGAATCTGAAGTGCGCATATCATTGCAGTTAACTCTCATTCATGGTCTGAAAGAAATCTATTTTTCATACTTTCTCACTACTCATAACTATAAACAACTTCCTTTCTTTACTTCTTTTGACACTTGTTTACTCATTTTCTTACTTGTCGTACTCGTCTTAATTCTGAAACTTTCTGGTATACATACGTAATTTCAAACATTGCTCCTGATTCCAATCATTGGCGTTACTATCACTTAAAGGATGAGTTGTTAACTTATTCCCTTATTCTATACGTGTCAGATTCTGGAGAATTTGCATTACATGACGTTGGCCTACTATATCCAAACTTGGTCATTATACTTAGATTTGAATTCCTTCACTCGCCTCATTGCTAAGACTTTATGTCACTGGCGCTTTGGAAAAAGATTTCCTTGATCTTGTTAAGTTGTAAACCCAATACTTTATCTACCTCGTAGAACCTTTGGTCAGTTCAAAGATGATCATAGACATCTGTGTTTTCCTGATATTTTAACTTCATTATAATGTCATTATCTCTTGACATATATCTTAATGTCTACCTGGTGTCCATAGGCGTCATTGGCCCTTTTTCACCTGTCTAGGTGCTAATCTTGAGCTTTACTCACTGTTACTTCCATTTACATACTGTCTGAGAGGTATGACTGCATAGGTTGTGGAACCGATTGCTTCGTATGTTTAGATCCAATTCACGGTGTTCCATGATCCAATAACTTGTCAAGCTTTTTTATCTTATCATTATTAGATTTCCCATCGATGGAGTGCTCATTCATCTTACCTCTATATTTCCATTTCAAGTTGCCCTGGGGGAAATCTCTTATCTCAAAGTATTTCTCATACTCTCTTCCTAAACATCAGAGAATCGTCACCTTTGGTTGAAGGGTTCTTACTGTCCCTCATCTACCATTGGTCCTTATGCTGTTGTGGAGTAATCATACCTTTGTGAAACCTGCATAACTATAATCTTATTCACCTTTATCCTTCTTGTCGTAATCCTTCCTTATACTCGTCATTAAACGAAAAATATTTCTGCCTTAATACTTGAGCATACCATTCCATTCATACTTATTAACTATTTTCATATTTTTTACAACCATTCTTTGATTGTTCCATAGTTCTCGCCCTCAATTGCTAAGCTATTGTTCTCCATAGGTTATTTAGAATTGTAACATGCTGCAAAATGAAGCCGAAGACCATATCAGTCCAATACCTGTAGCATACCTTAGCTTACTAACATTTATACACGTAATTCTCAATAATACGCGGTATCGCCCTTTACGCAAGGACGAGAGGCTTATGTCCCCTTCGACTATTGTCGATAACTCGATCCTTATATATGACTTGGGCCCACCATTCTGGGTACGTCACCTTACGTGATCTTCTTAAATTTACTGATGGTCACTCTTCACACGATTTGATTGTGGCAATCCATTCTTGTTAATAAAATCCTGGGACAATTCCCAATATATTTTCGATAAGACATTAAAATTTAGGTCGCACGTACATAATATATTCCCTCATTCTAATCAGCAAGAGTCATTGTAAAACTGATAGATTTCCATAACCTACTAAACCTTCCCATGATGTCTTCTACTTTTCATCTGTACAACTCATAATCATCTTATCCTTACCTTTGCGCATCAACTTGGGACACTTCAGAACGTTGTGGCCATGGCTGCCACCCTAAACCAAGCCCCTATACCTTTGGGGCATAATCCGGCATGCACTCGACCACACTGACTACAATATGGTCTGGGCGGTCTCACTCGACCTTTACAACTTTGACCCTGAGATATTAACATTTTTGACCCTTCTATCTACCGGCGATTCTTGACTAATAAACTCCTTAGGTTATAAGCTCCCTGACTCCCCAAGGGGCCTATCTCTATCAAATGCTCCAGGATGAAGTCGTGCCTGGGAAAACAACTTACGCATATCCTCTGACGGATCTATCTCCATAGAGAGCATACTATTCATATTTACACTCAATCCAACTTCAATCTCCCTGCTAATCACATCCCTACAGGAGGAAGGCATTGTTGTGATCATAAACACAATAAGGTCCACCGAGAGTATCCTTGCAATCTTAAATTTTGAACAAAATACGGCCCTTCTGGTGTATCAATCATCTGGTAAAAGTCACCCATTTACAGGCGACGAATATGAACTAACCGAAGTCTTTTTGGTAACCGTTATTACTAAAACAGTATCAGGCACGAGTTAAATTCGAATTCTTAAGACTCAGCTCCATTGCACGATCTATGATATGAAAGAATGGAAACCATTCCTAAATGCCTTCCTAGCGCACAACACACCCATAAACAAGACTCCCTAGGACAAACCTGGCTCTGATACCAAGTTTGTCACGACCCAAATCGGAGGGCCATGACGGGCACCCGGGCCCTACCTTTCGAGAACTACTATTCACTATCTACAAGCTATCCGTAATTAATCATGGCCATAAGGACTGTCATCAAATATCCTGCTGACACACACATCAAGGCTAACAGGGCCACATATGACTACTATACACAGGACAACTGTCTACAAGCCTCTAATGAGTACATGACACCATAAAGTCGGGACAGGGCCCTGCCATACCCATATTCATACGCATAATACCATACCACGACCAGACTGCAACTCTGAAACAAGTAGAGTGTTCCAATATCAGCTGAACTAGCAATGTACTAGCGCGAACCATCCCACTGTCTACATGAGCCTGTGGGAATGAAACACAGTGTCCCCCGACAAAAGGGACGTCAGTACGACTGACGTACTGAGTATGTCAAGTATGAACAATAGTATAATAGGGATATAACAATAAACTGAGACAGAAACAACCGACAAAATTAGCCGACAACAACAACCAACCAGTTGTGAATCACCCCTGAGGGCCATAATATGCCTAAATGCCATGCACAATGCAAATGCAGTATACATATATATATTGACCTCATCGGGCATCTTCTTTTCTATAACAGCCTCTGTGGGCATCATATCATATTAGCCTTTGTAGGCACCTTCATTTTTCGTGATATTTGTACCAGCTACAGGTGGTGACGCGTATATAATACCATTCCATTTTCCTATCTCTTACATATATATATTGATACCATATAGTAGTGTATATAACATATGTGGGTCCAGGGTAATACATGAATATAATGTAAATGAAAATGCATGACTGACAATGAAATATTCTGAACTTATCGGATGACATAATATCCTTGTACCTTCGGCTAACATTGAGAATATTAACATGTACCTTCGGCTAACATTGGGAATATCAAAATCTTTCTCATATACCTCAATAAGGATTTAAGAATATATTTAGACATATTTTGAACATGAGAATCAATAACATGAACATCCTTAATTACTAAGAGTAGAATAATTTATGGAACAATATTACGTTCACGTTTCGTTACATGGAACATGCCAAAAGAAAGAAATAATTTGCCTTAACATACCTTGTTGTATTTATTATTTTTTAAAAGAATGGATTGTCAGACTTGTCATCTGCTTTGTTCGTCACTGTGGAACTACTACTAAAACTTGTCGATTTCAATAACAAAACGAAAGGCTAAATCTAACTGACAATTAAAGATACTAATTGATATCCCTAGTAAAATATATATTCCCCTTTTTAGATTCTAAATGTTTTGCATCATCTAAATAGTTCTATTTACTAAGATGTGCAACACTCTCTTTACTCACTGGTTAAACATCATCAATCTGTATAACACTCGCTTTAGCTTCCTCCTGCAGCTCTTTCCAGTACTTTGTGAGACGATCGTGATTCTTCACTCGAGAACTAATTCCCACTAGGGTCTCAGGAGATTCGTCCCAAGCCTTTCGCTTCCGATTGCTAAAAGCGGACTGGAGAATGTTAAATAAATCGGCTACACTGGATAAAACTTTCTGGGCTACAGATTTTTGTATCGAGAGCCCTGCAAATCAAAAAGATAAAATGAAAAAGAATCTCGACAAAGCCAATGTAAAAGGGAGAGGTAGGGCTAAAATTTACCTTGGTAGTTCCCCTTCCACCACTCGGAGGTAATACTCTTTTCATGATCGGGGGAGACACGAAGAAGACTGACCACCCACTCGAAAATCCCTTCAATTAGTTGTGGTTCATCTAAAACAGCTGAAAAGTTACAATATTTGCATAATAAAGGGATTTTCCTTTACTCAGAAAGCCAAATAAGTGAAATTTGCAGTAAGAAATACTCACGGGAAGGATTCCACACTTTCGGGAAAGGGTCTGAATAAGGCTGGTGGATTTGGTCGGTATTGATTAAAATAAAGCGGGTTAGCCAATCGTTATCGAAGTCGTCCTCAGCGTTAATGAGGCTACGGATTCCCCGGGGTATAGATGGATAATTCCACCTCGAAAAAGCCTTAGGGTAGTAAAGGAGGAAAAGGTGATCGATAGTAAATAGAACATCGGCATTATTGACTAACATCTGTATATAGTAAACTAATCTCTAAATTTGCGGAGCAACTTGGCCCAAACAGATTCTATAGCAGCGACAAATGTTTTCGATAATCTTCGGAATAGGGAGCTTGAAACCAATGGTGAATGGGTAAGTATAAATCATGAAAAACCTTTCGACATGTTGGTACACTCGATCGATGGGGTCAACTGTTCTAATAACTACGTCAAAAGAAAAACCACAATCTTTTATAACGTCAAGAAGAATCCTGGAAGTTATCTTAGATTCAAAGTTCTCGACATGTTCATAGTTATTTTGAACACGGAGATATCCTGAGAAATTAAAATCCGAAGGAAGGATTTCAGCAGTAGTGAAGTGCAAGTCGATCTTCTAAGTCGTAAGGGAAACATGTTCTTTCCCATGGCGATGGCTTGGAGGGTTGTCGTGGTTCTCAGTAGAATGAGAAGGAGAAGATTTGGTGGATGACATCATGGTAGAAGGTTTCAAGAAGGAAGGAGATGTTGTAGTAGTTACCTTTTGTGAGGATATTTGGCCTCCTATGTATGGTATAAAATATAACGTTTTGGAGGTGAAAAGACGTGCACCATCATTGCTGCATTTCACGTCGATCAGAGCAATAGTTCAGGTGCTGCCGTTTCAGAAACATTGAATGGATGTGATGTTTGACAGGTCTTGAAATCATTACGTTTCAAATTTCTCGCCGAAGTATAAGATTCATTCGATTAGGGGTTCGAATCCACTTCCCGAGCGTGCAAGGTTTATGCCCAAAAAGTGCGAGGACTATTTGTATAGGGCAAATTCATATAAGAGAGTTGTACGAATTATAGCATGACATATAGAATATGATGCTGAGTCGAGGCCACGTCAATTTGAGGTACTACCAATTAAATGTGAGTGGTACCGGAAGAGTTATATGCAAAGCGGTACCAGTAAAACAGAAAGTTGAGAGTCGTTTGGATTGCAACGGACGACTGTTACTAAACCGAACATACGTCTTCCAAAAGAGTTTTAATGGCATTTATTGAGAAACTAATTGTGCAATTATTACAACATTTATTCTCATATATTTATGAGAGCATATTTCGAGGGTTGTGTACCCATGTAGCTCATGTATAAATATGATACATTATTTTATGTAAGGATCATCACATTCTAGTTATTACAATACAATTACTCATATTCTCTCGATTTCTGTGCTTGCATACAAGTTATCGTAACTTTGCCCGGAAGCTGTCACAAGGCTCAGGCTAATCATTACCTTACTTTGTCTTATTATTACTGATTTTCAATATAATTCATCTAGAATTCTCATCTAACGTGTCACTTGAGATCCATGTGTCCTTGACCACGTATGCAAATTCAAATATACCGCTTTACGGGTAAACATTATTGATTTACATTAAGCATATTTTGTATCAACAAAATCTGATTTCAAATTTGACTATAACCATCATTAATTAAGTTCTAAGAGAAACTGCAATTGTTTTTTTTCATATTGAAGGTGTGCTCTAAATTGTTTCGACTTTGGACAATCACAAGATGGTGAGAGGATGACCGAATCATATTCATCCCTTTGGCTACTCAATTCAGAGTAATGCACAGAAATACAAGAAACTCTTTGTGTTAAGGTAAATTTTTTTATGAAATTGATAGGTACAAGATTCATTTAGTTTATTAAATCGTTCATTTAGATCTAGCTAAATCAGATATGTATTCGAACAGAATAGAATATTATTACTAGTTAATATGTCCTTACTTACATTCCCCATGGACCATGAAACAATAATTGTATTGCACCGATATTCCAAAGCTTCACGCCTTCACCAAATGTCCTTCATAATCATCGTGCTTCACAATTTCATTGATGAATTCGAGTTTTACTCTTACCTAGCATTACTACTTTTATTGCTCTGTTCTACAAAGTATAATTTCCCATGCAATTGAATGTTGAAGATGAGTTGCGTTCAAAAGAAAAAAAAAAGGAATACTTGAGAATCTGTCAATTTCTTCATGATCTATCGAAGAAAATCCTTCGATTTGCTGCCAAAAGAACTCTGATTACCATGTTAATTTGTGATGCAACTCATTAATTTATGTCGCTTTTATCTGCAAAGAAAGTTATAGTAGTACTAAATGAAATTCTTTAAAAAAAAAAATCTTATACCCCGGTGGACTTTACATTTTTTAATGTGACAAGAATATTTACCACCATTATGGAGTACATAGATTTTTTCATCTAACGAGTTAAGAAACCGATTTTACTAACACCCATATTGCTGTCCACAAAGAATAAGAAACCTTCTGGGTTGAGCCTGTCACACATGGCTTGTCAAGTGTGGTTAATCGACTGACGTGATTTGCAGGCTATTGCGTCAGTCCGGGGTTTACCCTGTGCGCACTCGAGAGAGTAGCGGTTGCGGGTTCCTTCGTCAACAAAAAAGAATAAGAAAAAAGAAATGTTCAATTTAAATTACTTTGAAAACTTATCTACTAATAATTTTAATAGATCCTGGTATTTTTAAAGATTTTTTCAGATATACGATATAAAATTCATATTTATAATAATTCATTTCATTTTCAAAACATATAACAACAAAATCTTCACACAATATATAAACCTCCAACAAGTCCACAAATTAGGAATTTTATGATTTTCTCTTTCTTCTTATCTTCACTCTTAAAATTTTTAAGAATAACTCCCATGACTTTCTCAACTTCCTGTGTCCATTTTCTTTCCCTTACATTAGTAATTCCTTCACCTAATCAACTTCCATCGTCATTTTGTTTTTGAAGAGCCACCATTATAGACCCATTTAAGCTTCAAATCAGATCTAATTCTTTTTTAATATTTGTTTTTTGAATGGGTGTACTTGAAATTCATTGGAACGTATGGACGAGACTACATACAAAATTTGAGAAAGATTGGAGGTGATAATTTGGACTACTTTGGAGTAGAAAATTCAGACCTGAAAAAACATTATTGTGGCTGATGTATATCATCCGTATATCACTTGTATTTATGTCTATCACTTGCATATCATATGTATGTCATGTATATGTTTATACATTAATATGCATATTATATACACATTGTATAAATAAAACGAGGACCACAAAGCCCCGTTTCTCCTCATTTTTTCACACATCCTCCGAAAACCACCATCAACAACTACCATAATCACCTGTAATTCCACCATAAAATGCAAAACGTATTTTAACACAAGAAAATGAAGGAAAAAAATAAACAAGAAGTGAGTTTGAATTCATTGTGCTTTTGTCTCGAGTGACATAATTGTTTGGGTAGTAATATTTTTGAATTCATGTTGCTTGGGAACCTTGAAGATGGAAATAGTGAACTGAATGATCCATTTACTGCTTAAGAATCCAGAAGGAGAAAATTTGAACCTCTATTGGATTATTCGAGATTGTACTGGCTAACGTATAGTGCAAATTTTGTGGTGAAATTTCAAATTTCGGTTTGATTGACCTAAGATAAATGTAATTATTTTTATTTGGCTAAGAATCGGTGGCAGTGAGAACTGAGAAGATTGGTGAGAGAGAACACGTGTGTGTGTGTGGGGGGGGGGTGGATTTGGATTTGGAGCCTAAATTAATCATGAGACACTGTAGTGATCCTGCAAATTTCGCTAAATTCTAATGCTTTAAAGTGCGCTAACAATAATTGAATATCAATTTACTTGGCAAGAATAGCTATGAACCAATACGAGGACATGCAGACATGAATGAAGTGTATAACAATATTTGGAAGTAAGCTGTGTGAGGAAAAAATCACAAAAAGAGAGAAAAAAGTTCAAAACTTATAGTTCTCATAGTTCTCGGGTCTACTGCGCGGCGGGTCTCGTGTAATGCTAGCCTGTGCGTGATACATGTCTGCCTGGACGGCAAAGCAGAAATATGGAGATTGTCGCGCGACATATGGCGAGAAATGGAAGAAATATAGGCTGCCAGCATGCGACGCCTCATGCGACATGGGAGTTCATTATTTTTGGTCCAACGTTGCAAGTTCTTGGAAGCTCTCTCTCCACCTTTAACCCCAATATTCAAGGTAAGTTTTATGGATAATTTTATACTAAATACAAGTATTTTACATCATCATAAGTCCTAATTAATGTTTAAATTTTAGATGTCAAAGAAATCACTCATGAACATGCATTAGAAGATAATTTTTTAGAATTTCTTCAATAGATTAAATTCAAACTTGCTAAATAGTTTTTATTGATTATTTATGACTATCTACGATGGGTATGGATGTATAGGTTGATGTCGTTGTTGGTTGGTTGGTCAGAAATACAAGAAACCTCAAGTGCCACTAATGGAGTTTGTTGGGTAGGTGCAAAAGATGATGAATATATAGTAGCTATGAGTTCTTAGTTAACATTGTTCCCTTGGCTACTTGTTGGGAAATCTGGAGAACTTGGACATCTTGAAAATTTGGTGATCAAAGCAAATTTTACTTCAGGAAAATGGAATACCATACTAGCTGGACCATTAATGCCCCATTAACCAAATCCGTCCCGAGCTTCCGTCGTCGGCCTTGGCATTAAACCACTATCTATGCATATATTTTCAGCCTGGACTAACAAATCTTTTGCTTCTCGGATGGTATCGAACAATGGTGCTTGCGTTGCGGGAGATGACCGCCCGTAGGGCCCGGCCTGCTTCCCGCCCGAAAGAACCGCTCACTAGCTAGCCGGACTAGTGGGGCCCTATCTGGAGACATACTCCTTTTAATCGCTCTACGCCATATGTTGAATAGTTGTTTTATGCGTTCATCTATCTTTCAGGAGCGTGTGGTTTAAAGTGCAATTTTAATTGGCCTTGGTATATTCTTTGCAATGAAGTTGAGAAGTGGAGGCATAAAACTTTGTACTCCCATGTTGTATGAAGGATGAAAATCAACACTGATGGAAGTTTTCTTCCAAATGGCAAGGCATGCATTGGTGGTATCATCAGAACCAGAGCTGAACTAGCTTTGGGTAAATTATAGCTGCCTTTTCCAAACCCATTCAATGTAGTTCCCACAATATAGCTGAAGCTATGGCTGCATTGGAAGGAATTCAAAAGTGCTTACATCTTAGTTACAGAGAACTACATCTTGTACTAGACTCTCAGATTATTTTCAATATGCTAAAGGCCAGGGATACCAACAATCTCAGGCTAAAGGGGACCATTCTCAACACAGTTAAGACTATGGATCAAGCAAATGTTAGTGTAACTTATTGTTACACAGAGGCAAACTAAGTAGCTGATTTGCTTGCCAAACTTGCAGCAGGCAATGGTACCTCCTCTCAGTATACTTCTTACTCTCAGCTTCCTGGAAAAATCAAAGGTTCTTTCTTCATGGATTCTTGGCAACTTACAAGTTTGAAGAGCAAATTGGATAAAGCTAATTTTGTTTGTAAATTAGAATCTTAGTTGACAACATGAAGGGATGTATATTTTATACAATGAACTAACTGTCTCCTTCATGTTCTTTTTTTGTGTTGGTCACTCAACCTCATATAATTCTGGAGGTATAGGTCCTTGTCCCCCTCCTATTTTTAGTTGGCTAGAAGAAATATACAGGGTTAAGGATCACTCACGTCACGGGCAGCAGATCCGACGAGCTCAACTTCCATTGAAAAGAGAGGCTCGACCTCAACCTCAGATTCGAAGCCTGATGGTAGAGATTAAGGTAGGGGTCATGCCAAACCCGTCAACATTACATGATCACTGATCAGAGGATGACTGGCTTAAAATAAAAATAAAAAGTTCTTACACAACTTTTACACCTCGAATGAACCTAATAACACCACTGTAAGAATTATCTAGAGGGAGATGAAATCATGTATTACCCAAGATGCGAAAATACGGAATTCTTGAAAATTAAGCTTAATAGAAGAGTTAGTTGATTAAATTTTCATCTTCATCAGATGTTATTATTGTATATGAGTTTGACTATGTAGATTGAAGTCGTTGAAATATTTGGGACGATTAAGATGGTTGTTAGCTATAAGGGTGACTTAATTAAGGTTTGTTGAGCTTAAACCCTTTATAAGGTTCTCCTAAAACCTTTATGATTTGTAATGATGTTTGAATGAGATTTTATGCGCTTGTGGGATAAGTTCACATGGTTTACATTATTTGTGTTAAGAGTCACACATCGGATATTGTCACGATCCAAACCGGAGGGCCGCAACGGGCACCCGGACCTTACCCGCCGGGTACCACCAATCACACTATCAACACCTAATCGTAATTAAATACGGACTAAGCTGAAAAAGAATTATGGAAAATCTTAACCAGAAACCAACTTATATATATATATATATATATATAGATCAACAAAGGCCAACAAGGCCATACAAGACTGCTACACACAGGACACATGTCTACAAGCCTCTAAAGAGTACACAACATCAACAAGTCGGGACAGGGCCCCGCCATAGCCATATACATATGAAAAAATATATTATACCAAAATAAGACCGACACTCTGAAACAAGGGGAGTGCTCCAAAATCCGCTGAGTCAGCAACCTACTAACGTGGATCGTCGTCCTATCTACGTAAACCCGAGGGCATGAAACACAGCGTCCTCCGACAAAAGGGACGTCAGTACGACTAATGTAATGAGTATGTCAGGCATGAACAATAGCATAACAGAGATATAACAATAAACTGAAACAAAAACAGCTGACCAGAAATGCCTCTGAGGGCCCTAATACATATGCCTAATGTTATGCACAATGCAAATGCGGTATACATATAAATACTGGCCACACAAGGGCATCTTCCTATCCATAACCGCCTCTGTGGGATCAGGTTATATCGTATTGGCCACACAAGGGCATCAATATGAGCCTCTTCGGGCTCTTTCGTGATAGTCTGTACCAGCTGCAGGTGGTGTGCGTATATAACGCCTTTCCTTTCCCCATATCCCCTACATAGATATAATATTTACCATATAGTAGTGTGCATATCACAAGTCGGTCCAGGGTAATATATGAATATAATGCAAATGAAAATGCATGAGTGACAATAAAACATTCTGAATTTACCGGATGACATAATAACATGTACCTTCGGCCAATGTTGGGCATATTAACATCTTTCCCACATACCTCAACAAGGATTTAGGAACATATTTAGACATGTTTTTAACATAGGAATCAATAACATAAATATTCCTTAACTACTAAGAGTAGAATAATTTATGGAATGATATCACGATTTTATTTCATTACATGGAACATGCCAAAAGAAGAAATAATTTTCCTTAACATACCTCGATAATAACGGAACCAACCTTGACTTTTATTTTCTCGAGCAAGGTTGATGCTTTTCTATCCTAGTACTACCACTACTTCGTACTCTCTCCTTTTTTTCCAAATCAAAACAAACTGAAATGTACTGCCTTAGTTACCGAAAACAAAAGAAATTTGGAGGAGCCCTAGTTGATGTTTCACGATTTACTCCCCCCCATATTAACACTAACCCCCCCCCCCCCCTAAATCGTTGGCCACTCCACGGGCTGCCACCAATTAACTTACTACCTTAGTCATTAGGTAGTTAATTGCTAAGTTTACACGTAACACCCCACCAAATATTGTCCCCCCACAATTATTAATCAAGTGACTTTCCTCCGTATAATTTATCAATCACACACATAATTAATTTCGTGATCCCAATTCACTTAAATCTTAAAAACTTACAAGACCTTCATATACTCAATGTCATAATTTGTGCGATATGACATTAGTCCATAACCTCTTTGTGGATATCCAATTATTATTATTAATCCTCGTCGTCACACTTGTTACGTCCAAAATTATTTCGGGGCTGCATCCTTTGATATACTAATCTCTTTATTAGCATACGTAAATATAACATAAATTTTTCCAACGCTCGGGTCTATTTACACACGCCTAGCGATTCAAACCGTGACCCGAAAGTACGGGATGTTACAGATATGGAATGGGACATTGACTCCTTAAATAGACTTGGACAATTCTCACCCTACAAGCTATCTTTTGGGGTTGAGTTAGGCCCAAGATCCATTCTTTACATGGTATCAGAGTCAGACTCATTCCAATTCTTTGTTCGTCGATATTGGGCCCCCAAATGATATTATCCACGCTTCAGTTAACAAGGTTTGAGCGTGCGGGGGAGTGTTAAGAGTCTCACATCGGATATGGAATGGGAACATGGACTCCTTAAATAGACTTGGACAATTCTCACCCTACAAGCTAGCTTTTGGGGTTGAGTTAGACCCAAGATCCATTCTTTACAATTTGAAATAAATGTTGAATGTGCCTAATTGACTAAGTGTTGAAATTTATGAAATGTTATATGTGCACAGACCCTTGTGGTCTGGCCCTTCTCCGGACCCCGCCCATAGTGGGAGCTTAGTGCACCGAGCTGCTTTTTATATGTTCTTTTATAAACTAAATGATGTTTGTACGACGCATTAAGTTATTCTTATGATGTCTGATTATGAAAATGACATGCGTTTAAGTAATCTTTATGAAGCTGATTTATGAGGAAAGTATAATGTAAACTGCTTGGCGTATCGAATGATTTCGGCTGAAGACCATAACCTTATGAATGAGATTGAAATGAATTTGTAAACACATTTTTTTTTAAATGTTTGTGTTTGGCCTAACTGGTGGGGAGGAAGACCAGTCCCGTGAGGTTACCGTTGCCTAACAATCAATGGTACCTACCTAACTGGTGGTGAGGAGGTACACCAATCAACTTGCATTCTTGGTGTATACCTACCTAGCTGCCTGGTAGAGAGTACTCTCGTCGGCATGGATGTCATCCTAGACATATTTCATTACCATTTGTTGTGAATAATGATGAAACACTGTATTGGATTGCTATTGTACAGAATATATTATTATGTATTAAACATGAATATTTTATGTATATTATACATTAATATACAAAAAATATACTTTTATTTTGGTGAGCGGTTATTTATGTCAAATTCTCTAATTAGTTTGGTTTAATTATGATAAGTAATTAGCATTATTGGATAGACTGTCACGATCCAAACCGGAGGGTCATGACGGGCTCCCGGACCCTACCTGTCGGACACCACTATTCACATATTTAACATCTAACCATACTTAATCATGGGCCTCGAGGGCCGTCACAAAGTATCCTGCTGACACATAGACATGATAAAGATGCTACGAAACCTCTTTACAAACAGAAGAATCAACCTATGCAGATATACATACCAAGGCCGACAACGCCGTACATGACTACTATACACAAGACATCTGTCTACAAGCCTCTAAAGAGTACGTGACATCATAAGGTCGAGACAGGGCCCCGCCATACCCCTATGCATATCCAAAATATTGTACCACGACTAGACTGCAACTCTAGAACAAATAGAGTGCTCCAATATCAGCTGAACTAGCAACTTACTAGTGCGGACCGTCACCCTCTTTACCTGAGCCTGCGGACATGAAACGCAGCGTCCCCAGACAAAAAGGACGTCAGTACAAATAATGTACCGAGTATGTCAGACATGAAAAATAGCATAATAGAGACCTGGAAGTAACATGAGACAAGAAACAACCAACCAGTAGAGGATGCCTCTGAGGGTCATAATATGCCTAAATGTCATGCACAATGCGGTCATGCACATACTTATGTGTATACAACTCCATCAAGCCTCTGTGGGCATCCCATCATATCATATCGGCCTTTGTGGGCATAATCGTGTATATCTGTAACAGCTGCAGGTGGTGTGCGTATATAATGTCGTATCCCTTTTCCCATTCCCCATACATATATAATGCATACATATAGTAAAATATATAACTCCTTTGAGGTCAAGGTATGTACATGAATATAATGCATGAATGTTATGATACAATGACACTATAAGTTTGTCGAAGTGATGTAATATCGCTTCACCTCCGATTAACATTATGAATACTAACATCTTTTCCATATACCTCAATAAGGATTTAGGAACATGTTTTGACAACAGGAATGAATAACATGAACATTCTTAACTACTAACAGTAGAATCATTTATGAGACAGTATTACGTTACGTTTCGTACTTAGAACATGCCAAAAGAAATAAGGATTTTCCTTAACATACCTTGAAAATTTTCCCCTTCGATAGCTATTACAAATCAACCCATGAAATGAAATCGTCTTGCTGCAACTATGAAATAATGACGTTGTTGCTCCTAAAAATTGAATTGTGTTGCTCCACTTAAAAATTAATCACGTTACTGTATGTAGTTCCTTGAGGGAGTTAGCTATATTTTCAAAAAAAACAATGAAACGTTGTTGTTTTGGGTGTTCAAGGAGAAAACACTGTTGGTCACTTTTATTAAATTTCATTAGGCTAAGGTAGGAAGAGGATATATATATATATATATGAAACATCAAATATACTTCTGTATATATATTCTTGATACTACACTTATTTTCATTTCTCATGAGATAGACTTCAACCAAGATAAGACAAGAATCATTATGTAGTTAGTAATGGGGTCCACTCTAGAATGAGTCATAACATGAACTTGGCACCTCATCCTTTTATTTGCCTAGTCATCCACTACTTATCCCCATGGTAACACATGACACCCATCAAAATTAAAATGATCCAAATAACTAATTTATTGATCCCAATTCACTTAAATAATAGATCATTTTTGACACACCTCATATACTCCTTATCGTGATCATGAAATATGATGCTAGGCAGTAACCTCTTTTGGGACATACAACCTATTATTATTAATTCCCGTCGTCACACTTGTTAAGTCTTAATTATTTTGGAACTGCATCCTTTTATATACTAAGCTCATTTATTTGCATACGTGAACATGACCAAAAAAATCCTCCAACACTCGGGTCTATTTACATATGCCTAGTGATTCAAACCATGGCCCGAAAGTACGGGATGTCACAAGAACAAAAAAAAATTATTGGATAAGCTCTACAACTGTTTCTTCGGAATTTTTCTCCCTATCGGTTTGTTACCCTGTATGCAAGATATATATGATAGAATTAATAAATTATTTAGTCATAATTATAATTAGTACATAGTACATGTTGTATATGGTAGGTGTATATTTAGTCATTTAAGATCTTAATTCTAGCCTAGGATAATGTTTATATTATGGGTATATTTACTACTCCTTTGGAATGAAATAATCAAGGAAGATATTTCTTACATGGTATCAGATTCTATGGAAAGTTCCTAAACCCTAAAACCTCTCCTTCACCGTCGCCACCTCTCTTTTTTTGTGTAGCCGACTTCCTTCCTCTTCCGTCGGCCATGTCTGACTCAAAATAAAATTTTCATCCAGTCCTCGCAGTTTCAAACATTAAATAACATATCTTCATCACTCTTGAGATGGAAAACATCAATTATGCGATGTGGGCGGAGCTCTTCAAAATTTACAGTCGGTCACACCGGGTTATCCACCACATAATTCCACCAAAAAAGGCAAGGAGAAGGTGCCGAAAACCGATGATGAAAATGAATTATGGTTGACCCTCGATGCGACACAATTTCCAGTGATTTGTTGCATACGATTCTTGAATCTGACTCCACGGCAATGGAGGCTTGGGATCGATAACGTGACATATTCCAAGATAATAAAAATTCCCTGGCTGTCACACTTGAGCAAGAATTCTCCACCACTGACATGACGAATTTTCCCAATGCTTCCGCATATTGTCAACGATTTAAGGTTTTTTCGGACCAACTCAAGAACGTCGGGGCGCCGGTAACTAACAATCGGTTCATTTTACAAATGGTTGTCGGCCTCACTGACGCATATAGTGGAGTTGGTACACTCATCCGCCAAAGAAACCCTCTTTCGCTATTTTACCAAGCCCGTTCTACGCTTATACTAGAAGAAATGGATTTTTCCAAAAAGACAGCCACCGTGTCGAATTTCGTCATGGTTGTCTCTCCATCCGATGATAACTCTTCACAATTTGAAAAGTTTTTGCCAAACCGTGGTCAAAAGGGACGAAATGGAAATAAGGGTGGTAAAAATCGCAGTGGTGGCAAGGGTGGCGGCCACCGATGTGGCAGCAGGGGCGGCGGCCAGCAAAAGCAGTCCGGCCAATGGCAACCGAGGGCCAGTGGGGTAGTGGACCGGCACCGTGGGCCTTGCAGTGGCCTTGGGTTGTTCCTCCCTGCCCCTTTCCCTCGGGAAATTGTGGCCAGTCCGAGGCAAGCTGGCCCGCCGCAGCCTAACAGCCAGCAACCCAGCGTACTTAGGCCACTGTCGAACTAGTGGCAGCATGCCCACTCGGCAATAGCGACTCCAACCGACATCGAGGCCGCAATCACACTCTTGAGCTTAATCCTCCCGACGCAAACTAGTACATGGACACCGGAGCAACGTCTCATATGATGTCCTCACAAGATAATCTCTCGTCCTATTTTTAATTTGAGCAATAATCATGGTATAATTGTCAGAAATGGTCATTCAATTCCAATTTGTGGTTATGGTACTACAAACTTGTCTCCCCCGAACCCACCGTTAACTTTAAAAAATGTCCTTCATGCTCCTCAATTGATTAAAAACTTGATTTCAGTTAGAAAATTTACTACTAATAATTCGATTTCTGTTGAATTTGATCCTTTTGGGTTTTTCGTGAAGGATTTCCAGACGGGGATGCGTCTAATGAGATGTGATAGTCGAGGCGAGTTATATCCAATCACCACAACCACACATCAATCCACGTTACCATCCACTTTTGCAGTTTTAGCTCATACTTTATGGCATGAGCGTTTGGGTCATTCGGGCGCACCTGTTTCTGCCTCCCTTAAACAAAATAAATTTATTGCAAGTACTAGAACTCGTTATTCTCATGTTTGTCGCTCATATCCTCTTGGGAAACATGTTAAATTACCTTTTGTTTCTTTTAATTCATGCACTGTTATACCATTTGATATTATCCATAGTGATATTTGGACAACTCCCGTTTTGAGATCTTCGGGCCATTGATATTATCTTCTTTTGTTGGATGATTACTGTAATTTTTTGTGGACATTTCCTTTGTCTAAAAAATCACAATTTTTTCACATTTCTCTCCTTTCGAGCATTCATCCGCACTTAATTTGAACAGAACATTAAAAATATTCAATGTGATAATGGTAGAGAATTTGATAATGGGCCATTTTGGGTTTTTTTTCAAAACTAATGGTTTATCTTTTCGTCTCTCTTGTCCACATACCTCATCTTAAAATGGAAAAGCGGAAAGAAAAATGTGAACCATTAATAACATTGTTAGAACCTTACTTGCACATGCCTCTCTATCACCATCATTTTGGCATCGTGCATTACAAATGACAACCTATCTCCTTAACATACTTTTGAGAAAACAATTAGCCTATCAATCCCCCTCAAAATTATATACCTAAGGGACCCATCCTACTCTTATCTACGGGTATTCGGGTGCTTATGTTATCATCTTTCTCCTTCCACTACTATCAATAAACTTTAACCCCGGTCTACTCCGTGTATTGTTTTTGGGATATCCGTCAAACCATCGTGGATACAAATGTTATGACTTATCCTCTAATAAAATCATCGTGAGTTGTCACGTAATTTTTGATGACTTGCGTCTCGTAGACATGCAACATCCTATTACAGACGGCACACCTCAGGTGGATTTCGATCGTCGTGCCCGTCTGTATTTACTCATCATATATGGGAGCATCATGTTCTCGAACACATCGGGTCTCATGTGAGCTTAAAGTATTTGCCGTTTCCGGATGATTTGGACCAGTTGGGATGTTACGGCTAGGGCGGCGTTGTTCTGGCTTACTTGTCTCGATCACTATGTCGAGCGTCTATGGGCAATAAGAGTGTATTAAATCTACATTAAAATTAATACTAATTGTTTATATATTATTTCAGGTTCATCCTTGAGCACCTGTGGAGTCGTCTCCATAGGAAAAAAGGGTGGCGGATGATCATGGCTTGGAGCGTCCTGCGATTAAGAGGAGAAATGGGGATGGAGATGATGGTGAGGGTGGTGAGGGTGGTGGGGATCACCTTAAGCCTCGGGTTACTCTAAAGGCTCCCACATGTGGGGCCCATTAGAGATTGTGTATATGTAATTAAGTTGTATAGTTTAAGTTAATATTATTATTTATATGTAGTTAAGTTGTACAATTTAAGTTAATATTTATATTTTTTAATGATAATTAGTTATCTTAGTCTTTATTATCGTTTATTAATAACTCGTGCGACGTCCTAAATTAATTATGAAAAATTTCGATATATTCAAAATAAAGTTATGCCTTGACTAAATAATAAAACGCTTAAATAAAAATCTTAAAAAATAAAGCACTTAAACTTAATGATAACAAGTTTCCTAACAAAACTTTCTTCGGGGCACTTTACAACCTCTAAAATGAGGATCCAAACGTTTAGGTATCCTTGATGTATTAAGCCTACATTATTGTTCGCAGAAAAAAATATCAGGTTCTATATTAAATATTGATATTCCGATATCAGGAATTTCCTGTGCAAAATGTATTTATGTGACTTTTTTGTGGGCCATTTTAGTTCAAAGCCTCACATTATTGGGACATTTAAGTTCCGAACTCTAATTAGGTTGCCTTATAGTTATATATTATATAAATAGCTTTTCTTTAAAAATGTGTTGATTAAAAATTTGAAAATTACTATCAAAGGTTGTGGCGGGATTGATATAAGTTTTACCCCTCCATTCTGCACCAAAAATCTTGAGTTCGAGTTTTGATAATGGGTTATTTTTTATAGAGAGCGTTTTATGCTCAAAATCGGGACTTTTGGCATAAATTCGAATTAATTAGGCGTCAAAGCTGCTGCCGAACACTTGATAAAGAGCAAAAAAAAACTAAAATAGTATGTTTGCTGCCATAAATTAAAATGTATTGATAGTCTAAACATTTTCTGAAGGGTAATTTTCACATTTGAGTAAATCAACCCTCATCATCATATGCCTAGAAAACCCTGTCAACTGACTTTTTTTTTTGTTAAACTAAAGTTTATCCGCTTAGACTTTCACCTCCCATGGTGGTGAGGGATTAGGCATAAACCAGCCTCTACAATGCATATTAGAATCCAAATAAAGAAAATATGAAAGAGGGGACATAGAATCTTACCTCCTCAAAAATTAAATTAGCATTGGACATGCCAAACACTATACTTTTTTTGGTGCTTTCTAGTTCTACAGTACTTAATGGGATATACGACAAAAAATGGGATATATGCAAAACATGTTATTATACCAGATAACATGAAGGCATTGCCTATCACTGATAGAAGTTAATGAGGACTCCTCAGTACAAATATTAGGCATTTGCATTTGATCCATCACTGGCTTATTCCACTCCATGGTCATTTTATGTTCTTTTCTTTCTCAAATAGTTTAATGTTTTCTTCCATTAATATGATATATAAATTAATTTAACATTTGACTCTATAACCAAGTATATTTTACAGTTCTAAACCAAACTATACTTTGGTTTTGATTTTTGAAAAAGTTTAAAAGATTGGAATAATTCACTTAAATAGCCGTCACCCAAATATTTAAACAAATAAAATAGCATGAGAACGTATAATATATGTAAATCCATGTAGAATATGTATATAACTGTATGTAATTATCTATAATTATTATACCCGCTAGAAAAAGTAAACAGTGAATCCGACTAGCTATTTCTGTAAAAATTCCAAAAGATTGGCCGGCCCATAAAAGAGGCTCATGCATTTTCGGCCCACTAGCTACCCGACCTTTTTTATGGAAAATTTACATAACATGACTAACTATTAGTACCTAATTATAGTTTGTTTTAATTATATTCCATAGTTAAAAGGTATATGTTAATTATCATTCATAGCTATACCAAAATACATTAGGTTTATGATCTTCTAACTCACCTCTCTCTCCCCAACTCTCCGCCACCACCCCCACGCCGCCGTCGTCCCTCTTCTGCCAAACACCACTGCTTGTCGGTAAAGCAGCGATACCATGCCTCCCTCCAGATCTGCCTGTCCCACCGCTGTCGCCGTCCTTTTTCTCTTTTTGGTTGATTTCCACGCCATGCCTTCCTCCAGATCTGCCCGCCCCACCTCCGCCGCCGTCCCTTTTCTCTTTTCTGGTCGTTTTCCACTCATGCCTTCCTCCAGATCTACCCGCCCCACCGCCTCCACCGCCATGCCTCCCTCCATATTTGATACGACATTCCTAGATCTGCCTCCCTCCAAATCTAGTCATTTTTCGCCGGATCGCCGTATCTTCACCGTCAGACCGGTCAAAATACCGATGGATCAATGGAGCATCAAAACACCGGAAAAGCCGATTTGTTTTAGAGTGTATTCATTTTTTAGTGTACAAATGAATAAG
This sequence comes from Anisodus tanguticus, assembly GCA_034509755.1. NCBI lineage: Eukaryota > Viridiplantae > Streptophyta > Magnoliopsida > Solanales > Solanaceae > Anisodus > Anisodus tanguticus. The sequence continues at coordinate 33,160,501 of CM067548.1, forward strand.
TATTTTTTAGAGTGTATTCGTTTTTGTCTAGTGTAAAATTTAATTTTTCGTTATGTATTTTATTTCTTGTATTCAATTTTTAAGTGTATTTGTAAAAAAAATTTGTGTAAAATCCGGTGTATTGGGGTGTATTTTTTCTTGTATTCAGTTTTTGATTGTATTGAGATTTTTCTGTTTTGAATACACTCAGATTTTTACGGGGCTCATGTAGCCCATGCTGGATTAATCGTATTCTAGGCCGGAGAAATGAACCTATTTGAAGTGGTCCATTTCGTACCAGAGAAACCTATGTATGAACAAGGATTAATTTGACTTCCCCACCTAGCTACTCTAGGTTGGGGGGTCAAAAGTATATATATACTTTGTTTAAATAAGGCCCTAACTTTTAAATGTATTGATCAATACAATGAGACCGTTTTATAAATACAACTAGCCGTTTTATGAATACAACGAGTAAAAAGTAGTTATGCCCGGTAAATATTGAAACTATAACTATAACAATTTTAAATCCCCTAAACTATAATCATTTGTGTAAATTTCACATTAAATTATTGGATACAAAAGACATCTGAGGTCTTCTTTCTTCTTCTTCTTCTTTGCTTCTTGTTCTTCCTTCTCCTTCTCCTTCTCCTCCTTCTTCTTCTTCATATTATTATTATTCTTCTTCTTAATATCTAAAGATTAATTCACATACTATCACTCGTTTTCTAATATATTTCTGAAATACTCGTCACTTATAAACTAAACTAAATGAAATAGAACGAAAGAGTAAAGGACTAATATATTAATTTTGTCACCTCTTCTCTCTTTTGCATTATAATTAGTAGGTGAGGATTCATATATATTTATTAAAAACATGAATCTACAAACTTAAAAGTTAAATTACTAAAATATTCTTTGTAATTTAACATACTATCACTCGTTTTCTAATATATTTCTGAAATACTCGTCGCTCGTAAACTAAACTAAATGAAATAGAACGAAACGAGTAAAGGACTGATATATTAATTTTGTCACCTCTTCTCTCTTTTGCATTATAATTAGTAGGTGGGGATTCATATATATATTTATTAAAAACATGAATCCACAAACATAAAAGTTAAATTATTAAAATATCCTTATCATTCAACTAAATATCCTAAATAGATAAATATTCTACATTTAAGAAATTCTAAATAATTTTAAATACCATGTTTACAAAAAAAAAAATGACGCCTGTAGTGTGTAGTCTCAAGCCAACAGTCACCACCATTCACTTTATCAATGCTGACCTTTTCCTGCAATCAGAATTATTATTTTCACATTACCTTTTCTCTTCTAAAAAAAACCTATTGAAGTACTTAGAACTAATACATCTTCATTTTGGAATCAGTTGGCGTGAGATCCCATTTTGCTTTATAATATTTTCTTAATGCGTTTTGCTCATTGCGTCGAAGATCAAATGGTAACTAGCAATCCTGTTCATCCGCATATTTGCAATTTATTTGGCGGTACATAAAACTATATGTGGGTGATTTGATGTAATTATGATTTTATATTAATTTATTTCCAATGTATATTTGTTACTAAACTCTAAGATCATTGCTCTGAAAATCCATTGTTAAAGCCAACAGAGAGAAACCAACAGTTTGTACAAGAAAACACGTCTTTGTTTCTAAATCTTCTTTTACAATTAGTTAACGAATTGAGATATGCTTTGTGATATGTGAAATTGTTATAATGTGAAGATGATTAGAGTTCATTTTTTAGTTGGTTTAATTTTTCCTATAACTTTTTATTATATTATTATGTGTATCTTATATGTTTTTAGGGTGTAAATGTAACTCACTCCGTTAACTTGGAGGTTAGAAAAAAAAAATACTTCATAAATCATTATAATAGTGAATTTACCTTTTCAAGTCGACTCTTATACTGAAGTTTATAATATGTGTTATTTCTTATTATTTATGACATGATTCTTTGTGCAACTCTATCTATTGTACTTTTACGAAAGTTTCTTTGAATTACTTCAGAGTTATCACTCATAAAAGCAGTAGAAAGAATAGTTGTTGTGAAAAAAAATTAATTCGAGTACTCTAGCAACAAGAAATATTATTTATTTATAACCATAAAAACCCATGAAAGCTTAGAGGTTTAGTTCATACGGTAAAAATCACAATAATAACAATCTGTTTTGCAGGATTCAATCAATAGACACCTTTAAATGCATAAGTTTTTGTTCTTCCACTTCCTGCGTCTCAGGTGGTTAAGAAGAAATATTATTTCAAGTTAACTATATCTGAATTAAAACAAGTGCATAAATTATTAGATGTTTAGGTTAAATAATAAAATTATCCTTAAAAATACTCTATTCTTAATTAATATGTGTCATAGACGGTAGAGAATTAGCAGAAAGCCATAAGAAGAATATGTGAATAAATATATTGTCAGAACCGTCACACCTTTTTTTCCCATTTAAAGATTCAAATGATATCTTTTTTCAATTAAACTGACGATTATAGATATGAATTATTAATTTATTTGGAGTCGTCACTTGAAATAGAATTTTATTGTTTCAAGTCAACTTATTAAATCTGTAATCATAATTTGAAAAATTAGTTATAAGTTATCGGTCCGTGCTAAAACAAAAGAGACCGGATGAAGAGTTAGTTTGGAAAGAAAAAAAAAATTAGTGTCAAACCAACTTAAGAGGAGGTAGTGGCTACCTGTAGCTCGAGTGGGGACTACATACTGTCATTGCGTAATTAGCAAAGAAAATATTTTATTTGATCACTTGCAATAAAAATGAGAATTTATAACTCGATTGGATCCTTAGTCGTGCTACCAATAAGGAGCGTGTTATAGCATGAACATAGAAAGGATAAATAGTTTAAGCTGCCAATGCACCGATTTTCAACACATGATGTGCTTCAGTTTTGCAACTTGAATATTAAAACAAATATCACAAAATTAAAAGAGATACTAACGAAAATAAATTAGTCAATATCAAGAAAGAAAGTGAAAACAAATATGTTAAGTACTGACGATAACAAATAATACCCCTAATTAAAAGTTGTTTTTTTTCTAATATTTCTTGTGGAAAATCCGCAAATACAGTACATACGAATTGATAATTCATGTAGCCTTTATGCGAATTTAAACCCAATATCTACGTACTTTTTCACATGATCAACATTACATTGTACTTTCAAGAGGAATATCAATATCGATAACAAGAATCCTGGTCATGACCGAACAATCAAAAAAGATTAAAGGAAGATACACCAGAAATATCCTTTATAAGAAAGCATCAAATAAAATATGTTTCATTACTGAAAGAAATAATCCCCTTGATTATTTTCATTGATTGAATAGATATATATACAAGTTACAAAATCTTATTCTACTATAATTCTAACTATACAATTATGGTAAGTGTATATCCTAATGATGGTAAGTGTATATCCTAATTTAGGTAACAAATATACTACCATATACATAAAATATACTTTCCTTAATATACAAATCTAATCACTGATTTTGGGCAGCAAATCCCGTGATGGGCCATTCGAATTGGGCCACCGCCCACGGTCTTTTCCTTGTCTACGTTGGGCCGCTGCCCGATCTTTTAAGTGGGCACGTATACCGTTGTTTAACACACCCCCGTTATCATAGCGGGCGGTCTTCGAACGCCGAGATCTGTCCCTAAAATCTTCAAAGAGAACCATTTGGTAGACCCTTTGTAAAGATGTCTCGCAATTTGATAACGAGACGGGACATGGCATACGCGAACGTGACCCTTGGTAACCTTTTCACGGACAAAGTGAATGTCCATTTCGATATGCTTGGTACGTTGGTGTTGAAGCGGGTTACGAAAGGTAGATGGCACTAATGTTATCGCAATATACCAAGGTTGCCTTCGAATGGGACAATGAAGCTCCAAAAGCAAATTACGTAGCCAACATGATTCGGAGACCACATTCGCTACCCTCGATATTCGCCTCGCACTTGAGCGTGATAGAGTAGCTCGACGCTTTGCCGACCAGGAGACCAAGTTGTTGCCAAGGAACATACAAGAGCGAAGTCGACCGTCTGATATCGGGACAACCACCCCAATCAGCATCCGTGTAAGAGACAAGTGTGGATGTAGATGAAGGATACAAGTGCAACCCATAGTCTAGTGTCCCCTGAATATACCGAATGATGCGTTTGATTGCATTCATGTGCTCAACCCTGGGATAATGCATGAATAAACACACCTGCTGAACCGCATATGTAATATCCGTGCGGTAAAGGTAAGATCTTTGGAGGGCCCCCGCAAGATCGCGATAGCGGGTCGGGTCCTCGTATGGTGCACCTGCTGCGGCACTTAGCTTTGGGTTTGCATCAACTGGCGTGGAAGTGGACTTACAGGATGACATCCCAGCCATCTCTATGATCTCAGCAGCATACTTTCGTTGAGACAAAAACAAGCTACCTGAATTGGGCCACTGCCCACGGTCTTTTCCTTGTCTACGTTGGGCCACTGCCCAGTCTTTGCAGTGGGCCTGTATACCGTTGTTTAACAATTACATGTTTGTGAAAGCCTGGGTGGATGAATTAAATAAAAAACTTCACAAAATAAAAATAAGTACAAAAATGTATCTAATTAAACTTTATTCAAGCAATATTTAATCATCTTGACTTCAGGAAACAAGTCGCAAAAGGACAATCCACATTGATTATTTACAGAAAATTGTACCTTTTTCATGCATGTAATCAAACTTTTGATTTAATATTGATATTGTTTTTACAATATCATATATCATAAGTTGGCATACACGTGCAACGCACGTGTTGAGAAACTAGTATATATATATATATCTTCACCTCTTCTCTCTGTCTTTATTATAATATGAGGCTCATAGGAGTTTGCTGGAGGTACACAACTCTTTTTTCGGTGTGAAATGATATACGAGAAATAGATGTTCATATGTAATATTCGATCGTTTAAGTGGACTATATCTTCACTTTATTAAGGATGTCTGCGAACTATAATGCACTCCTTTTTCCTGATCTGATATTCTGTTTCCTTTATCTAGTGTAAGTCTCATTAATTGTCATAGTATAGACTAAGTGTAGATTTATTTACCTCTTAAAATAAAAATAAGATATTTAGAATAATATGGAGAATATCACAAACTATTGTAAATTACATTCTAAATAATAAATATGTGTGTGTATACGCACGAGGATGTGTACATACTCTTCATGATGAGTCAGGTAGTTGATGTAAATGTCAAACAATATGTCATTGCCGACTCTACATGTGATTTATAATCTTTCAAGTCACGGGGGATATTTCACATTGGTTGATTTTCACCATTAGAAACATGTGCTTAAAATGAATGAGTGGCTCAAAAATTGAGGGAGTTTATTTCGTATGATTCTTGTACTGTGAAAGTGAACACGTATTTTCCTTTTATTTTTTCTCTGAAAAGACCTTTCAATATTTTTCACTGTTGAAAATATAATTAAATATTAAAAGTGTGTTGTATCTAAAAGCTCAGATGGTCACACACTTCAATATGGTATCAGAGTAGGTCAAAGGTCCTGGGATCGAACATCACCGCCATCCATTCTCAAAAATAATTTCCACGTGCTTAGACCATGAAAAAAAACCAGGTCAGTACGTGAGGGGGCGTGTTGAGAATATATTAAAATTTTAAAAGTGTGTTCTATCTAAAAGCTTAAACTTTTAGATCAGATGGTCACACACTTCAATACTCACCTTTCTAAACTTTTCGACTAATTCGTACATCTCTCTTTTGTCATTGTGTGTGTCCTATGTTTGTTGTTGAGGCGAGTTATGATTTTCTTTCGATAAAATTTTAATACGGTTTTGGGTAATGGTCAGCAGTGATTTCGACGTTTAATATATTGTGTTGAGATTAACAATGAATGGCAAATATCACGTTTCTTTTTAGACATACTGAATAGTTTGAGTGCATAATGCTTGTATAAACTAAGATTGCAAATGCACGATATAACTATAGACTAGCACCAGGATAGTACTATATTTTTCCTTGTATTACACGAATGGGTGTCAAATGATAGTTTAGATTGAATTTGGATGGGTTAAAATGAGTCGATTCAATAAATGAGTCGTTGTCTAAACCTGTCTAAAAGTTAAGCTTGTCAAGTGTGCCGGACGGGTCAGGCTATTTTAACGTGGGCCACACTGGGCTGGTTCGGGGCTGAATCAGGCCGTTGTTAAGGGGTCGGGCTTGGGGAGAGAAAAGGGTGTCCGGCCCAGCCCCTACCCGGATAGGGGTACATAGCGGGTTTATCGAGCTGGGCCGGGTTTTAGTTAGTGGGCTGGGGCGGATTTTATTATTTTTTTTAAAAATTCTAATACTAAATTAGACATTTTATAAAATTGCTAAACTAAAAAAAATAGTTGTTGCCCAATTCAAAAAACTAGCTGTTGTAAATTTAAATACCTCTCCATTCTTCTTCATTTTCACACCGCTCTTCCACAATTCTCTCTTTATCTAAATTTTATGTTTAACTAGTGTACATTTCTACTTTCAACTTTCATGGATAATCTTCCTCCTCCACCTTCTCCTCGAGTTCGAAGATCAACTTCAAGTGCGGTGTGGATGCATTTTGAGCGAGTAGATGAGGAACATGTTAAATGTCAACATCGTGGTGACATATATCTCCATAAGTCTGGAGCGTCGAGTATTGGGGGAGGAGGGGGGGTACCGATGTATTGCGTAGACACTTAGTGAAAAGGCATGAAGTTGAACTTTGAAGTTTATCTCTTCTTAAAATTTTCAATCGATGTTTGTCGTTTAATTTGTATGTTTTAGAATTTTGATTTGCAATATTTCGCCGTTCAAGTTTGTGTGTTTTGAATTTGCAATTTTATCAATTTAAGTTTTAAGTTTTATTTTAAATTATTTATGTAGTTGTTGATATATCTATTTGACTGGACACAGAGTTTAAGAAAGAAGAGAAAACTTTAAACTTGTGGTGTTAAATGAGTCACATATATTTTGTGTGGCTATAAATCATTTCATAGAGGTAAATTATTTTCAAATTAAATATTTAACTTTAAGAATGAAAAAGGATGAAGGGGTATTTATAGTTTAAAGATAGGGTCAAAATGTAATATATTAAAGTTTGGGATTATAAAAATAAATATATGATTGCTAAATGTTTTAGGTAACAAATAAGGATGTAGCTCAATAGTTGAGAGCATGCTTTACAAGCGAGAGGTATGGTGTTCGAACCCCTGCGTTTTCAAGTGGTAATATTTTTCAGAATATGGACAATCTTCAAAGTGGGCCGGGTCGGGCCATCAACCGGGCCATTGCTTGGCCGGGCTGTCCACCTTGTCGTGCCCAACCCCCTAATAAAACCCACCTAGCCCAGCCCCTACCCCCTTTGGCCGTCCAATTCTTACAAAATTTATTTTCTTAAAGTTTGTTTAATTAATAAACAAAACAAATAAAATCTTTTATTATTTTTTATTATTGTTATATATAACATCGCAAATTAAAAAAAATATTTTGATAAGGTTTTGATAGGTCAATTTGGATTCTATACTTGGCCCAATCAACCCAACTTTTAAATGGAATAAATTTGAGCGCTTAGAGATGTGTTGAGTTAATAAATTTGGGGGTGGGGGAGGGGGTTATATTATTTTTCCACCTTATTTACCCATCATTAGCTGGTTTTATTGCATGCACATATATATAATTACCTCATTTTATCAAGACGGCTTATAGAAAATCATTTTATTAAATTCCACTGCCTTCAAGCTACACCAATATCTTGTGAACTGAGACAAATTTACTGCATTTTCACTATTTTTATAAGAAGGGTAGGAAGATAGTAAATATATTTAACCTATTATAGTAGGTTAATTTTTATTTTTATTACATTATTTATTAATATTAATTATTAAATTTATTTGTAATTATCTTATAATCAAACGAACAAAAAACATGCATGGTGGTGGGGGGGTTCCACACATCAAATTCATCTTCTACGACCAGCCATTCAATTCTAATAGCTCTACACTAATTGACAATAACGACAAAAGCAATTAAACAACTTAGACAATTGTCCAACAACTTATAAATCAGTTTATATTGCATCACACGAGACAATGACATAACATGACAATGATACCTAGCCTTGCTAAACAAGGATCATGTCCTAACACTATGGTATGAATAGTTAATGAAATGTTAAAATTAAGGTTGTTTTGGAAGTTGATCCTTTTCTCGCAAGTAACTTACACTAGGGGAAATTAATTCAAAAGTTGAATTAATTAGTATGATGTAAAGAGGTAGATGTGAAATCGATAGGGACCATGTGGAGACTTCCCTAGGAGGACTCAAGTGTTAGGCTTACGTCGAACATCAAACATGCAAGGCCATGCACAAATATAGTTAAATATGGAAAGCAACGATTCAATTTTCCAAAAATAGCTATATTACCTTTCCATGTGTCCATTTTCCATTAATTTAGTTCGGTATATGTTGGAAGATGGATACTTTTTATGCGTGTTTTATGATGTGCATGCCTCATATTCTCGTCATGCATGCCCATAACTCTTTATCATGCATTCTGTTGTGTAAACAACAACAACACATCCAGTATAATCTCATAAGGTGGGTCTAAAGAAGGTAGAGTGTACGCCGACTTTATTCTTACTATGAAAGTAGACCGTTGCGTTAACTGTAAAAAATTATTTATATTATCAAGTCATATTAAAAGTATCTTTCGATACGAAGTGAGATTAGTAATATAAAGATAAGACAAGTAACTTGTTGTAACATGTTGAATTCCACCAATTGTGTAAGGTATTATTTACAGTAATAGCGGATTTTAGGTAAAATTTGCATTGACCCGAAAAGCTAATCTTAATTAGAGGATACGCAAGGAAGATTAATGTTCCAAGAAATTGTGAAAATACCAAACCACTTAATACGATACGATAGTACTTCAATTGTCTAATCACACTGGTGTCTTTGTCAAATTGACTTAATTCCTATCTACAAAGTACTTAGATTATTACTTAGAAGAGTGGTTGTTGAGATGCACTTTCCTGAAATGATTAACTGCAAGTACACTAGAACTTTTCTTTAAGTCGGATAACGTTGAATTATATTTTAGATTTCAGATTAAGACACATAATCATTTGCTTGACCGTGACTTTGTTTTAGTACACTAACCAGAAAGCTTTGAAAAGCACTTATTTGATGGATTAGGTAAGTGTCATTTCCTTTTGTCGAAAAATTTCACACGTGAATTTATTTTCAGATATATATATCGATTGTTAATTTTCAGTAATATAAGGAAAGCTTCTATCATAAAGATAAAAAGGATTTACAAATATTTAGGTTATGGTTTTGAGTCGTTGCAATACCATATGTTAATAGAATCATAGGAACCTCCATGCATCTATATATTAATAATATGAACAGGGTTATATTAAGAGTTCATCATATTACACAGTGAACACTTACGAATCAGGATATGGGGGAATATATCATGCAGGGTTTTAGTACTATAAATATATAGGGTAGCTGTATATCTAGCAGCTTAATTTTTTATAGTACGTACTAAGTTGGTTCAATCTAAGGTTTAATTACTCAGATTAAATATTCCTAACATACTTAATCTCCATTGAGCAATTGCATAGACCAGATATCCTCCATGCTCCAAATGTTGCCATTTGTTTCAGGGAGAAAATTAGGGGCTTGAAAATTGTCCATATTTCCATTGTATGAAGTTGGAGAGTAAGTCTCAATGGTATCTGCTGGACCTGCAGAGGACATTTGGCTACTGGTTCCTTCTTGATGATCAATATTTTTCTCGGAAGATCCTTGTTCATTCATGTTTTCTCCTTGCTTAATGTGCTTCTGAATCCGAGTCCTCCAATAGTTCTTTATCTCATTATCTGTTCTTCCGGGCAAATGCTTCGCAATTTTCGACCACCTGTACCAGAAGCCAATTCAGGATTTAGAGTTAGTGAATTTATAATGAATGTCATCTAATATGTATATATTTTTGTGTGTGTATGTCTACATTATTTGACCTGAAAGCAATGGATTCAGTTGAATCATATCTGAATTGTGTCACCATCTATTAAAACACTAGAATTATAAACACTAGGCATAATTTTATATCATACTACAACAATGAGATAATGTAAAGTAGTCGTTCCCTAAGATGTTGGTAAGCTTATGAATGTGGTGAAGGCCCACAAAGTTAGATTACAGGTTTTTTCATATATAATTGAAAGTATTTCAATCACGTTTTGTAGTTGAAAAAGATGCTTGTCACGTTCTATGGTTGGAATTCAAAGTCCCATTTGCCTCCTTCTCCTATTTATTCAAACTCAACTCAACTCAACTCTAACTTCCAAAACGTTGCCCCTCCAATTACACACACATACACTTCCTATACTCACCAATATAATGTCTCCAAAAGAGCTACAAGTTGAAAGAAACCACCAATAGAGTAAGCTGAAGATACTGAGCCAGGAAGAATTCGAAAGTCATTGCAATGCTCAATTGACGGCAACTAATTTTATGGTAATGTTATACACTATCACTAGCCACATTATATGGTACGTTTTTTGTTACACCTTTATAAACTATTGCTCCAATATCCGAAGGAAATAAATAGATTTTCAGTTTTGATGATTGTCACATTTGTATACTCAAATCTCTCATCAAAACATCCACAGTTTCACACAAAAAAAGGAGGAAAGTGTGATTATAGTCTTTGTTGTATTGTGAGACTAATCTAAAAGCTTAAACTGATTAACTTTTGTTGAGTTGTGCCTTTTAGGTGCGGGCTTATTTCTTTTGTATGAGTCAATCAAGTGATTTTTTAAAAAAGTAAAAGGTGACAGTGATGTCTTCTAATATTATATTGTAAAGTGTGTCATCTCATCTAAAATTTTAAATTATTCAAGATGATACATTTCCATTCACATAATTACATCTTCAATAATCCTAATTAATACTATTATACACTGTTAATATTATTGTATGGGATTATATTGTACTTTTAATTACTCAATTATATTATATTTTCAACACCTACTAACGGTATCTTATTGTATTCTAATTTTTCAGGTGGTGGTGTTAAAACACTGATGACCATGCTTAAACAGAACAATTTTTAGTTACTCATGTAAGTATTATAGTACACAGTTAATATTTTTGTAAGGAAAAGGGGCCCATTTTCTTTTCAGTGCCAAAAAGATAAAAATAAGGTAGCTGTCTATTTCATACACAACTTGGATGTGGGATAACAACAGGCATTGACATGTGACTGAAATGAAATAGGTTCTTCTTAAAATGGAAACTTCTATCTTTCTGGCTCTCTTTGACAACGTGTTTTATATCCCACTGCTATTATGTAATACCGAATCCTTGTCTCACCACTGTCTTTTCTTCTTAGTTTGGGAAACGAATGAACATGCAATAATATTCTTCTTAAAGCATAATTTACTTTCTAATAATTGTGGAAGTGACTTTGTTATCACTTCATACAAGTTAATCAACATTATCAGATGATCTTTAATGTCATAATTAGCTTTAACATTTCTCAAAGCCCAAAATGGTTTTAAAAATAAGTTTCCTCAAGAATAACTGCTTCTAAAAATAGAAAAATAACAGAAAATGTACCTTATCTTTAAGAAAAAAATATTTGAACATAGTTTGCTTCTTGTATGAGAGATAAATTCTCGAAAAACTTTATCCTTTATTATTAGTATAGTTCCTTTAGCATATAGGTAGATAACAGATCTCCAAAATAAGTTTAAGAAAAAGAACAATAGTTTGTACAACCATTTAAATTTTGTTAATGGAAAACAAAGTAGATGAGAGGTTTTGCAAGAACTATTTAAAAAAAAAAAAAAAAGAGGAAATCAAACTTGTTTGCAACACAAATTAAAGTGCCGTAGCTAGGCATAGATTATATTCCCCACGTTTGATTTCTAAGATCTTCTTCAGTACGTTCCATGAAGATATACCATCACGTTTTAAATGTTACTTCTTACCTCTCATTCCAAATCGAGTACTATGAACAGATATGGACCGGCTCACTTTGTCCACTCAACAATAAAAACACATGGGAGAATCCAATACTTGATGGACGAAATTTCACACCAATTTCCATTTAATTTTCTTTTTGCAATGAATTTTGTTACTTTATGTGTACTTCTTTAGAATAATACTCACCGGTTTCCCCACTTAGCATGCAGTTCCATAATCAAAAGTTGTTCTTCAGGTGTAATATTGCCCCTCCGGACATCAGGCCGGAGATAATTTAGCCACCGGAGCCGACAACTTTTTCCGGTACGTTTGAGACCTAAAGAAAGAAGAGATAAAGATAACATTTAACAAAAATGTTTGTACATATAACAAAAATAAATATACAAGGGGTTCAGGTCTAGTTCAGTGAGCTCTCTGTCCTTCACAGTTGAGGTGAAACGCTCAAACCCTAGCAGTAACATAGCATCTCATCCCTTTTTCCCCTCCCCTTCTCTTGAATGTTAATAAAAATATTTTTTAATTAAAAAATTGGTATATAGGATTTCACTTACAAAGGAAAGAAAAATTACCAGCAGATTTAGCTAGGGAGTTCCAAACACCTTCACCATGATTAGCAATGTAGTTAATGAGAATCAAATCTTCTTCCATAGTCCAAGGTCCTTTCCTTACTTCAGCATATTCAGAGTTGCATGGTTTTTTATCCATCTTTTTTTTTCTTTTTTAAAGAGATGAAGAGAAAAAAGAAAAGTAGAGAGAGGAAGATGAGATTGGGATATGAATGAAAAATCTGTGGTACTTTGTGACAAGGAACTAATGTGGTTGGGAAGATATTTATAGGGGTTGGTTAACATAAAATTTGCTACTAGTAATTTAGTCTTTAAGTACTACGACATATGAGAGCTTTTAACCTAACTTACTATATTATAAAATCATAATAATATTCATACTCCTTAATGTACACTTGTAATAGCCTTAAAACTATATATGCGGGCATACATGACAGTTATTGATGTGGCCATGCATGTTCACGTTATGTACCTTCGCCAGCAGTGCACAATTCTAGAACGGTACTCCCTTAATTATTCCTATTTTATTTAATTTCATTTGACTAGGTACCACATTTTAAATTAGTTTGCTTATTACATATATAAACCATAATTCTTCCGTTTTAATTTATGCGATAATATTTTCTTACTTGTTTGTTAAGAAATAATAACATATTTTTAAATTTAAAAATAATTAACTTGAACTTTTCATTTTATTCTTAATGAGAAACTTTTCTAGTCACACAAATATTATGACATGTTTAAGCCACTAGTTTCAAAAGTCTTGTAACCACACAAAGTTATGGTATGTTTACAACAGTAAATTTCAATTTTATATTCTTTTGAATTATTAACTATGCTAACTGTATTTTAAAATATGTAAAAAACAAATATTTTTAAAACTCAAAAAAATATATATATGCCTGGATTTAAACAAAAAATAGGGGTTTTGACCCTATCCACACCCTTCACATAAAATGATACGGAGGGAGTAATATTAGTAGAATGATACCAATATGTTAGTGTCAGGGTTTGTCTTTATTTGAAATATATTATTTTTTAAGAAAGAGAGAAAAAACTACAATAATTAATTTTTACTTTTAGTAAAAGGAAATATAATTTTCTTTCATAATTGACTAATCCTCCCTTGGGGGTAAAGTTTTGGACTTGCAAAATTGAAGTTCCTTTCCTTGTCACACGAACACAATAACATCCACATTTTAGTCACTAAAAGAACCCTGTTTATGAGGAGATTATTTTTTTGATAATTTTATATTTTTATCAGTTTTTGATATGTAGATCAATTGACCAAACAACACTAAATATTATGATTCTTTCAATATATTTCTTTTTATTTCTAGTTTACCATCGTTCAAGGTTTGCTTTATTAACTTCCGCATGATGCCTTGTTAGTATGTCACAACTTAAAATAAAAAGAGTGTCATATAAATATGGATTAAAGACACAAAATAAAATTATAAATTTCTCTACCCGGCCCTCACTCCCTCCTTTTTCTTAGAGTTAATTGGTTTATTAATTAAATATGAAACCACATATACAAGGAGTATGGAGTACCTGTTGAAGATCAAGATGATCAAGATCATGATAAGGACAAAGAATAATGATAAAGACTAAGAGATTAGCATAGTCGTGTACTACTTGTATTAGGAGTGTAGTTAGTGAAGAGTATGATTTGTATTAGAAATAGAACTCTAAGTGTAGTAGCTGTATACAAGATGTATATCTGTGTATATCGCGTATGTATTTTGTTCCTATAAATAGAAATTGCATGTACTCATCTTAATTATCAATAATACCAATCTTTCTCCATTAACTTGCCTTAGACTTCTATATGGTATCAGAGCATTAGAGCTCTTCTCGCTGCTTAGAATTGTTAAACATAGATACTCTTTCTTCTAATCACAAAAATAGCCCCTGCAACATCTGCTATCAATACCCTCTCAACCTCTTCACTTCACCATCTCATTGCATCATGTTCTATCAAAATTAAGCCCACAAACTACATAATATGGAGGACACATATGTTGCAACTCATTCAAGTGTTGAGACTGACTTATCTCATCAAATAAGTTGCAATCACACCACCTGTGAAGGCTACTGAAAAAACGGTTGAAACTAGTGACACTAGTTCTGAGAAGGTTGTTGAAGGAAGCAGTAGTGAAGAAGATTGGGAGGAGAATGATGTGTTGCTCAGGAGTTGGATATCAGGCACATTGACAGAAGAGAGTATGTACATTATAGTAAGCTATAATTCTACATGAGTCAATCATAAACTACGTTAGATTGTATGTTTTGATAATTTGCCAAACTGTCGAAGAACCTGAGAGAGACCTGGTCTGCTATATATTCTCTCAGTACATCATATAATCAAAAGTAACAGCTGTAAAGCTACACTATTCACTGCCACAAGTACAGCAGCACTACTACGGCATACTCAAGGTCAAACAAGGGGATAAATGGTGAATGTGCTTCCTATTATGATTGAGCACATTATTAAGGTGGTGAATGCACGGGAAGGTCGACGTGGACTTTAATATGGGTTCCTCCTGACCAAGGTACTGGTCCACTTCTAAGCCAAAACTGGTAAGGCTACCATGGGCACTAAGAAACATATGTTCACCATCGCGACTTTGGAGGAATGCGAGTGTGTGCCAAGGAAAGGCGGTGTTAGTACCTCCACTATTTCTACTCTGATGGAGGCACAAGAGGTGTCAACTGCATAAATTAAGAGGCTTAAAGCTGAGAATGTTCTTCTCTAAGACAGACTGTTTGCGAAGACACAGGAACTTGGTTCTCGTAGTGATTTGGAGGCTGCAAACGCTGAGATTGTGAGGTTGTGGGCTGAAAATGAGTGGTTAAAGAAAAAGGTTGATGGACTTCGTGATTAGATGCTCCAAGATCAACGTACCAATAGTGAGCGTGTTGATCAGCTTCTTAAGGCTCTTGCCCCTCACCCTTAGTCTCTCATCTAGCCCATTCATCCCTGTTTCCCAGACCTGGTCCTTCCTCCTTATTAAGTCAAGCTCTTTTTTTGTGATCCCTGTTCTATTTCCCTTATGTTTTGGCACTAATGACAATTTTAACTTTCATGCATTGTATTATTCTGGCTACTATTTTTTATAACAACTAATCTTAATTGGGCATTTACTCTATTTTGTGCATTATTACTATCTTGATTGTTCATGTTTCTGCTCATGTTGTGTTGCCCCAGTGGCTCCGAGTTAATATTACTAAACTTCTTTTTGCTTGTACTGTTAATTGATCTTTTCAATAATTCTAAAAAGGAAAAAGTACTTAGGAAGGAACTGAGGTTGTGATGAAGGGGGAAGTTAAAGGAATAAAATCTTGTTGCTATTCTAAACATGTTGTGATGTTTAGGGGAAGTTAAGGGAAAAGTACTTAAGAATGAATTGAGGCTGTGATGAAGGGGGAATTTAAGGGGATAAAATCTTGTTGCTATTCTAAACATGTTGTTATGCTTTGAAAGATTGATCTATTTCGAAAGGGAACAGGTGGGTAACCTGGTCCTCAAGGGAAATATCAATTCTGAATTTGTCATTATCAAAAAGGGGGAAATTGATAAAGTTTGTTACATTATATATTTTGATGATTTGCCAAACTGTCAAAGAACCAAAAAGGGACTTGATCTGCTATCCGTTCTCTCATTACATCGTACAGTCAACAGTAACAGTTGTAAAGCTGCACTGTTCACTTCCACAAGTACATCAACACTGCTGCGACATGCTCGAGGTCAAACAAGGGGATGCGTAGTCCATATCTCATCTCACATGCTCCCCAATATATATACAACATGTTCCAATATTTTACTTATCACTTGAAAAACCTAGAATCACGTTAAAGTGTAGTCGTCACAAGATTCTGCAAGTGTTCAAGAACAAAGCTATCCACAAACTGAAGGACCAGATCCCGACAACTGAAGATGTCCATGTCGTTTAGTTTGTTTTGAGCTTTTGTCTTTTGTTCTTTATTGTAATCCTATACTACTTTTAAGAAGTGTTATGGTAGGATAGATTTCAACCTTTGTTGGTTTGTCTTCTTGTCTAGAGTTAGTCAAGGTTTGTAGCTTTACAATATAGGTATTGTGAAGAGGCTTACATTATAGGTATTGTAAGGGGTGAGGAATTAAAAGTTTAATTCCTAAGTTGCAATAGGTTGTAATCTGAAGTTGCTAGGTTAGTGAAGTTGGAAATCTTACTTGGTAGGTTGTGATTTTTAATCCATTGAGCAAGGAGTTTTTCACATAAATATCATCTGTTATTTACTTACTACTTTGTTTGAGAGAACATATAGAGAACCTGGTTCTCTATACTGTTTGGTGAATCCTTAATTTCTATCAATTGGTATTAGAGCAGGTGCTTTCTAAAAGGTTAACACTTAGAAAAAAGTTATTTAATGGCTGCTCCACCAAACCTAGAGGAGGGATAATCGACTACCAGACCACCAAGGTTTAACGGAAAGTACTATGGGTGGTGGAAGACATGGATGCACGACATTATCATGGCTGAAGATGCTGAATTGTGGGACATAATTTGTGATGGGCCTCATCTTCCCATGAAAACAGATCTAACCAATTTTACTACCACTCCAAAACAAAGGAATGAATATAACTATGCGGACAAAAAAGTTGTGGAGAAGAACTTCAAGGCCAAAAAGATCTTTGTGTATGGCATTGGACCATATGAGTACAATCGAGTCTTATCTTGTATTTCTGCTAAGGAAATCTGGGAAGCACTCCAAACAGCTTATGAAGGAACCACTCAAGTAAAGGAGTCTAAGATAGATCTCCTCACAACAGAGTATGAGCTGTACAAAATAAAAAAAGGATGAATCCATACAACACATGCATACTAGGTTCACCTCGATCATCAATGAGCTTAACTCTCTTGGAGAAGTAATAACAACCAACAAACTGGTTAGAAATCTACTTGGCGTCTTTCCAGATTAATGGGAGAGCAGGGTAAATGCTATATATAAAGCCAAAAATCTCAAGATTGTGACTATTGATGAGATGATTGGAAACCTCAAGACGTATGTGTAAATTCCTTATTTGTTGTTACAAAATAATAATAATAATAATAATAATAATAATAATAATAATAATAATAATACATGTCCCCCCCCCCTTGTTCTCCCTCATTAAAACCCCATTGCCTGCACGTTTTCCCCCTTTTCATTTCCCTCAACCTCTTCTCCTTCCACCTCCCATAAGTTACACACATACAACACACTATATATTCTGCATAGCACAAAAGAAAACACTTAGCACAAAGAATAGAAATCAGAAAAAAAATACCAAGAGCAAAAAAATCAGAAAAATACAAGGGAGCAAGAAGGGAAAGGATTAGTTGGAGTTTGGAAGTTCGTTTGCAGTACGAAGTAATAAAAGTGTGTTCTCTCACTCATAATTCTTAGTATAATCCCTTATTTTTAAGTTACAATACATATTAGAATATGATCCGGATGTTGAAAGAATGATCATGAAATTATTGTTAGTAGGTTATTTGATAACTAGTTTGGGTCATGAAATTACAATCTGTTTCGCTTAGTTATGTTTGTTATAATTGGATGAAAATTTACAGGGTTGTACATCTCTCCTTCAAGATCAGATTGAGCCCAAGCAGGGCTAAAACCGACATACAGTTTGAGAGTTATCGCAGTTCAAAGTTTCTGCCTTGGATCAAATAAAATCCGGAAGGCAAAACGTATAACGGAACAACTGTATATATCGGTGAGGAATATGAAAATTAATGCTGAATAAGAATTCTAGTTTTCTCTGTTCTCGACAGTTTGAGGCTTTACAGAGATTAATCCGATTTACGGATAAAACGTTATGACAATTTTAAAACTGTGTTTTGTTTTACAAAAATCTGGCGAAATAGTTTTTGAGAGTGGTTAGAATAAAATAACTGAATGTTTCGGTGAGGAATCTGAAATGTTGTGCTGAATAATAGTTCTAGACTTCTCTGTTCTTAATAGTTCAAGACTTTACGGAGATAAATCTGACTTACGAGTTACGAGTAAAACGTTATGACTGTTATACTAAATATTTTCGGAGGAAACTTGGGATAGCGATAGTTCCCAATGTTTCCTTCGACTCGGCGTAAGAAATACCTTATTTGGAGTTACGGTTTGAGAGTTGTAACCTTTACAAGTGGGAAGAGCGAAAAGATAAAAGAAAGGAATATTATTTGAATCTTCTGGAAACATGACAATATATATATATATATATATATATATATATATATATATATATGTATATGTGTATATGTATATATGTATATGTGTATATGTATATATGTATATATATATGTATATGTATATATGTATATATGTATATGTATATGTATATATGTATATATGTATATATATATATATATATATATATATGTATATATATATATATGTGTGTGTGTGTGTGTGTGTGTGTGTGTGTATATATAAGTTTAGCCATACAGTCGTGATGATAGAAATCTTGGTAAGGTAAATAATTTTGCTATCACCTACGGAGCTATAACATTACACATTTCTTGCCTTCGGGGCTATTCAAATACACTTGCCTTCGGGGCTATTCAAATACACTTGCCTTCGGGGCTATTCAAATACACTTGCCTTCTGGGCTATACACATACACTTGCCTTCGGGGCTATACACATACACTTGCCTTCGGGCTATTCAAACACACTTGCCTTCGGGGCTATAATATAAATGCATTGGATCGGGTTACACGTACCGCAATAAATATATAAATACATTGGATCGGGTTGCACGTATCGCAACAAATATATAAATGCATTGAATCATGTTGCACATACCGCAACAAATATATAAATGCATTGGATCGGGTTGCACGTACCGTAACAAATATATAAATGCATTGGATCAGGTTGCACGTACCGCAACAAATATATAAATGCATTGGATCGAGTTGCATGTACCGCAATAAGTATATAATATGTTATATGAGATAAAGCAGGGGTACTGGTTAAACTATTTATTTCCTAGGACAAGTGGGGAGGAGATTTTGCACGTGGATACTTATTGACTTATATATTGAGGTGTTGTAATGTGTTTTCCACAACATGCTTATTATGTATATAATATGATTGAGATTAGAATATTGTGAGGTTACTTGGGATTGTAAGGCGAGGTTCTTACTCAGCCCCGGATGGTAGGGCTGACTCTTTTATCTAACATATTTCAGAAAAGCGTGACAAGGGGAAGGTTCTGCAACAGGGCTAGAGATTATCCCGCAGTCCCATTTGTTTCACTAATTCATTGCTTCGGATTTGGTGACTTTCGTTCTTAAATAAGTAGGTGGGAGAAGGTGGTCTCATTATCTCGGGGGATGTCCCATATGAGATGGTTTCCTTTCAAACTTCGAAATTTCTATTTCCATATGTGGAATTTCCATTGAATCTAGGTAGAGGTTATGGTTGCACGAGCATGGGCTCGCGCTCTTATTAAATAAATACAGAACATTTTTACTTTTATTGTTATTACTACTTCCGCACTTAAATACAAGTTTAATTTGGTAAGGAGTGTATTAAAATGGTTCGCCTGGAGAAAAAGGAAAGTTGTCCAGATGCCATCACGCCCTAAGGGAAGACTTGAGAAAAGTCGGGGCATGACATTATGAGATGAAACTAGAAAAAAGTGAGGTAAATAAGGAGAAGAACCGGATCCTCAAGGCGGCTAAAAGTGACTCAAGTAGTGATGAATCTAACATGGCATATCTCACTCGCAGATTTCAAAAGATGATTAGAAAAAATGATGGAGTCCTAAGAATAGGAAGCTCTAGCAGGAATTTCAAAGGAAATGACAACTATTGTCATAAGTGTGGGAAACCTGGTCACTTTATCAAAGAATGTCCTCTTCACAAGCATGAAAATCAGAAAGACAAGACTGGTAAGAGAAACCATGTCCCCGATAAGAAGTTCCAGAGGAGAAATGTTGTTGATGACCTAGTTAAGGAAGCTTCTTGCTGCTTGGGGAGATTCCTCTAGTAAATCTTAAGATGACGTTGACTAGAGAGACAAATCAATGATAGCCATTGACAATGAATCCACTAAATATGAGTCAATATTTGCACTCATGGCCAATTCAGATGTCGATGATGAAGATGAGCAAGAAGAGGTAAATTTTCTTGATATCCATAAAAACTTGAAAATTTATTCCCAAAAGAAACTCAAATCATTAGCAAATGTTCTAATCAACGCTTATCATATGCTTGTCAAAGAGAAGAATGGCTTAAATGAAGAAAATGGAGATTTATAACAAGACAGAGATGACTTGATAGTGTCCATTATAGATCTAAAAGAATAGGTTGATGAGGTAACTCAAGAAAACATCCTGTTAGAAAATCAATTAAAAAGGACAGGGAAACTCCTTCTAAAGGAAAAGATGTAGCTAGTGAGACTCAACTGGAGCTTGAGATGGAAATTAAGAAAATGAAACTGAGTCTCACTAATGAGGTAGAAAAGAACAGACAACTACAAGAGGATATAAAAAGGGTGAAAGTTGATCTTGATAAGGCACTTCATTGAACTTGGTCCTCTGATGTAATTACCTTCATGTACAAGAGTAAACGTGGGGGTAGGCAAGGGCTTGGATTTGAAAAAAGAAAAAATATCTTATAATCCTCATAGCAAATATGTTACTACTACTGAAAATTGGTTGTGCACCTACTATAGTCAGACTGGCCACTAAAAGAATGCATACAAAGCTAGAATTTAGTCACTTAAAAGACATGAGAATTTTATTAGGAAGAGAGTCAGAATGGAAAGACCTTGTCCTCGAAAGAAGAAAAATATCTTACCTACTTTGGCTAGAAGAAGCCTAATTTACCCATTTTACAATTATAAGGGACCCAAACTAGTTTGGGTTCCCAAATCTAATATGTGGTTTTGTCTATAGGCTGGGGTGAGAGGAGGCAGTCAAAGGTGGTACATGGACATCGACTGCTCAAAGCACATGACTGGTTGGATGATTTTCTCTCAGTCAAATCCTTTCAATGTGGGAGTGTGTCCTTTGGTAATGGCAAGAAAGGGTACATTCTTGGAGTTGGTAAGGTTGGAAGGACACTCTCTTATGAAATTAAAAATGTGTATTATGTAAATGGGTTGAAGTATAGCTTGCTGAGTGTGTCCCAAATCTATGATAAAGGAAATGAAGTAAAGTTCTTATCATGCTCTTACCAAGTCACCAATCTTAAAACTGGTGAAGTGGTGCTAATAGCAAAAAGCTTCAAGAATATATATGTTGCAGATTTTAGCTCTCTGAATGAAAGTGACTTAACCTGTCTAAGTGCAATGGATGACAATGCTGAGTTATGGCACAAACGACTAGGACATGCGAGCTTATCATTTTTTAACAAAATTGCTTCAAAGGACCTGGTTCGTGGGTTACCAAAAGCTAAGTTCAAAGATTACAAAGCGTGTGATGCCTGCATTAAAGGAAAGTAGGTCAGATCTTCTTTCAAACCAAAGAAAGAAGTAAGTACCTCAAGGTCACTTGATCTCCTTCATATGAATCTTTGTGGACCAATGAGAATACCAAGTAGATGAGGAAATAAGTATATTTTGTGATTATTGATGACTTCTCCAAATTCACTTGGACTCTGTTATTAAAAAGCAAGGATGAGACATTCCCTATGTTTTATGCCTTTGTGAAACAGATTCAAGTGAAACTTGGCAATCACATTGTGAGTATTAGATATGATCATGGTACTGAATTTGAAAATGCCAAGTTTGAAGAATTTTGTGCTGAAAATGGTATCAGTCACAATTTCTCTACTCCTAGAACACCTCAGCAAAATGGTGTTGTGGAGAGAAAAAATAGGACTCTTGAAGATATGGCCAGAACAATGTTGATAGCAAGTGGTGTCTCTAAATGTTTTGGGCTGAAGCTGTCAACACTGCATGTTATGTGATAAACAGATGCATGATCAGGTCCCTGCTTGAGAAGACTCCTTATGAATTACTCAATAGAAGAAAGCCCAAGATAACTTATCTAAGAGCATTTAGCTGCAAATATTTTGTTCTCAATAATGGTAGGGAAGCCTTGGAAAAATTTGATGCTAAAAGTGATGAAGTTATTTTCCTTAGTTACTCATCCCACAACAAAGCATACAAAGTCCACAACAAAAGGACTCAGCGTGTAGAAGAAAGTGTGCATGTGATCTTTGATGAATCCAATGATCAAATAAATGATAGAGCACATAACAATAAAGATGAAGATGAAGTCTTTTCAAAAGTCCCTGATGAATCCATTGAAATCTCAAATGGAAAGACATAATTAATGAGCCAAATCAAACAAAGTGATGAAGAGGATGTTGCAGAGCCCTCATAAAGTACAGAGGAACCTGGTCCTGAGATCACTCCACTTGAAGCTGAACATAGACTAGCAGATAATGTATCTGGTACTCCTAAAGTTGGACAATGAAGTGGAAGTAATGTCTCTGATGATGCTAATGATGAATCCAACACAGAGGAACTTGGTCCTTCCGTTCTTGTTGTTCAAGCATCTAATTGGAAGCACAAAGGATCGCATCCACTTCAAAATGTGATCACTCCCCTGGACTTAGGTATTCAAACTAGATCTAAGGCGAGAAATATGTTTGCCTTCTCAGCCTTCTTATCTCAAATTGAACCCAAGAATATCAAAGAAGCACTGAAGGATATTGATTGGATAGTTTCTATGCAAGAAGAGCTTCATCAATTTGAAATGGATAAGGTATGGCACCTGGTCCCTAGGCCATCAGACAGAACATTCATTGTGACTATGTGGGTGTTTCGCAACAAGCTTAATAAGTTGGGAAACACCATCAGGAACAAGGCAAGGCTAGTGATCCAAGACTACAATCAAGAAGAAGGAATAGACTATGATGAGACCTTTGCTCTTGTTTCTAGAATAGAGGCAATCAGGATTCTCATTGCCTTTGCATACCATATAGAGTTCAAGTTGTTCCAAATGGATGTCAAAAGTGCTTTTCTAAATGGGTATCTAAAGGAGGAAGTATTTGTCAAGCAACCCCCTGGTTTTGAGAGTCATGAATATCCTAAGCATGTGTTCAAGTTTGAAAAGGCACTATATGGTCTAAAACAAGCTCCTCGGGCATAGTATGAAAGGTTGTCAAAGTTTCTTCTGAAAAATAGTTTTACAAGAGGCAAAATTGACAGTACTTTATTTCATGAAAATGGGAGGGAGAAATCTGTTAATTGTGCAAGTGTATGTAGATGATATCATTTTTGGTGCTACTAATGATTCCCTATGTGAAGAATTTGCTAAGCTCATAGGAAGTGAACTTGAGATGAGCATTAATGGTGAGTTAAACTTCTTCATTGATCTGCAAGTGAAGCAAACCAAAAAGGCACCATGATCAGTCAATAAAAGTATATCAAGGAGTTTCTCAAGAGATGTGAGATGGAAAATGCTAAACCTATTGATACACCTATAGCCACTGCTACTCGGCTGGACATGGACGAACCTAGTTCTCCTATCAATGAAACCATGTGTAGGGGTATTATTGGGTCTTTACTGTATTTAACGGCTAGTAGGCCTAACATTGTATTTAGTGTTGGGTTGTGTGCAAGGTTTCAATCATGTCTAAAAGAATCTCACTTGAAGGCTGCCAAAAGAATTTTGAGATATCTGAAAGGGACGTCGAGCCTGGTCCTTTACTATCTCTCAGGAGACAATTTTGACTTGGTTGGATATGTTGACGCTTATTATGCTAGATATTTAGTGGATAGGAAGAGCACATCTGAAATGAAATATTTTCTGGGATCATGTCCGATCTTTTGGGGTACGAAGAAACAAAACTCAGTGGCTCTCTCTATTGTTGAAGCCGAGTATGTTGTTGCTGCTTCTTGTTGTGCTCAACTGTTGTGGATCAAGAAACTGCTTGAATACTTTGGTGTGCTCACTGACTGTGTGTCATTATTGTGTAATAATACAAGTGCACTTAACATGGCAAAAAATCCAGTGCAACACAAAAGGACCAAGCACATTGATGTTAGACATTATTTCTTAAGGGACAATGTTGAGAAGGGCTTAATCTGTATGAAGTTCTGCAAGACGGAGACCAGGTTACTGACATCTTCACTAAGGCACTGAGCATGGAACACTTTGAAAGAAATCGCTTGGAATTGGGCCTGATCAAACCAAACTAATTGGTCATTTACATCTCTCTTAATGACTGGCTGCATTCAGAGGAAAGGTGCAATGCTAAAAAGTATTTTTGGTGACATATAACTTACTTCTATACTACTACAGGTATACACGCATGGCAGTCTCGACACAACACAAGCATAAGTGACATTGCACACCTTAGAATTCTTGCCTGAAATTTTCATGAAAAACGTCAAGCGACCTGGTCCCTGTGACTCAAGTTAGTAGTCTATTCAGTACTTGTATGAACTTTGAATTGTTAAAGTCATTAATATTGTTCTCTCCTAAAATTCAAATTTCTTTCCCAAATGGTACACCTTCTTTAAACCGACCCAATTGCTTAACCCACAATCCTATAAATACCCTTCACATATTTCTCTCTCCTCACTTAAACTGATAACTCCTACTTTACTCTTTCTCTCGCACACAAACCAGTTCTCTCAACCTTCTAAATTCCATCACCAAACCAAAATTTACCATGTCTAATCATGAATCAAAAACTCTTAACATGGCTAAAACAACTTCCACTCCAACATCATCAGAACCCATTCTTCCTACTTCTCCCTCCAAACTCCCAAGCTCCATAGACCAAAATCTCACCGCCACTTCCCCAAAATCCCCAATTACTGGTCCATCTAGAACTCACAAAAGTCAAACTCCCCAAAAAATTATACCCTCATCGTCTATTTTTGGCCAAATTAGAAAGCCTGAATCCGTTGGTAGTAAGCACACTATGTCAGTGTCAAAATTCTTCCAGAACACAAAGGAACTGGAAGAAAAGGATGAGGAAATTGAGGTTACAAGTCAACTAGTCACAAAAATAGGGGTACAAGGTCAGGTGCACGACAACTGGGTCACCGGTGACATGCAAAGAAGTGGGGTTGTCAGTACTGTAATGGACAAAGTTATCAACGAAGTCTGTGTTGAAAATTCTACGGCATCCTAAGGTAACCTCATTCCATTTGAGAGTAGTAAATGAGTAGATAAGTCATCCATGGAGTTAGATGGGTGTATT
The DNA here is from genome assembly GCA_034509755.1 of Anisodus tanguticus. Lineage (NCBI taxonomy): Eukaryota > Viridiplantae > Streptophyta > Magnoliopsida > Solanales > Solanaceae > Anisodus > Anisodus tanguticus. The sequence goes on from CM067548.1 coordinate 33,186,318, forward strand.
TCTATGGCGGCAAAGGGTAGGTCAAATATCTTGCATAGTGAGGCTGAGGTTATGGTAGATTTTGAGATGTTACCGAGACTTTGTGAGCCATAAAAATAGTGAGGGAGTTGTTGGTAGTTTGGAGTCTGGGTCTATGTAGTTAGCATGGGAAATGAATGAGTGACCTGGTCCCCCAGCCCAAGAGGAGTCTAAGTCATCAGTGCTCAAGACAACTCCTATTCGGGATGAGACACCAGGCTCCTCCAGAGTTAATTTGGATCTAGTTGTTAACCCTGAACCTGTGTGTACGATTGTTGTGTCGTTGGGGGAACTGTTACCTGAGAAAGGACATGGTCATTCTGGTCCTACTACTAAGTCTGAGGAGGAAGAAAGGCCTCTAAGTTTTGGGCGTAGAAGGATTTCTATGGTTGAAAAGCCAAAAAAAAAGAATCATGCCCACCATTCCAACAACAGCCCCTAGAACCAGGCAACATAAACAGGCTACAAATGTTGCTCTGGACTCTGCCTTAAAGGCGAGTAAAGTGAAGGGTACTAATCGTACTAAGAGTCAAGCAGGGTCAACCAAATTGCATGATGAGAATGTTTTGGTTGATGCGGATGTTGAGATATCTAATGGTGATGATGTTGTGGAAGGAGAATCTGAGAAAACAAATTCAAATAAGAAGAATATGGAGAGACGAAGAGTGTGGAGTGAGTCCCTAATGATGAGAGGGAAAATCCACCAAAGAGGGATGTGTCACTCGACCTTGTTCCTCAAAGAAGAGAAAAAGTAGCACCAGTGAGGAATATGGTTCCTCCAAAAAATAAAGAATTGGCAAAAGTGCTACTCAACTTGAGAAGGAAAGAAAAAAAAAATTGAGGAGTCAAAAAGTGTTGTTAGAGAGGGTGTGTGATACTGCAATTACTAATAAATTCGGCATGAAAGAATTGCTTGAGATGATTGAGTTCCAGAAATGGAGTCACCTGCTTCTCCCACCGGCACCAGGTGTTTATGAGGCTGAGGCGGCTAAGTTTTATGCCAACCTCTGTTACACAGAAGATCACACACTTGTTGTTTCTGTAAATGAAACTAAGTTTGAGTTGGATGAAATGATACTTAGGGAAATTTTGGAGGTGCCTACTGATGAGATTAAGACTGTGTCTAGGAAGGCCTCTGATGAATTCAAAGGTGTGATTGTTAAAAGGGCGGATTCTGCTACAAAGGCGAGGCTCCTAAAAAATGAGCTCAAACTTGAGTACCAACTTCTATTTGAATAGGTTAACAAGATGTTGCTGCCAAGAGCTAAAGGTTGCACCATTCCATCTGTGGCAGACCTGGTCCTTCTTGAGGCCTTGTTAAACTTCCAATCCATCAGTTTACCAGCCATTATGATTGAACACATTATTAATGTGGTGTATGCACAGGAAGGTCGACATGGACTTCCATATGGGTTCCTCCTGACCAAGGTACTAGTCCATAATATGTATGTTGATTCATATCAATTAATTCTAGGTAAGAGAGACCTATACAAATTAATCATGTGCCAGGAATCAGATTTGAACTGGTGACACGAGGATTTTCAGTCCTCTGCTCTAGCAACTGAGCTATCCCGGCTATTCCCAATGTAGTATCCTCATTTTATTAGTAGCCCCTTATCGCCGTGGAGGAAAAATCAGACTATTCGGGGGAGCTGGAGTGGGTAAAACAGTACTCATTATGGAATTGATTAACAATATTGCTAAAGATTCTAAGTCAAAACTGGTAAGGCTACCATGGGAACTAAGAAACACATGTTCACCATGGTGACTTTGGAGGAATGCGAGTGTGTGCCAAGGAAAGACGGTGTTAGTACCTCCACTATTTCTACTTTGATTGAGGCACAAGCGGTGGCAACTGCCAAAATTCAGAGGCTTAAAGCTGAGAATGCTCTTCTCCAAGCTAGGTTGTTTGAGAAGACACAAAAACCTGGTTCTCATGGCCATTTGGAGGCTGCAAACGCTGAGATTGTGAGGTTGTAGGCTGGAAATGAGCGGTTAGAGTAAAAGGTTGATGGCCTTCGTGATCAGATGCTCCAAGATCAGCGTACCAAAAGTGAGCATGTTGATTAGCTTCTTAAGGCTCTTGCCCCTCACCCTTAGTCTCATATCTAGCCCATTCATCCATGTTTCCTAGACCTGGTCTTTCCAACTCATTAATTCAAACTCTTGTTTTGTGATCCCTGTTCTGTTTCCCTTATGTTTTACACTAATGACAATTTTAACTTTCTTGCATTATATTGCCCTGGCTATTATTTTTTATAACAGCTAATCTTAATTGCACATTTACTCTATTTAGTGCATTATTACTATCTTGCTTGTTCATGTTTCTGCTCATGTTGTGTCGCCTCAGTGGCTCCGAGTTAATGTTGCTGAACTTATTTTTGCTTGTACTGCTAATTGCTCTTTTCATTGATTCCAAAAGGGGGGAAAGTACTTAAGAAGGAATTGTGGTTGTGATGAAAGGGGAAGTTAAGGGGATAAAATCTTGTTGTTATTCTAAACATGTTATGATGTTTAGGGGAAGTTAAGGGAAAAGTACTTAAGAAGGAATTGAGGCTGTGATGAAGGGGGAAGTTAAGGGGATAAAATATTATTGTTATTCTAAACATGTTGTTATGTTTTGAAAGATTGTTCTATTTCGCAGGGGGAACATGTGGGTAACCTGGTTCTCATGGGGAATATCAATTCTGAGTTTCTCATCATTAAAAGGGGAAATTAATAAACTATGTTACATTGTATGTTTTGATGATTTGCCAAACTGTAGAAGAGCCAGAGAAGGACTTGGTCTCCTATCTGTTCTCTCAGTACATTATACAATCAACAGTAACAGTTGTAAAGTTGCATTGTTCACAAGTACAATAGCACTGTTGTGGCATGCTTGAGGTCAAACAATGGGATGAATAGTCCATATATCATCACACATGCTCCCAAATATATATACAACATGTTACGATATTTTACTTATCACTTAAAAATCTAGAATCATATTAAAGTGTAGCCGCCACAAGATTCTCAAGTGTTCAAGAATAAAGCTGTCCACAAACTGAAGGATCAGATCTCGACTACTTAAGATGTCTATGTCCTTTAATTTGTTTTGAGCTTTAGTCTTTTGTTCTTTATTGTAATCATATACTACTTTTAAGAAGTGTTATGGTAGGATAGATTTCAACGATTTGAATAATTTTGCGAAACCCATCAGATTTCAAGATCAATGAAGACAAATTTAGCTTTTCTATTTGGATCTTCAATCCTACCCTTTGTAAATCATGGGAAACTCGTTGATTCTTTTGAAATCTTCATTTCAATTTGTGTTGAAATCATATGAAAAGTAAATAAATTATTGATAATATTCCAAAACTTTGAATCTGCTAAAAAAAAGGAATATATTCGTAATTAGTTTTTGCTAAACAATTCGATAAAGTCTAGAAAACAATATGAACAGTCAGTGAAAGGGAGGAGGGTTAGAATACGATGAAGAAGAAGAAAAGAAAGAAATGGGGAGGGGGTTAGCGGACCTGGGGGAAGAAGAAGAAGTACATGGGTGTGGGGGGTTTTGGGGTGGGTGTGGGGGATGGAGAAGTGAAATAAAAAAGTATAAAAGAGAAAAAGAAAAAAGAAAAAAAAGGAAAAATATAAGGAAAAAATTGAATTAACACGTGTCAAGCAAGGTTTGGTGTGTGGTTAACACCTTTTTAAAAATTGGAGTTGGCCTAGAAAGGATGCAATAATATCATTTTACAGTTGTTTAAGTTTAAGTGTTTTTTTGAAAAAAAAAATGTCTTACTTTAGAGGGTAATGATATATTTTTCTATAAAATATCATTTTTTTATAGTTTAACTTTTTTGATGAAATGATTGCACAATTCAATATGATATCAGAATAGCTAGTATTAGATTTAAATCTCATCAGTGTCACTAACTCATTATCAAAAAGAATTTCTGCTTACTCTTGTTCCATGGAAAGAAATCAAAATCATACCCGAGGGAGCATGTTAAAGATATTATAAATAAATTAGAATATCCCTTCTAACCGTTAAATTTTTTTTAATGAGATCACTCAATTTAATGATCACAAATTCAACAGGGAGATTGAGTTTTTGGCCTATTAATCAATATTCTTTTAGTTATATATGATCATTTTCACTAGAGATCGATAAAAATAACAGGAGAATGACAAATAGAACAAAAGAGGATTTTCGTATGATCACTTTCTATTATTTAAATTGTAACTGATTATAGGAAATCATTTCCTTCTGTTCAACATAGCATGATAGATAACATTTTGGACATGTATACATATACTTATAAATCTACTTTTATTTTTTGTTTAAGGGGGGATGTGAAGAATCTTAACTTCATGCATCTGTTAGATGGAAGTCAGTAGCTCTGTCAACAAATTAGCACTCAAATAAAATTTCCGTTAGTACATCTAATTACACATTTTGTTCTTAAACGATTCATGATTTTTGACCTAGCTTATCTGCTACCTAATAATTTCCGACTTAAGAGTGTATTTGAAGTCACTGGAGATTGTTATCACTTTATTAATGCTTAATTAAATATCACAGACATGGGGATGTTCGAAGAAATCACAATTGAATTTGAAACTCCCAAACGGGTCAACGAAGACAAGAAAAACTATACAACAAATGAGGTAGGAACAATCCTTTCAAAAGTTTAAAAAAAGAAAAAGAAAAAGAAAAAATATATATTAGAGATATGAAGGGATCCATGGTGAATACTATAAATTAAAAAAACGACAAGATGAAGATTAAGCGTTTTATATAATTTTAATCAATATACACTAAAACCTCTATAAATTAATAACCTTGGGACCATGAAATTTTATTAATTTAGAGAGATATTAATATATCGATAAATTAATATTTTATTAATTAAAAGAGAGACTTTTTAAATTCAGCAAATTTAGTACATACATATGTATTGAAAATAAATGAATTCATGTATGTTTCATTGATTATATTCACGCATCAATCAATTCTTTGTAACTAATTAAATATATTCATGCATAATATCAATTCATTGTATACAATTAACTATTATATTCATGGACGCATGTATCAATTCTTGCAACCAAGCAACTTGAGGGAAGAAAGCAAGACAAAGAGAGGCTTACAATTGTTATTTGTTGCAACGAGGATGGTTCGGAAAAAATTCCTTTATGGATTATTGGAAAATATGCAAAGCCACGTTGCTTCAAAAATATGAACATGAGCAGCATCAATTGTCATTATCGTGCCAACAAGAGGGCATGGATGACTAGTGTGTTTTTTGATGAATATGTTCGCTGGTTTGATCACAAAATGAATGGCAGAAGAATCTTGTTGATGGTTGATGATTTTTGGCTGCAATTAAAAAAGTTAGGGATGAAATCCAATTAGATTTAAATTTTAAGAAAAATCAAATAACAATAGATTCATATTTTAGCAAATTACCATAATATTTATAATTGTAATATTTATGAATTATTAATTTAGAGTTTTAATGGGACCTAATATTTATAAAGGGATTTTCCGAAAAATTATTATCTTATTATCTTATCGAATTTGATGATTTTTTACAAAGGCCCAAGTCGGGACCGGAAAATTTTATTATTTTAGAGAGTTTATTAATTTATAGAGTATTAATTTATAGAGGTTTTACTATATACACTAAATTTAAAAATTTCTAACAAATCACCATTTGATTTATATGGCCATCAGAGGAGCAATGATTAAAAGCTTTACACTTTATTCTCTACGTCAATGCAAAAATCTGGATTTTCCAAAAATTTACTCTAGAGTACTGCTTGCGGTTACATCTTTGTGCACTTTAATTAGGAAGTGAGAACAAACAACAAAGTCACAAACTGATTATTTGAGTGATAAAATTAGTTCATAAAAATATAACCAATTTAATTCACTTAAATTTAAGCGGGTCAATGACTCGCATATTTATTGGTCATGTTATTTTGATCTATCCAATTCAACTCATCTACAAATTGGATTGTTACGTAACTTAAATTTACTCATCCGATATCTTGTAAACTCAATTCATTTTGATCTATCTAAATTCATCAGTTCAATGTCATTTGACACTCCTAAGTGTCCTCTCCTACTGATTACTTATAAGATTAGGTAAGTTACAGCACCTTTGATTAGCATATTGTCCTTTTGAGTACAAGTTAAGTCGGCATAAGTAAAGGTCAAAATCAACACTTGAAAGAGTGCAGTACGTCATTTCTCGTTCCCTTCCTTTTTGATATATCCATGACGCAGTACAGATAGTTGAACCAAAAGTATCACTCATTCCTTATTAATTGCATTACTGCTAAAAAAAATGAAGTATATTCATATGTTGTACTTCATGCTTTATTAAATAATACACATCATTCACTTTTTGTTAATTTTCTTATTTATCTTCTTCTTTTTTTGTTGTACCGTTAACATCGAAACTTATTTACATGCCCGATAAATCTAGATTCATGTTGTTAAGCCCGCTAGCCAAGTAAAACTTTAAACCAAAAATTTCTTTATTTCCTAGAGCTTAAACCCGAAAAGGGCATAGGAATCAATCTCAACTATTTCGTCACAATTCTTTGCAATTATTCTAAAAAATTGTCATGTAAGATATTAAGATATTAATTCAAGAGAGACCCAAGACTAATAGAGGACTAATCCAAATTCAAAGATTTGTTGAGAAGTCTAATCCTAGTAAAATGAAGATGGAATTAGGTTTAAACAGTTGTTATCCACTCAAAATGTTATCAAAGAAAGACAAGAAGGGACAAATTATGATCTATTATAGTGTGAAGTGTGGTTTAGGCTAAAATATTAATGGATCTTCCTCCTTACGTGACTGATTCCTAACAAAGCTAGCCCCCCCCCCCCTCGCTAACCCTGACCCTCCCTTTAGATAATGGCATCCATCATCAACCACTCATAACCCTATACTTATCATCCACCTGTCTTCTTAATTTTCCTATTCACAACTGTATAGAATTTGACATTTCCTTTCTAAACTTCATTGGAAATAATACTACTTTCGGCGAACACTCCCTCCCATGTCCCATTCTGTCCTCCTTTTTTGTTCATGTCTCATTCTCTCCTTCCCTCATCTGAGATCTCTGGGGAAGAGGATCAAGATATGCCTGAATGACCAGAGTTTGAGAACAGAGCAGCTGATATCACCTACAAGGTCCTATCGCAGAAGAGAGCAAATTGCTCCCACCAGGGTTCGAACTCATGCTGCAGGCCTCCAGCTGGATTTTAAGTTCTCCTCCTTTGCTATCCAGTTATGTCCGGAGACTTTTATTTTTTATGTGGCTGTAGTTAATGTTGTCTAGATGAGATATAATGCCCATAAATTAGAGTTGACAAATGAATGATTTGGGCTGAATTTGGGATGTAAAAATGAGTTGAATTAATAAATATGCTATTGTCCAACTCTGTTTAAAAGTTATTTGAGCTTCGATGAGTTGGATCGTGTTGGACTAAACATTGATCATGAATTCAATCTGTCCAACTTTTCCAAATGTTAATTTCTTTGTTTTCTTATACTTCATTTAATTATCAGATATTTCGAATTACATCTTTTTTAGAACAGAAAGAAGTACTAGCATATTATCTGCGTCATAAACTAGAGAGGCGAACAATTCACAGCCTACAAACGCTACTCTCTCTCATTTTTTTCCAACAACAAATTGATTTGCTTTCAAAATTATATTGGAGAAAAACATAATTGTTCAATATTTGAACAAAATTAACAAAAGATTAGCAGCATTACTGATATGCCTTCGAATTTAGATCTCTTTCACGCTGACGACTAATTCGGAGAATTTGGGAAACTTCATGTTGACAATATGTCTCAGGATATTGCACAAATAAAATAGATATCTGCATTATCTCTAAGATTTCTTTTACTGAAAATCAGTTTATCAATATCTAACTTTTAGGGTTTCAAATTATTTTTATTAGAGTCTTCTGTGACTTAAATTTAGGAACTAGTTTCCTACTTCTTTGTTATCTGATTTTCTAGATAAGTCAATAGCATATTGTTCTCCTTTTTAGTTAGGAACTGCGGCTATAAATTTATGTATCCGAGTTATTAATAAAATAATTCCCTTTAATTACATTGAAATTTTTTTCTCTTTTATTCCCTAATTTCCTCGTTTAAAACCAACAATTGGTATCAGAATCATTTTCTTGAGAGATCTGTGAGTGAGAGATGGAGACTGAAATCAACTTTTCTCAAATAGTTCCTTCTGTCTTTGATGGTGAGAATTATCATCTCTGGGCAGTTAGAATGTAGACTTAACTTGAGGCTTTAGATCTTTGGGAGGCCGTGGAAGAGGATTATAATGTTCTTCCGCTGCCAAATAATCCCATCATGACCCAGATTAAAAGCCAAAAAGAAAAAGAATAAAAAAATCAAAGGTAAAAGTGACTTTATTCGCTGGTGTGTCTGCAATAATTTACATGAGAGTTATGGCTCTCAAAACAAAAAACAAACTGGTATTATACAGGAGATGAAATAATACAAGGCATGAAGCTGTTGAATTTAATAAGAAAATTCGAGTTGCAAAAGATAAAGGAACCTGAGACCGTTAAAAAGAACTCAGATCGCTTCTTGGCATTGTTAACAAGGTAAGATTGTTTGGCACTAAATTTAAAGATTCAGGAATTGTTAAAAAAAAATTTGTTACGATACCTGAAAGATACGAAGTATCCATAACTATCTTAGAAAATACAAAAGATTTGTCCAAGATTACTTTGCCAGAATTGCAAAATACATTGTAGGCACAAGAGCAAAGAAGGCTTACGAGGCAAGATGGAATGACTGAAAGATCCATGATAGCTAACCACAAGACTTAAAGTAAAGGTGATAATTCAAAGAAAAATTACCCACCTTATCAGCATTATGGAAAAAGAAGTCATCCTCCATTTAAACACTGAAAGAGGCCAGATGCACAATGCAAGATCTGCAACCAACTTGGTTATGAAGCAGTGATTAAAGCAAATCTTTAAAATATAAAGCAGATGCTCAAATCGCCAATGAACAAGAAGAAGACCACTTGTATGTGATAATATATTTTTTAACCAAGAAATATAATTTTTGAATAATTGACAATGGTTGTACAAACCACATGACATATGACATAAATCTTTTGAAGGAGTTCATGTCTACGAAAAATAAGAAAGTCAGAATCAGAAATGTTGACTATATTACTGTAAAAGAAAAAGAAACCGTTGCAATCAAAACAAGTTCAGATACAAAAATAATTTCAGATGTTTCTATACGTACCTAATATTGATCAAAAGTTGTTGAGTATTGGTAAGCTAATGGAAAAAAGATGTAAATTGTTATTTGATGACAAGTATTTTCGAATCTTTGATGCCACGAAGGAAAAGATTTTATAAGTAAAAATAAGAGATAAAAACTTCTTATTTAATCCAACAAAAAATGAACACAAACCAGAATTTATTGATAATCAAGAGCTCCAGCTTACTGCAAAATCAAAGATGAATTAACAGATTTATTCATGAGGTCAATTCCAGTCAAGACTACAATCTATAAGTCCCGATCCAACGAGGAGTATTGACAATATGTCCCAGGATATTGCAGAAATAAAATAGATAGCTGCATTATCTCTAAAACAATTATTTAACTGAAAATCAAGTTATCAATTGCTAACTTTTAGGATTTCAAATTATTTTTATTAGAGTCCTTCGTGGCTTGAATTTAGGAGTCAGTATCATATATTTCTCTTTTTTAGTTAGGAATTGCAGCTATAAATGAATGTCTCTGAGTTACTAATAAATAATTTCCTTTGACTTAATTGCAATATTTTCTCTCAGTATTTTTCTCTGCTATTTCCCTAATTTCCTTCGTTCAAAACCAACACTTCCCCTTCAAAAAAGAGATAAAAAAAGTTAAAATAAATTATTTCTTTAATTTATTTATTTTTAAAAAGAAAAGAAATTGCCATATATACTAGAGCATTTTTCAAGCAACAAAATGACAAAAATTTCGACAAGCCAAAAGATGATTAAGAGTTCTTGAAAGGACATTACAAAGAGTGCTTTATTGCGAATATGTCAAGCTGAATGTGAATGGAACTGTGCACTGCCACTTGGACCATCCAAACTGCTGCCACATGGCCTGTTTTCACTTGAGGCTACACTTCAACGTTATTACTACGTGGAACTGTTAATTACTCTTGTACTTTTAAGCCATTTAAGTACAAATTGGCATGTTCTTTGTGGGATTTTGCTAGCTTTCTTTCTGAAAATGGAGAAAAAGAAGGATAATAATTTCAAAGAATTCATTGATCATTCGATAATGCCTTCAACTTTATGACACGACCTTTGCAATAACTAGGGCTTTAATGCGGACCTCATATTGATGTTGTGGTTAATACATACTTTACATGTATACAGAATATGAGAATGGGACTAGAAACCATGAACTAAAAGGATTCTCTAATTAATCCAGCTGCATTTTGCTGGTTGTTACTAAAATGTCAAAACCAATTTCATATTTAGTACATGGATTTCAATGTCATGCCTTAATTGGATGTGGTATTTGGACAACGAACATAGTCGCACTGATCACTGTCATTAACTTGAAATTACTTACAAAATTAAACGATTTATACATAATGACTACAACATACAAAATTCAAAACTACTTGCACGAAGTAATAGTGAGTTCGATTGTATGTTGTATTACTGACTTAAAATCATTTCCTCAAATTATTCCTGAAAAAAAAGGTGGATTTTGTAAATTTCAGCTATAAGGTTCAGTACGCTATTGTCTCTATCGATTAAAAGGAAGCTAAAAATATTTTAGTACTGAACTTTGATCGAGCGACGAGCATCACGAGTCTTTAGTACTAGTTAGGTCTAAAAGGTAAGACGGTCAGATTAATTTTATTTAGTTTAACACAATTGTGGCATGACATAAGTTTACGGTAATTTCCAATTATGGATTACCATTACCCTTTTTGATTTGTTGGTACGTAGCTAAATATCGATTGTTTACACTTAAACATGAATTAGTTCCGAGTCAATAAGATAAGTTCTCACATGTCACTGGTAAAAAGATAAAGAAAATGACTTCCGAGAGTCAGCTAAAAGAGATATGCTATTTGGTCCATGTCTGTTAACATTATTGTATTTTCATTACAAGTGACTTGACAGTTAGAGAAGCAAATTTTGATGCAAATAATCTTCGCTAAGTTTGGGGTTGTCTTGTCTAGCAGTCCAGTACATCAATTCAAATCCTGAATTTTCGAATTGAGAGAGATCAAGAGTTAAGTAAGATAAATTCGAGTTTGATCTGGATTTCCGGACCTGATGTGTGTCTCTCATCTTCTTCAGTTTTCCGATGTTTTTTTTTTTGTTGTGCGTTGCTTATTGTCTAAGGAGCTTCATCTTCTTTTTTTTTGTTTATCATATGGTGTCTAGTACTTGCATTGGAGTCCGATTATATTCGAATTAGCACCGCGTAGAGTTCATTTGGGATAAATGCTCCCTATCAATGATTTTTTCATATTCAGGGTTCGAATCCGAGACATCTGATTAAAAAAGGAACAATCTCATCCGCTGCACCACATCTTTTGATAGTGTCTAAGGAGCTTCATCCATAACATTTTCTCCATATAAAATTGGAGTAACTTCAATAGTTTTGCTCCAAAAATCAACAAGAACAACTATACTAATTCAGAAAGTTTAAAACACGACTATATTTTCTATGTCATGTAGCATATTAGGCGTTTTATGTAAATTATGCAAGATAGAAATTATGGTGAATAAAGTTATTAAAATGGGATAAGGTAGACTTAAAATTACTTGGAAGAGTAATTTCGAAATATCTATTAATTTTTTAAAACGAATATAGACTTAACTAAAAATAAGATATAATAGAAGAAAAAAATGATACCGATGATATTTACTAGTCCGAAATAAATTATAATTTTGTTACAGTACGTTAATTTTGGACCTATCATATATCCAAGAGACTGTCTTTTTGGAACGGCCATAACAACACTAACAAATACTCAGCATCTAAACGATTTTCCCATCAACAAGGTCGGCTATTTCATGAAATTTGTAAGGCAGAATTTTTACTCTTTCCAGGCAGATTAAGTCAGAGAAAGAATCTTTTCTTTTTTTGAACAATCTCAGTGCTCGTTGAGAACTAGTCATTCTCCGAGACGTCTAGTAATTTCTGACTTAATCTTGGAATTAAAGTTTTGTTGGTTACAAAGATGCAGGAAACGGAAATTACAAGTAACTGCTAAGTCTTACAAGAACTGAAATTATAATTCAACAATAAAACTGAAATTACAAAGAACTTGAAGAATAAACTGGAACTATTTGTGGTATGTTGAGTCGAGTGTTTGCACTCTGTCTTTAAGACAATATTGCCCCGTATGTATCATTTCTACGTCTTGGACAATTGTCTCCCAAGATAAAACAGCAAGTGAACAAATGAGCAAAGGAAACTCAAGTGTTACCGTAAAGAATTTTTAGTAATGAAATGATGCTGGAAGTTGTAGGAAGACTGAATTCGTTTATGTTTCTGTGTTAAGTGTAGCTCAACAATGGTGACAAATGGTGCTTTATATAATTGGAGAAGAGGCTCATGAACTGCCCACATTACTGGCCAAATAATGGCAATAATGGAGGTAGTAATTCACCAAAATAAATGGCTGAATTGAGTGATGTTGACGTTCTGTTCTCTGCCAAATCTGACTTTCTTGAAACTTCAGGGACCAAACTGTACATATGAAAGAATTTTAGTCCAAAAAGATAATATCAGAAGAAGCACAGCCCACAGCCCGAAACCGGACCGCACGGGCGGGCGGCGGTGGCGGCGCGCGTGTGGGCTTTCCTCGAACCGAAGCACATCTAGGCCCTCCCTCCTTTAAACACATAGGATACCCCTTGGGGTCCCAAACCCCAAGCCAACTTTGAGACTTATAAACAAAACAATTCTTTCTTTCTCCACCGATGAGGGAGAATTGATCTCAATACCACACTTTTTCATGCTTCAAACACCTCACTTCGTAGACCAATATCTCTTTCATTTCTCAACGAAATTTGACGTTCATTGGCCCTACGGTCATCTACGTACTTAGTAGACTATGCATGTGTGAAGAACCGGATTCTCCAGCATGCGGAACACTAGTGTTTAAGCCGTTAAAATTGGTCGGACGCAACTCCCGCCAAAGGCAAATTTCCAACAAGTTTCAGCCCATTTCAGATATACTTTGCTCTCCGATTGGTTTTTCTACTTGACTAAACAGCGAGAATTCTAATTTTCTTCATAGCCTGCACACACCATACGACAAATCACAAAAATGATTATTGATTATTAAAAGCAATTCGATACGACTACGTAATGCATAGATAAGTTATTTCATCTCCAGAAGAAAAAATACTCTAAGCTTCAACTGGGAGAAAATTATTGAGGAATTGATGAACGAGTAGCCAAGAACACAGAATGTCAGTCAAGGCCTTAAAACTTAAAAGAGGCTCATGCCATGTGCTCTGGATTGTATATAAAATGCCAGCAGCAAAATAATCATATTGAATCAACTTTAGATTAAGGTTTCATATTTCGGTTGCTAGCTATCTATTAGACGAAGAATAACGAACACTTGATTTGGGTTAAACAGAGATCATTTGGGGCTCAAGACCCCTGCGCAGCCCTGCATTACATTATGCTTTTCCTACTGTCATTGACTTCAGATTTGTGTTTTTATTGCAGATCTTTCTTTTTTTTCACATCTATATTTTTTTACTTTTTTTCAGATCTGTTGTTTGTTCCAGATTTGGCTTCTCTTCCTATTAGTTTGAGTTTCTTACAAATTCCATTTTCTTGATTTTGGCTTTAGCGTTTGCGTTCGAATCAAATTTTTGCTTTTGAATTGATTCAGGTCTGTTAGTGACTTTCTATAGCTAAGATCCTCCATTTTTTTTCCGGCGAAGAAGGTGGCGTGGTAGTGTTTGGAGGTTGATTTTTGATATGGTTTCCGGTGGTATTAGATTGGATATGTTTGATTGGTTGATTGTGTTGCTCACAGCCACATCACTACTCTTACCATCCCGCTATTATTTTTGCTGATTTTTATTTTATTTAACTGATAAGGAATAAGTTATTCCTATATCTCTTCCCTTTTCCCTTTGTGTTTTTCGTTGCTTTGCTTTTGCAGGTACCAGCAGATATATATCCAAAACATCAATTGTCGGAACACGACCGTCGAGAACATATTTGTCAGGACGCGCATCTAGGTTCTATCTCTCCGGTCTCCCGCCAAACATCTGGGTTCTATCTCTCCGGTCTCCCGCCAAACATCTGGGTTCTATCTCTCTGGCTTTTATTCTTGTTGCTAATCTATCTTTGCTTGGCTGTCGAATTTGTTTCTTAATATATTGATTTCTTCCCTTAGTATATTACGTTCTTACATTTACTCTTCCTGCCTTTAGTTATAACATTCTTAACGTTCCTGTTTTAGGTGTAAACATTTGATTAGCCTATTAGTTTATATGCGCTTCAGTGGCTTTGGTGACTGATGGTAGACTAGAGTCATGTTCTCGGTCGGGGACGGGGACGGGGGCGAGGGTAAGGGGGTAAGTGGGGTAAGGGAGATGCAAGGCTGAGAATAGGGTTTTGGAACATTGGGACTCTAACGGGGAAGTCCATAGAGCTTGTTAAGATTTTTAGGAAGAGGAGGATTAATATAGCATGTGTTCAGGATACCAAATGGGTAGGACCTAAGGCTAAGAATGTGGACGGGTATAAGTTATGGCTTTCGAGTAGGTCGAGGTATAGGAATGGGGTAGGCATTTTGATAGAAGGCGAGCTAAGGGATCAGGTGGTGGAGGTTAGAAGGGTCAATGACAGGATGATAGTGATTAAGTTAGTAGTTGGAGGGTCCACTATGAATATTATTAGTGCTTACGCGCCGCAGACGGGCTTGGATGAGGAGGAGAAGGGGTGCTTTTAGGATGATTTGGATGAGGTGGTGGGAGGTATATCACCCATTGAGAAGTTATTTGTAGAAGGAGATTTCAATGGACATATAGAGTCACTTCTGGGGGTTATGACGACGTGCATGGAGGTTTTGGCCTCGGGGACAGAAATGAGGGAGGCGTCTCACTCTTGTAGTTCGCTAAAGCTTTTGGGATGGTGATAACCAATTCGAGGTTCATAAAGAAGGAGGAGCACTTGGTGACTTTTCGTAGCTCGGTGGCTAAGACTCAGATAGACTTTTTGCTCCTTAGGAAGGTTGACAACGGTCTTTGTAAATACTGCAAGGTTAGTCCGAGTGAGTATCTTACAACCCGACATAAGTTTTTGGTGATGGATTTAGAGATCAAGATGGAGAAGAAGAAGAGGGTTGTGGATGACAGACTAAGAATCAAATGGGGGAGTTTGACCATGGCTAGTGCAAAGGAGATGGGGTAGAGGTTAATGTCCAGGGGGATTGGAGAAATAGTGGGGATGCAACCAGTATGTGGGATAGGACGATCAGTTGGATTCTGGAGGTAGCTAGAGAAGTGCTAGGGGTCTCGCGGGGTAGTCGTAGTGGTTATCGAGGGGACTAGTGGTGGAATGGTAAAGTTCAAGAGAAGGTGGAAGCAAAGAAAGATGCGTATGCGAAATTTGTAGAAAGCAAAGATGATGTGGAGAAGTGGACGAATAGGGAATTGTATAAGATGGAGAGGAATGAGGCAAATATAGCGGTTACGGCGGCAAAAACGACGGCTTTTGAACGCCTGTATGTGGAATTAGAGGGAAAATACAGGGATAAAAATTTGCACAGACTAGCCAAGGCGAAGGAGAGAAGGACCCGTGACTTGGATCACATGTGGTGCATTAAGGACGAGGACGGAAAAATACTGGTGGAGAACGTGCATATTAGATGGATGTGGCAGTCTTACTTCTATAAACTCTTAAACAAAAAAGGAGATAAAGACATTGTGCTGGAAGATCTGAAGCAAGCTGGAAGGTACCAGGATTTTGGGTATTGTAGAAACATTAAGATTGAGGAGGTTAAGGGTGATGTTTGCAGAATACACATGGGACGAGCGATCAGGCCTGATGAGATCCTAGTTGAATTTTGGAAAAAAACATGCAAGGCAGGAATGGCTGACTGAGTTGTTTAATGTCATTTTTAAAACGACTCGAATGTCCGAAGAATGGATGTGGAATACAATGATTCCTTTGTACAAGAACAAAGGTGACTTCTAGAGTTGCAATAATTATAGATATATCAAGCTGTTAAGCCACACTATGACAATTAAGGAAAGGGTCATGGAGATGAGGGTGAGAAGAGACGTGTCTATTTTCAAGAATCAGTTTGGATTCATGCCGGGGCGTTCGACTACAGAAGTCATTCATCTTATTAGAAGGTTGGTGGAGCAGTATAGGAAGAAGAAGAGACTTACATAGGGTTTTCATCGACCTCGAGAAGGCATACGACAAAGTCCCTATGGAGGTTCTATGGAGATGTTTGGAGGTTAGAGGTGTACATATGGCATACACTAAGGCGATCAAGGGGAGCCAAGACCAGGGTACAGACAGTAGGAGGAGACTCGGAACATTTTCCAGTGATGATGGGACTACACCAAGGATCAACTCTTAGTCCATTCTTATTTGCCTTGGTGATGGATGGACTGGCGCGACAAATCCAAGGGGAGGTTCCATGGTGTATGTTATTCACAGACGACATAGTCCTGATTGATGAGACTCGCAGAGGAGTGAACGCTAAGCTGGAGGTTTGGAGACAGACTCTGGAGTCTAAAGGGTTCAGGTTGAGTAGGACCAAGACAAAATACTTAGAGTGCAAGTTCAGTAATGGGAGAGACCTTGAGACAGGCGTAGAGGTGAGGCTTGGTACTCAGGTCATTCCAAATAAAGGAAGCTTCAAGTACCTCGGGACTATTATCCAAGGAAATGAAGAGATTGATGATGATGTCACACATCGTATTGGGGCCAAGTGGATGAAATAGAGGCTCACATCTGTAGTCTTGAGGGATAAAAATGTGTCATAAAAACTTAAAGGCAAGTTCTATAGGGTGGTGGTTAGACTAACTATGTTGGATGGGGCAGAGTGTTGGCCAGTCAATACTTCGCACATTCAAAAGATGAAAGTTGCGGAGATGAGGATGTGAGATGGATGTGTGGACATATAAGGAGGGATAGGATAAAAAATGATGATATCCGGGACAAAGTGGGAGTGGCTTCAGTAGAGGATAAGATGCGGGAAGCGATGTTGAGATTGTTTGGGCATGTGCAGATGGGAGACATAAATGCCCCAGTGCGGAGGTGTGAGAGGTTGGCTATGGACAGGTTCAAGAGAGGTAGAGGTAGGCCGAAGAAGTATTGAAGAGAGGTGATTAGACGGGATATGACACAGGTGCAACTTACTGAGGACATGACCTTAGATAGGGGGTTGTGGAGGACACGGATTAGGGTAGAAGGGTAGTAGGTAGTTGACCGTAGTCCTACTTACGCTTACAAGTTGGTAGTTGACCGTAGTCCTACTTACGCTTACAAGTTGGTAGTTGTAGTGTTATTATTGTAGGTCTGCTTAGCCTATCATACTAGTAGGCGCAGTATTACTTAATAGTCCCATGTCCTTTGATTTCTGTTGCTATGTGTTCTTTAGTGTACTTTGTTTATCTTATTTACCTATGTTACATACTGCTTTTTTTTTCAAAAATTGCTATTATGGCGTATTCGCTTTTGTTACCAGCATTTTCATACTACTTTAAATTTTTTGTCCGGGTCTGACCGTTTCTCTTGCTCTGTTTGTGCTTATGATTTGTCTTGAGCCGATGGTCTTTCAGAAACATCCGCTCTACATACCAAGGTAGAGGTAAGGTCTACGTACAATGTACCCTCCCCAGACCCCCACGTTGTGGGATTTCACTAGTTATGTTATTATTGTAGCTATTTATTAGACCCTCAACCTAAGTAATCAGACATGGCATGGGCGTGGCACGGGATTTAAATGATGGACCTTTTCACGATCCAAAAACGAGTGGCATCATGTTGACATGGGCGGAAAGACATGTCAAGGCCATGGCTTAGGCAAGTTGTGGCAAAGCAAGACAGTGTAGGACAAATGCATAGCAAAGACAAGGTTGTGAGCGACTAAAGTAAGGGCATGGCACGACAAGACAAGTATTGGTGAGAGCAAAGCAGTGTCATGGGAAAGGCTGTGTGCGGCTAAGGCAAGGCTGATGGTGCGTGTTGGGCAGTGTCAGTGGCAAGCTGGACGTGCGACAAAGGACAACATGCGCACAAGGCATGTCGTGCATAGAAATGGTGCGAAAGGGAAAAGCTGGCAAGAAACTTGAACGCAAAAATGGGTCATTGGAGCTAAAACTTGGTTGGCACGCGTATGTGTCGCGCACATGCATGCAGTCGGGCGGTTATTTCCATTTCCCTTATAATCAGCCTAATTGGCTAAGTGTTTTTGGGCGGTTGCTTTTGTAATTTCACATTGTATTGTATTTCCTAGCAGTTGGGGGATGTCAACTGCATTAGCCTAGGATAAAGGTTGAGTGGGCTATGTTTGGCCTATTATTGTAAGCCAAGTGTCCGACAGTTGGTTGTCACACGAAAATATAAGTGTGCAGCCCAACATTTGTGCAAATTTAGGTTTTGTGAGTTAGAATATTAGGGAAAACTCTACAGAGCAAAATCTGTCTTAGGTCAGGGAATGTTGTGCCAAGGGTGGTGCAGAAACTGAGTGTTCTTGTATTCACTTTAATAATACAAGTTGGGAATTGGTTTTGTGTGTATTGTTGCCTCTTGTTATTACTTTTATGCTTCCTTTATTTCATAATTTGCTGCCTAACAATGCATAAGGATCATTCTAAAGTGTTGCTGCCTAAAATCGAGTTTAAGGCCAAACTGCCTAAAATTTGGCTAAGTATTGGGACAGGCTGAGTCAAGGCACTGCTTGACTATCGCGCAGGGACAAAGCTCGCTTGTTGGTTGGTTGAAAATCGCCCCTGTGACAACTGGTATTAGAGCGGAGACGATTCAGAACTTGTGTGATGGATGGGGGAAGCAATCTCAATGATCTTAGGGAGAATGTTGCAAGGTTGGAAGCATTGGTCCGTGTGACAGAGGATGCTGAGAATCTGGTGGGCACAATCACTCATATTCATGGCATGAACACTGAATTGGCAAAGTTCAAAACAATGGTGGATAAGAACTTGGTAGAATTAATCAACTTTCGTGAGTTGGCTAATATTTAAATCACAAAACAGAAAAATGAAAATGAGTCACTATGGAGGGTTGTCGGGAACAGTTTCTCCCAAGGGGGAACAGATCGTCCCAAAGTCAAAATTTCCGAGCCTAAAGAGTTTAATGGTGCAAGGAGTGTCAAGAAACTTAAAAACTTTCTGTGGAATATGGAGCAGTAATTTCTTTCTGCCCGTGTGAAGGACGAAGACATGGTGTCTATAACCACAATGTACTTGGTTGATGATGCAAAGTTGTGGTGGAGTACTCGCATGACAGACGATGTTAGTGTTGGGCGTCCGAAAATTAATTTGTAGGAAAGGATGAAAAAAGAGTTGAAGGATCAATTCTATCCTAGTAATGTGGGTTGGATTGCTTGTGACCGTTTGAAGAAGTTGAGGAAAAATGGAACGGTAGTTCCTTGATGCTGGATTTAAGAAACATGTCCGAGGAGGATAAGTTGCATAACTTTCTGTATGGGTTACAAATGTGGACACACAATGAACTCCGAAGGTAGAACATTAAAGACCTTCTTATTGCCATTGTTGTCGCGGATGCTTTGGCATATTTTCGCCTAGGTCGGGAAGATGCTGAAATTTCTTCTACTTCTAAGTCCAAAAATGGGAACAAGGACAAGGCAAATAAATGGAAGAAAAATGAGAATGATAAAGAAAATGTTGTTGAGGGCAATGATAAAGGGAAGAAAAAGTAGGAGGCTAGAACTTTAAAATTCAGGGGACAAATCAACAAATTTGATCGCTTTTTTATTTAAAGGGGTCGCACTTGGCGAGAGACTTTCCAAAGATTGAGATGGTTGATGCATTGATCGTGGGCAGAGATGAAGTAGAGGGAAAAGAAGAGGAACCTGAGGAGGTTACTTATTTTACACCAATGTCTCTTCTTGTCACAACTCCTTTTTCAGGATTGTGGTGGCACCTACATAATCCCACCACATAGGTGAATCGCTCCCATCTTATTAAACATGATAAGATATAAGTAAAAGCGTAAGAAATACAAATACTACAAGTTGTCTCATAATATGCCGCAGAAGAAAATGATAAGTCTGATACATCCAAATCAACCCCTCAAGTAATCTAGTTTGTGGGTACAAGAGCACTAACAAATCTGATACAAGTTTGAGAAATAGATACGCAGGCTAAAACCAAATACATAGTTTGAAACAAGTCTCTCAAATGCAAAAAAAAATTATGATAAAGAAGGAGCATCCAAGGGTATGCTGAAGATAACATCCTCACCCTGAATACCGAGGATCAGCTGCTCGAACTCAGCCACGTGGTCTCGAGCTGGTTGTCGGATCTGTATCTGAATCAAGGAAAGATGCAGCAAGTGTAGCATGAGTACACAACGTACCTCCATAGATATCATAGGCTGACAATGACGAAAATATATAATCAGAGATAAATACCAAGTTAACACCAAGTAATATTATACTACACAGTCCACCAATCCAGGTAAGTCACATAATCCACATAATAATTCACAAGGTTTACAGGTTTCCTTATTTCAATAAGAGTCCATATCTACTCACGTTATTCAGTTTTCAAGGGTCCTATAGTAACTCAAGTATCAAAAAGCGAGAATAATCCTTTCATGTCCAGAACTTAGTCAAGTCATCAACAATTACTTTAAATATAAGTTCATTCACAAGTAATCAATGATATGACATATATATGTATGTTATGAATGCAATGCATATGCCATGTACTTTTCTATCAACCGGTATACACACTTTACAGGGGTTTTCCATATAAAAATAACTCATTGGGAACCCGCAAAGTCCATATACCCCTCCGCTCCGGAATAACTCACCGGATCACAGAGCTCAATTTTTTGCTGTAATAATATCATGTTGCAGACGTGCAACTCCGATCATTGTGTATCAATATCATCTCAATATTGCCATTATCTCAATAGTGCTCTTACCTTTCCCAGTCCCTTAGACCCAGAGCATAACCATACCACTCCAATATCAATATCACAGAGCCATGAGTGTATGAATACAAATAATAATTTAAGGCAAGATATCATGATACAATGAGATGCAACCAAATAAGAGATGAAATATCACATGTTATCAAGAATTCAATACACATACACAATCCAAGTACAATCTAAGATATCATATCGAAAGCATGTGTGATGAGTAAACATATTAAGTAACTATGGAGACAAGTCCACATATGGTGACAAGCCCAATTAACAACAGTCGGAACCAACACAGGGCTGATTCTCCAAACCCCATCATCACAGTTCAACACCGGTACCCACTCAGTCGTTCATCATAACCGCCTGAGTGGATTCCCTACACGCCCAATACCCCTCAATATTTATAACTAATTATGCACTTCTATCGAAGTCATGAAAAACTAAATCGTAGCCTACCTTAAAGCCGACAAGAGCGCTACACGATCAAGCCCCGGTTACAGCCTTGGCCTTCCTTCGCGACTCATGACGGTCGAAGCATATCCACGCATATACTACTCATTAATATATAAGACTTACACAAAATAAGAATGTAACCTTTAACAAAACAAGACCACAAATATCGACCCCGGACCTAGTTCACCAAGACTCGAACTTTAATACCCAAAAACTATTAATACATACTAGGTAGTCATATCCTTAAGTTAATTGAAAAATTAAACACATTGAACCCTCAATTGAACAATAATAAAAAAACCTAATTTGAAATCCTAGAAACTTTCCCCAATTTAAAATAGGTTTCTACAACCAAATTAAGACTTATAACACGATAATCTAACATAATTCAATCCTAATTCATGATATTAACACAATTTGATCCATAAACCTTCATTAAAATCAATAGCATAACTGTCTTATTCTCATAGAACTTTAAATCATTTTCCCCAACTTAATAACATATTTTTTTCCTTTTTTTGTGTGTTTTGCTTATTGTCTAATGAGCTTCATGAATCAACATTTTCTCCCTGTAAAATTGGAGTAACTTCAATAGTTTTGCTCCAAAAAGCATCAAGAACAACTATACTATTTTAGAAAGTTTAAAACAGGACCATATTTTCTATGTCATGTGGCATATTAGGCATTTTATGTAAATTATGCAAGATAGAAATTATGGTGAATAAAGATATTAAAATGTGATAGAGAATATATTCGTATATTCTCCATATATTATGTACTTAGTATTCTAGTGTAATTATGTAAAGTAGAGATTCTCATTCAATTAGGATTACCTTTGTATACACCTATATATGTTGTATTAATTAGAAGACTCCACTCAAGGAGATTTACACTATTCTACATGGTATCAAGAGCAAAAAATCCCCCTACCCTAAACCCTATACTCGCCCCTTATTCTTTCTCCTTGTTCCAGCGGCGGCACCACCCAAAAACCCTAGTATACCGCTGCCCCACCCCCTTTTCCTCACTTGTTTCCGGCGGCCCACATGGTTTCTCCCGTTTCCTCTTCCTCAACACCTGACGTTGCACATCCTCCTTCCTCCTCCACCCCTAACACCTTTCATCTGTCTTTCGCCGTAACCAATATCAAGAACCTTATAGCATTTATTCTTGATCAAGAGGATGGACAATACGCGTCGTGGGTTGAACTCTTCCAAATTCATGCATGTGCCTACAATGTGCTTGATCACATTGATACCACCTATTACTGCCTACTCGATGTCGACAACACGACGTGGAAACGGCTTGATGCCATTGTCAAGCAATGGATTTATGACACTATCTCCAAGGATTTGCTTCATACTATTATGAAGGCCGGAGCTTCGACTCACGAATTATGGACAAGGTTGGAGAAAAATTTTCAAGATAACAAACATACACGTGGCGTGTATCTTGAGAAGCAATTCAACACCACACGTCTTGAAAACTTTGCAAATATGGCCGACTACTGCAAACAATTAAAATTGATTGCCGATCAATTATCTAATGTGGGTACTCCAATTTGGGACATAAAGATGGTTTTGCAATTGATTAATGGTTTACCGAAAGGTGAATACGATACACATGCAATGATGATCCAATAGGTCGATCCCCTACCTAGTTTCAACAAAGCACGGTCCCAATTGCTATTAGAAGAGACGAGACGAGCCAAATAGGATGATCATAATCCTAATATGTTGGTGGTTGACGCCCCCGCGACAACCACCGGTCAACCACCACACTCCAACCACCACCCGCCGTAGGGCAACTGCGGTGGCGGCAGAGGCCGCGGGGGTGTCCGGGGAGGTAGAGGAAAAGGTCGAGGGGGTCAGGCCAATTTAGCCATCCATCCACAGCAGGCCCAACACCCAACACAGTGGGCCAACCCACTGCCCTGGCAGCTGTACGGGAACTAGGCCTCACACTCCAGCACCTTTCCAGCAGTCGCGGCCCAATAGCAACAGTGGGAACAACAGCGACACAGCATTCTGAGAGCCCACCTAGTGTCCCACCCAATGGACCCCAGCCACCAGGCCCATTTTTTTGCAGCCTAACAGTCAGCTCCCGGCCTCACTCCAACCTATTTGGGCCAGGCGTTCGGCACCTTGAATCTTCAGCAGCCCGATGACGCCTGGTACATGGATATAGGCGCCACATCCCACCTCACTCACAACTCTAGTAATCTCCCTCAACTGCGTAATTTAAATACTCCTTAATTTATTATGGTCGGAAATGGTCAACGCATTCTAATTCAAGGGTATGGCCACATACAAACTCCACCACTTCACCCCCTTTTCTCTATCAAACACGTCCTATATGCCCCTAACATCATAAAGAACTTAACCTCTGTTAGAAATTTTTCCACTGATAATTATGTATCTATTGACTTTGACCCGATTGGTTTTTCTGTGAAGGACCTACATACGGGGACACTTATTACGAGATGAAATAGTGTGGGAAATCTTTATCCTTCCTTATCCACGTCCACTGCGAGTGTCAATCCACCCACATCTCTAGCTTCAATAGCAACATGGCATAGTAGACTTGAACATCTAGGAGCTCATATTTTTTATTTTCTTAGAAACTATAATTTAATTCAATGTAATAAAGGGAACCTTGCCCATAATTGCAGCTCTTGTCATCTAGGAAAGCATGTTAGACTTCCGTTTACGCCATCTTTGAGTGTTACTTTCTCTCCCTTTGATATTATTCATGTGGATTTATGGACATATCCTATTACTAGCAAATTGGGTCATAAATATTAGTTAGTGTTATTGGATAATTTTTCTCACTTCCTTTGGGTCTATCCGCTCCAACATAAGTCTCAAGTTTACTCTAAGTTTCTTGAATTTTGTACATATGCTAAAACACAATTTGAAAAAGACATAAAGACGTTTCAATGTGACAATGGTCGTGAGTTTAATAATTCCCTCTTTCACAAATTTTGTGCGGAAAATGGCATGATATTTTGATTCTCCTACCCCCATTCTTCCCCTCAAAATGTTAAAGCCGAAAGAATTCTCCGTACCATTAACAATATGATTCGTACCTTACTTTTTCATGCGTCTCCCCCCTACTTTTTGAGTATATGCGTTAAAAATGGTAGAATACATTCTTAATATATTACCTACCCGTACGCTTCAAAATAGGACCCCCCACAGAGATCTTATTTCGTCGGATCCCTTCCTATGGTCACCTTCGCGTTTTCGATTGTCTATGCTACCCAATTCTTGCCTCCACAGTTCCTCACAAATTAGCACCTCGCACCGCTCCGTGTGTTTTCTTAGGATTCACATGCAAAATCACAATCTCACGACAAGTCACGTTCGAGGAGAACGTTTTCCCGTTTGCCAACATCCAACAATTTCAAGCCACTGATTACGACTTCCTTAATGACCCGGACACTTCACCTCTAGTCCAAAATGCACTACAATGTCCACAACATCCGGCTATACCTCCCCCACCACACTTTGAGTCGACCCCTCCACCAGTCATCTAGTCAACACCCCCACCCGTCCCGTCGAGCACCACCCCACGACCTGCCCCAGTTTCGACCCTACAATCCCCGTCACCCAGCCACCCACCCCACTGCCTCACCAACCCGATGTCACCCCAACTGCCTCTGTCTTCTACCCACCGTACCCTGCCACCGACCCTTAACATCGGTAACTGCCCCACCAACCCGACATCCTCACAGCCCAGCCCGACTCTTGAGTAACTTTCCCCAAAACCCCCGTCATCAACCCCGCTGCCCCCCAACCCACTTCCAACCCACCACATGGAAACCAGTGCCTAGCACATGATTTTAAAACCTAAGGTCCACTTAAACTTATCCAGTCATACCATCTCACCTCTACCTTAAAACCCAATTTTAGCCAAGCTTGACCCAAATTAGAATGTGACCATGCGTGAGGAGTTTGATACACTTACTACACAACGCACTTGGGATCTTATTTCGCGGCATGAGGGGGTGAATATAATCCATTGTATGTGGCTCTTTCGCCACAAATTCAGAGATAATGGTAAGCTTGAACGTCATAAGGCTAGACTTATGGCAAATGACATGGGGCAGCAGGAGGGTCTTGATTGTGGTGAGACTTTTAGTCTGGTGGTTAAGCCAGCTACCATCCGCACAGTTTTGAGCATAGCTATGGGTAAGAACTGGTCGATTCATCTGTTTGATGTGAAAAATATGTTCTTACATGGGGATTTGAAAGAAATAGTTTATATGCATCAACCGCTCGGCTTTGTACATTAAGAGGCTCCTTAGTATGTATGTCGTCTTCGTAAGTCACTATATGGATTGAAACAACCCTCTAGGGCTTGATATGAGCGTTTTACTGCTTACATTATGCAAATCAGGTTCGTGTGCAGCAAAAGTGATAATTTGTTTTTTATTTTTCATCGGAGTAGTGACACTACGTACCTCCTGCTATATGTGGATAATATTGTTCTAACAGCCTCATCTGATGTACTCAAACACGAGATTATTACTCTACTCAAATCCGAATTTGCTATGACATACTTGGGTAAGTTGAGTTATATTTTAGGGATTTCGGTGACCAGATCAGCCAATGTCATGTTCTTGTGTCAGCGTAAGTATGCCAAAGATATTGTCTACAGGCTAAAATGGAAAACTGCAAGATCATGCCCACTCCAGTCAACTCGAAGTCGAAACTCAGTGCCACTGACGGAGATCCGGTACTTGATTCCTCTCTTTATAGGAGTCTCGTTGGTGCTCTTCAGTATCTCACATTTACTATGCCTGATATTACATATGTTATTCAGGAGGTGTGTTTGTTCATGCACGCTCCCAGTGAGCCTCACTTTGCCGCTCTTAAGTGTATCATTCAGTACGTTAAGGGTACTCTTGACTATGGACTACATCTCTATCTTTCTACACCATCCACACTGATATCATATACGGACGCCGATTGGGCAGGCTGTCCGGACACACGTCGATCCATTTCTGGCTATTGTGTATTTTTAGGGGAGAACATCATCTCGTGGTCTGTAAACGGCAAGCCATGTTGTCCCGTTCGAGTACAGAAGCAGAATATAGAGGCATTGCGAACGTTGTTGCCGAGCTATGCTGGCTCCGAAACCTCCTTATAGAACGTCACTGTCCCTTACGTAAGGCATCTCTGGTTTATTGTGACAACATATCTGTCATATACTTGTCTCATAACCCGGTTCAGCATCAACGAACCAAGCATATTGAGATGGATATTCACTTTTTTTCGTGAGAAGGTTATGGGTCATGTTAGGGTGTTACATGTTCCATCTTCCTATCAATACGCATATATATTTACTAAGGGACTTCTTCGG
Organism: Anisodus tanguticus; assembly: GCA_034509755.1. NCBI lineage: Eukaryota > Viridiplantae > Streptophyta > Magnoliopsida > Solanales > Solanaceae > Anisodus > Anisodus tanguticus. Next base: position 33,213,374 of record CM067548.1, read on the forward strand.
CAGCTGTTCATTGACTTCAGATCTAGTCTCAGCGTTCGGCCTCCTCTCGCTCCGATTGAGGGGTATGATAGAGAATATATTCGTATATTTTCCATATATTCTGTACTTAGTATTCTAGTGTAATTATGTAAAGTAGAAATTTTAATTCAGTTAGGATTACCTTTTGTATATATTGTATTAATGAAGTGACTCAACTCAAGGAGATTTACATTATTCTACAAAATGGGATAAGGTAGACCTAAAATCACTGAGAAAGAATAATCTCAAAAGATGTATAATTTTTTAGAATTAATTTAGACTTAACTAAAGGTAAAATATATTCCTAATATAGAAGAAAAAAGATGATATCGATGATATTTACTGTAGTTGGAATTAAGTTTTAATTTTGGACCTATTATTTTTCGAGACTGTCTTTTGGGAACGATCATAACAACACTCTAAAACAAATACTCTGCATCTAAACGATTTTCCCGTCAACAAGGTAAGGCAGAATTTTCACTCTTTCCAGGCAGATTAAGTCAGAAAGAATCTTTTCTTTTTTTGAACAATCTCAGTGCTCGTTGAGAACTAGTCATTCTCCGAGACGTCTAGTAATTTCTGACTTAATCTTGAAATTAAAGTTTCAGCCCATTTCAGATATACTTTGCTCTCCGATTGGTTTTTCTACTTGACTAAACAGCGAGAATTCTAATTTTCTTCATAGCCTGCACACACCATACGACAAATCACAAAACTGATTATTGATTATTAAAAGCAATTCTGATACAGCTCTGTAATCATAGATAAGTTATTTCATCTCCAGAAGAAAAAATACTCTAAGCTTCAACTGGGAGAAAATTATTGAGGAATTGATGAACGAGTAGCCAAGAACACAGAATGTCAGTCAAGGCCTTAAAACTTAAAAGAGGCTCATGCCATGTGCTCTGGATTGTATATAAAATGCCAGCAGCAAAATAATCATATTGAATCAACTTTAGATTAAGGTTTCATATTTCGGTTGCTAGCTATTTATGCTCCATAGATATCGGCAGATCATATAAACGTATAAGGCAGAGCAAATCTTAAACCTATGCATCAACTAACATTAGGCAAAATAGTCAGCTGTATCCACAAGATCTTGACACATTAAAGGGAATTTCTGGTTAATTACTCATTTCTAATTATCACCACAAATAACGCAGAGAAATTGAATTTATTCTTTGTTAAGATATTGACACAAATTACTATATATAAAAAAAAATGAATCTTGACACGGGAATATTGGAATAATAGCACGGTTGGTCACTTTATTACTAGTTAATTTTAATAGTTATTTTGGTAATTTTTATGAATGAGCATATTTAACTTTTAATTAATTAAAATATATAATTTTATTGTTTATATATGAAATATGTTCATATTTAGATAATTTTTAGTACTATATTGCTACACAGACGGAGTAACACCATAAACTTAAGGTAACACACGGATAATTAGCTTATGTAGTAATGATTAATAATTCGTTAAAATTGTGAAAATTCACAAGGAGATTAATCAAAAGTGTACCATTTAGTAAATGAAGGTTAAATATATTCAGTTAGATATCACATTGACCATCAATTAGAGTTGTTTGGAATGACAAATACTCTTTCATCTTTAATCAGAGATTTCGGATTTGAATCTTCCTGGGTACGAAGTTGCTTTTGATTAGACTTGTTCAAAGGTCGGGTCGGGTCAGGGCCGGGTCGGGTGACTTTTTTTTCCTCCTTGCCCGACCCTGGCCCTGACCCAATGAATTTTTTTGGCGGGCCATGATCGGGTCGGGTCGGGCCGGGTCGAGATTTTTTTTTTAAACAAAAAATTGAATTTCCAAAACTGAAATTGGTACTCACCCCTACATTCCACGAAAATTCGATGTTGAAATGTATTGTATATCGTGAGATCTTGACTAAAGAAAAAAGAAAATTAGAAATCGATTTGGGGAAAAACACAAATTAATTGGAAAAACGGACGTTTTTCTAAAAATTAGCTGCGCCAAACCGCCTTGCGGCAGTTTGACCGGCCCGGCCCTGTCTCGAAAAAATATGCAAAATCAAAAAAAAAATCAGGTAAAACGGACATCCGAGCGTAGAGTTATGACCATTTAAAGTTTCACCAATTTACAACTACTTTCTCTCCCTACATTATGCTTCCGTGATATTAACAAAACGACTAATAATATAAATATATAATTAATAATCAGCTACCGTTTTTATCTTATTTTATGTCGAGCTCAATGTAGATTAGAGCAATACATATATATATATATATATATATATATATATATATATATATATATATATATATATATAAAAACATGCATTATATCACTTATTAATGACAAAAATATATATAAGTACAAAATAAATATTAATGAAGGAAAAATAATATAAATTATATTTAAAAAATATGCGGGCCGGGCCGGGCCAGGTCAGACGGGTAAAATTTTCTGACCCTGACCCGACCCTGACCCTGATCGGGTTCCCGCCTTTTCGGATCGAGTGGCTCGCGAGTCAGCTAAAAGCTGACCCTGGCCCTAGTTTTTTCGGGCCGAGCCGGGCGGGTCCCCGACCCGGTGGACAGGTCTACTTTTGATAGAGAGCGCTTTGATACCAATGTGAAATTTCCGGCTCAAATTTGAATTTATCACATTGATCAAAATTGACTCAATGGGAGTGCCGGATACTGATGAAAAATAATATATATATATATATATATATATCACATTGACCAAAATCAAAATTTAAAAACATAAAATTTTCCGAAAATATTTAAATAAATACTTTTTTTTATTAAAACATACATTTACACCTGATAACAAAGGGACATTAGAAAGAAAAAGAAAATCACCTCTGTCTCTGTTTTTCTCAACCTTGAAGATCGAATTAAAAGTAATTGTTTCTATGGCCAGTGTTATCGTTTTGTGTTTAATCATCCTCTCTAGCTTTTTAATTCTTGAAGCTATCGCAAATCCTCGGACCGAACTTGTCTATAAATTCTGTGGGATAGAACGAGCAGACAATGTGTCAGAATTCAATAAAAATTACGCCAATGCAATCGTAGCCATGGAATCCGAAATGAATGCCAATAAATTCTCTATTTATGGAGAAGGGTTAGCTCAGAATCGAATTTACGTATTGGCTCAATGCATGGATGATCTCTCTAAGGAAGATTGCGCGATTTGTTTTTCTGCCATTAAAACACAATTGCCTGGTTGCTTTCCCCACAATAGTGGTCGTGTTTTCTTAGATGGCTGTTTCATGAGATTCGAGAATTATAGCTTTTTTTATGAATCATCTTCTCCCCATGACGTCAAAGTAATTTTTCTTTTTCCCTCTTTTTCTTTTTTCTTGGTTGTTTTCTTATATTCTCTCAGATTTATAAATCCCATCTTGACGACATAACTCAACATAACATGGTATTAGTATTGATCGCGGAGTCAGAAATTTTAATAAAGAGATTAAAGAAAATGCAAGAATGTCATTATTTATATAAACCTTTAATTTAAAGCAACTTTTTTTTTTGCCATCTTTGCTGCTATAGTGAAGCTTCTCTTATGTTAAAAGTGATTCAATATTTTATGTTAAAAGCGATATCTTGTTGTCTTATTTTCCTTGAATTTATTGACTATGTTTCTTTTAAGCCGAGAGTCTATCGGAAATAAACTCTCTATCCCACAAAGATAGAGATAAGGTCTGCATATATCCTACCCTCCCCACCCTCCCCAGATCACACTTGTGGAAATACACTGGATATGTTATTGTTGTAGTAGTTTTTCTCTACTTAGACACTATGATTTTCCGAAAAAGGGATAATTGGATCCCCTTGGCACCATGTAGCTCTGTCATTGATTAGAAATGTCACTAAAGTAATTGGAATTAGATACGAACTTCCTTGCTAGTCCGTTGCTAAACTGCTCATAGCTAATAATATTTTTGATTGATAGTCCATCGCTAATCCGCCGGTAAATAGAATTAGCGACGGATTTTTCGGTTCAGCTACAAAATTATTCCGTTGCTAATTCCTATTTTTTTAGGTGTGACCTTCTCATCTAAAAGTTTAAGCCATTAGGAGAAGATATACTTTTATTTACTTAATTATATCTTCACCACACCCCCTCACATGAGGGTCTAATTCCTTTTCATGAGCAAAGCACACGGAAATTGTTTTAGGGACTGGGTGGCAGTGAGTCTGTTTTGAGGTAATACATATTGGCGTGTGTGACCCCTCATCTAAAAATTAAGCTATTAGGAAAGGTGCACTTTTATCGAATTATTACTATGGCTACCTTGTTTTTTGTCCTCATGGTTCTCTTTTTTGGTAAAATTTGAATAAAGAGATGCAGTGATGCAGTGAACTTGAAGAATGATCAATTTAGGGATGTGGCAACCAAAGTCGTCAAGGATGTGGTAAACATGGCCCCAATTCACGGTGGCTATGCAGAAGGACAAAGGAAAGCGCATGGTTTAGCAGTTTATGGCATGGCTAACTGCTGGAATATTTTAGACGAAAGATCATGTGCTGATTGCCTGTTAAACGCAAGCACAGCTGTTCTTGATTGTTTGCCATCCATTGAGGCACGCTCCCTTAGCGTCGGCTGCTATTTTCGTTACTCAGAGTATGAATCTAGTGATGGTTCGAGTTTCTTACTTACTACTAAAGGTTAGCTGTACCTCTCATGCCTGCACTTGAGAAAAAATTTCATGGGACTTTAATCATCTGTATAATATCTTTAGACAATTATAGCATTTTATGTATTCTTTCTGTCAATGTAAGTAAGTTAACCAGGTATTGGAAAATAACTATACCCTGTTAGTGCACAAAAGTTAAATTCATTTAAGAAGGAATTCATTTTGCAGGACCTATTTTCATGTACCTTGCATTTATTCTTGTTGCTGTTGGTGTATGCATAGTAGCTATTCTGGTTGGATATATTGTGGGGACAACACTACATGAAAAACAAGTGAAACGCCAGAAGAAACATAATGGTAATTCATCGGATCTTGAGTCATCTGTTATGAAGAGGAGCCTGCATTTCAAATATTCAACACTAGAGAAATCCACAGACAACTTCAGTGAAGAACGCAAGATTGGCCAAGGTGGATTTGGTGAAGTCTTTAAAGTATAAAATCATACTACTTCCGTTTCTTTTCTTTTTTCTCACCCCTGTTCTGCTTCTCTGCTTTGACAATTCTAGTTCTGCTAAATAAGTCTTGAATATTTCTGAAGTAGGGGACTTTACCAGATGGTAGAGAAATTGCGATTAAACGTATGTTTTTAACTACCAAAATTCGGAATGAAGAGATATCCAATGAGATAGACATTATCGGACAAGCCCAACACCCAAATTTGGTTCGTTTCCTTGGTTGTTGTTTCACTGATGATGACAGCTTTCTTGTCTATGAGTATCTGGAAAATAAAAGCCTTGATTTTGTCTTATTTGGTACGTACTTTGTTCTTAAGATCTTTAATTCTTCTCCTAGTTTCTCGAAACGATGCTAAGTCATCTGTCACTAGAAGTTAGTACGTATTATCCTACTTGATTTTCTTGACTGTATGCATGGGAGAAAGATCCAAAGAAGAAGGAAGAATTGGATTGGAAGAAAAGGCTCAGGATTATCGAAGGGACAGCTGAAGGTTTAGAATACCTTCACAACGATTGCCAAGTTCGAATCATTCACAGAGACATCAAACCGAGTAACATCTTACTAGACTCAAAATATCGTCCCAAAATTGCAGATTTTGGACTTGCCAGGTTAGTGCATATACTTTAGGTCCATTGCTTTCTTACTGTCTTCTTAGCCATGTTTCAGATTTATGTCACCGGAAAATATGGAGAATTACAAAGTGTCTATTGAGATATAATTTCTGTTTGTTGTGTGATTGGGCCTGCCAGGTTTAATATCAGGGAAAAAGGAAGTGCACCTCTTGTCATTGCAGGCACATTGTATGTAATGAAGCACTTGAATTTAGATTAAATTCTTACCATTTATCATTTTGTCTTAACCTGTGCTAATCCCTATACCTACAGTGGATACATGGCTCCTGAATACCTTGCTCGAGGACAATTAACAGACAAAGTAGATGTTTATAGCTTTGGAGTTCTTATCCTAGAGATAGTAAGCGGCCGGGAGATTAACAAATTTCCAGCCGATGACACTCTAGACACCCTTGTAACCATTGTAATTTCCCCTCTGAACACTTTGATTTTACGCATTTACTAATAGAGTTGAAAAACATATTTACACAATCAGGTAATTTATCTCATTAATTGATAACATGATAACTAACATGCTATAACAAGTTAAACTACGTTGGTCGTGTTAAAAAAATTGCACTGTTAAATCCTTATTTCTTTTTGTTATATTTCTAAGTTCAACAGAATTCCGTGTTTGAGATTATCTTGATAATTTAACGTGCAGGCGTGGAGGCATTTCAAGGAGAAAAGGGCATCCCGGATAATAGATCCGAGCATGGAGATAGAAGATGTGGCTGAAGTACTAAGGGTGGTCCAAATTGCCCTGCTATGTACTCAAGAGTCGCCTATTATGCGTCCAGATATGACAACAATTATTAAACTACTTACACAAGAAAAATTAGAAGTGCCTGTTCCGTCAAAGCCTCCTTTCATTGAGGATTCATTTTATGGTTCTGAACGAGATGGCTCTATTCATTGGCATCATCCCTCTGTATCATCAGTTGATTCTTGCAGATATTATGACACACAAAAAGATAATGGATCTTTTCATCGGCATCATCCCTCTGCATCCATTGATTGTTATTATGACACGGAAAGTGTTTTAGGATGACAATGACGATCTCTTGATTGAAATCTATGGCCTCTCCAAAGACGGAGCTAACCATTTGATTTCACGAGGAGAATGAAATTCTTCAGAGCTCAGATCACATGATTTTGGAGCTGATTATGGAGCTAGCCGCCTGTAAAATGAGTCTATCCCTTTTCCCAGTTGTGCACTAGTGGGATACCAGATTGATCAAGAATGGATAATCCTGGAATGCTCCAAAGGAAGCTGAAAAGACCAGATAACTAGATAATTAAGTTACGTACATCGACAGTATAAAGTTTTTTGTATCACTATATAGCATGGCAGTTACCTTTTTTACAAGATAACCCGGTGATGTTTATAATAGTAATTTTACCTATAATACAAGTGACCTTAATGTGTAAACATTTTTTACATTCAGTGCAGCAGTTACGCTATGGTATATTGGCATGATCACTGTTCTTTTTCTCTTTAACATCTTTTCTATTTCAATGTAAAAAAAAAACAGTGATAAGAAAAAGGAGTACTTCGGCAACTGCAACAATGATAGATATAGAATATTAAAAAAGGAATAAGAAAATTGGGGGAGATCTAGTTTTGTAGTTCATTACAAATATTATTCTACTTATACGAACTTTTTAACGTGAGATTTGTACAACAAACAATTTTCTTCTACAAATTGCAAGTGTACACAGGAGATCATTTCCTTTCTCCAATTTGACCAAGCGGCATAACATAGTAGAAAATTATACAATGTGTCGTAGTAGAATCTATTCCTAAAGACCGAAAATACAAATTATGCTTTGGTTTAATGGAAAAAACTTAAAACTTTGGCATCAATCTTGCAATACTTATAAAGATTGTGAGTATTAGTGGGCGTTTGGACATGCGATTTTATCATGATTTTAAATCAGTGTTTGTTTAAGGAATTAGTACAAAATTTCAACTTCAACTTCATGTCATGATTGAAAGAAATAATCCCTTGATTATTTTCATTGATTGAAAGGCTATATATACAAGTTACATATTTCCATAATAGGAGAATCATATTCCTATTCTACTCCTAAAACCTTATTCTACTTGGATACTAACTATACATTTATGGTAATACAAATATTATGATAAGTTTACAATACTAATTACATTACAACATTACCTAAACTATGATACTAAAACACTACCTACTTCTACACGGTACAAGGGGAAAATCGAGAGCCAAATATTCACAATATACACATGTATATTGTGTATATTTAACACACACCCGCAGTTATAGCGGGTGGTCTTCGAACGCTGAGACTATCCCTAAAATCTTCAAAAATGACCGAGGGAAGACCCTTTGTAAAGATGTCGGCAATTTGATATCTTGACGGGACATGGCAGACGCGTACCTGACCACGAGCAACCTTTTTACGGACAAAGTGAATGTCCATCTCGATATGCTTAGTGCGCTGGTGCTGAACCGGATTACCAAAAAGGTAGATGTCACTAACATTATCGCAATAAACCAAAGTTGCTTTTTGAATGGGACAATGAAGCTCCAAAAGCAAATTACGTAACCAACATGATTTCGAGACCACAATAGCTACCCCTCGATACTCGGTCTCGGCATTGGATCGGGAAAATGTTGACTGACGTTTTTCCGACCATGAGACCAGGTTATTACCAAAAAACATGCAATAGCCAGACGTAGACCGTCTGGTGTCCGGACAGCCACCCCAATCAGTATCCGTATACGAGACAAGTGTGGATGTCGATGAGGGATATAAATGCAAACCAAAGTCTAGCGCACCTTGAATATACCGAATGATGTGTTTGAGTGCATTCATGTGCTCAACTCTAGAATCATGCATAAACAAACACACCTGCTGGACAACATACGTAATATCTGGCCTCGTGAATGTAAGATACCGAAGGGCCCCTGCAAAACTGCGATAGCGGGTCGGATCCTCGTATGGTACGCCGGCCGCGGCACTAAGATTGGGCTTAGTATCAACTGGAGTGGAAGTGGACTTACAGGATGACATCCCAGCCCTCTCAATGATCTCAGCTGCATACTTCCTTTGAGTAAGAACAACCCACCTGCATGACGAGTGACAGCAATCCCCAAAAAATAGCTCAAGGGCCCCAAGTCTTTCATAGCAAACTCAGAGCTGAGCGTTGTCATGATAGACTGATGTAAGACATCGGAAAAGGCAGTCAAAATAATAACATCCACATATAACAAAATATAGGATAAGGACGAACCACGACGGTAGATGAACAAGGAATTATCCGACCTGTTGTGAGTGAACCCAATAGTCGAAACATAGTCTGCAAACCGCGTATACCATGCCCGTGGAGACTGCTTAAGCCCATGTAAGGACTTCTTCAACAAACAGACATGATGAGGATGTTTGGGATCCCTGAATCCCAAAGGCTGATGCATATAGACTGTTTCCTTGAGATCATCATGTAGGAAAACATTCTTTACATCTAACTGATGAATAGTCCATGCTTTTGACAGAGCCAAGCTAAGCACAGTGCGAATGGTAGCTAGCTTGACCACCAGACTAAACATCTCACCATAATCTACCCCAACATGCTGAGTCTTACCATCACCCACAAGTCGCGCCTTATGTCGGGCAAATGAACCATTTGAATTTTCTTTATGAACAAAAATCCACATAGACCTGATAATATTAATACCAGATGGACGGGGCACCAACTCCCACGTCTTATTATCAATAAGAGCATTATATTCATCAGTCATAATAATTTTCTAATTCGGGTCATTTAAGGCAGACACATGATTATGGGGTAAGGGTGATTTAGGGACATTAGAAAGTAAATTAAAATGTCTTTTTGGTTTAAAAATACCCCGTTGACTATGAGTGACCGGTCTATGACTCGAGGAAGAATTGGGCAGATTTCGGGAATTTTCTGGGCTCGGGACGGACTGGCCAGCAGACAGTGGGTCTGCTGGCCCAACTCGGTAAACAGATGCAGGAACTGGACCAGTTCCAGAATTTGGCTGGACTGGCCCAATCGATGAAACTGGCCCAGTGACTATACTGGGAATTGCATTGTGTGACAGACCAGTGGGACCAGCTGACAGTGGGCCCGCTAAAGAATTTTAGGTGCGGGATACATCTGAAAAATGGTGAATAATATACGGGGATATACTATCATTCAAAAAAGTTATACGAACTAGGCACGAGAGTCTTAACCTTAGCAAACGAAAATTGGGATTCATCAAAAATTACATGGCAATTAATGATGATATTATTAGAGGATAAATCAAAGCATTTGTAACCACGACGATTAGACGAAAAACCCAAAAACACACACGGAGTAGACCAGGCCTGAAGTTTGTTAATTATGGTGGACGGGAATAACGGATAACACAAAAACCCAAAGATGTGAATATGAAGGAGTCTTATTATATAAAATTTGAAGGGGGGAAGAATATGTCAAACCTTTGGAATAAATTATGTTAAGGAGATATGTAGCCATTTGTAGAGCATGATGCCAAAAAGACGGGGGTACGGAAGCATGAATTAATAAAGTTCAGACAATGTTATTTATGGAACGAATGTTGCATCCGGCTTTCCCATTTTGTGAAGACGTATGAGGACAAGAAAAACAAAAATTGATCCATTATTAGAACAGAATTCCCGAAACACCTCATTGTCATATTCTTTGCCATTATCACACTGAATATTTTTGATTTGTCATTCGAATTGGGTTCTAATGAATGCTCTAAATTTTAAGAAGACGGAAAAAAACTTGAGATTTTTTCGCTATCGGAAACGTCCATAAAAACTTAGAATAATCATCCAAAAAGAGAATATAATACCGATGACCCAAAGAACTAAGAACATGAGACGTCCATAAGTCGTTATGAATAATATCAAATGACATTAAAGTATGAGAATTTGAGTCTACAAATGGCAACCTAATAATTTTTTCTAAAGAACAAGACTGACAATTGGAGTCTACTCGTACCCATACATGAAAAAAAATTATTTTTATCTAATGACGACAAAATACATGATCCCGGATGACCAAGACGATCATGCCACAAGGGAGGAGAAAGGGTTGTAAATGCGGATGGCAAGGCTTGACTCGATGGATCGGAACTGGGTGTGATAGGATAAAGATCTCCCCTACTATCACACCTCATGAGAGGACTACCCGTCTTGAAATCCTTCACAGATAAACCAAATGGATCAAATTCAATAGAAACGGAATTGTCAGTAGTGAATTTACGGACATCGACTAAGTTTTTAATCAATTTGGGGGCATGTAAGGTGTTTTTCAAGATAAGAGGTGGATGAGGGGGAGATAAAGTTTTATGAACATAACCACTAATTGGAATAGAATTACCATTACCAACAATTATGCCGCGAGGGTTTCTCAAATTGGAATAAGATGAGAGCGTACCTGAATCGGATGTCATGTGGGTAGTGGCACCGGTGTCCATATACCAATTTGGGTCCGGAGGATTTAAATCAAGCGTGTGCATTGCGGCTTCGATGTCGGTAGACATGGGTGTCGCTGCGTGATGGGCCGAGGCCCAAGTACCCATGCTTGCTGCCTCGGCCCAGACAACTGACTGTATGTGGACCAGGCAGAATTGGACCTAGAGTACTGCTGGGCAGCCCACTGCCAATGGGGTGAAACTTGACTGGGCCCAAACTGTGGCTGTGAGGCCCAATGTGGGGCCCAGAACTGCTACTGCTACTGCTGCTGCTGACCACCACGAGGGCCCCCACAGCCACCACCATTGTGCCGATTGCCGCCGCGGTTCATGCCATTATTTTTCTTATTTCCTCCCTTTTTGCCGCCACCGTTGTTGCGGATTTGTCTCAAGTTGTTGGAAGCGGGAGGATGGACAGTGGATTCGGTAATCATAACTACAGGACTAGTACTGGTAGCCGCCTTTTTAGCCATGCCCGCTTCTTCGAGTGTAAGCATAGAACGAGCTTGATAAAATTGTGAAAGTGGATTGCTTTGACGAAGAAGCGTGTCAACACCACTATAGGCCTCGGAGAGGCCTGAAACCATTTGGAGGACCAAACGGTCATTCGAAACAGGTGCACCAACGTTGCGGAGTTGGTCCGCCAATCTTTTGCAATAGGCCGAAACGTTAGGGAAATCTTTCATATTGACATGAGAGAAATCCTGTGCAAGAGTAACAACTCTAGAATTCTGATTATCTTGGAATATATCACGTAGTCTATCCCAAGTTGTCTGCGTCGTAGCGTCAGGTTCAATAATCATTTGCAAAAGGTCGGTAGAAATTGTGGAATATATCCACTAAAGGACGGTAGCATCAAGAGTCTTCCACAACATAGGATCATCCTCACATTTTGGCACCTCCGTATCCTCAGGAGCCGCGGGGATTATGTGATGGATGACTTGATGCGAGCGTGCGTGAATTTTGAACAGTTTGGCCCACGTCGCATATTGGACGTTTTCTATTTCAAGAACAAGAGGGATGTTATTCTTGATGTTAGAAACTGTAAGGGCAGGATGAAACATGTTCCGTGATGTAGACATATTGATAGAACAATATGTGATTGAGGGATTTGGAAGAAATTTTTTGGAAGAGAGGATAAACCGTCGGCACGAATTCCGAGGATGAGAGGCTCGGAAATCGATGTTGGTGGATGGAAATTGGGAGGATTTTTGACAGAGGAATTTAAGACCTAGACTTCTGATACCATGAAAGAAATAATCCCTTGATTATTTTCATTGATTGAAAGGCTATATATACAAGTTACATATTTCTATAATAGGAGAATCCTATTCCTATTCTACTCCTAAAACCTTATTCTACTTGGATACTAACAATACATTTATGGTAATACAAATATTATGGTAAGTGTACAATACTAATTACATTACAACATTACCTAAACTAGGATACTAAAACACTACCTACTTTTACACGGTACAAGGGGAAAACCGAGAGCCAAATATTCACAATATACACATGTATATTGTGTATATTTAACAATGATTTCAAATCCCAAATTGTTCAAAAAGGCATGATTTGGGATTTCAAAAATTTTAAATGTAAAAAAATACCCATAAATGTATAGTTAATTTGCTAATGATATTGACCAACAACCTGTTCAAAGTAATAATGTTGGTTCGTTTTCTCGGTCATCTGATCGAAAAATGCATGCTTGATGTGAAAAGATTGTTGTACCATGTGAGAGAATTATATTAAAGAGTAGTTACATTACTATTCATGTTAAATTTCTTTTTTATTGAACTAAAGTTTGATCAATTAATGTTGTATTTTTTAGAAAGGTCTTCTAGTAGCGTATTAATTTTGTTATGAACTATGACTTGCTCATTTGGTAAGATTGTATAAGAATTGGGAAAGTTTTGATGATTTTCACAACTTGTGGGGTTTTTATATCTATAAAAAAAAACACAACCTTAGAAATTCAAGTTGCATGTCCAAATAAAACTTCAACTTCAAATTATTATGATTTCATTCCACGAGTTCAAATCATGTCCAAACGGCTCCTAGAAGACTTAATATTTGTTTATTATACAAAATGTGCTTTAAGAGATTATTAAGAATACAGAGCTTTAAAAGTGTAGTGGTGAGAAAAGTTGAACCATAGGGCCAGTCATTTTCAGCAGCTCGATTGATGGGGATACCTTAATTTGGTGGCATTGTTAATTAAAGTACAACAAAAGGGACAACTATGCTTAGAAATTGAGTTCATATTGTTTGGACCCCCCATTAATAGACGTGGATTATTTCCTTAGAAAATCCGTGTACGAATTGTTAAGGTGACCAGGTGATACTGAGGAGGGTCGGACCCTTTTTCTATTTGTTTCTCTACTGATCAAAGAGAAAGTGATTGTTAAGTATATACTTTGAATTGAAATTTCTTTTTTCCTAAGTGCTACAGATTTTAAAGAAATTGTTGACTTATTATTGACAAATAAGATAAATTTTGAAAGAAATAATCTCTTGATTATTCTCATTAATGAAAGAGTATATATACAATTTACAATTTTCATAATAGGAAAATCATACTCCTAAAATCTTATTCTACTTGGACACTAACTATACAATTATGGTAAGTATACAATTCTAATAATGTAATATTTACACTAAAATATTACAACAAACAATACCAAATTAGTAGCCCAAACCGTGTATATTTAACAAATATATTAGGAGGATGGTATAAATATGTTAAAGCAAAGATAAGGGTCCTGACTCCTGAGAACAGGGACGGAGCTAGGGATGTAACATGGATTATTCAAACCTCTTTCGTCTAAAAATTGCACTATATATAAAAATCAATTATTTTTTATATACATATAGTTGATGTTGAATCTCTTAGTGAAAAACCTTGATTCCACCACGGCATGAGAATGACTATATCCATAGTGAAGAATGAGCGTGTTTCCATGTCGTTGTTTTTACCAAGTCTGTTTTGTAACTTGTGTGTTTGATTTTCTCTTTTGCACGATCTTCACAAGCGTAAGACAATTCAAAGAGTGATTCTAAAGGCACTACCTTTACCAAATGTATCAAGTTACTAGCTTCTCTTGTGGGGGAGTGTTTACCTGATTTTGATAACAGCTCTCTACATCAAGAAATAGGAGCAAAAAAGATAGGCATTCGTTTTTTCCAGCTTTGTCAATTAAATGACGTCCAAGAATTTGTGTCAATATGAATATCACATCACGGTATCTTCCTTTTTTTTTTGGGTTATGGCCATATCTTAGGTCCAGAAGTTCCCTGAAATTTTGGATAATTTCCCTCTTAACATAGGGTGTTTGAAATGCAGAGTAACCGTTTTTGTCATTTCATGAGAGAATGTCATCACCTATGGTACTTCATAGATTCTTCGCTCGCGGAAAATACTTATCTACATTCGTGATGTTTGTGTGCTACTACTAAAATTCATTGGAAAAAATCCAAATAGTGTTTTAATCTGAAAAAATTGAGAAATTTTTCAGCGTTCCAGTGGAAACTTGTTTCCTACCATGCATTTTCCCAGTGAGTTGGTTCAGCGGGAATAAAGTGGAAAAATCATATTTTATAACACAAATTTTCAACTGAATGTCGATGGAAAAACCTATGCGTCGAGCCAAATGTTCAGTCAACAAGGTCCACTTAATTTTTTTTATCCAAAATAAATAAAAAGCGTTCTCACTGCGTTCTTTTAACTTTTAAGCGAGACATCAATTTAAATAATTCACACAATATGAGAACATGTAAATATTTGATTCGAAGTTTCATTACTATTAAAAAAAACTTATGTGCTCGGACCATAAAGAAAGAAAATAATGAAGCTACGTGTTAGAGCACGTGTTACAGACTTAGAATAAATCAAGTATATATATTTTCTCTTTGAACAGTTTATGTTTTTACATAAACTATATATGTATATAATTTAACATATTAAAGAATCTACGGTTCTCATATAATACTAAAAATAAATGCAAAAATTCAAACGAAAATCCAAATATGCGACAATTAGGAGTCTTAAGACTAATAAAACTTAGCTTGATGTAGTCAAAAGAAGATGACAAGTTTAACTCCTCCATGTAACCTTAAATCCATATGTCCATTGAAGCAAGCAATCACAATAAGTTGCTAGTAATTGCTTGGAAGCTCTGTTTTCGATCTCAGTTTACCTGATGCACTATCATTTTTAATTCGTTCAAAATAAAATTATATTTTTAAATTTAGAAATAATTAATTTTATACTTCCTATTTTAACTTTAATGAGAAGCTTATACATACCCAAATGTTAACATGTTTATACGACCCTAAGCTCCAAAAAAATTATATATCTGTAAATTGAAACACAGCGAGTATGACCAAAGCAATCCACTCACGTTTCCCTTCACTATTACTAGCACTAATTCCTAGTGTTCCAACTTCACAAGAATATTCCTCAATTCACTCGATAGTCATGGAACAAAAACAATCACACTCAAAAATCAATCACTCCCCCGAAAAATATAATTCCTTAATTATTTTTATTAATAAATGAATATATATATAATTTACAATTTTCATAATATGGAAAATTCTATTCTTATTCTACTCCCAAACCCTATTCTATTTGTACAAGACTTCTACAATTATGGTAAGAATTAGAGATGGCAGTGGATCCTGGACCCGGTCCGGATCCCGTGAATCTAGATCCGTTTTGTAGGATATGGATCTTCAAAATTTGGACCCGACGGATCCGGATCGGACCCGGATCCGTTTCTGACAGATCGGATCTGGATCTGGATCTTGTGTTTGAGATCCATATCCGATCCAGATCCGACCCGTGGACCCGTTCTTTATTAAATATATGCATAACCTAGAATGTAAATTTATAAGTATTTTCTTAAATTTTTTCATAATTTCTGTATTTTACATTCAGGTTTGGAGTAATGGATATTGGAAATTTTAGGAAGAATTGTCTGGAACAACAATTTTATTACTCCACTAATCACTCTCAGCTTCCATTCTCACACCTCTTAGTTTCATTGAATAAATAAATTAACAGACCTCTTAATTTATTCTATAGATATAAATTAGTGTTGTAATATATTTACTTTCTATGTTTGCTTCAATATGACTTTAATGCCTTTCTACTCCAAAATGGTTAAATGAAATAGCTTCTTTAAATACCATGCATTCTTTAACATACTCAAATTATCTCTTGTTTACTTATTTAATTTTCTATCTATCATACTGAAAAATGCATTTTGTTACAAGTATATGTATATGTTTCTCAGATTTAATTAAGTTTTTATCATTTTATGAGGCTTCCTGATTTTTTTTGTTGTTATAGAATTAAGGAGACATTCATTTGTCTACAACAATATAGGGAGACCAAAGATGTCATCGTCCAATTCTCCATGTGCAGCATGCAAATTATTGCGTCGAAAATGCACTCAAGAATGTGGATCCAGATCCGATTCGTGGATCCGGTGGATCCAATGGATCCGGATTTGGATCTGATTTTTATGGACCCGATGGATCTGGATCCGAATCTAGATCTAGGTATGAAAAACGGATCTGGATTTGGATCTAGTAGGATCCGGTCTAGATCCAATCTGTTGCCATCCCTAGTAAGAATACAATGCTAATTAATTACAAAGAATATGGTACAATATAGTCTCCAAACCGTGATATACTTTCCATGTATATCACGGACACACGGTATATTTATCACACCCCCGCAGTCATAGCGGGCGGTTTTCGTACGCTGAGACTGTCCCTAAAATCTTCAAACATAACCAAGGGAAGACCCTTTGTAAAGATGTCTGCAATTTGATACCTGGAAGGGAAATGACAGACGCGTACTTGTCCACGAGCTACCTTTTCGCGAACAAAGTGGATATCCATCTCGATGTGTTTAGTGCGCTGATGTTGAACTGGATTATCAGAAAGATAGACGGCACTAATATTATCACAATAAACCAAGGTAGCTTTCTGAATGGGAGAATGAAGTTCTAAGAGGAGATTATATAACCAACAGGATTCAGAGACCACATTGGCTACCCCTCGATACTCGGCCTCTACACTATAGCGTGATAATGTAGATTGACGCTTCGTAGACCAAGAGACCAAGTTATTACCAAGAAACATACAATAGCTAGACGTGGAGCGTCTGGTATCGGGACAACCACCCCAATCAGCATCTGTATAGGAGACAAGTGTAGACGTCGATGAAGGATATAAATGTAAGTCATAGTAAATCATTTCCTGGATTTATCAAAGAATGCGTTTGAGTGCATTCATGTGCTCAACCCTAGGATCGTGTATAAATAAACACACATGTTGTGCGACACGTAATATCTAGTCTCGTGAAAGTAAGTTACTGAAAAGCCCATGCAAGACTGTGATAGTGGGTCGGATCCTCGTAAGGTGAGCCAGCCACAACACCCAGCTTAGGTTTGGTATCAACGGGAGTGGAAGTAGACTTGCACGAGGACATACCAGCTCGCTCAATGATCTTAGCCGCATACTTCCGTTGTGATAAGATCTCAGCTCGCTCAAGTAGACTCGAAATGTGAAATAGAAGCATGACCAGATCTGGGCTGAATATGCGGCCCAGTTTCTAGACCAGTGACGGGAGGACTGGGCTGGTTCGACGGTACTAAAGGCCCAGCGGGCAATGGGCCCGTTGGCAGATTTTGGGTGCGGGACAATTTCGATAAATGGTGGATAATATATGGGGAGACCTCGTCATCTAAAAACTTATACGAACTAGGCCAGGGACTCCTCACTTTAGAAAACGGAAATTTGGTTTCATAAAAAATAACATGGCGACTAATTATGATTTTATTAGAAGATAAATCAAAACATTTGTAACCACGATGATTAGATGGATAACCCAAAAACACACAAGGGGTAGAACGGGCTTGTAGTTTGTTAATTGTAGTTGACGGAAATAGCGGATAACATAAACATCCAAAGATCCTAAGATGGGAATACGAATGATTATTATTATAGAGGACTTTAAGAGGAGACGCATTTGCCAACCCTTTGGTAGGAAGTATGTTAAGAAGATAGGTAGTCATTTGTAGAGCATGATGCCAAAAGGAAGGGGGTATGGAAGCATGGACCAAAATAGTGCACACAATGTTATTAATGGTACGAATTTTTCACTCGACTTTCCCATTTTGTGAGGACGTATGAGGACAAGAGAAATGAAAAACTATTCCATTTGTACCACAAAAATTCCGAAACACCCCATTATCATATTCTTTGTCATTATCACATTCAATATTTTTTATTTCAAGATCGAATTGGGTACGGATGAATGCTCTAAATTTTAAGAATGTGGAATAAACTTGTGATTTTCTCGCTAATGGAAAGGTCCATAAAATAATAGAATAATCATCCAAAAATAGAACATAATAACGATGGCTCACAGAACTTAAAACGGGAGATGTCCATATATAGCTATAAATAATATCAAACGACATTAAAGTACGAGAAGTAGAGGCTTCAAATGATAATCTAACATGTTTTCCCAAAGGACAGGATTGACAAATTTGAGTACTAGGCGTACCCTTACAAGAAATAAAATTATTTTTTATGTAAGGAAGAAACAATGGATGACCCAGGGTGACCCAAACGTGCATGCCACAAGGAAGGAGTTAGAGTTGCAAAAGTAGATGGCAATGCTTGACTCGAGAGACTAGATGCGGGCGTGAGAGGATAAAGATCTCCCCTACTAACACATCTCACGAGAGGTATCCCCGTCTTGAAATCCTTCACAGAAAACCCAAATGGATCAAAATCAACAGAAATCCAATTATCAGTGTTGAATATACGGACATACACCAAATGTTTAATTAAGTTAGGGGAATGAAGGGCAATTTTTAAGATAAGAGGTGGATGTGGGGGAGACAATTTTTATGACCGTAACCACAAATTGGAATTGATTTGTCATCACCAACAATTATGCCACAATTGTTGCTCAAATTGGAATAAGACGAGATAGTACCTTGGTCGGACGTCATGTGAAAAGTGGCGCAGGCGTCCATGTACCAATTTGCGTATGGAGGATTCAATCCAAGTGTGCGCATTGCGGCTTCAATGTCGGTCAGAGTGGGGCCCGCAGCATGATGGGCATATGGAGGCCGAGGCCCAAGCACACATGTTTGCTGCCCCGACCCAGTGTTGTTACGGAAGCCACTGGACCACGTCGGATTTGGCAGAAAGGAATTCTGGGTAGCCCACTGGCTAGGGGCCGATGAAACTAGAAAATAGGGGCCGTTGGGCCACTGGCCACCGGCCTAGGCCCACTACCAATGGGCCCAAGGCTGGGACCAGTTGGTCTGTGGCCCACTGCCACCGTACGGGGCCCAGTTCCATTATTCTGCCCGCCTCCACTACCACCGGAACCACCATGATTGCCACTGCGATTTTTGCCATTATTTTTCCAATTTTTCTTGCCTCCACCGTGAGCACGGTTTTGGCCCGAATTATCAACAAAACCTTGAGAATTAGCGGAAGACGTCATCATGACCACGGGACTGGTGCCGGTAACCGCCTTTTTGGCCAAACCGGCTTCTTCTAAAAAGGCGGAAGGGGATTACTTTGACGAAGGAGCGTCCCCACACCATTATAGGCCTCAGAAAGGCCTGCAACCATTTATAGAACAAGACGATTATTAGTAGCGGGCGCTCCAACGTTACGAAGTTGGTCTGCCAATTCCTTGAGCCTTTTACAATAAGCTGAAACATCCGGAAAATAATTTTCCATGCGAACTTGGGAAAATTCCTACTTAAGGGTGACAACGCAGGAATGTTGGCTATCTTGGAATATATCATGCAATCTATTCCATGTAGTCATAGCCGTAGTGTCCGTCTCAATAATCGTCTGTAAAAGGTTGGTAAAAATAGTGGAATAAATCCACTGAAGGACGGTAGTATCAAGTGTAATCCATAACTGAGGATCCTCCGCGGGTGTAGGGGTAGAGGGAGGAATTATGTGATGGAGGACTTGATGTGAGATGGCGTGAATTTTAAACAACTCTGCCCACGTCGCGTATTGGACGTTTTCTATCTCAAGAACAATAGTGATGTTGTTCTTGATGTTAGAAACAGTAAGGGCAGGATGAAAGAGGTTCTTCGACGTCGACATAACGGAAGAACAATGAGGGATTTAGGAAGAAAATTTGGGAAGGGAGGAGGAATAAATTTGGCCGGAATCCGAGAAGGGTGTCGAGATTGGGGCCAAGAGAAGCAGAAGCAAAGTAAGGTTTTTGTCAGACCTAGACTTCTGATACCATGAAAGAAATAATTCATTGATTATTTTCATTAATGAATGAGTATATATACAATTTACAATTTACATAATATGGAAAATCTTATTCTTATTCTACTCCCAAAATCCTATTTTATTTATACAAGACTTCTACAATTAAGATAAGAATACAATGCTAATTAATTACAAAGAATATGGTACAATATAGTCTCCAAACTATATTACGGACCAGATTTGTATATCACGGACACACGGTATATTTATCACCCCTAATAATTTTTCTATAGCTGTAGATTATGATCACAAAGCCACAGAAATCCTTCATTTTCATTATCTTCACCTCACATGCGAGCTTTCCACCTAGCATGGTTCTCTCTATTTTCTTGCTTCTTCTCTACTTTCGCAATCCCTCCACTTCTCGAAGTCAATCGTAAGGACCTCAATCTAACCGAAACTGACATTGGCAGAGCTTGAATCGCCTCCTTCATCGGTTCCATTTTCTCGCGACTCGCGATGGCCCCGTGTGTGACATGTTCAGTCCACGTGTCGCATCTGCCACCCTGTCCCTCCTCACTGCACCAATAGTCCTCTCAACTTCTCTCATTTCCTCCGCAAAAAGCTTCATATTAATTCTATTTTTAACCGGTTTTTGCTTGGCTAATTTTGTGGCTAGTCAGTTTTGGATGAGCTCTATGTTCTCAGGGTGTGTTGTTGGGCTTTCTAATGGATTCGCTGCCGGTTGGGCCAATGTGGGCTCTGGCATGACACAATTAGCCATGCCACTTTATTCACTCTGTTTACAAGTTTCACCATACCTTCATTTATTTCGTGACGAATAGCATTTGTTTTCCCTGCGATATTTCAAGCCGTGACAGCACTTTTAGTCCTAGTATATGGACAAGACTTGCCTGATGGAAACTACAAACGTAAAATTACGTATAACCAAAGTGAAAATCTTTGCAATGTACTTTTTAACGGGCTAAAGAATTACAGGGGATGGATATTGGGTTTGACATATGGATTTTGCTTAGGGGCGATTGCAGCGAGTTTTGGGCTAGCGAATTGTGTATCGAGGCCTATTGGTGGGATTATTTCGGATAAAATGGGGAAGAGGTTTGGGATGAGAGGGAGGTTGTGGAGTTTGTGGGCTGTGCAAACGGTGGCTGGATTGATGTGCGCGGTGCTTGGACGAGTGAAAACAATTGGAGTGTCTGTTTTGGTTATGGCTTGCTTTACTCTGTTTGTTCAAGCTGCTTCGGCCTCACTTTTGGCGTGCCTTTTGTCTCCAACAGGTAAATTGATATGTCACGTTTAATGGAGTATTTTCTTTTATCTTTTCACCTCTAAACTTTCACCTAACAATTATTTTAATAATTAAATTTTATTATTTATTCCTCATATTTTTGTTGATAATGTATTAAATATTCGCGTAAGTAGAGAAAGTGTACTCACCTTCCTCGAAACAAGTAAGAAGAAAATACAAATTAAATAATTAATAAAATAATACACATGTCATTTTTTTAATGGTCAATATATAATTAATACTCTTAAAATTTTTTTGTTGATTGTATGAATTTTATTTATTATATTAATATTTATTTAATTAAATGATTTTTTTATTTTGAGAAATAAAATTGTGGGTCCCACTTTTTCTTTTAAGTTTTTATTTATATTCTCTTTATTTATTGTCTTCCCAAAAGATCTTCTCCTCCGCCACTACCCTATCTATTTCATCATTTTCATGACTACTATTGTTGGACTAAATGTTGAAGAGAAATAAATTGATGACTATAAATATAATAATTTTATATAAAACAAATTGGCACTGTCACAATATGCAATTTTATGGTGTAAGAATATGAGGAGGGGGGGGGGGGGCAGGAAGAAGAATGCATTTGGAAAGGTTCAGTTAGAATAACAGACAACAAGCCAAGTTGGAAAAACGACAATCCTAACATTTTTGTTTCTTTTTATAGTGTGGATCTAGGGCATGTTTAATGACTGTTCAAAGTCGAGAAATGATGAAATTTAACATGAAAGATTTCTCAAGTGATCGATTGTATTGCTTTGAAATACAAAAGTAACTTAGAAACCTCTTTTTTTGTACAAATTAAAAACCTTGTGCAAACGCGGCAGAAAGAAGAAGGTGGGTTATGGAGGGCGAGGTGGGAACAACAAGAAGAAGGTGTGTTGTGGGGTGGGGGTGGGGGGTTGGAGGGGCAGGAAGAAGGTGGGTTTGGTTGTTTAGCTGGGGGTGGGGTGGTGTGAAGAAGATGAAATTGACACTTTTTAAAAAGAAAAATGATGAATGAAAATACAAAAATTAGAAAAAAAATTAATGATTGTTGATGTGGCACTAATGCGGCAGAGAGTGTTCTACACTGCCCATTGTAAGATTGGTTTGGGCAACATAAGGTAGAGTTTAATTCACATATAAGAATGCATTTGGAAAGGTTAAGTTAGAATAGCAGACAATAAGCCAAGTTGGAAAAACTGCAATCCTAAAATTTTTGTTTCTTTTTATAGTGTGGACCTAGGGTGTGTTTAATGACTGTTCAAAGTCGAGAAATGATGAGATTTAACATGAAAGATTTCCCAAGTGACCGATTGTATTGCTTTGAAATACAAAAGTAACTTATAAATTTCTTTTTTTGTACAAATTAAAAACCTTGTGCAAACGCGGCAGAAAGGAGAAGGTGGGTTATGGAGGGCGAGGTGGGAACAACAAGAAGAAGGTGTGTTGTGGGGTGGGGGTGGGGGGTTGGAGGGGCTGGAAGAAGAAGGTGGGTTTGGTTGTTTAGTTTGGGGTGGGGTGAAGAAAATGAAATTGACACTTTTTAAAAAGAAAAATGATGAATGAAAATACAAAAAATAGAAGAAAAAAAATTAAATTTTAATGATTGTTGATGTAGCGTTGATGTGGCGGAGAGTGTTCTACACTGTCCATTGTAAGATTGGTTTGGACAACATAAGGTAGAGTTTAATTCACATATAAATTGTTTAAGGGGATAAATAATTATAAGTAAAGTTTAATTGATAAAATGAATTTTTGGTGCAAGTTTAAAGGTGAAAAGATGTATTTTTCTTCCTTTTACTACGATGTGTTCCGTATTTCTATACTCATAAAGTCATAATATCGTAGTGTACCTAAAACGATAACTTTAAAAATGTTATATACATGGATAGTGTAGAAAAGTTAGAACTAATTAGTTAGTAACTATCGTTAGAATTCATATAATTTATGAATCCTTACAAAGCAATAACAAGAGTAAAGAAAAGAGAATAAAAATATTATTTAAAGTGAATTGGTAAATTAAAGAAAAGCAATTAGATCCCTTTACATAGGGTCTAAAACATAAGACATAAGGATGTTTTTCGGTGTGGAACATTTTATTACAAAGTTTAACAAATGCTATCATCTCCTCTCAAGCTCGCGATGGTGTAGAGAGAAGCATCGAGAGTTTGCCAAGAAAGAACCGGTGACGCCGTAAGGTATGCACCTTTGTGAAGAAATATGCAAGTTGCATTGAAGATGAGACAAATGGTGAGGATAGAGTGCCTTGTTGAAGATGATATCGAATAACATGACAATCAATCTTAATATGATTGGTACGTTGATGAAAGACTGTGTTGTGCGCAATTTGAATAGAACTCTTATTATCGCAGTACATCAGTGTCGGTGAGGAAAGAGAGATACCCATATCAGCCAATAACCAACGTAACCATACAATCTCACACGTAGTAAAATTCATAGCACGATACTCTGCCTCGGTTGAAGAGCGAGAAACAAGAAGAAACAACATCTTGTTTCTTACTTTTCCATGAAATGAGTGAATCTCTTAAAAAAACACAATAACAAGAAGTGAATTTCCGATTAGTCGGGTTACTAGCCCAATCTGCATAAGAAAATGCACGAAGCTCCAAGGATGAGGTCTATAGAAACAAGAGACTCTGATAAATCGTTCCTCGGAGATAACAAATAATACGCATAACAGCAACCCAATGTACAGATGTAAGAAAACAAATAAGCTGGCTGACAATGTGAACAACATATGCAATGTCAGGGCGAGTAATGGTGAGGTACACCAGGCTACCCACAACTGAACGATATAAAGTGGGATCAGGAAGAGGATCCCCGTCAGTAGGGGTATAACGAACATTGACCTCAAAAGGAAAGTCAACAATACGAGTATTTGTGAGACGAGCCCGCTCAAGAATATCTACAGTGTGCTTAGACTAAGAGAGAAGATATCCCTTCTCAGAATAAGCTACCTCAATGCCTAAAGTAACGTAGATGACCTAAATCTTTCATCTCAAAGCGACGAGAAAAAGTAGATTTTAGGTTTGTGATACCATCAATATCATCACCTGTAATGATCATATCATCAACATACAACAAAAGCAAAATATGACCTGCAGGGAACGGTCTAACAAATAACGCCGAATCATGAAAGATGGAAAT
Organism: Anisodus tanguticus; assembly: GCA_034509755.1. Classification (NCBI taxonomy): domain Eukaryota; kingdom Viridiplantae; phylum Streptophyta; class Magnoliopsida; order Solanales; family Solanaceae; genus Anisodus; species Anisodus tanguticus. Next base: position 33,238,392 of record CM067548.1, read on the forward strand.
AAGACCAAGAAAAGATACTACAGTGAAGAACTTGTCGAACCAAGCTCTTTGGGGCTTGTTTGAGACCATACAAGGCCTTCTTAAGCCTGCACATTTGTCCTGGACTATGTGAAACACTTGGTGGAGGGACCATGTAGACTTCCTCTTGAAGATCCCCATTCAAAAAGGCATTTTTAACATACATTTGTGAAATATGCCAATGACGAACATAGGCTACTGCAATAAGAGCTCGGACAAATATCATCTTTGCAACAGGTGCAAAAGTCTCCTCATAATCTATACCATACTCCTAAGCAAAGCCATTTGCGACCAAGCGAGCTTTATATCGCTTAATAGAACCATCAAACTTGGTTTTAATCCCCCATCGAGAACCAATAGTTTTCTTACTAAACGCTAGAGAAACCAAATCCCAAGTACTAGTTCTGTATAAAGCAGACATTTCCTCACTCATAGCCTCTTGCCAAAGAGGATCATGAGTTGTCTCAGAGTAAGAGGTAGGCTCACAAAGAGAATTAATAGAAACTAAAAAAGAGGCGAATGATGGAGAATAACAAGAATAATCATAATCGGATACCTAGGTAGATCGAAAAGTGAGTTTAGGATAGCGAAGTGGATCTAGATTCCCAATCACAAGAGCTTCTAGAACAGTCGTAAGAAGGGGGCGAGTATCAATACCATAGGACCTGACAGAAGACTAAGAAGGAACATACGATATAGATGTAAAATCAGATGGGCAATTAGTAGTGAAATGATCAATATCAACAAGGTCATATTTTGACATGTCATGTGAAGTAGATGGGATGGACAAGAAGGAACATGGTCAATAAAGGAAATATTATGAGAAACATACAATTTTCCAAAAACTGAATCATGACAATGATAACCTTTCTGCCAAACCCCATATCCAAGAAAAACACAAATAACGACACGAGATGATAACTTAGTACACTATGCATGTGGACGTAGAACAAAACATGTAGAGCCAAAAACTCTTAAATGGGAATACAGTGGGGTGTGACCAAATAGTCCAGCATACAGAGAAATCCCAGAATTATGAGAGGTAGGGATCCTATTAATAAGATAATAGATGTAAGGGCAGTTTCTCCCCAAAATTCGCTAGGGACACTAGCGGACAAAAGCATAAATCGATCGGTCTCAATAATATACCTATGCTTACTCTCGGCTACCCCATTTTGTTATGGGGTATCAGTACAAAAAGATTGATGTATTGTACCATTAGCTTTGAAAATACCAAAAAGATTTCCACTAGTATACTCATCCCCTAAATCAGCCCGAAAACATTTAATAGTGGCAAAATGTTGAGTTTTCACATAGGCTTGAAACTCAACATAAATATGAACAAGATCAAAACGTTGTTTCAGTAAATAGACCCAATAATAACGAGTATAATCATCAATAAAAAACACATAATATCTGGAGCCTCCCTTAGTAGGGATAGGTGTCGGTCCCCAAACATTAGAATGAACCAGATCAAATGGTGCAGAAGAAGTAGAAGTACTCAGATTAAAAGGCAAAGCGGAAAATTTTCCAAGTTTACATCCACTACAATCAGAAATATCATCGGATTGTAAATCACCAAGAATACCAGTAGTACACATAAAATGTAAGCGAGAGCCTGATACATGACCGAGTCTAGAGTGCCACAAATAAAATTTTGAAGAATAAGGTGTCAAATGGAAATAAGATAAATGAACACACATAGTTGTTGCATGAGTAGTAAGATACAACTCATCCAAAACATAGAGACATTTCCCCTTTCCACGCCTTGTCCCAATCACTCTCTTGGATTTTAGATCCTGTACATAACAAGAATTGGGGGAAAGGCCAACAAAACATCCAGAGTCACATATTTGACCAGTAGAAGCAAGATTCATATGTAATTTATGAATGCAATAAACATTATGTAAAGATATTGTGGATGTATGAATGATACCAATGCATGTAAATGGCATAGGTGTGCCATCAGCAGTCACAACAAAAGTGGATGGGGTCACAAGACATATATATAAAAGCAGAAGAATCAGGAGACATATGATTTCTAGCTCTAGAGTCCAAAATCCAAGAAGATAAAATGATACCTAAACCAATAGATGGTGATGAACCGGAAGAAACAGAAAGAGCATAAGACTGAGGTTTACTTTGAAACTGCTGGAAGGCGGGGAACTTCTAAAATTGGTCTGCTACGGAATCAATATTGGGACTCACAGAAGGACCTGAAGCTGAGTGCTCAATAGAGGGCACAAAGGCAGCCTGAGTAGGTGGATGGGAGTTATGGGATTGACCTCCAGAGTATGACTTCTGTTGTCCGCCATGATATATTTGTGGAGGCTTCCGTCCTTGTGACCTTGACTTCGGAGGCTTCCAACCTTGTCCTGACTGTGAAGGCTTCCAACTTGACGCCTTTCGTAGCTCAGGACATTGATTCTTCCAGTGTCCTGGTTCCTTGCAATAATTATAATTACCTATAACAAATATTTTATATTGGTGTGTAGGGGCTTCAAATACCGGTGCATACGAAGAAGCTGCCAAGACGGAAGTAGAAGCAGTATGCACCCCCTTTAGAGTCTTCAAACAAGTTTCTTCGGCCATGAGTTCATTTACCATATCTTTAACAGACGGTAAGGGTTTGCGGTGCAAAAGGCCTGAACGACAATTTTTAAATTTTGGGCAAAGACCATCAATAGCTGAACAAGACGATCTTCATCTCTACATTTATTATAAGCATCACATGCATGCAATTCAACATATTCTGTCAAAGCTAACTGATCCCAAAGAGTAGGCATTGCACAGAAAAAATCTTCAATACCCAAATCATTCTGTACTAGTGCACGAATATCAGATTGTAATTGATATTTAACAACAAAATTATTCTGCACAAACAGTCTTGACAAATAATCCCTTTAGCGTTTTTGAACTTAGCCAATTGGACACCAATTCTTTGTTCAACAGAGTTATTGATCCAAATAATAACCTTTGAATTATTGGTCTCCCAAATACGAGATAATTTATCAAAATTTTCATCTCCAGTTTTAGGGCATTTGTCTTTTCCAGAAATATAGTTCCAAAGTCCCTTGCCCTTCAAAAAATTTATCATCACATAGCTCTAATATGAATAATTTTTTCCATCTAAACGAACACCAATAGATTGTAATGAATCGTCACCTCCAGCCATCGAAAATAATTTAAACAGAAATATCTCAAATAACAAGCAACAATCCTAATTTCCAAATAACAGACGAGGGTGTCCAATAAAAAAACTAATTATGCAACATCAACAAAGAAATCCACAGTTAGGGCAGATCTCACCAATCAAAATGCGGAAGTGGTGGAACCGATCAGAATAAGAACCCAGATTAATAAGAACGAACACGAATAGCGAAACCAGAAAAGCAAAGCCATCAAACACGAACAAGACAGATACCATGTTAGAATTCATATAATTTATGAATCCTTACAAAGTAATAATAAGAGTAAAGAAAAGAGAATAAGAATATTATTGATAGTGAACTGGTAAATTAAAGAAAAACAATTAGATCCCTTTATATAGTCTAAAATATAAGACACAAGGATGATTTTCTGAGGTGAGACATTTTATTACAAAGTTTAACAAATGTTAACAACTATAACGTGTGATATTATGTTAATTATCATTCTTACCAAGTCATCAATTGTAATAAATTTACATATACAAATAGTGTCACGTTATTAAATTTACATCTATTGTAATAAATTTACCATTAGTCAATAGAAGCTAGTAGTATATTAAATTCTTTGTTAATTCAAACAGTGTCACGTTAAATAGACGAATGGAAGTTCTCTCTCGAATAAATTGTCAACAAAAGTTGGTAAACATTCAACAGCTGAAGAATTATGGCAAGTCCCTCACGTGTCAGTGACAAAAGGTACTTATATATTATAGTCACAAAAAGTAATTTGTTTTAGATCATGAGTCAAAAGTTTCTCTTTCTGTTTGACTTCATGCTTAGTCAAAGGAAGTATTAATTGCATTGCAGTTAGGTAGTTTGATTGATATTAAGGCTGGCCAGTGGGCCGGGACGGCCCGACCCCGTCCCGAGCCCACCCCGGTCCCGCCCCGACCCCGCGTAAAAAAAAATGGTAGCGGGACTCGAACTCGGGACGGGACAATGTCTCGTCCCGCCAGACCCGAGCCCGCCCCAAGCCCGCCCCGAGCCCGAGCCCGACCCCGCCCGAGAGCTCCCCCTTTGCAAATATAACCGTTGCACCAACGGCCATTTTAGGCCTCCCCCCTCCCCCAACCCCCCCTGCCCCTTAATATTTATTTTTAACCCATAAGTTATTATATTTACACTTTAACCCAATTTTCAACTATAAATAACTCATTTTCTCTTCATCTTTCTCACAAATTTTCCTACAATCTCTCTAATCTCTCAATATATCTCTCTACAAGTCTACATTGTTTACTAAATATTCAATTTTATTTATTCATTTGGGAATTGGAAGTGAAGTTGACAACTAGCTTGAAGATCTTCCATCGAGCAAAGTTTCAATTTTCAACATCTCGATTACACGTCGACGTTACGTCGGCGTTTGGTACATTCGCTCCTTCATTAAATTATTATTGTCTGTTTATTTTATTTAGCGCACTTAATTTTATTATCTTTAATTATTTATTATCATAATTAAAATGAAAGGATTAAGAGGTATGTTTAAGGGTAAGGGTGCTTCTTGTAGTAGGGGCGGCAACCAGGGCAAGGGTACTTCTTCTAGTCATCTTATTCCTACACATGATGATTTTGTTGATACTCAACATTTTCCTACAATACCATTAGATTTAGACGATGAGCTATTTTCTGGAACTCAAGAAGACTTTAATTTAGACGATGATCTAGATGATACACCCACTAATGTTGATGACAACACACCCACTAGTGCACCTTCAACTGAAATGACTCATATTCCCCCTAGTATGAGATGAGATCCAGCAAAACGACCATTAAAATTAGATGCATGGACATTTTTTGATACGGACGTAGAGAATCAAGTAGCTATATGTAAAATTTGTAAAAATGTTTTAAAATTTAAAACTGGAAAAGGTCACGGTGGGACGGGGGGGCGGGGGGTTTAATTAGACACGTAGTAAGTGCTCATCCAGCTAGGTATGCCCAATACCAGACTTCAAAATCGGGTGCGAAAACGCCCGCTCCATCGGGACAAGGTTCACATACTGATACTGTCCCGGACCAAGTACAAGGTCAAATTAACCCTATGACGGGGGGAATTGTAGGCCCTAAATACAATAAACATAGAGATAGGGAAGTAATATCAAAATTAGTTGTTGTGGAGGGTTTGCCTTTTTCATTTCCTTCATCTCCCAGTTTTATTCATTACATTAGAGATATATATAATCCTGCTTTTAACGATTTTCCTAGATCAACTGTTAAGAGAGATGTATTTAAATTCGCACATGAATATCAACACTATTTACGTTATTCATTATATCATTTTAATGGCAAATTATCTATCACGTCTGATATAAGTCGTAGTACTAACGGCCATGATTATTTAACTGTAACTTGTCATTGGATAGATTATAAATGGTCTATGCAAAAACGTATCTTAGCATATAGATATATAGATGATAGGCACACTGGTACTTTTATTGCAGATAATATTTATCAAGTGCCATTATTACGGAATAACCGATAAAATTATGACTATTACATTAGATAACGCTTCTTCTAACAATTACGCAATTACAATTTAAAAAAATAGTTTAACTCCATCTTTTCCAGATCATTTTCATATAAAATGCGCGTGCCATATATATAACTTAATTGTAAAGGATGGTCTATCTCTTTTTGAAGACATTCTTAGTAAAATACAATTTGCTATAAACTTTATTTTTAAAAGTAATAAAGTACAACGTAGAAAAGAATATAAAAAAACTTGTCACGATTGTGGACTATCTTATAGAAAAATTCTACAAGAAGTATCCACTAGGTGGAATTCTTTATACGAGCAACTACTTGTTGCTTATGACTATAGAAAACCTATAACTTTATTTTTTAACTCTCATAATCAAAATCCAGTTGATTTGGTTGTAGATAGTGATTGGGTAAAAATTTCCGAGCTTATTGTATTTTTAGAGAAATTTTTTCAAGCAACAAAAGAATTTTCCGGTATATATTATCCTACTATTTCAACTATGTTGTTTTATATAACTCTAATATTTTTATTACTTATTGAATATATGGAAAAACCACCTTATATGGCAGCTATTAAAAAAATGTTTGTCAAAATAAAAAAATATTTTATTCCTATTCCCACTATTTATATTATTGGTTCTGTATTAAATCCGACTATTAAAATATACGGTACTAAATCACTAATTGAAACTATTTATGATTGTATAGAAGTACTACCACCTCCAAGTCCCAAAAATCTAAATCACCCACCACCTATTGAACAAACTAAAGAAGAAGTGTTGTCTAGCGTAGAACACCAATGCAAAAAAATATATAGATTTTATCAACAAGAAAATGCTAGTAACTTACCGGCTTCCATACCATCTTCTTCATCTTCAACACAACCTCACAAAAGATATGTTGTTTCTGCGGCTAGTATTGAAAGCCTCAGAAATAGAATGTTCGGTCGTACCTCTACTACTAACCAAATTAGCGAGTTGGATATTTTTGTTTTGCAGGGTTCTGTACCGTACCAAGAAGTTATCAATGAAGATGGACATGAAGACTTGCTGAAATACTAGAGGGGGAATGGGAAGACCTTTCCGACACATTCATTGATGGCCCGAGATGTTTTGAACATTCAAGCGTTATCAACTGCGTCTGAAAGCTCTTTCTCTGTCGGCAGATATCAAATAGGAGACCACAGACACTCATTAGCCGGAGACAGCTTGGAAATTGCAGTATTATTCAGAGATTGGATACGAGCGGAGCGGAGAAGGTGCGGTCAACCGGAGATCAACGAAGAAGAAGACGAAAACTACAACGAAATCTTATCCGAAAGTGGTGGAAGCGACGTGGATCAATTTGATCAACAAATACCAATTCCAAACGAAGAACCACAGGAAATCATCAAGCAATTAGAACAGGTTTTTTTGAGAATGTAATTTTTTTAATTGCAATTTTATTATGTAATTTGCAACTTTTGGACAACACCACAAAGTTGCAATTTGGATTTTTGACAATTGTATTTGTATTACAAAAAAATCATATGTCTATTAAATAATATAAGAGGCACAAAAACAGCCTTGGGATGTTTTTATTACACTATCTTGTCTTGTTTATTGTGTTTTTTTTATACATATGTTATTTAAAAAAAAAAAAAGGAAAACCCGCCGGACCCCGCCCCGACCCGATTCCGACGGGATCGGGATCGGAACGGGACTGGAGCAAGTTCCGCCAGACCCGACCCCGCCAGACCCTGCCAGACCCGACCCCGACCCCTTTGCCCGTCCCACCCCGACCCCGACCCAGCCAGACCCGAGCCCGGCCCATTTTCCACCTCTAATTGATATATGTAGGGGAATTTAAGTTGGCTTCCCCTTCCTATATAATGCAAAAACTGAGTTTTGGACTAGGACAAGAGGGGATTGAATACTTTTAGAGGGAGTGGATTTAGAATCCTCTATCGCGATTAGAGAGGGTGGAATCTTTGTCGACATATCCCCTTCAGCAGTTAAATATCCAAGGACTAGAAAGTGATAGGTACAGGAATAGGTTGGAAACTCGATCTTAAGAGCATAGTCATCCTATTAGGAGTCAGAATAGGACATGTACACTAACCGCTAATAAGAAACCAGCTCAATTTATTAGCATCCACTTTTGTTCGATGATTAACGTTAGAGGCGGCAGATTTTAACTCTATCGATTTAATCTTTATGGTTCTTAGTATTAAACCTAATACATTTTAAAAAGTTATGCTTTCAGATATACTAATTGTTGCAGTATTAATTTTAATAAATTTCTACATAATTCTTTTTTACTCTGCATCGAAAATATTAAGTTTAGATGAACTGGTGCTATATGGCTGCATACGCCTCTAATAGCCGATAAAATCAACTCATTTCTACGTAATTTGTCCAATTCATTACAGTTTCAACTTAGCTTGATTACGATTTGTTTGTTGAATGTAAAGGGTTGAACTTGAAATGACCCATTAAATTATTGGATTAGAACGGATGAGAATAATATAATTCAATGGTTCAAATGTAACTCCAACTAAAAATTTGGAGATCGAAAATTTCGTCAAAATTTTTGAAAACCAAAATAAGAAAAGAGGATAGTTGAGTCATGTTGAACATGTTATGACTCGTTATTTGGCCCTTCTTGATCGAAGTAAATTTTGGTTAGTCGAGCCGTGACATGTGTATTGTAGGTAAAAGTTGGTGTATTCGAAAGGTTAAACAAAACCAATGATTTGCTGAGTCGAGAGATGACTCTCTGTCTTTAAGACAAAATTGCTCCGTATAGATGTTTTTACAGTGATGGACAATAGTCTCTCATGACACAACAGCAACTACCAACTATACAAAGCAAATATAGTTGATTTTATCGAAGAAATAAATAAGAATAGATTGCTTGTTTGAGTTTCTGATTCTCTGTTTCTGTTTATGTCGAACAAAACAGAAGACTAATTCTTTGTTTTCTGTATATTTTGAACAGAAGAGAAGAAAATAGAAGACTGATTTTTTGTTTTCTGTATTTTGTGTTATGTAATTCGACTGAACATTACTGTTCAATTTAAACTTGAGGAGTAGGATCGTTGCAACGTTTTGGAATCTTCTGAATCGTTGCAATGTTTCGGAAATCTTTAGGGACCAAAGTGTAAATAGGAAACACTTCAGGGACCAAAAAGAAAAGATTTGGAAGACAGCCTGCAGCCCGGACCAAATGAGCAGTGCACGTGTGGGCTTAGCGTTGAACCCAATTTCACCTAGGTCCTCTCCCTTCTAAACACATGGGTTACCCCTTGGAGTCCCAAACTCTTACTCAAACTTAGAGTTTATATATTGTATAACTCTCCATCTTCTACCAATGAGGGAGATTTGTCATTTTTTGGCCAAAAACACTCCATCTTTTCATGTCTCAAACACCTTACTTTGTATACCAATATCTCTTTCATTTCTTAACGAAATTTGACGATACTTGGCACTAATATCATCTACTTACTTAGTAAATTAGGCATATGTGAAGAAACTATGTTTCCAACATGCGGGGCCCACGTGTTTAAGTCATTAAAGACGGGATAAACTCAATCCCACATTAATAAATTTTCAACATGTATTGATTCTATCTATTTTGACCTGTCTGATTTAATGTGTGTTTTTGGTGTGATTGTAGGTCATTAGGAGTGATATCAGGCATGACAGGAAGTGGTGGGACTTTAGGAGCAGTGATAACTCAACTACTGCTATTTTCAGGTTCCAACAAATTCTCGACCCAAACGAGCATATCTATCATGGGCCTAATGATGCTTGTCTTCACTCTGCCAATTGCCTTCATCTACTTCCCCAGGTGGGGCGGAATGTTTTGTGGTTCTTCAATAGATGAAGATGGTGAAAACTACCACCTACTACATAAAATTGAGTGCTAAAGTATATATGAAAAGTAAGTTAGCTAGGAGTTTATATAGCAAATATTATATTTATTATTTATAGGATACAGGTTCGAGTCGCGGAAACAACTACTAATGTTTACATTAGGGTAGGTTGTCTACTTGTCTATATCACACCACTTGGGGTGTGGTCCTTCCCCGACTCTGCTAACGTGGGATGCTTTATGCATCGGGATGACTTTTTTTATTACTTTATTTATATTATTGGTATTACTTGTGCATGGGAGTGGTTATAATACAAGTGAATTGCCATTCAAGAGCAAAGTCCATGAAGAGATCGTCTAGTTTCTGATGCATTTAAAGGATCAAACACATATTTGCCTTTTCTATCAAATTTACACAGCAAATGTAATGCATATTGCATACTATGTATAAAAGGGATAATTGCGCTATTGATTTCTTAGTAATCAAGTTCCAATTTTTTCCTTAGTACCCGACTAATCACACTGCAGTAATGCAATTAATTGGCTAATTTGAAGTACAAAAGAAATGCCAGGCGGAGTCTAACAGAATAAACAGCATACGTGTTAAATAATCTGACCACAAAATGATGATAAATTTAGCGATATTAGGTATCACATACAACATTGAGAAAATTACAGACAAGTATCATTTGCCCATCTAATTTTCAAAATATACAGTGTATAGATAGTACATATTTATACTAAATCTATATATCCTTTACATATGATATACATATAATATACATATATATATACATACATATATATAACATATACAGCTGAAGTGTGTGGATAATGTATACTTCGGCCACATTAGTAATCTAGTTGGTTGAAGGGTACATTTACGTAAGTTTCCCAATAACATTTTGCTAGCGTAGACTGCAATTTGTATATAAAAAATAGAGAGCAAGCGGCTCACAAAAGAATATTCAAGGCCCAAAAAAGGTTATCGGCGATCTAATTGGGCCATCGAGTCACCTAAACAGTGCAAGCCAGACTACCGTTACCTCCTAGACCAAGTTTGAGGGCTCAATAGAGTTCGGATCAATTTAGCCTATAACATGCTCCTCTAGCATCAATTCTAAGGTCCAAGTACTATGGATGAGATTGGCTCTAATTTGAGGACTCAATTTTCTCTTCATTAGGATGTTAATCATTAATTTCGAGTATAACTAAATCAGAATCATGCATGTGCGGATGTCTTGAGTTTGAATCTTTGTTGTCACTCATCATAAAGTACCTCCATGAGTGTTAAGCTCAAGAAAACAAATTATATTTTATGTAATATAGGAATGTATTGCGGACCTAAAATAGATAAAAATATATTTTCTCTAATAGGTTAAACTTTTAGACCAAATGATTTTTATTACAAGACTCAAATTTTGGTACCTTTAAATTGGTTATCCATATGAAGTCTAAATTATATATTGTCCTGAACTACTACCATAACCAAAATATAAATAAAGAAAAGAAAAGAAGATTACTCCGAGAAGTGGATGTTATTGGGCCAAAAAAAACAAATCTTTTATTACTCTCCTTATCATTGTAGATATCATGTCATTATATTAGAATTATTTGTTCCCTCATTTATCTGTGATGAGCCAGGTACCTCCTTTTTATATATACACAGAAACAAAAGAACGTGAGCTGATAATTGCATAGGTGGTCGGGGAATATGAAAAGCATACCTCTTAATGATATATAGTCTATTAATTACCACCAAAAAAACGAATATCTGACCACAATTTTCGACGGAATCCCCTAAATAAATGTCTCATAGGATATCTTATATCAAACTTTTCCTCAAAAATTCCCTAACGACGAGCCCTGTTGAAAATTCGCATTTTAGTTTCAAATAAATTCCATTTCTTCCTCCGTATTTCGAACATTCCCATAGAAGATGCAGATTAGGAATTATTCCATCCGTCTCAATTTATACGAGGGTTGACCAGTTTAGAGAGTCAAATATTTTTTTTCTTTGACTCAATTTCTAACATTGATTCTTCATGTATTTTATAATAAAATTTACATAAATGAAAACTACATAAAAAATACTATAATTTTGCATAATTAACCATTCACAATATATGAAAAGAGTTGGAGAAAATCATAGTAAAAGAAAGAGTTATTTGACTTTCAAAACTGATCAACCCTCATATAAATTGGTACAAAGGGAATAGCATTTAAGAATTATTAGGTTAATCTAAGCCCCGCCTTTTTCCTTTTTTCAAAAAGAAAATTCTTCAAAAAACTAGCAAAAGTACTTGTATAAAGATGCATGTCAAATATAATTACTTGAACTCTTGATACATCATCTACAGAATCTATGGTATATCTTAATTCCTAAAGCTAGCATATCTATATATTATGCAGAATTTTTTTAAAAAAAAAATGCAATGGACAGAAATTAAGTAGATAGAAAATGTAGTTGGGGTCAGAGGCGTATACTATATAAATACTCTCAAAGGACCAATAATCCACTTCCTAATCATTAGAAGCACATTTCATTTGACCTTTAGTTATTACTAATCTATACTCCTACTATATTCTGCAACCCTTTTCCAAGGTAGTTAAATATTAATTAATTAATTGCAAAACAGGCAAATATGTGCTATATGCGAAAAATCTTAGCAATTGCCAATTGCCATGCGCTTTAGGTACGTTTTTTTTTAAGAGTTTTCGTTTTATATAGGAACAAGTAGAGTCTCAATAAGATATGATTCTCCAAAGAGAATGAAGATACTAATATTTATGCATTTTTTTCTTAGCTTTATTAAAATAAAATATGAGCTAAAGTCTCAATCGAATTAGATATTGGGCGGTATGGCTAAACTTCATCATAAGCAATTGGCCTTAATAATTGAGTAGCAGTTTCATTTTAGTATTAGTTAGTTATATTTAAAAAACAAGCATATAATAATTTAAATTATAGATTCATGTATCTCAAAGAATTCTAAATGAAAATGGACATATACAATCATGAGAAAGGAGCCAGATTTCGACAATCAGAACGGATATCCACATCCCAAAAAAGAAGAAACCCTTAATTAGTACTTCATAATTGCTGCTCCTTATTTAATCCCATGACCAATAATTTAAGCCCTGCTTTCCATTTTGTATGTCCGACTTAGAAAGACGAAAAAATAAAAGAAAAACCGGAAAAATAATGACAACGAGAGAGATATTATATTGGGCTAAATTTTTATTCAATTGTGTGCTAATTACCTTATGATTTTATTCCGGCTCAAATTATTTATTATTTTTTATTTACACGTTTCTTAAAAAATATTAATTAGGAGGGTTATTTGACCTACTTTGCTCTTATTTATGTCTAGGTTATAATCTCTCTCTATTAAATATTTATTCTATTTATGTCGCATCTTCATTAATGATAAAGGGTAAAATGGAGAAAAAATAATTAATTATGTCTTGAATTTCTAAAATGATAAATAATTTGAGATAACTATTTTTAATAATCATCATAAATAATTTGAGACAAAGGGAGTATTAAGATAATGGAAGAGGAAAAACTAAACAAGAACGTAAAAAGGAAAGAAGATGAGAGGTATTCTTGGGAAAGAATGCTTCGTGTGTGTCCAAGACGTTAAATCTGCACATCGTAAATATAATTAATAAAAATTATTTATATGGGCTGAAAATGCCCCCGGAATATCTGATGCATCCGGAAACTCCAACAACTCAGGGTCTCTGTACAACTGTCTCTTACTTTCAATAACCCCCATCACATCAGTCCTCCTAAATCAGAGCGTTGCGGCGCGCATGGGCACAGTGACATGAGCACGCTCACGTCATCACAACTTTAGGGGGCATAATAGTCTAGTTTTGTCTTATATATTCATGACTTAGAAGAGAAGAAAGACACATTGTTTTCTCTAAACTTACACTTATAACCAATATTCTCTCTCTCAGATCAATATACCAAAGCATTTGTTCATTATTCTTTTCGGACCTAGCATATTTACTCATTTTATTTGCTTATTATTTTACTTACCGAATTTCGTATTCATTATTCTTATAGCTTAGCTCGTGATACCAAACTCATTAAGGAGTTCAACGGATCGGATACAACCTACTTGTCTTTAAACCCTAAAATACAAATATCTAACTGTGTTTTTGTTAGAATCAGCTTCACTAGAAAATAGTTTGTCGCCATTTGTGGGGATAGACAGTTGTGGTGTTGTCTCGATCTATAGTTGATCTCCTTGAAAAAGATAAACGGAGTCACAACACTCATAAACAGAGAAACATATCAAGACAAAATAACATTGCTCACGCATCGCAGGAACTCAGAGAAGAGCAGGTACCCATCAAACACCGGGACATGGCGGACCACTTGGAAACACTACGAACAGAGTCGGATCATTCAGAAACGCTATAAACAGAGTGGGGGGAAATGATAGCCCACCCCCCCCCCCCCCCCCAATGCAAACCCTCGGATGAGGAAGACGTTCGAAGCCACTCGGTGAAGAGCCATGAAGCACAACCCAAAGAGCGGTACCACAAGAAAAGAAAAAGATACCCGCACTCCAAGGTGGAGGGGATGTTCATACCCCCTCGGAAGCTACCCTAGCCACAGTCTTAGCAGCAAAAAATGTCATAATAGAGCACATAGAGAAGTTTTTGAACTCTTTACCTGAGGCAGTGCCGAATAGTCGACCGATGGATGACGCCGAAGCCACAAGAATGCCTCGTGCATCTGCAAAAAATGTGGAAAGAACGAAGCATGCAGTACCAGAAGCAGACCTGGAAAGACTTGCTACGGTAGAGAAGAAGATTCATGAATGGATGAGTCAGATACCCGGGGTCCCCCTGTGTTGAAAGGGGTCAGAACAAAGAAATATGGAAAGATTCCTTACAGTAAAGAAGTGGCTCAAGAGCCCATCCCAAAGAAATTCAGAATGCCTGACATACCCAAGTATGATAGCGCCACAGACTCAGATGAGCACATCGTGACCTTTGAGGTCGCAGTCACCGGGCATGACTTGCAGCAGCATCATATCGAATCCATCATGCTGAAATTTTTTAGCCAAACGCTCACAAATGGAAAACTCTCTTGGTATACTCTCTTACCTGAAAACTCTATTGATTCATTTGTTGCTCTTACAGATGCATTCGTAAAAGCCCATGCTAGGGCCCAAAGGGTCAAAATTCACAAGGAGGATATCTTCACTGTAAAGCGGAGGAAGATGAGTTGCTCTACAGTTTTATGGAATTTTTCCGACAGGAGAGAATGCTATTACCAGCATTTTCAGAGGATTGGTTGCCGCAGTGTTTACCGACGGCCTGAATGTCAATAGTTCGAACGTATCAAGAAAGATGAAGAAAAGTTTAAGGGAGTTCCCAGCTAAGTCTTGGAATAAAGTAAATATCAAATATACCGGCAAGATGAGGATAGATGATGATCATGGGACCGACGCCCTAATAGAAATCGGAAAGGAGCAACAAGGGAAGTCTCGAAGTACTCTCCCCTACAGACAAAGGAACCTAAGAGGTTGGTACAAACTTCATTCAACCCGACAGTCGTGAGAAGGATGACTGAACAAGCCAAGGTATGATCAGGGTCAGCCTAGGAGAGAAAGATAAGTTTAGCATAGAAAGCCCGCAAACAACTTGAGACCGCCGAACATAGCCTCTTAAAACTTTAACGTAGAGGTTGTTGACCTAGTCATGGCGATGAAAAATATTAAGGAAGTCCAATTTTCTGTGGCAATTCGGTCCAACCCAAAAAAATAGGGTGTGGACGTAGAGCACTGGTATGAGTTCCACGGGATTCTAAGCCATTCAACAGAGGACTGCAAGCACTTGAGGTATGAGGTGGCTGACCTACTAAGGAAGGGTCACTTGAAAGATTTTGTTAACAGTCGATTCAAATATGTCAGAGAAAAAGGAACTGGGACTTTGTGGGAGCGTCCAACATAACAGGGAGAAATTAACATAATCGCGAAAGGCAAAATAATAAGGGCGGTGTCTCAAATACAGCATCACGAGGGGATACCTCCGTCCATAAAAAATGAGGGATAAGCCTGAGGATCCTACCAAATTCAGCATAGCGGAAAGGAAAAGCATCAAGAGCCCATACGTCGATTCTTTGGTAATTTCTATCCAAATATTTCAATTTAACATTAAGTATGCACTAATTGATAGGGGTGAGCACGGGTACAGGGTACCCAGATACCCGACCAGAACCGACACTAACTGGTAGGTTCCGGGTAGATATATTATAATAACGGGTAGGTTCCGGGTAGTAAAATTAGGAACCGATCAATGTCGGGTCCGGTTCCGGTTTCGGCAAATAGAGACAGGGTACCCGGACCCGGAACCGATAGCCGAAACCTATGAAATATTAAATTTTTTTACTTTTTAAATTCCATTATTTTTAGTTAATAAAAAAAGAAGAAAAAAGGTCATACTATAGTACATCATTTAAGGGGGGAAAAGCCAAATGCATAACAGTCACTTTCACCATCAAGAAATAACTCAAATAATACAAAGTGACAATCATAAGCAAAGAAAAAGCCAAAAGCGGTAGAAAACTGAAAAACTAATTTTTTTAAACTATGTACTCCTTTAAGTTATTGAAAATGAAAGTTGAAACGAAAACCAAAGCAAATCCTTGAAACATTCTTGAGATATTCCGAAAGGATTCTTTATGAGATTTGTGGCACTGGCTTTCAGAGGATAAGCAGACGAGTTTATTCCTAAATCAAAGCTGTTATACGAAAGCATTATTCATAGAGAAACACTGATTCCGGGTACTCGGGAACCTACCCGGAACTGCAGGGTCAGGGTAGGTTCCGGGTAATGATTGCTACGAGTAGGTTCCGAATAGTAAATTTAGGAACCGATCTTTTATTGGGTAGGGTCCGAATAGTTCAAAAAAGTTAGGGTACCCGGACCCGCTCACCCCTACTAATTGACCCAGGTAGCACTGTGAATGTTGTGCAACTTCTCATAATCAAAGAGATGTAGTTGACTGGCAAATGGTCCCGGTAATAAATGTTCTAACTAGTTTCAACCTGTCTAGTGAAAGGACTCGAGGGCAGATCGAGTTGGTCACCCACGTGAAGAAAGTTTCGTTGAAAGCTTTATTTGACATCCTTGAGGGGGAATGCCCTATAATCTGGTGATGGGAGACCTTGACTACACATCATGAGGATCGTCCTATCTACCTTTCTTCAAATAATGAAATTCCCAATGTCTTGGGGAGTAGCTACAGTACAGGGAGACGTTGAAATTGATCAAGTAGAGATAACTTTGGTTGACAAGAGAAATGAGTTGGTCAGGAAAAACAGATAGCAATCATAGATGCCGGCTTCCGAGGTCAACTCTAAAGTTGAGAAAGGGAAGGAACCAGTGGGGAGCCTCTACCTGGAGGACGACAGATTATATACCTTGGGGATAATAGTGGCGCCGGAAGAATCATATACAAAAAGATCCACAGCAGAGGATCTTGAGCTGACCCCCTGTCGGCCAAACAACCTCAAGGAATAGGTATACCTGGGCTCTGGCTTAAATCCCGAGTTTTAGGAAAATTTAGTTACATTTTTTAATAATAATATTGGTAGCTTCACTTGGTCAAAGTTAGATATCACATGTATACCCCCAGAACTGGCCCTTGACAAGTTGAACATCGACATAGATTGTCAACTCATTAAGCAAAAAAGGCATTCGGTGTCAATAGAGTAAAGTCAATTCGTCAAAGAAGAAGTGGCCCGACTCATCCTTCCAGGAGCGGTTCGAGAGGTAAAATACCTGAAATGGCTGGCAAACGTGGTGGTACTTCCTAAGAAACCTGAAACTTTTTAAATGTTTTTAGATTTAAAGACTCAAACAAAGCATGCTTGAGGAGCTCGTACCATATGCCTCACCTAGATCATGTTATCAACGCGGTGGCTGGACATGAGGTGCCTAGTTTCATGGATGTATCCACAAGGTTTGACCAGATACGGTTGGACCCATTAGACCAGGAAAAGACTTCATTCATAATGGAGCATGGAACTTACTGTTATACTGCCATGTCGTTCCACTTAGAAAATACATGGACCACTTTTCACCAGCTGACCCAGCAGATGTTCCAACACCAGTTGGGTCAAAGTGTGGAGATTTACTTAGATGACATAATCGTTAAGTCTCTGGAAACACAGGAATATATTAAACATTTGCAGGAAGTATTTGAGATTTTATGCGAGTATAACCTCAAGCTGAATATGGAAATGTGCATTTTAGGAGTAGGCTCAGGAAAGTTCTTGAGATTCGTGGTGTCAAATAGGGGCATTGAGGCCAACCCGGATCATATTCGAGAAATCGAGCAAATATCAAAGGTACTCAACAATGCTCGAGAGGTGAAACGTCTAACCTGGAGGACAACGGCATTAGGGAGATTCATATCAAGGTCGTCTGAGCGATGTTAGAAATTTTTCGGCCTGCTAAAGAAAAAGAAAGACTTCCAACAGCAGTTCCGACATCCATGGATATCGAGATCACGATGCATACACTTGGATTAAATCTTCCGGACATAAATTGGTACATGGACACCGGATCCACTTCTCATATGACGTCTACGTAAGGTAATCTTTCGTCTTATTTCAATTTGAGCAAAAATCATAGCATAATTGTTAGTAATGAAAATTCAATTCCATTTGTGGTTATGGTCCAAATTTGTCCCCCTCACATCCACCTCTCTAGCTAAAAATGTCCTTCATGCCCCTCACTTAATTAAAAATTTGATTTCTATCCAAAAATTCACAACTGATAATTGGATTTCGGTTAACTTTGACCCTTTTGAATTTTCTGTAATGGATTTCAAGACGGGAATACCTCTAATGAGGTGTAATAATCAGGGAGAGCTTTATCCAATCACCACCATTTCCACGAGTCAAGCCACACCTTCCACATTTGCCGCTCTTGCTCTTTCCTTGTGGCATGCCCGTTTGGGTCATCCGGGGTCGTCTATTATTTCTTCTCTTAAAAATAATAATTTCATTTATTGTAATAGTATGCGTAGTACTCATATTTGTCCTTCTTGTCCTCTAGGGAAACATGTTAGATTACCGTTTGTCGCCTCGACTTCTAATACGTCGATGCTCTTTGACATTATTCATAGTGATTTATGGACATCTCCCGTTTTGAGTTCTTTGGGCTATCGTTATTATGTTTTATTTTTGGATGATTATTCTAATTTTTTGTGGACCTTTCCTTTGTCTAAAAAATCTCTAAGTTTTTTCCACATTCTTAAAATTTAGAGCTTTCATCCGTACCCAATTTGAACGGGAAATTAAAAACATTCAATGTGATAATGGTAGGGAATATGATAATGGGCCATTTTCAGGAATGTTGTGACACTCAAGACATATCTTTTTCGTTTTCTTATCCTCATACGTCCTCGCAAAATAGGAAGGTCGAAAGAAAAATTTGTATCATTAATAATATTGTCCGAACCTTACAAGCCCATGATTTATTACCCCCATCTTTTTGGCATCATGCGTTACAAATGACAACCTACCTCTTTAACATTCTCCCTAACAAAGGTTTAGCATATAAAAAATACATAAGCGGTAGACCTAGCTTGAAGTTTATTAATTGTAGTGAACGAAAAAAGTGGATAGCACAAGCACTCAAACACCCTAAGATGAGAATACGAGAGATCTTTATTGTAAAGAATTTTAAGCTAGGTCTACCGCTTGTGTATTTTTGGGTTTTCCGTCTAATTATCGTGGTTACAAATGTTTTGATTTATCTTCTAATAAAATCATAATTAGTCCCCATGTTATTTTTTATGAAACCCAATTTCCGTTTGCTCAAGTGTCTAAATATGTGTCGAGTGCTTATAATTTTTTGGACGATACACCCTCCCCGTATATTCTACAACAGTGGGCCCACTCTACCCGTGAGTCATATCTGTCAGTAGGTCCACTGCCTGCTAGCCCAAATATTCTACCTACCATACCATCCAGTGACCCAGGACCACTGCCTGCTGGCCCAATAAATTACCTGCATCACCCAGTATCACGGCCAACAGGCCCACTACCTGTTGGCCAGTCCCAAGGCTGTTCGCCGACGTCCCCGGTCCAGTCTGTTTCTATTCCGAGTCAAGGGTCCGTTACTCATATACAAAGGGGTATTTTTAAACCTAAACGACATTTTAATTTACATCTAATGTCACTAAATCACCTCTATCACGTAACCCAGTTTCTGCCATTCATGACCCGAATTGGAAAATGGCTATGGATGATGAATATAATGCTCTTATTAAAAATAAGACGTGGGAGTTGGTGCCCTGTCCAACTGGTGTCAATATTATTCGATCTATGTGGATTTTTACTCATAAGGAAAATTTTGACGGTTCGTTTGAGAGGCATAAGGCCCGTCTTGTAGGTGATGGTAAAACTCAACAGGTTGGCGTGGATTGTGGTGAGACGTTTAGTCCGGTGGTCAAACCGGCTATCATTCGCACTGTTCTCAGTCTGGCTCTCTCGAAAGCATGGACCATTCATCGGTTGGATGTGAAAAATGATTTCTTACACGGTGATCTTAAGGAGACAGTTTACATTCATCAACCCGTGAGTTTTAAGGACCCCAATTATCCTCACCATGTCTGTTTGCTGAAAAAGTCTTTGTATGGGCTTAAGCAGGCCCCACGAGCTTGGTATAAGAGGTTTGTAGATTATGTGTCTACTATTGGGTTTTCTCACAGCAGATCTGATCATTCTATGTTCATCTATCGTCATGATACTTCTCTAACATACATTCTATTATATGTGGATGATATAATTTTGACTGCCTCCTCTGATAATTTACGCAAGTCTATCATGTCCCTTCTCATTTCAAAATTTGCTATGAAAAACTTGGGACCCTTGAGTTATTTTTTGGGCATAGCTGTCACTCGTCATGCAGGTGGTCTATTTTTATCACAGAAGAAGTATGCGGTTGAGATTATTGAGAGAGCTGTCATGTCATCTTGTAAGTCTTCTTCTACTCCGGTTGATACCAAACCGCAACTGAGTGCTACTTCTATTCCGAGGGTTCTAGGTGGCGGAAGTGTAGTTGGGAGAAGGAAATTTTGCCCTAGACTTCTTATACCATGAAAGAAATAATCTCTCGATTATTTTCATTAATGAAGAGGTATATATATACAATATACAATCTCTAAATATGAAAAAATTTATTTCTACTATAATATTAATATCCTAATTACATTTATACAAGGATTCTACAAAATATGATAAGTAACCTAAATATACATAAGTTGTCCGTGAGATACACGATTTTGATTTCTATCAGATTAGATATTCTATATACTAACATGGCTTTAGGCAAGGTATATTTATGAATTCTTGGATATATGCCGTCTGTCACTACTAAAATTCATGGTTTACCTATGCAATTTACGGAGAGAGGTCTCTCGGTATTTAGAATTTACCTACAGCTACCAGCTACCATCGATGGGTGCGTAGGCAATTCAACTTAAAATAACCGAGGGGCTGGGTAAATACTGATAACCCCTTGATTACCCATCAATATTTTACTTGACAACTTTTAAAAAAAAATATATATCGACGGAGTATCTCAGTATGTAGAAAAATCATATAATATACATATTATTTTTATCGAGAGTTATTTGTCGGCTATGTAAATGTAATAAAAAAATTAAAGTGATAGTCAGTCACTCACGGTGCATATAAATATTAGAAAATTATATTCTTAAAAATATTGAGATAATATATGTCGGTATGTTAAATAAAACATAAATCAAACATTGAGAACTTACCGGGGAGTCTCGGTAATTGGAAAAATATGGGTCGACAATTACACATATTGCCGACACTCCGTCGATTATGTTAAGAGTCTCACATCGTATATGGAATGGAAACATGAACTCCTTATATGGATTTTGACGATCCTCACCCTACAAGTTAGCTTTTGAGGTTGAATTAGACCCAAGATCCATTCTTTACATGATATCAGAGCCACACTTATTCCAACTCTTTGTTCACCAATGTTCCCCCCCCCCCCCCACCCAAATTATATTATACACACTCCAGTTAACAAGGTCTGGGCGTGCGGGTGAGTGTTAAGAGTCTCATATCGGATATGAAATGAAAACATGAACTCCTTATATGGACTTGGACAATCCTCACCCTACAAGCTAGCTTTTAGGGTTGAGTTAGGCCTAACATACATTTTTTACAAATTAGTTGTCTCTCGATATTTCAAGCATTATTTTTATAGGGAGCACCTAGTTTTTATTGCACCACTTGCCAAACAGAATTCAACAGAAACAACAACGCATATACTAATAACTCTAATTCAACAACAAAATATCATATATCATACACATCGGATATGGAATGAAAACATGGACTCCTTATATAGACTTGGACAATCCTCACCCTACAATTTAGTTTTTGGGGTTGAGTTAGGCCCAAGATCCATTCTTTACAGATTAGTCGTCTCTCGATATTTCAAGCATTATTTTTAGACTTGTTCATCGGTCGGGGACCCGCCAACCCGACCTGACCCGGCCCGACCCGAAAAAACAGGACCAGGGTCATCTTATATTTGACCCGTGAGCCACCTGACCCGAAAAGGCGGGGATCCGTTCATATGTAGGGTCGGGCCAGGGTCAGAATTTTTTACCCTCCCCACCCAGTCCGATCACCGACCCGACCCCGACCCGTGTGACTTTTTAATATCATTTATATTATTTTTTATTTTGTTAATATTTATTTTTTTACTTATATAGGTGAAGGGACAAACGATGATGATGATGATGATGATGATGATGATGATGATGATGATGATGATGATGATGATGATGATGATGATGATGATGATGATGATGTTGATGAATTATTGTGATGTTGGTTTGTACTTGCCTCTTGTTTGTTTGTGGATTTACAGCTAAAAGTGTGAAAAATACGCCCCTGGATGGTATTCGACTCAGCTAAAAGTGTGGAATCTTCTTCAGTTCTTTTTTTGTATAATTTTTAATGATTTCATGCTTCTGTTTGTTGTAATTTTTAATTGGTGACAAATTATATCAGATAACGGATTTAGTAGAATTGCATTGTTTGCTTATTATTTTATTTTATTTTGTAGAGCGGGTCAGGGCCGACCCATGACCTGTAAGGACCCCGAAGGGTCAGGGCAAGGGTCTGAAAATTAAAAAATAAAACAGGGTCAGAATTGGGCAAACAGGAAAAAAAAGTTCACTTGACCCGGCTCGACCCGAGCTTTGGACAGATCTGATTATTTTTATAGGGAGCACCTAGTTTTTATTGCACCACTTGCCAAACAGAATTCAACAGAAACAACAACGCATAATCTAAAAACTCTAATTCAACCACAAAATATCATATATTATACTAATTAATTCATAATAACGATACTTCAAAACTATTGAAACATCAAAATTAACCCATGAATCCAACCAAACGTTAAGATCATCCAGACAAACATCAAAAGAATCTCACTAAACTTCAGAATACTTCGAAACAAAATAATCCAACTACAATGACCATTGAATTTTTTCCGAAATTACTACAGAAATTCAAAATTTTCTGACAAGTACTGATAACATCCTATCTGTCTAGCATGTCGGGAGAGACCATGGAAAGGAAAAAGGGTAGAAGAAAACTGAAAGCGACAGATTGTTGTACTATTCATGTAATATTATCCGTCCTCTCATGAATATTTTCTATCAGTGAATTGACATTATTGTTCACATGTACACAAAGATTTTAATTAGCACTGTTCCCATGCAAGACTTCAATAATAGAGGCTATGATGTTTTTAGGTGAGCTCAATAATAGAAGCTTGTGTTTTTTTATCAACTAGATTTGAGGAATATCCATGTATTGGCAGGTGCAGGGGAGTTTTCTATAGGAACCTTTGACAAGAATAGTACTACTACTTTGTTTTTAATTTTTTATTGATCGATCCATTGCATTAACACTTGTTTTTCCTTTAAAGAAAACGTACACCAATTACCCACTATCAATAAAGTGTTAATGCAACATCGAGCATGACATTAGAAAAGGATTTTTTTTATACGGAAGGACATGAAGTGTTTTCTTTATGTGTATTTCAGTCAAAGCTAAAATGTGTCGATGACAAAATCATACTTATACACTATGCTAAATAACGAAATTACTAGCACATCATAGAATTAAAAGGCATAACTTATGCGTGATTGCACATATAATTAATGATGCATATATAAGACGACTGTAAAAAATAATTTAGATGTGTGAAACCCATTTTTTGTTAGTTTAGATTTGACAAAATAAAAAAATTAAGTTTTTCAATTCCCAACAATGTTGAGAATGTCACATTTATTTATTGAAAGGTTGAAAAAGATAAAATTACACAAATGATAAAGGAAATTAATATATCAAAAAGTTTTTGGCTGCCGGGTTCCAACCCGGATTCCTATGATCAAGATGGGAATTGCATACCCGCAAGGGTAACTAAGTTGGTGTAGCAGTAGAGCGCGAGACCGCAAGGTCACGAGTTCGATCCCATGCATAAACCTTCTTGGTTGAGCCTATCACACATGGCTTGCCAAGTGTGGTTAATCGGCTGACGTGGTTTGCAGGCTATTGCGTCGATCAGGGTTTACCTGTGTGCGCACTCGAGAGAGTAGCGGCTGCGGGTTCCTTCGTCAAAAAAAAAAGATGGGAATTGCCGGTGCGGAAAGTATTGAAAATGGGAACACAATATAACTGTAATACTAAATTCACATTTTTCCACAGAACAACCTTAATTAAATTATGTACATATAACCTCCAAATTTTTCGTTGAACAAATGGAACTTTTATCTATATGAACCTTTGACAAGAATATTATTTACTTCTTTCTATTGATCCATAGCAGCTTTTAAATATTTGTTTGGGTGATCGACACTTTCTTTTTCCTTAATTTAAAGAAATCGTACACCAATCACCCACTATCAATAAAGTGTTAATGCAACATCGAGCATGACATTAGAAAATATTTCTTTCTACATGGTAAGACAGGGAGAGTTTTCATTATGTGTATTTCAATCTAAAATGTGTCAATGACAAAATTATATAGACTATGATAAATAATGAAATTGCTATCAAATCATAGAATTAAAAGGCATAACTCATGCGTAATTGCACATAATTAATTAATGACGAATGTATAACCACCTTTTTCTCTTTTGCTAAAGATGACTATATAAATAAGTTCAAAATTACTAGAGTTGATTTCGTATTCACTACTAAAAATATATATATTCTGCTAGCTCCACTAGGTATATCATTTATTGTTGGTACTCTATTGTACTTTATAAAACAGTACGGGAAGTAAATAATTATTACAAGTATTCGAAAGGATAAACAAATATTCAATATTCAGAAATTGAATCTTGTTGAACAAATAGGCCAATCTTCAAAACTGGCGCAAGCTTGTTGTGTCTTGAATCTTGATAACCTGAAATCAAGAAACAACTAAATCTGGATGGTTACAACGTTGTGTGTTGAGTCGAGTGATAGCCCTCTGTCCTTAAGACAAGATTGTCCCGTATATATGCTTTTACGTTAGTGGGCAATAGTCTCCCAAGATAAAACAACACTTTAATCTCAACGCTACAAAGCCAATAGGTTGAGCCTGACGAAGAAAACAAATATGAATCAACTTGCTGAAGATATGGAAAAGGAAGGAAGAGTTTCTGTTTACTCTTCTCTTTTGTCTCTGTGTATATAGTGTGTCTCTGTTGTGTATATCTTGTGTATATGTGAGTGTTTGCTCATTGTTTTTCAACACAGTTTTGCTCACTGTTTTGTGGTCTGTTTGGGCTATTTTCGTGACTGTTTTTGTGTTGAAAATGCTGTGTTTATTGTTGTTTTTCTATCTGTTATGCAGTCCCGAATTGAGCCAACAACTGCTCAATATATAGCATGGAAGAGGGCAGCCCAACAGCCACAAACAAGGCTGTAATGGCCATTAAGTGAGGGCTGTTAATGGCATTAGAGAGGCTGATTTATGGACATGAAGGAGGGTGATAATGGAAGGAGTTAATCAGTCAAATAATGGTTAGTTAATGCTCCAGAAAATAGTCCAACGGTAGGCAGAAAACCGTCACCCCAAAATCAACTTTCCAGAAACTCTAGGGACCAAACTGTAAAATATTAAATTTCAGGGATCAAACTGTACATCAGGAAAAGTTCTCTGGTCCAAAAAGATAATATCAGAAAGTCCCCACAGCCCATAGCCCACAGCCCACAGACCCGAGACCGAGACGCGCGTGTGGGCTTAGCCTTGAACCCAAGCACATCTAGGTCCTCCCTCCTTTAAACACATGGGATACCCCTTGGGGTCCCAAACCCTTTACCACATTAGAGACTTATATAGAGAGCAATTCTTCCTATTCCCACCGATGTGGTAGATTTGTCCCACACCACATTTCCATGCCTCAAACACCTTAATTCGTGGACCAATATCTCTTTCATTTCTCAACGAAATTTGACGATTCTTGGCCCTACGGTCATCTACTCACTTCGTAGATCATGCATGTGTAAAGAGACAAAGCCTCCAACATGCGGAACACTAGTGTTTAATTCATCAAAGATGGGTGGACGCATCTCCCCGCCAAAGGCAAATTTCCAACATTTATGACGGTTGAATATATATATAGACATGAGGCAGATGATAGGTAATAACCTAAAGGAAATTAAAATGAACAATAGTTCTTCGCTAATGCCAAATTACAACAACAACAATAAAATACCCAATGTTATTCCACAAATAGGATCTGAGGAGGGTAAGATGTATGCAGAGTTTACTTCTACCTTCAATTGAAAAGTTATTTCCGATAGACCATCGGCTAAAAAAAACGTAATCAATACAGGACTGCATAAAAAATACGACAGCAAAATAGCATAATACAACATAGTTATACACATAAATACAATGATCGACGCAATATCAAAATACTACAACTAAGAAAAGAAGAAACACCCACCACCTTAAAAATTTCGCTAATGCCAAATTGGCAAAAAGATTATAAAGAGTCCGAGAAAACTACAACATAGCAAAAGAGGTAATCATCAATCGGAGGTGCAAGAAGTCCAATCATGTCATTTGGTCTCTAATAAATTTGTCGTGGGGTGAGAATATGTTGACATATATCATATATGCATGATCTAGTCTAGTAGAAAAAGTAATCAAGATACAATGAAGATAGTCATACACTTGTTATGTTCTCCTAAAATACGACTACTCCCTAATATCCAAAGAAGTGAAAGTTGAATTTGCTGAAACAAAACAAATACTTAGGAATCATTTATTTTTATTAAGATTAATATGTCTGAATTTAAATACACATTTAAATATTAAGATGTGCATTAAGATTTAAATGTATGAATCAAAATACGCATCTTAATATTAAGATGTTGTCTCTAAATCTAAACACTGAATTGTTAAGACTATCTGTTTTCAATATCTAAATGTGCATATGGAATTAACCACTATATCTATAAAATATTATAAAGTTTTCATTTCAGCAAAATAAATTTATTTTTTTGATAGAAATAATATTTTGAATATAAAATTTGAACTATCTCCTTTTTCTTTTTTTCTAAAAAGATAAAATTTGAACATCTGAAATGCAAATAAAAATTATATATATATATATATATATAGTTATTGTAACAAGGTAACATGAATTTTTTTAAGAATTTGTGCTTATTATTAAAATGGTAAACCTTTCTCTAACAATTTAAAGTGATTTAAAGAAAGTTGTTATGGCTGAATCCCACAAGATATTTTCTAGTAAATTTTTTTATTAAAATAAGATAAAAATGCGAAAATTGTTCAATGCTTGACACAATTTAGTTTGGTATTACGTATTTAGTTCCAATTTTGATTGGAGTGTTATGTAGTATTCTAGTTTCTTTTAAATTTGTTAATATTGTCCCGAGAAACACTAAATTATAGAGTTACTGTGATCTTTCAAAGATTGAGAAGTAAATGTAGAGATTTTATTGAGAAGATGAATTCACTCATGTTTAATTTTTCTAGTGCAAAATAGATCAAGAACTGGATTTAGACATAGAATTTCAAATAATCTTTTTTGTAGATTCAAGAAAATGATTTTGTTGTTGCAGTTTATCAATTAATATTTGTCGCAACAATAGTTCTGGATAATATTTGATTGAGAAATGATAGTTAGAGGCGTGAAAATTTTGATGAGAAGGGAAGTCATGAAAGGTTTTATGAAATAAGACATATTATTTTAAATGAGTCTGAATTTAAATGAGTTTGAATGGTGTTAAGACTCTATTATAAATCTAATTCATTCAGATTCATTCAAACTTATTAAGAGACTTCATAAGAAACAAAACAAATTAACTTAATGGACTGAATCTGAATGATTAAGATTCAGAAATTCATTAAATACAAATAAATGAAGCCTTAGACAGCAAAAAAGCAAAAGGACAATTGACTGTGCATGCCTGAGTGCTTCGGTTTCTAGTTCCCTTTGGGATTTAAGTTATACATGTCTAGTAAAATAATTTTACATTCTTGGTCTAATTTATCTAGCTATAATAAGCTATTACTATGTATTATTCACATGACCATATCAGGTTTATTATGAAACGTTATCTACTGTTATAGGTTAACTTAATAACTTAGAAGATCTGTACAATTACAATGTAATAATTGTCAACGCGCTGAACTTAAGCCCTCTATATGTGTGTGATTATAATATACGTATCCACCACCAAATTAAGGATTAATTGTGGTAGGATGCCACGATCGTGCATCCTTAATTGGAGGTGTCACATCCTAACTTCATAAATAAAAAAATCATGATAGGAAGCGTCGTGCTTTTAAAAATCATGGCACGAATTCATATTTTTCTGTCGATACCAAACAAGAAATAAAAAAATACATATACATACTCACAAAGATAGAGATAAGGGCTGTGTATATCCTATATTTCTTAAACCCCACTTGTGAGATTGCATTGAATATGTTATTGTACACCTAAGTACCCACACACCTACATTTTTTCACATTTTAATAACTAAAAATCAGAGCATAGTACCCACTGAAGTCTAAATTAGTAGAGATAAAGACATTTTTATTTATTAAATAATGTCTTCTTCAAAAGACCCTTGTGGTCCAGAACTCAACATTCTCCCGTGCTCTAGCAATTGCGCTCCCTAGACCACTACCATGTAGTTAGGTAGGCAAGGAGTACCACTGGACTATCCCACTAGCGATCCTACTTCAACGACATTCTCGTAATACGTAAAAAAAATTATCCCGATCTTATTAAAGGAGGAGTGACAGTTGTAGTGTAGATCGATGAAGATCTTTATTCAACAAAGAAAGGGCAAGCACCGAAACACAGGAATGATCAAAGAGAGGCCTCAGCACCCTCCACAGCTAATATTCGCAGATGCGAATATTTCTGGGTGACCTTCCTCGAACTTCGTGCATAGCGGGAGCTTAGTACACCGGACTGCCCTTTTAATGTCTTCTTCAATATAATACTAGACCAGGCCATGGAGTGAAGTTGCTCCATCCATGCTTCTTTTGTTTGTTCTTGTTCTTCTGAAAGGGACAGTAATTTCTTGAAGCACCACCCATACGTATTGTTGTGTATACTCGTTTTGGATATACTAAAAGTTGAATGTGAAGCAAGAATGAGAGTATACAATCTCTAATTGGAGAATAATCAAGTCGGCACGGGGCTTTACAGTCACCATTGTTAAATTATTGCAACCCCGTCCCTATTTATTATAGTTGCTTTTTTCTACTAGTAACTTTTTTCTTTACATTCACTTATAATATGCTTATTGCCTAATTCTCTTCTTTCTCTCTCATCATCTTCATTCCTCAACTATTTGTTCACTGTATTTGCAGCTACTTTAATTTCTCCTGCTTCTAGGGTTTCTTCCAAGCTTTCAATTCTCACAAGTGACATCCCACTACAAATATCAAATAGTACCTTCTTCTTTAATCTAAGCTCTATAATAATGGTGCAATCTCGTTAATCTTAGGAGAAATAAGGGACAAAGCTTGAAATATTTGCCACTACCAAGAAGATTAAGAGGTATCACTATAGTTATCTTCTTTTGTTTCTTAAAAAAAGAAACTCATCTATGTTTTTTTTTCCTTTCAATTTATACTCTGAGGTGTAGATCTATATGTAACAATTATTTAGACGTTTTCCTAGAGATGAGTATAATTCATAATTGGCATCTTTTGAAGGATAGTCAAATGAAACAAATGTCTATAACTTTAAGGGTTTGTACGTAGTTTGATCTAAAAGTCTTGTTTTGCGGAACTTTGCAGGTGGAATATATGTCGAATAAAATCATAAAAGAATTTAGAAGTAGTAGTAAGTCTACATGTCATGTTTTGTTAATTTAAATTTTTGGTGAGGCTTTGAGTGTGATTTTGGTTTGATACCATCTCATTACAGGTTTTCCTTATGTTTAATATGTTTAAAAAATATTAATCACTCCTATATCCTAATTTAACATAAAGCAGTAGAAGCAACAAGGGAGAAGAGGATGAATATTTATGATCGAGACTAGAAGAAGGGAATTCAGAACTACAAGTTTGTTGTTGATTTTAGGGTGTGGGGGCTCTGGGTGGGAGTTCCACCTTTTTTTGGAAAAAGTTTGTTGTTGATTTAAATAAAAAATGAACTCAATAAATGCAAAAACATATTTAATTTAAATTTAGTCGAGCAGCTGCACGATGAACACTTTAATTAAGGATAACACTTAATTTGGTGATTCTCATCACAGTTTTGGAAATTAAAGATACCCAGTAAGTTTGATGTTAGAAATGTTAAAGAAATACTTTGTTCTTGTATTTTCCATTGACAAAGTAACTTTGGTCCATTTAGTATATGCTCATGCCTTTTGATCACACACTTGGTAACTAACAGCTTGTCTGGAACGTTGTTACCCATTGTATTGTATTGTATCGTTACCACAATTACAATGTTTGTTTTAATGGTTAATTAAAATGTATTGTATCATATTGTTAAGTTCCGTCTTTAGTAAGAATGAAAAACCATATTTTATGTAACAATTGATTTGGTGTTATCCCATTATTACCTAATTTCTCTTCCCAATTATGTCCTTACTTAATATTCCATAATCCTATTTTACCTTATATTATTTAACTCTATATCCTACCCTACGTCTTCTTCATTCTTCTGTTTCCTTCTAGGTTTAGATTTTTGCCTGCTTTCCTTTTCTTTCGTTATTTTGTCTCCTTTTGCATTTTGTTAAAAAAAGTTTTACTAATTTCAGTTAATTATTAATTACTTATTCAAGCATGCTACGAGAAATGGAAAAGTTTTGGAATTGCAATGTCAGATTGGAGAAGTGCACAAACTGTTGCCTCTAGATTGGATTTATAAGGAACTTCTAATGAAAAAAATATGCTTATTATTATTTTTAATATTAATAACCTGTTTTTCATTAATTTTAATAAAATTTACATGAATTTAACAACTTAATATATTTGCAAGACATAATTTGTGACAAATTAGCATAAAGAATTTATGTTAATTTATTTTTTTAGTAATTATTGATAAATTTATTATTTATAATAGTTTAGGGCATTTTAGTAAACTTATCAATTACAATACAATACGATACAATCAAACCAAACAATAAAAGTGTTATTAAACAACAACAAACGATATAGTCTATCCAAACATTGTATTTATAAAACAGTACAATATAATACAGTACATTATGAAACGGTGGATAACAATAATGCAAACAAAGTGTAAAATACGTCGTGCATGCGTATTTTCTTGTTATCAATGTTAAGGTCTGATCTGAATCATCTCCCTTAGCTTTGACATGTTCAGGAAAGAAGATATATTTCATTAGCTTCAATCTTTAAGATGCTAGTGTACATATATACCAATGAATTTAATCAATTTATGTTTTGAGGAATACCGCAGTGTTAAATGAATTTGGACTAACTCAACATATTAGGTCAAGTTTGTAATTTGAAAAATAGAGTAATAGGAGAATAACAAATTAGTATTAGAATTTAATTCTTGCACTGACTCTTGTATGAATGTTTAATACCATCATGTTAAATTCGCATTTAACAAAGTAACAAATAACTATGCGTAACATGTTTGATATGGTATAGAAAATAGAGTAATAATATATCATAATCGGTTGAATCAAACTAATGATGCAAAATTTATTTACACTGCCTGTGAGTATATATAGCGTAAACTTGGTACAAATTAACACAAATTCAGTTCTTACTTAGCAGATAAGTCGTGTTCGAAAGTATCAAGATGTCTTTTTCCAGCAGCTACTCCAATCCTCCATGTGCTGCCTGCAAATTCTTGAGGAGAAAATGCTTGCCAAGTTGCATTTTTGCACCCTATTTTCCTCCTGAGGAACCAATTAAGTTCACAACCGTACACAAAGTATTCGGGGCCAACAATGTGAGTAAGCTGCTTAACGAAATCCAGCCTCATCAGAGAGAAGATGCTGTCAATTCTCTCGCTTATGAAGCCGAGGCGCGCTTAAAAGATCCTGTCTATGGCTGTATTGGAGCAATTTCTGTTCTCCAAAGGCAAGTTATTCGCCTCCAGAAGGAACTCGACGCCACGAATGCTGACTTAATGCGATACACCAATAATCAAATTATGGTAAATCAAGAAAGGAGTAATTTTCAATATGGGGAAAGAATGGTTCCTAGTTACTACGATTATTCTTCTGTATGGAACAGTGGTATTGGAGGAGATCACAACAATATTGGACCTGATGGTGAGAGTGGCAGGTGAGGAATCACTAAATTGATTTGTTAATAAACTTTGTTTCGGCGCATAGCGAAAGCTTAGTGTACCGGGCTGCCCTTTTTTCCCAAGGAGAAGGAATTATATTCAAACTTTAATGTACAAATCAAAACATTGTATATTTGGTGGATTATTGAGCTAGTGTTAAGTGTTGTAAGTTATATATATATAGACGGAGATATATGTTTCAAATATTTATGTTGCTATTATAATGTAACAGTTGAAGGAAGCTTTGGAGTAACTGTTAGAGTTGATGCCATGTGATCAGGAGGTCACGGGTTCAAGTCGTGGAAGCAGCCTCTTGCAAAAATGCAGAATAAGGCTGTGTACAATAGACTAATGCAGAATAAGGCTGTGTACAATAGACTTTGTGGTCCGATCCTTCCCCAAATCCCGCGCATAGCGAGAGCTTAGTGCACCGGACTGCCCTTTTTTTAATAATCTAACCGTTCATGCTCAACTATTAAGGTATAATTTGCTCTGTCTCGATTTTAATTTGAGAGACTTCTCATCGGTTGAATTCTTGAACATTACCTTTTATGGCGTCCCTAAATTTTTCCTCTCAGTTCGATGTGAATTGACTTAAGACATTTATCAACAACTAACCCCTTCTGTGTTAGCAATTAGAGCATACGGGACACCGCTTTATCATAATATTTTTACTAGATATGTATATATAGATAATAAGCAACTTACAAATATTGGGTATAATATAAGAAATGACACTATTTGCCATAATAAAATTTATTCAATTCGTCAAATATATATTGACACCACTTACAAAAACTTTAGGTCTTGGGTTGTTTGTGTCTTCTTGATGACATTTGGAAGAGAAGAGCAAAAGAACTTGTACTAAAAATGGTTCATGATTAATGGTTGCCTAATTAGCTCGAGAAGATGTACTGAACACATATTTCTACACCGCCCCCCACGCCAACCAAAAAAAAAAAATGATACATATCAAATACTTTATACTGTTCAACAAAAAAATCAACTATACATGTTCCATTTTCAAGTCAATAGCGTAGGAAAAGATCATACATATCAAAATTTATGACTTCTATTGGACTTTTTCTTTTTGACGTTCAATAACCGTATCGTATGCGCCACTGTCTATGTCCGTAACAGTAACCTGCATAATAGTTGTTATTTACCCAAAAAAAAAAAAATTACGGTTAAATTTGTAAATAATTTTAAAGATACGTGGTTCGATTTGCAATATAAGATGATAAATAGCTAGCAATAAGTAAGTAAAAGTAAACAATAAGTAAAAAAGTTAGTCTTAGAAATACAGTTGCATTGAATAAAATTATTGTTCCTAATGGAGCGTAAAACATAATCTCCCGGATGTCCAAATCTAGAATGTCATAAGGAAGGCGAAAGAGCATCAAAGGTTGATGAAACTGAGGCTGGTTTGTTGACGGCGTTTGAAATATGGTAGAGATCTTCGGTGCTGTCATATCTCATTATTCATCTCCCTGTCGTAAAATCCTTCACAGAAAAACCAAAGGGATCAAAGTCAAGGGAAACATTATTATCAGTTGTTAAACGTCGCACAAAGATTAGATGCTTAATGAGTTTAGAGGCATTGAGGATATTTTTTAAAATTAGTGGTGAATGTGGTGGGGATAAGGATGAATGACCAAAACCACGAATATGAATGTCTTGTCCACTACCAACAATAATATTCTGATTTAAATTACTCAAATTGAAATAAGACGAGAGAGTACCTTGTGATGCCGTCATGTGAGATGTGGCGACCCATATATCAATTTTCGTCTGGAGCGTTGAGTAACATTGTGTTCATAGCTGCCTCAATGTCAGTCGATGCATAAGTTGAGGGCGGGGCCTGTACTGTGTAGGTCTATTGTGGACGTGCGCCGAGTATGCCAGGTTGGGCCTGTCGGATCGGAGGTGAAGTCCACGAGGATGTCAGATACGGGCAAGGAGGAGAGGCCCATGACCGTGGGTCCTTGCGGCAGACGGTGGGTAGGCAGCCCACGGCGAAGGCTGCTGCCACTGTCGTGGTCGTTGCTGGCTGTTTCCTGTCGGCGGGGACTGCCCTTTGCCGCCACTATTGCTGCCGGAATTCTGTCCTCCGCGGCCTCTGTCGGACTGCCATTCTTTGCGGTTGTTGCGGGTTGACGCGGTCTGTTGCGGGTCCTTGGGTCGGCGGTGATGGCTGCCGGAATTGGAGGCCCTGTCGTCGGTCGAGGGCCCAACGGTGGTGGTGAGGGCGGCGTCTGCAATGCTGGCCTGAGTGGTGTTGCGCTTGATTTTCCAAGTTTCTTCAAGAATTAGCTTCGAACGAGCCTCATAAAATGGTGGTAACGGCGTGCATTGCTGAAGGATGGTAGCAACACCGTCATAGAATTCGTTCATGCCTGCAAATACGTTGCATGACCAATCGCTGATTAGTGACTGATGCACCAATGTTAGAGAGTTGGTCGGCAAACATCTTGAGTTCTTGACAATATGCAGACACGTTTGGGAAACGATCCTGATGAACGTCCTTAAACTGATTTTCAATGTATACCGCACGTTGAGTTTTGTTGTCGTAAAAAATACTTTCCAAATGTTCTCACGTTTGGCGGGCAGTGGCATCGGTCTCAATGATTGTGTGCAACAGATCATTAGAGATTGTGTCGTACATCTACAGGAGGATAGCCACATCCAAACGAGACCAAAGTGTATCAACAGAGGTCGAAGTCGAGGGTAGGTCTGTTGACTTCCATTTAGGAAGGATGATGTGGTCGATAACTTCGTAGACACGACAATGTATTTTGAACAGTTTCGCCCACGAGTTGTATTGGCCCTTTTTCATCTCAAGAGTCACATAGATGAAATTTTTAATGTTGTTGACTGCAAGTGCAGGATGAAATTTGGTTTTGTCAGTTATGGAAGATGAAATTTAGGAGGAGAAGGGAGAGAGAATGGTCGAAGAAACACTAGGGTTCCGTCGTGGGTGGGTGGCGGCCGAGAGGAGGTCGGCAACTGGAGGGTTTTTGTTTAAGGTTAGGCTACTGATACCATAAAAGAATATAATTCTACTTAAAATAAGAGATATACAACTAATGAAAGAATATTCGGTGATTATTCTATTAGAATCTTCTCGAGCCAAAAATGAGAGCTAGTGAGTAAATTTTTGATAGAGTTGATCGTACAAGTATAAATAATGAGAATTTGATGTCCTTCCAACATGAAGGTTGGGCTCCTTTTATAACTATTAAACAAAGCGTTAATGACCGAGATTCCCTCTTAAATTAAATGTAATAAATGCCAATTAAAGTCTCTTAACGAGTAAGGAGTAACAGTTGGCGCCATATCCTGGACGGATATGCACCAACTGCACCCGGTGTCGATCGATTCATCTGCATCCGGAATCTCCCCAACTGCTGCTTCATCTCGGTGTCCCTTGCATCCGGCTCAGTACTCAACTGTCCTCCTCGAACTTCACATCCGAACCTTACCGCGTGACAAACCGATTTTTACCGTATACAGTTTCCTACTGTAGTAGGATCCGGAAGGCAATGTTGAAAAAAATATTGTTGTATCCCAAAAAGTATATTGTAATTCTTTATCTTTTACTGCCCAAAATTAATAGCAATGAATCACCTTTATTACCCATGTAATAAGAGACAATTGAATAGCCTTAATTAGCTATTATTCTCATATATCAATAGAGTTCCTTGACCATTATTACAGATCATTAGTAGCCTCAATTATTAGTCTTTATTTCATATTAACATTGGGTCTTTATTTTATTATTGAATGGGAGACTCTTCAGCTATCTTAAAGTATATATATACTCTAGTCCTTTTATCTTTTGGAAGATATATAGATGTAGATAAAATATACATTAGTAAAACTCTTCTACTATATATATTAGTAGTCCTTTTCTTAAGTAAGGCAGATATACAAAGAAATATTTTTTCTTCTATATTATGTTGTACTGGGTTTTCTTTTTTGTGAAATCTTGGTCATATTCTGGCTTCTAGTTTATACTAGAAAGCTTATTGAATTTTGGGATACATCTATACCAGGTGAAATATCCTTAAGGACAGTGTCTTTGGACACGCCTCAAACTATGAAGAATTTTCTACCGTACTCGTGATCAAATATTTTTGGTAAGATTTCCAACAATCTTAAGGATATTTCTCACTCTATTCTTAATGAAAATTGAAAGAGAATAACTTAGTCCAATCTATCTAAGTTTCAGGTATGTTTCTACCTTGCTAGATTGTTTTGTTGATAATTGAATTATGTTATGATTAAAAATTATAATTATCTAAAATTAGAGTAGTAGTAATTCTGATAATCTAATTCTTGATATGATTTATTTAGGTTGGTGATCAAGTCTTCTTGAAATTACTTTTGAAAAAAATATTGGCATTAACGTTGAAGTGAAGATTTTATTTGAGAATGACAAAGGTGCATTAAATAAAAATAATATTTTATAGTGAGTATTTTAATCAAGGTTTATTTGTGTGTGCTTACTATTTTAAATAAATATATGAAATGTTATTATTTGTACTTACTTTTCTTATCTTTCAAGTGTCAAATCAACGGTGAAAATTTTAACTTATTTTAGAAGATGTCATAGTAAGATTAAATATTATTCCCTATTTTAAATTTTTTGAAAATGTGGGGGTTACAGTCTTACTAGAATTATGTTGAGAATTTTTGAAAAATGATAATATTTCACTTGGTATTATTATTCAAAGTGTTTTTGAAAATAAAGATTTGAAGAGAAGCAAACGAACAAGAGAAAATATATACTGACTTTGTTGAAAATGATTCTAAAATATTTTTGATGTTATTTCTTCTCCTAATGCATTCTTTTGGAAAGAAAGCCATTGATTAGAATTATTTCTAATTTTGGAGGAAAACATTATTTGAGAGTAAAAGAATATGTTCCTTGATTATTAGGTTGTTTATGGTTTGGATTTTTTCGTTCGGCTTTACCATTTTGGGAGGAGGTGTGAGGGCAGAAAAAACGAAAGATAAGACCGTTTTTGGAGCAAAACTGTTTGAATTTGTTATTATCGAATTCCCTGTCATTGTCACATTCAAAACATTTAATGCTCTTTTCAAATTGTGTTTTTACAAAAGCACTAAATGAAGAAAAAATGGGGTAGACCTGAGATTTATTACCAATTGGAAAATTCCATAGAAAATTAAAATAATCATCCAAAAACAACACATAATATCGATGGCCACTCATACTTAAAACAAGGGAAGTCCACAAATCACTATGTATTATATCGAAAGGCATTAAAGTATAAAATTTTTATGCATAAATGGTAATTTAACATGTTTCCCAAAAACACATGATTCACATATAGGAGTCTTAGAAATACGATTGCATTGAATAAAATTATTGTTCTTAAGGGAGAGTAAAACAGAATCTCCTGGATGTCCTAATCTAGAATGTTATAAGGAAGACGAAAGAGCAACAAAGGTTGATGGAACTTAGGCTGGTTTGTTGACAGCGTTTGAAATAGGGTAGAGATCTCCGGTGCTGTCACATCTCATTATTCGTCTTCCTGTCGTAAAATCCTTCACAGAAAAAACCAAAAATATCAAAGTCAAGGGAAACATTATTATCAGTTGTGAAACGCCTCACATAGATTAGATTCTTAATGAATTTAGGGGCATTGAGGATATTTTTTAAAATTAGTGGTGGATGTGGTGGGGATAAGGATGAATGACCAAAACCACGA
The DNA here is from genome assembly GCA_034509755.1 of Anisodus tanguticus. Lineage (NCBI taxonomy): Eukaryota > Viridiplantae > Streptophyta > Magnoliopsida > Solanales > Solanaceae > Anisodus > Anisodus tanguticus. The sequence continues at coordinate 33,276,566 of CM067548.1, forward strand.
ATACGAATTCCTTGTCCACTACCAACAATAATATTTCGATTTAAATTACTCAAATTGGAATAAGACGAGAGAGTACCTTGTGATGCCGTCATGTGAGATGTAGTCCCTGTGTCCATATAACAATTTTTGTCTGGAGTGTTGAGTGACATTGTGTTCATAGCTGCCTCAATGTCAGTCGGTGCATAAGTTCAGGGCGGGGGGGCATGTGTTGTGTAGGCATATTGTGGTCGTGCACCGAGTATGCCAAATTGGACTTGTCGGGTCGGAGGTAGAGTCCACGAGGATGTCGGACACGGGCAAGGAGGAGAGGCCCATGACCGTGGGGCCCACGCGGTCGACAGTGTTTAGGCAGCCCACGACGGAGGCTGCTGCCACTGCCGCGGTCGCTGTTGGTTGTTTCCTGCCGGCAGGGACTGTCCCTTCACACCGCCGTTGCTGCAGAAATTCTGTTCGTCGCGGCCCATGCCGAACTGTCGCCCTCGACGGTTATTGTGGGTCGAATCCGGCCTGCTGCAGGTCCTCGGGTCGGCGGTGCTGGCTGTCAGAATTGGAGGCCCTACCATCGGCGTAGGGCCCAACGGTTGTGGTGAGGGTAGCGTCTGCAATGCTGGCCTGAGTGGTGCTGCGCTTGATTTTTGGGTTTCCTCAAGAATTAGCTTCGAACGGGCCTCATAAAGCGGTGGTAACGGCGTGCATTGCTGAAGGATGGTAGCAACACCGTCATAGGATTCGTTCAAGTCTGCAATAAGTTGCATGACCAATTGCTGATTAGTGGCTGGTGCGTCAACATTGAAGAGTTGGTCGGCAAGCATCTTGAGTCCTTGACTGCAGATACGTTTGGGAAATCGTCCTGATGAACGTCTTTGAACTGATTTTCAACGTATAACGCACGTTGAGTTTTGTTGTCGTGAAAAATACTTTTTAAACGTTCCCACGTTTGGCGGGCAATGCATCGGTCTCATTGATTGTATGCAACAGATCATTAGAGATCGTGCCGTATATCCACTGGAGGACAACGACATCCAAACGAGACTAAAGTGCATCATCAGAAGTCGAAGTCGAGGGTGGGTCTGTGGACTTCGATTTAAGAGGGATGATGTGGTCGATAACTTCGTAGACACGATAATGGATTTTGAACAGTTCCGCCCACGAGGAGTATTGACCCTTTTCCATCTCAAGAGTCATAGGGATGAAATTTTTAATGTTGTTGACTGCAAGGGCAGGATGGAATTTGGTTTTGTCAGCCATGAAGGATGAAATTTAGGAGGAGAATGGAGAGGGAGTGGCCGAAAAAACTAGGGTTCCGTCGTGGGGGTGGCGGCCGAGAGGGGGTCAGCGTGGGTATTTGTGTAGGGTTAGGCTACTGATATCATAAAGGAATATGTTCCTTGATTTTATTCATCAATAATGTACAATATATATAGTAGTACAAGAATATCTAAATTAGGTAATTAATCAATCTAAATGCAATAGGAAATATAATTCTATCAAAAATAGGAGACCTAATTACAATAGGAATACAATTCTACCTAAAATAAGAGATATACAATTAATGTAAGAATATTTGGTGAATGTTCTATTAGAGAGGTACCACAATTATGATATTGAGTAAAGTGGATTTTCTGATGTATTAGTGAGAATACAGTAATGATAACTGGATCTTTAATTTAGATGAGACAAAATCTAATAGAAATTATGAGTTCACCTTTTATGGGGTGTAATAACGTATAAATCAGCCAAGCAAAGCATAATATATCGATATTGATATCTGAATTGAGGCTTTTGAGTTGGTTGGTTATGAGGCTGAGTGGTTAAGAAACACTTAGCGACTATTCATACTGGAATAAAATCAATATTATTTTTGTGTCGACATTGTGATAAGAGCAGCTGTTGTGAGATGTGATAATTTTGATAATTGTGTAAAGTCTGAGGTGAATTTGGCCGATTCACAGGACTAAAAGAAACATCGAGGGGAATGAAACTTTTGTCAATTTGAGAAGATTAACAATGATGGTAACCCAACATATGTGATTGGAGATCTCAATGAATTAAGCTCATATAGATAATAGCAAGTCATTAGTTGATCAAAAGTGCACTATTAAATTATGTATTTTCCTATGGTGTGTGAATATAGTGCATTACTACAAGGCAAAGTGAGGTTTAGTTAAACTCTTAATTCATTTCATATTCTTTATAGGTGGTGTATTGCTCTGCAAAATACACTTGATGAGTTGATCTATATGACTGTGGAGTGGTGCAGCTCCTATGAAATCATGACAAAAAAATTTAGAGCACTCATGAATACCAGGACACGCGCATGTGCGCAAAACCGCGATAACGATAAAGATTGTGCGAGTATAATGTGATAGAATAAGACGCTCGACTTACAAAAGAATTATTGATTCATAGAAGTTCTGAACTTCACCAATTGCTCTGTAAGTTTAATCTTGTTTTATCTAGGTCTGGTTCATAGTCTACGAGACACCAAATTCGACGCATTGTATTCATAGGTGAAAAAACAGCAAAATGTATTTCTTTTTATTCCTAAATATCCTTTTTGAGATATGTGGGAGATTGTTGAAAAAAATATTGTTATATCTAGAAAAGTATATTGTAATTCTTTATCTTATAATACCCAAAATTAATAGCAATGGATCACCTTTATTATCCATGTAACAAGAGACAATTGAATAGCCTTAACGTTCCTTGACCATTATTACAGACCATTAGTAGCGTCAGTTATTAGTCTTTATTTCATATTAACAGTTGGTCTTTATTCTGTTACTGAATGGGAGACTCTTCAGCTATCTTAAAGTATATATATACTCTAGTCCTTTTATCTTTTGGAAGATATATAGATGTAGATAAAATATACATCAGTAAAACTCTTCTACTATATACATTAGTAGTCCTTTTCTTAAGTAAGGCAGATATACAAAGAAATATTTTTTCTTCTATATTATGTTGTGCTGGATTTTCTTTTTTGTGAAATATTTGTCAGATTCTGGCTCCTAGTTTTATACTAGAAGAGCTTGTTGAGTTCTGGAATATACCTATACCTGGTGAAATATTCTTAAGGACAGTGTCCTTGGACACGCCTCAAGCTATAAAGAATTTCTTACGGTGCTCGTGATCAAGTATTTTTCGTAAGATTTCCAACAATAATTCTTTGTGTTAGGGAATATATTAATTTACAGCCTGATTGTTGAAATAACTGTCTATTCATTTATCCCGAAATTAAGAGGGCAAAAAATATTGAGTGGCTAGCATACAAATAATTTAGGGAATTTTAATTATATTGATGTCCAAATTTGCATCTGCTTAACTTATAGTCATGAAGATTGCAGGAGGGAAACTCAGACGCTGGCGCAGTGACGACGACCCACCCCACCATCAAACAATATAAAGCCAAATGAGATGGAAAAAATATGCAAGAGTGTGTTGACCCTCCTTCAAACAATATAAAGCCAAAGGAAATGAAAAAATATGCAAGAGGCAAAGAGTGTTTGCTATGATACAAGTGATCTATTAGGAAATATTTTTTAATAGAAACCTTTTTGGTTTACATTATCAGAAAATAATTTCTAATAAGGGAAAAAGGAATTTGTTAAGGACAGAAGTAGTTCTTCATACACTTATTTTAACTTTTAGTAACTTTTAACTTCACATTGATTTAACTGAAACTTTGACATTATTATTATCCAATTGTTAATATTGATTAAGTATATTCTTTATTACTCATCAGTAAAGGGAGCAGCCCGGTGCACTAAGCTTCCGCTATGCGTGCGGTCAAGAAAAAGGCCAAACCGCAAGGATCTGTTATATGCAATCTTACCTTGTATTTCTGCTGGAGGCTGTTTCCACTCCAAAAAATAATTTTCAATGTGTCAAATATTTCTATTCAAAGAATCATGACATCCTTAATACGTTCCCTGCCTATTTAGCCGTCCCAATAGTAACAAAGATTCCAATGGTCCATTTTAATTGTTGCCTGGTCTCCTGCGTTCGCGTGCTGATACAAGCAAGTGTCCAGGAGTAATGACAAATCAATTAGTACTAGTTAAAATCATTAAAAAATAGCTACAACATCTAATATCCCATGGGAATGCCGATACACTACAATGAGAATTAAAGGGGAAAACAATCTTCTTACTCATTTATCTCAGCAATAGATTTGAAATCTAGTTTGATACAACTTAATAGTGTATTCAAATAGAGGGAATTGTCCTAAACTAATGTAAATACATAAAATGTAGCTATTGATTATTATTTGTCGTGTAAATACACCAAAATGATCTAGGACATTTGTGTGTTAAAATAAAGAGAAAATACATCTTTCACTCTAAAACTTGCACCTAAAACATAATTTAGCAATTAAACTTTACTTTTATTTTACCCCCTTATTCTTGTTGACAATATATTAAATATCCCCTTAAGTAGAGAAAGTGTTCTCACCTTCCTAGAAACAAGTATGGTTGGCCAGTTGGCCGGGTCGGGCTGGGCCGGTCCCGACCCTAACTTTTTTAAAAAAAAATTGTGGTATCGGGACTCGAACCGGGATGGGACATGGTCTAGTCCCGACCCGGTCCCGCCCCCGATCCCGCCCGAAACTTCCCATTTGCACAAATAACCGTTGCACCAACGATCATTTTACATTTTGGCCGTTGTACAACGACCATTTTTGGCCTCCCCCCTCCCCCAACCTTCCTACCCCTTAATATTTATTTTTAACCCATAAGTTATTATATTTACACTTTAACCCAATTTTCAACTATAAATACCTCATTTTTCTTCATCTTTCTCACAAATCTTCCTACAATCTCTCTAAATTTCTCGATCTATCTCTCTACAAGTTTACATTGTCTACTAAATATTGAATTTTATTTATTCATTTGGGAGTGAAGTTGGCAACTAGCTTGAGGATCTTCTATCGAGCAAAGTTTCAATTTTCAACCTCTCGATTACACGTCGATGTTACGTCGGCGTTTGGTACATTCGTTCTTTCATTAAATTATTATTGTCTGTTTATTTTATTTAGCGCACTTAATTTCATTTACTTTAATTATTTATTAGTATAATTATAAATTTATAATTGAAGGATTTAAACGTATGCTTACGGGTAGGGGTCAGGCTTCTTCTAGTAGGAGCAACAAGGGCAAGGGTACTTCATCTGGTCATCTTATTTCTAGACAGAATCCTATTCCTACACATGATGATTTTGTTGATACTGAACATTTTCCTACAATACCATTAGATTTAGACGAGGAACTATTTTCTGAAACTCAAGAAGACTTTAATTTAGAAGATGATACACCCACTAATGTAGATGACAACACACCCACTAGTGCAACTTCAACTGAAATGCCTCTTATTCCCCCTAGTATGAGACGAGGTCTAGCAAAACGATCATTAAAATCAGGTGCATGGGTAGGGACGTAGAGAATCAAGTAGCTAGATGTAAAATTTGTAAAGATGTTTTAAAATTTAAAACTGGAAAAGGTCACGGTGGGACGGGGGGTTTAATGAGACACGTAGCAAGGGATCATCCAGCGAGGTATGCCCAATACGAGGCTTCAAAACCGGGTGGGCAAACACCCGCTCCATCGGGACAAGGTTCACATACTGTCCCGGATCAAATACAGGGTCAAATTAACCCACGGCGGGGGGGAATTGTAGACCCTAATTACAATAAACATAGAGATAGGGAAGCAATATCAAAATTAGTTGTTGTGGAGGGTTTGCCTTTTTCATTTCCTTCATCTCCCAGTTTTGTTCATTACATTAGAGATATGTATAATCCTGTTTTTAATGATTTTTCTAGATCAACTGTTAAGAGAGATGTATTTAAATTTGCACATGAATATCAACAGTATTTACGTTATTCATTATATCATTTTAATGGCAAAGTGGCTATCACTTTTGATATAGGCCGTAGTACTAACGACCATGATTATTTAACGGTAACCTGTCATTAGATAGATTATAAATGGTCTATGCAAAAATGTATCTTAGCGTATAAATATATAGATGATAGGCACACTGGTACTTTTATTGCAGAAAATATTTATCAAGTGTGCGATTATTACGGAATAACTGATAAAATTATGACTATTACATTAGATAACGCTTCTTCTAACAATTATGCTATTACAATTTTAAAAAATAGTTTAACTCCATCTTTTTCAGATCATTTTCATATAAAATGTGTGTGTCATATATATAACTTAGTTGTAAAGGATGGTCTATCACTTTTTGAAGACATTCTTAGTAAAATACAATTGCTATAAACTTTATATTTAAAAATAATAGAAAACAACGAAAAAAAGAATATAAAAAAACTTATCACGATTGTCAACTACCTTATAGAAAAATTCTAGAAGAAGTACCACTAGGTGAAATTCTTTATACGAGCAACTACTTGTTGCTTATGACTATAGAAAACCTATAACTTTATTTTTTAACTCTCATAATCAAAATCCAGCTGATATGGTTATAGATAGCGATTGGGGAAAAATTTCCGAACTTATTGTATTTCTAGAAAAAAAATTTCAAGCAACAAAAGAATTTTTCGATATATATTATCCTACTATTTCAACTATGTTGTTTTATATAGCTCTAATATTTTTATTGCTTAATGAATATATGGATAAATCAGCTTATAAGGAAGTTATTAAAAAAATATTTATCAAAATAATAAAAAAATTATTCCTATTCCCACTATTTATATTATTGGTGTTGTATTAAATCCGACTATTAAAATAGACGGTACTAAATCACTTATTGAAACTATTTACGATTGTATAGCAGTACTACCACCTCCAAGTCCCAAAAATCCAAATCACTCACCACCTATTGAACAAACTAAAGAAGAAGTGTTGCCTAGCGTAGAAGACGAATACAAAAAAGTATATAGGTTTTATCAACAAGAATGTGTTAGCAACCTACCGGCTTTCATACCATCTTCTTCTTCTTCAACACAACCTCGCAAAAGACATGTTGTTTCTGCGACTAGTATTGAAAGCCTCAGAAATAGAATGTGCGATCGTAACGCTACTAACCAAATTAGCGAGTTTGATATTTTTGTTTTGCGGGGTTCTGTACCGTACCAAGCAGTTCCCAATGAAGAAGGACGCGAAGACTTGCTGAAATACTGGAGGGGGAATGAGAAGACCTTTCCGACACATTCAATGATGGCCCGAGATGTTTTGAACATTCAAGTGTCATCAACGGCGTCTGAAAGCGCTTTTTCTGCTGACAGATATCAAATAGGAGCGCACAAACACTCATTAGCCGGAGACAACTTGGAGATTGTAGTATTATTCAGAGATTGGATACGAGCGGAGCGGAGAAGGTGCGGTCAACCGGAGATCAACGAAGAAGAAGACGAAAACTACAACGAAATCTTATCCGAATGTGGTGGAAGCGACGTGAAGCAATTTGACCAACAAATATCTATTCTAACCGAAGAACCACAGGAAATTATCAAGAAACTAGAACATGTTTTTTTCAAAATGTGATTTTTTTAATTGCAATTTTACTATGTAATTTGCAACTTTTGAACAACACCACAAATTTGCAATTTTGACAATTGTATTTGTATTACAAAAAAAATCATATGTCTATTAAATAATATAAGAGGCACAAAAACAGTCTTGGAATGTTTTTATTACACTATCTTATTTAATTATTGGGTTTTTTTATATATATGTTATTTTTTAAATTAAGTGGAAAAAAAGAAGATAAAAAACCGCTCCGATCCCGATCCCGCCCCGACCCGATTCCGACAGGACGAGACGACAGAGAATCCCACCCCTCCCCCGTCCCGCCCCGACCCGATCCCGCCGGTCCTGACCCGAATGTCCCGAACCCGGCCCACTTGCCACCTCTAAAAACAAGTGAATAAGAAAAATAAATAAAAACTAATAAATAATACACATTTTATTTTTTAATGACCAATATATAATTAATAATTTTAATATTTTTTCTTGATATATATATTTATATATTTAATTATATAATTTTTTATTTTGAGACAAATAGAATTTATGGGTCCCACTTTTCCTTTTAGGTATTGTATTTCTCTTCTCTTTATTTATTTTCTTCTCCAAAAGACCTTCTCTTCCATTGTCACTACTCTATCTATTTCATCATTTCTGTGATCACTATTATTGGACTAAATGTTGGAGAGAAATAAATTAATAAATTAACGGCTATAAATATAATAATTTTATATAAAATAAATTGACATTGTCACAATTTGTAATTTTACGGTGTAAGAAGATAGTCGGGGGGAGGGGGCGGGGAGGGAGGCAGGAAGAACGTGGGTTGTAGATGCCTTCCCCTGCTCTCCTAGAGCCACAGATCCAAAAATTAGAGGGGTAAAAGAAGCGGCAAAGTTCTTCATGAAAAATTATATAAAAAAGCATAGCCTAGCCACTAGGAGCTTCCATTTGTCTCGTTCATTTTAGTTCTGATTCCTTAAGAAGAGATCACAATCTTGTTGGTTGGGGGGGGGGGGGGGGGGGGGGGCATGAAGAAGAAAGTTGGTTGTGGGAGGACAGGGTGGGGGTAGGGGGTGGTGTGAAGAACAAGGAATGGAGAAGGTGGGTTTGGTTGGGGGTGGGGTAGGGTGTGAAGAAGAAGAAATGAAATTGGGAGTTTTAAAAAAGAAAAAAGATGAATGAAAATACGAAAAATAGAAAAGAGTAAAAATTTAAAATTTAATTAATATTGACATGGCGCTGATGTGGCGGAGAGTGTTCTACACAATCCATTGTAAGATTAGTTTGAGCAACGTAAGGTTGAGTTTAATTCACGTATAAGTTGTTTAGAGATGCAAATAATTACTAGTAAAATTTAATTGCTAAAATGAGTTTTCGGGGCAAGTTTAGAGGTGAAAAATGTATTTTCTCTAAAATAAAATCTTTAGTTTATAGACAAAACAAAACTTTGTCCGAAAAAAAGACATAAGGCTTGATTTTTTGGTTTTGAATGTAAGAGAACCAAATTATCTCATTTTCGCAACGTTATTCAAAACGTTAGCATACCACTTTGATCCTGATTTATTAACAAATTAGTGTATTTAGCCGCGCTTCACGTGATCATAAATAGTTTTAATATAATTAAATCTTTATTAATTAAATATCTTTTTCAATTTATTTTAATTTGAATAAAAAAATTAATTGAAAAAAATATGCAAGAAATAGTTAAAATAGAAAAAGAGAGAGTACACAAATTCATTGCAATAATCGAAAGTGTCACTTTGAAATAAATTACACTGACGCCTTCTCCGTAATCTAAAATGCATGTTTGCCTTTTTCACCATTGAGATTTTTTAACACAAATATATTGTTGAGATAATCGCCTGATTTATGAGAAAATTATTTATATTTTAAGAAATCTGCTCCTTGACTATTCCACATTACTGTAACTCTCTTTTACTCATTATCTCTTAATTATATAATAACATATCAATTATCTTTTATTATATTTAGTCCTCTTATTTTAGTTCCACTTAGCAAGGGACCATTACTATATATAATGATGAATCTCAATAAATAAGGTTGAACCTGATTAAATTTATATTTAAAAAAATAAGAAAAAGATAAGTATTGTGTGTCTTTTGCCATCAATTGTAGACTTGTAGTTGTCTTGTGACATATTCTTTCTTCTCGTGATTCTCGTTCCGGCTATCCCCAAAATGGTCATCTTTCTGTTCACATGTGTAACTAACCTAGATGAAATATTAAGGGAAAAAGCAAAAAAATCATTCTCTAGCATGCATAAAAAGCACTTTTACTCACGAAGAATGAAACAAAAATCATAGAAAAAAATGAAAAAGGTAGGAAAAAAGGTATTAAATCAGAAAATAAAGTTCTAACATGACAAATATGAACAATCAAAGATGAAAGTTGCGGAGATGAGGATGTTGAGATGGATCTGTGGGCATACAAAGAGGGATATGATTAGAAATGACGATATCCGGGACAGAGTGGGAGTGGCCTCGGTAGAGGATAAGATGCGTGAAGCGAGGTTGCGTTAGTCGGGGTTGTACAGAGGAGAGACACAAATGCCCCAGTGCGGAGGTATGAGATGTTGGCTATGGATGGGTTCATGAGGGGTAGAGGTAGGCCGAAGAAGTACTGAGGACATGACCTTAGATGGGGGATTGTGGAGGACACAGATTAGAGTAGAAGGGTAGTGAGTAGTCGAGTGTAGCCCTACTTACGTTTACAAACTGGTAGTTATAGTGTTATTAGCATATGCCCGCTTAGCCTGTCATACCAGTAGGCGCAGTATTGCTTTATAGTAGCGTTTGATTTCTACTGCTATGTGTTCTTTAGTGTACTTTGTTTATATTATGTACCTGCATTAGTTACTGCTACTTTTTCAGACGTGATTCTACTGTGTTTTTTGCACTTGACTGGGTGGAAATTTGACCGGAAGATAACTTCGATTCGCCCGGCCAACAGGCGGGTAGCGCTTGCCATAAAGAAGCTAGCCAGAAAGCAGGTCAGGCAGGCGAGCGATAGTACAAGCAAGCTAACACGCGATGCGCTTACATGACTTATTCGCATTTGATACCAGTATTTTCATACCGCTTTAAATTTCTTATCTGGGTCTGACCGTCTCTCTTGTTTTGCTTGTGCTTATGCTTTGTCTTGAGCCGAGGGTCACTCGGAAACAACCGCACTACCTACCAATATCAAAGGAACAAAGTGTGTAAATTACCATAGTTGTATAATTCTTGTACAAGTGTAATTATGATATTAGTCTTGTATTAGGAAAAGCTATTAGAATTATAGCAGGAAAATGTAGATTTTTTTTTCATATTTAGATATTGTATATTTGTATATATACCTCTTTCATTAATGAAAATAATCAAGGGATTATATTCTTTCATGGTATCAGAAAAATACTTTCTCCCAAAACCTTCCGCTGCCCTCTTCCTTCTCGGTAACCAAGTCAGGCCGCCGGCCAATAGTTTTTTTCTGTTTTCTCTCCTAAAATTTTCTTCTAAATCCCTCATTCTCCTCTTGTTCTTTCGTCATGTCTACCTCAAAGAACACGTTTCATCCTGCCCTTACTGTCTCCAACATCAAGAACCACATCCCTATCGTTCTTGAGATGGAAAACGTCCAATACGTGATGTGGTAAAATTATTTAAAGTTCACGCACGCTCGCATCAAGTCCTTCATCACATCATCCCCTTGGATACATGCAAGGAGAAGGTGCCTACCGCCGCTGATAACCCTGTGTTATGGATGACTCTTGATGCTACAGTTATCTAGTGGATATATTCTATTATTTTTATGGACCTATTGCAGATTATTATTGAACCCGATGCCACGACGATGGAAACTTGGAATAGGGTGCATGATATCTTCCAAGATAACAAAAATTCTTGTGCCGTCACACTTGAACATGAATTTTCCCATGTCACTATGGAGGATTTTCCGAATGTCTCAGCCTATTGTAAAAGGCTAAAGGAATTGGCGGATCAACTCAAGAACGTTGGTGTGCCCATCACAAATGATCGTCTTGTTCTTCAGATGGTTGCAGGCCTATCCGAGGCTTACAATGGCGATGGGACGCTTTTTCGTCAAAGTAACCATCTTTCACCGTTCTACAAGGCACATTCCATGCTCACATTAGAAGAGACCGATTTGGATAAAAAGGCAGCTACCAGAGCTAATTTAGTCATAATGATGGCCACGTACACTGACCCTCACTCGTTCTCAGATAATTCTAGATCGTAACTATGGTGGCGACAAAAAGGGTCCGAATCGAAAAAATAGTGACGAGAATCGTTGCGAGTGCCGCAACGGTGGAGGTGGCGGTGGTCGGAGCAGTGGCGGCGATGGCAGACGTGGTGGCAGTGGGCCAGCTGGGCCACAGCACCACTGGCCACCCCCTTGGGCCAATACAAACTAGTAATAGGGCTGCTGGGCCGATGGTCAGTGGCCCAATATGGCCTATCTAGGATTTCCAATCTATCCAATGAATTGGGCTGGCCAAAGGGCCAATTGCAATTCCAGACCTCCCAGCCCAAGTAGTCGGCTGGGCCTTGGCAGTAGGCTGGCCTGCTTGGGCCTCGGCCTCGGCCTCAGCAACCCTTTGCTTCTGCGGTCCAATTTCTGGTCCGACACCTACGAATATTGAGGTCGTGATGCATACACTTAGATTAATCCCTTGGACGAAAATTGGTATTTGGACACTGGAGACAATTCTCATATGACGTCCGCGCAAGGTATCCTCTCGTCTTATTTTAATTTGAGCAATAATCGTGACATAATTATTGACAATGGCTATTCAATTTCAATTCGTGGCTATGGTCACGCAAATTTGTCCCCCCCACATCCACCTCTAGTCCTAAAAAATGTCATTCATGCCCCTCACTTAATTAATTGAGTTTCTGTTAACTTTGACCCATTTGTTTTTCTGTGAAGGATTTCACGACGAGGATACCTCTAATGAGATGTAATCGTCAGGGAGAGCTTTATGTAATCACCACCACCATTATTTCTACGAGTCAAGCCACTCCATCGATGTTTGCCGCCCTTGCTCCTTCTTTGTGGCATGCACATTTGGGTAATCCGGGATCGTCTATTCTTTCGTCTCTTCAAAATGATAATTTGATTGATTGTAAGAGTACGCGTTGTACTCATATTTTTCCTTCTTGTCCATTAAGGAAACATATTAGATTACCTTTTGTAAGCTCTTCTTCTAGTACGTTGATGCTTTTTGACATTATTCATAGTGATTTATGGACATCTCCCGTTTTAAGTTCTTTGAGCCATCGTTATTATGTGTTATTCTTAGATGATTATTCTATTTTTTGTGGACCTTTCCTTTGTCTAAAAAGTCTCAAGTTTTCTCAACCTATTTAAAATTTAGAGCATTCGTCCGTACCCAATTTGAACGAAAAATTAAAAATATTCAATGTGATAATGGAAGGGAATATGATAATGGGCCGTTTCGAGAATTTGGTGACACTAATGACATCTCTTTTCGGTTTTCTTGTCCTCATACATCCTCACAAAATGGGAAGGCCGAAAGAAAAATTCATACCATTAATAATATTGTCCAAACCTTGCTAGCCCATGCTTCATTACCTCCTTCTTATTGGCATTATGCATTACAAATGAATACCTACCTCCTTAATGTTCTCCCTAAAAAAGGATTAGCATATCAATCCCCATTTAATTTTTTTTACAACAAAGATCCCGCGTATTCTCATCTTAGGGTGTTTGTGCTATCCACTTTTTTCGTCCACTACAATTAACTCTTCAAGCCTGGTTTACTGCTTGTGTATTTTTGGGTTATCTGTCTGATCATCGTGGTTACAAATGTTTTGATTTATCTTCAAATAAAATCATAATTAATTGCCATGTTATTTTTTATTAAACCCAATTTCCGTTTGCTAAATTGTATAATTCTGCTTGCTGGCCAGTCCCGAGAACCGTCCTAGCCAATTTCTACTCCGAGTCAAGGGCCCGTTACTCGTAGCCAACGAGGTATTTTTAAACCAAAACAATATTTTAATCTTCATTCTAATGTCACTAAATCACCCCTACCACGTAACCCAATGTCTGCCCTTCATGACCCGAATTGGAAAATGGGCATAGATGATGAATATAATTCTCTTATTGAAAATAAGACGTGGTAGTTGGTGCCCCGTCCGCCTAGTGTTAATATTATTAGTTCTATGTGGATTTTTACTTAAAGGAAATTCTTACGGTTCTTTTGAGAGGCATAAGACCCGTCTTGTATGTGATGGTAAAACTCAACAAGTTGGCGTGGATTGTGGAGAAACATTTAGTCTGGTGTTCAAACCAGCTATCATTCGCGTTGTTCTCAGTATATCTCTATCGAAAGCATGGCTCATTCATCAGTTGGACATGAAAAATGCTTTCTTACACGGTGATCTCAATGAGACAGTATACATGCATCAGCCTTTGGGTTTCAGAGACCCAGATTATTCTAATCATGTATGTTTACTCAGGAAGTCCTTATATGGGCTTAAGCAGGCCCCACGGGCTTGGTATAAGAGGTTTGCAGATTATGTGAATACTATTGGGTTTTTTGGGTATAATTGTCCCTCGTCATGCAGGTGGTCTATTTTTATCACTGAGGATGCGGTTGAAATTATTGAGAGAGCTGACATGTCATCTTGTAAGTCCATGTCTAATCTGGTTGATACCAAACCGAAGCTTAGTGCTACTTCTAGCATCTCATACGAGGATCCCACCCACTATCGTAGTCTTGCAGGGGCTCTTTAGTATCTTACTTTCACGAGACCAGAAATTACTTATGTAGTTCAGCATGTGTGTTTATTTATGCATGAACCGCGGATTGAGCACATGCATGCGCTCAAATGCATTATACGATACATACAGGGCACGTTTGATTATGGATTGCATTTATATCCATCCTCCGTCTCTACTCTCGTGTAGTATACATATGCCGATTGAGGTGGTTGTGCAGATACTAGACGTTCAACATTTGGTTATTTTATGTTTCTTGGTGATAACTTGGTCTCTTGGTCTGCAAAATGCTAGGCTACTTTATCGCGATCCAGTGCGGAGGCTGAGTATCGATGAGTAGCCAATGTGGTGTCTGAGTCATGTTGACTGTGTAATATTTTATTAGAGCTTCACCTTCCTATTCAGAAAGCTACATTGGTCTACTGTGATAATGTTAGTGTCGTCTATCTCTCTGGATATCCGGTCCAACATCAGCGCACTAAACATATCGAGATGGATATTCACTTTGTTCGCGAAAAGGTAGGTCGTGGACAAGTACGTGTCTTGCATGTCCCTTCAAGGTACCAAATTATTGACATCTTTACTAACCGTCTTCCCTTGGTTCTGTTTGAAGATTTTAGGGATAGTCTCAGTGTACGACAACCGCCCGCTATGACTGCGGGGGTGTGACAGAAGTCATGATATACACGGACAAAGTTATGTATATCAAAGGAACAAAGTGTGTAAATTACCATAGTTGTAGAATTCTTGTACAAGTGTAATTATGGTATTAGTCTTGTATTAGAAAAAAACTATTAGAATTATAGTAGGAAAATGTAGATTTATTTTTCATATTTAGATATTGTATATTTGTGTATATATCTATTTCATTAATTAAAATAATCACGGGATTATATTCTTTCAATCAAGATAGTTGTAAAGTATGCGTACACTTTACCCTTCGCAGACCCCACGTTGTGGAACCTCACTGGGTACATGGTGGTTGTTGTTAGATCTCCTAAGAAGTCTTAATTTCTACACGTGATAGAAATAAAAATACAAACGATTTCTCTAAAATTACGTTGAATCATTTCTTAAAAGTAGAATTAATACATGCAGTTTGCTGCAAGAATGTTCCTTTGCTAGTGAGAGTGACTTAGCTTCTAGCTGCCTGTTTCTTTTCAACATATATCTACTGCCAATAATTATCTCATAGATGTCCAGTTGATTTCTTTTTTTAATAGTTGTATTCAATTCAATATGCATAACTGTCTTATGCCTTCCAATAATAATGAAAGACTTAAACCCGCAAGGGTAGTCAAGTTGGTGTAGCAGTAGAGCGCGGGACCGCAAGGTCACGAGTTCGATCCCCTGCATAAACCTTCTTGGTTGAGCCTGTCACACATGGCTTGCCAAGTATGGTTAATCGGCTGACGTGGTTTGCAGGCTATTGCGTCAGTCCGGGGTTTACCCTGTGCGCACTCGAGAGAGTAGCGGCTGCGGGTTCCTTCGTCAACAAAGACTCACCCTCGATAGTGGCACGGGATACAATTTCTCAAAATAGGTGTTGAGTTTAACTTTGACCGTCTTTTTTTTTATAATAAAATTATGTCTTAGTCATGACATGTCACATTCCACGTGGAAAACCAGTTCTACATTGATTATTCTAACACTACGAAAAGTATAGAATTGATAACAAAATTTTAGTAACAATAAATATATTGTTGCTAAAAAACGTAAATGGCAACAAAAATTTAATATATTGTTGCTAAAAAATGTAAATGACAATAAAAAAACAACTTGTTATTGCGAAAACTTATCGCATCAGAGGTTATTGCAATGACATACAACAATTTTTGTTGTTGCGAAAAGTACTTTTGGCAACAACATCCAATATATGGCAACAAAATTGTTGTTGGCAAATGTCTTTTTTCTTGTAGTGTAAGTTGAGATGGATAGAGCAATAATTAGTAATATAACTTTTGTTCAAACTTTGTATTTGTATTAAAAATTTATTTAATATATATATATATATATGTAAGAGCCTGTTTGGGTTAGCCGATTAAAAATAGTTGATAAACATCCAGTGATGAAAATTACTTTTGATGAAACTGATTTTATAAACAAATAATTAGATAAAAGTGCTGAAGTTGATAATAAGCAGATAATCTAGCTAGAATATAATAAACAAAAGATCCAGAACTCATAAACTAAAAATCTTGACTTCGACTCTGATCCACGTGACTTGATGATCACATTTGGATGAATATAAATCAAATGATTAAGGTAAAAGGCTTTTTATACTTATATATATAAAGGTAAAGAATTTAAGATTTGCAAATATGACTACGATCAATGAGCAGAAAGGGGATTCATCAATATGCATTAATTTAGGTGCAAAGCTGCAAAAGTAGTTAGATTAAACAGTCTGAATCAAAACGACCAAAAACGAACATATGGTTTGTCTTCCTTCCCCGCTCCTTTTGATGTATAAATGTAAGAAAGCATTTTTGTTCTGCTGTTTGTGCTTTTGTCAAGATTTCTTTGTTTCCTAAAATACAACAATGGCCTAAGATCAGGAAAAAAAAGAGAAAAACATAGAAAAAGAAAACACAGACGTTTCACCGATTTGATCAATTATAGGTCGGTCAGGCATTATAACCAGAATGAAAAGTGAAAATGGGTTGGAGAAAGGAGAACACAAATTACATTAAAAGGACAAATAAATTTCACATAAACATATAGTTCTTCGACCTTTCCATTTCCCTGACTTGAACCAAACATCTTACAAAAATACGTACTCATCTCAAACAAAGAGACACGGCCAATGTCTAGTTCAGAAAATGACATTATTGAATTTAGTGTCAAGTGTCACGTTCACTAAGCCATGTATTTGTCTTCTATTTTGGATGAATGCCTTATGGTTCGTTCCAACTTGATACGATTAGTCTTTATTTACTTGTTGTTAACACTCAAAAATACTTTTAAGTGTTTAGCCGAATCAAGTGACAGCCGAAGGTGGAAACCTCAAAATGAGCAGTCAACAAAATTGTAAGTCGATAATCGAACTTACTCGTAGCCGAATTTATTAGTCATAGCCCTCGGCTAGAAAAGCTTCATCGGCTATTAGGGTAGCCTGACCGAGTCATAATTTCGAGGAACGACTGAGACCCACACATATTTGTACGCCTCGAAGACCAAGTCAAAGAATCTTCTAGACCCCAAGAAACGGTAACAACCAACAACAGCTAGAAGGTAGTGCCATTAATCGTGCAAGAGGAAAACAAGAAGTAAAAATCGGTACCACCTCCTCATAGTTGGCTAGTGGATTTAGTGGGTAATTTAATGGCTAACATAGGGGTATCACGTTTTATTTTTCTTGTACTATAAGTATAGGATTATTTGTATAGAATAAAGGACCAATCAATCAAACAACTGATTCTACATATCTTCATTTTATCTTTATCGCATTTACTGCACTTTAGTTGTATTTATGTCTCTTACCACTTAGTTTACTCAATCACCGTCCTAACGCTTTCTAGAGTAGTTGGGGAACCCATTGCTGCAAGTTAGAGTTCCGCTTCCAGCCGAAATTGCTTAGTTAAGGAATCAATTTGTCATTCTATTTCGTCAGCCGATTGACGACAGACATTTCGGACGAGAACAAATTTGGCACGCCCAGTGGGACTATAGGTGACTCCATAGTGAAGTTTGATTCTCCAGGTCAGGATCACACTTGGCGTATACGCCTAAGGTCTGGTAAGAAAATGAACCCAGAGTCCAGTCCACATCCTAAACAGAATCCTCCCAAAAGGAACAACGAGCCACCATTTTCCTCGGGTATGCCTACATCGGTTGATACCCCGCCACTTCCTCCATCAACCCAAGTTATGGGTGAACTTAGCCAACCTGAAGGTGTAACTGTCATGACCACATCATTCATTAGACAACAGATTGACTTAGGCATCCACGACATTATGTACCAGGTTTCCAAACAGTTGGCTGACATTGTCAAGCCAATGGTGCATAATGAGGTTCAGCAGGCGAGGGAACTGGAAGCCAATCGACTGCATCCAGGAGAATGTTCGGCTAGTTCTGCCATCCCTCTAACGAGTGGCGTTGTGCAACATGCAATTGTGACTCCATGTGTTGTTCCTCACCGAATGTGTATCAGTCAGTACCTACTCAGGTACAGCCGATAGCACACCTAGGAGCACAAGCCCAGTCACTTGGTAACCAGTCTACTGTATGGTTACCACTAAATATTGGGGGCCAACTGTGCCACTCGACCAAGCGAGTCTGCAGTATTGACAGATCAATATGGCTCCGAGACCAGTTCAGGCATTCGGACACCTTGGGTTACCGCCCATTATGTTGTACGCTCCTACGAATGGCCCTACGGTACAGGCGACCAATGTTGGCCAGCTGAATTGGCAGCCGATGGCCCCTGGCTATGACCCTGCTCGATTATCTGGTGACACTGTCTACAGCGGGACACCATGCTAGCAGTCATAGCCGGTACCCGATCCATACCATCCAGGAAGCGCAAACTTTCCAAGAATGGCTAATGTCTGGGAAGAGCAGACATGGAACATTGTTCCACCTTATCCTCAGGCTCTGTCGGCTGTTCCAGGAGCTTAGGTTGCAGGCTTTGGTGGTTATGCCCAACATCAGCAATGGGGATATACCCCACCTATTGGTAATGGCCAGCAGAATACCTACAACTTTCAAAACCCTGCTTAACAAGGTACATAATAGAGGCCTCCAGTTCAGAACGCCTACCAACCGGTTCCAGCTGAGAAATCAGCAGTGGACTTCACAGTTGATGAACCATGAAACTATCGCGAATACCATGAATATGTACTTTGGCATCTAACTGAAACCCTTGGACATGACTGTTTACATGAAGCCCTACCCCGATTGGGTAGATCGGATAGCACCATTGCCAAGAGGCTTTAAAATGCCTGATTTCGCCACCTTCTCGAGTGATGACGGCAAATATACCATTGAGCACATCGGCATATTTACCGCCCAATGTGGCGAGGTTAGCCAGAACGAGTATCACAAGCTGCAGTTGTTCCCCATTTATCTAACCGGAACAACATTTGCATGATACTCATCCTTGACCCCTACTCCGTACAGAGCTGGGCTGACATGGAGCGTTGTTTCCATGATAGATTTTATTGGCCCCAACCTCAGGTCACTATAACCGATTTGACGAATCTCAAGCAACAGGTCGATGAGTCGGCTACCGATTATATCGAGAGATTCAGAAGGAAGGTTGGGAAATGCACTGTGCACTTTCCTGAATCGGAATGCGCCCACATGATAATCAACAACATGCATCATCAGTTAAAAGAGAAATTAGTGGGACAATCCTGCTCTGACTTAAGACAGTTAGCCGAGAAGACTAGCCAAATAGAGTAGTATATCCAGGAGAAGGAGAAAAGAAGAGCTAACCAAAACCGAGGCTCCCATTTGGTATCCATTATTGAGGCAGATGAGTCTGACTCAGAGTCAGCCGATTACACGGCAGACGCAATGGTAGCCGAGATTGTCAGGGGTAAGGTTTATTCTTACCCAGCCTTGAAAGCTACAAAAGGCAAGGAGATGAGTTCAACTGATGACAGGGTCGGTTACTCGTTTGACATTACAAAGGCAGATTAGATCTTTGATCATCTGCTTAAAGATAAACAGATTTTGTTGCTTGATGGCCATAGGATTCCGCTTGCCGAACAGCTCAAGGATAAGAAGTACTGTAAATTGCACAACTCATATAGCCACGCTACTTCTAATTGTGTGGTTTTCATGAAGGCAATTCAAAAGGGCATCAAAGAGGGGAGGTTCAAGCTAGCCGATAAAAGCATAGCTAAAATGTCTGTTGATATTGACACATTTCCCGAAGTACCGATAACTATGGTGTCCTTTGCTAAGCCAGATCAATCAAAGGATGTCAAGGGGAAACATCCAATGAAAAATACATGGATCCCAAAGAAGCCCACTGGGAAGGAGAAGGCCACAAGGACCTCTATGTTTGGTCGGCTAGGCAGCTTACATGATATCTATGAGGACACGTACAGGCAGCCAGTTGGAAGCAGTTTTCGTGGCTACCCTTATAAACCAGAGCACTGCACATTGCTCAGAAACCTCACAAACAGTACCCGAAATTCAAAAGGGACCCAACAGACCCCAAGCGCAGGCTTGGGGGGCAAGCATGGTTACCAGTCAATGAGAAGCCGAGCGTGCCACAGATAGATGAGGAATCACTCCCCATAGCTAAACAGAGGGTGGTTGAGTTCCACGTAAAAGAAGGTATTTCTTCCTTCTGTATCACAGTGAGGGGTGAAGGTCAGCTGAAACCCCGAAGGATGATTAAGCCAACCGCTAATATAGAGGAAGGGAAGTGGTTCGTCAATCGGGTTTCTGGAAAGAAAGAGGCACCACCGAGTGTCATAACCAAGACTCAGAAAAGAAGGATGCAACGTGCCAAAGCCTTGCGCAATATGAAGCAAACGTTGCACATGATATCCAGCGCTAAGGCAGATAATAAGCAGGAAATTCCTGAGTCTGTCGTAGCTGAGGCTATCGAGTGGGCATATGGCTCAATCTCTTCAGAGACAGTGCTGTATGAAGAAGAAGCTTTGGACCAACCAGAGCTGAATATACAGCCCGATGACAACTCGACAGATGAACCTCGACGGGAGACTACTATTCCTAGCCGAGACGGTTCCATATATCGCTAGCCGAGATGGTTCCACAGATCGCGCAGAGGATCCAAGCATTAGAACCTCAGTCGGTTCCTATATGTCTCCAGGAGATGGAAATTATTAACTTCTTGTCAACCAAATTTGACGAGGTGGGAGACTTCATCCTTGATTTATTTAAGCATGATTTGGCCGATGTGATTTGGGCAGCTATTGAAATGGTCAGCATGATTCCATGTGAGTTCTAGGTCGGCCGCTTTACGCTGGATAGCCTAGAAGGTGATGTGTGTGTGGAAGACACTGAATATGTGACTATAGCCGATACCACAGCTAGGGACGCTTTGAGCACTATATTTGGTTCACATACGGAAGAGATGGTTAAACACCTCAAACCTCTCTATGTTAAGGCTTACATTAACGACAAAGCTATCAGCTGAGTGTTTGTCAACAATGGGGCTATGTTGAATGTGATGCCGCTGCTTACATTGAAAAACCTCAACAAAACCAGGGAGGATCTCATCCAAACTAACATTAAAATGGCTAGTTTTATTGGAGAGGCCTCTGAAGCTTTGGGGATCTTAGTAACAGAAATCATTATATGTCATAAAATGGTCAGATCTGCCTTCTTTGTAATAGATGGCAAGCCGTCCTACGCCATTCTATTAGGCAGAGACTGAATTCACACCAGTTGATGCCTTCTTTCTACCATGCATCAAAAGCTCATTTTCTGGGAAGGAGACAAGATAGAAATCATCCCAGACGATGATAACCCATTTCAAGTAGGGGTTAAAAACTTGGAGGTTGTCTTATATTCAACCTATGTGGCTCCCATAGTTGTCGCGGAGCAATACGAATAAGGATCTTGGGAATACTGCAATCTTACTCCATGAGGTTTTGAAATAAAATAATTAGCCGAACCACGACTTACCTTGGAAGAGTTAGATGATTGAGGAGACCCAAATCATACGTGATATGTGGCATCGATTGACTGTTCTAAGTTCTGAACCAAGGATAGCCGAGGCATTACAGGTAGAGGACTACAACAGAGAACCAACACTGGCAGCCGATGACATTGAGTTGCCGATAGAACTTGAATCGCCCATAAGAAGGGCTATGCCTAGTTTTGAGCCTTGGAAGATATCAACTTGGGTACCAAGGAAGTCCCTCGGCTAACACATATTAGTGGTTTGTTGAAGGAGGAAGATAAACAAAGCATAACGGCTCTTCTACTGTAATATAAAGACTGTTTCGCATGGGATTATCATGAGATGCCTGGGCTGGCACGTAATTTGGTATAGCATAGATTGCTAATTAAGGAGGGTTTCATACCTCATAAACAACCGCCCAGAAGATATCACTCTCAGCTGATGCCTCAAATTAAAGCTGAGATTGAACGGCTGCTGAAGGTCGGGTTCATCAGAACGACAAGGTATGTAGAATGGTTGGCAAACATTATGCCAATCAAGAAGAAGAATGGCAAGGTTTGGGTATGTATTGATTACAAGAACCTAATTTAACCACTCCCAAAGATGAATACGTCATGCCTATAGCTGATATGTTAGTCGATTCGGCAACCGCTAATGGTGTGTTAACGTTCATAGATGGATACTCCGACTATAATTAGATAGCAGTAGCCGAGGAGGACATTCACAAGATTGTTTTTAGGTGTCCGTGAGCCTTAGGCATTTATGAATTAGTAGTTATGTCGTTTGGTCTGAAGAATGATGGTGCTACTTATCAGAGGGCAATGAACACCATCTTCCATGATTTGATCGGCAAAACAGTGGAGGCCTACATTGATGATGTATTGGTGAGGTCTAAGGACTTCAAAGATCATTTAGCCGATCTTGAACAAGCACTAAAAAGAATGAGGATTCATAATCTTAAAATGAATCCAGCCAAGTGCATGTTCAGAGTATCGGCTGGCAACTTCCTGGGCTTCTTGGTACATAAGAAATGTATTGAGATAGATCATAACAAAGCCCGAGCAGTAATGGAATCTGCACCACCTAGAACAAAGAAGGAGTTACAAAGCTTGTTAGGGAAGATTAACTTCCTAAGGAGGTTCATATCTAATTCAACTGGCAAAATGAAGGCTTTCTCACATTTGCTTAGGCGTAAAGGGTCAGAAGAGCCAGTATGGGGCCCGAAACAGCAAGAGGCATTTGACCAAATTTAAAAGGCCATAAAAACTCCTCAAGTGCTGGTGCCTCCCATGCCAGGAAAATCGTTTAAGTTGTACATATCGGCTGCTGAATTGTCTATCGGCTGCCTGTTAGCACAGGATGCCGATGATGGAACCGAAAGGGCAGTTTACTACCTTAGCCGAATGCTCAATGAGGCTAAAACTAGATATACCCCATAAAGAAGCATTATTTGTCTTTATTCTATGCTTGTACAAAACTTGAATATTATTTAATGCCACATATGTTTCACATTTTGTGCAAAATTGACATCATCCGGTGCTTATTGAATAGACCTGTTTTGCAAGGGTGACTAATGAAATGGGCAATCAAGCTCACTGCATTTTCTCTCGAGTATAGGCCACTCTGGGCTGTCAAAGGTCAGGCATTAGCCAATTTCTTGGAAGACCACCCTTGTGTAGATGCGGAGGACCCATGCACCCCCTCTACTGCGTGTATGGAAACTTTTGATGGGTCAAGAACCTAGAAAGGAGTCGGAGTCGGATTAACGATAACCAATCCTAGAGATAAAATATGGAGGTTCTCTTATCGTCTAGATTCTGAATTGACAAATAACCAAGTTGAATACGATGCTCTCATCATGGGACTCAAACTCCTAGTTTCTATAAAGGCGAAGTGCATCAAGATTCGTGGAGACTCTCAGTTGGTTATCAAGTAGTTGGCTGAGGAATATGACTGCAAATATCCAAATTTATTGACCCGTTACATAACGACTAGCAGGTTACTTAGTGGGTTCGCATCATCTACGTTAAGTTATGTTCCCAGGGGAATGAATGTTGAGGCTAATGACTTAGCATAGGAAGCTTCTGGCTTTAGGAAGTCTCTAATCACTCTAGAGTATAATGAGCTACCAGCCGAAGTGCTAGCCATGGGCCAGATCGACTCGTGGAAGTAGGTGTTAATCGGCTACTTAAAAGATCCTTCCACTTGCAAGGACCTTAAGGTTAAGAGGAGAACCTTGAAGTATGTGCTCATTGATGGTGATATTTACAAAAGGAGCGTAAGTGGAGTGCTACTCAAGTGCATTGATAAAGCAGAGGCCTTAAGAGTCATGGGAGAAGTTCATGAAGGAATCTGTGGATCACACAGAGCCGGGCCAACGATGAAGTGGTTGATTTATCGTCATGGCTATTATTGGCCTACCATCACGGTCGATTGCTTTCAATACGCAAAAGGGTGTGAAGAGTGTCAGAGACATGGACCAATCCAACGGGTACCATCCGAGTTGTTGCACCCGATCGTGAAGCCCTGGCCTTTCAGAGGATGGGATATGGACCTCATCGGCAAGATTCACCCGCAATCAGCTAAAGGGCATGATTTCATTAATGTGGCTACCGATTACTTCACTAAATGGGTAGAGGCACAGCCGATGAAGAGGGTTCATTAGACAGTTGTCAATCAATTTATAGTTGTCAATCAATTTATCCAACACCAGATCATATATAGATATGGTATTCCTGAGACGATTACAACCGATCAAGGGACGGTGTTCACTGGTTCTAAGGTGGCAGCCTTTGTTGAGAAATTTGGGATCAACATGATCACATCCTCGCCTTATTATGCATAGGCGAATGGACAAGCCGAGGCAGCTAACAAGATTATTGTGGACATAATCAGTAAAAATATGGAGGATAAGTATGGCATCTCACTTTGGATGAAGCTATTTGAGCAATCATAAACTCTAAGTCTGTAGCTACTGGGACAACACCTTATCGGCTAACCTATGGCCAAGATGCAGTGTTGCCCTTGGAGGTTAATGCTAAGTCATTACGGGTGGCCAAATAGAATTCTTTAAGCTTAGAAGAATATCAGCAGGCCATGCTAATGGAGTTAGATTAGCTAGATGAAGATTGAATGAGCCCTAGAAAGAATCAAAGTCGGTAAAAGGAAAAAATGGCCAAAGCATACAACAAACATGTTAAGCCTAAGAGGTTTGCCGAACGAGACTTGGTTTGGAAAACCGTGTTGCCGCTTGGAATGAACGATTGTAAATTCAGAAAATGGTCGCCAAATTGGGAAGGACATTTCGTAGTAAGCCAACGGATTGCTGGCAACGCATATCAACTAATAGACATTCATGATGAAGAGCTTGACAAAACATAAACTGCAAATACTTTAAAAAGTATTACCCTTCGATTTGGGGTATGCATGAGTAAACAACAGCGACAAATCGACTGCCTGGCCGCACAGAAGAAACTAATTCCCTTCGATTTGGGGAAGACATGAATGAATGATAGCTACAGACCGACGGTCTGGTAACAGTCACATAAAAAGGCAAAAAGTACTTCCCTTAGATTTGGGGAAGGCAGGAGTAAACAACATCCACAGACCGGCTGTCTGGTCACAAAAAAATGTGGCTGACACGCATTGGGACTACTTTCTTTCAAACGTGCGGCTGAAATGCATCAGAATTTAGTTGTGGAAGCCGAGACGCTTCAGTTGAAAGGAAGAAACTTTTCAGAGAAAAATGATCATTGCATGCATTTAGGGCAAAGGTGATTGAAATGACACCCGCGGCTGCCACACGAAACGACGACTATTTTTGAATACATCAACTCAACAGCCGCACTCCAGTTAATATAGGGGGCGATTGTTAACTCTCAAAAATACTTTAAGTGTTTAGCCGAATCAAGTGACGGCCGAAGGTGGAAATCTCAAAATGAGCAGGTAACAAAATTCTAAGTCGATAACTGAACTGACTCGTAGCCGAA
This sequence comes from Anisodus tanguticus, assembly GCA_034509755.1. Classification (NCBI taxonomy): domain Eukaryota; kingdom Viridiplantae; phylum Streptophyta; class Magnoliopsida; order Solanales; family Solanaceae; genus Anisodus; species Anisodus tanguticus. Next base: position 33,302,431 of record CM067548.1, read on the forward strand.
TCTATTAGTCCTAGCCCTCGGCTAGAAAATCTTCATCGGTTATTACGGTAGCCTGGCCGAGGCATAATTCCGAGGAAAAACTGAGACCCACATATATTTGGACACCTCGAAGATCAAGTCAAAGAATCTTCTAGACCCTAAGAAACGGTAACAACCAGCAACAGCTAGAAGGAAGTGTCATTAATCGTGCAAGAGGAAAACAATGAGTAAAAATCGGCGCCACCTCCTCATAGTTGGCTAGTGGATTTAGTGGATAATTTAATGGCTAACATAGGGGATCACGTTTTATTTTTCTTGTACTATAAATATAGGATCATTTGTACAGAATAAAGGACCAATCAATCAAACAACTGATTCTACATATCTTCATTTTATCTTTATCGCATTTAATGCACTCTAGTTGTATTAATGTTTCTTACCACTTAGTTTACTCAATCACCGTCCTAACGCTTTCTGGAGTAGTTGGGGAACCCAATGCTGGAAGTTGGAATTCCACTTCCAGCCTAAATCGCTTAGTTAAGGAATCAATTTGTCATCCGATTTCGTCAGCCGATTGACGGTAGACATTTCGAACGGAACACTTGTACTTTAAGCTTTTGCTTTACCAACTTATTGATACTTGACAGTTTTTTAGCAGCTATTCGTTATATATCTTTATTTTAAAAAAGAATATTACATCGAAGGGAAAAAGGATAAGAAACAATGAAAACTACATCCCATCTGTCGTGTGGGAACTTCTCTAATTAATAGCACTAAATTGTGTGCCTTTGTGATAGTTATTATTCTTATATGAGTTTAACTTTCTATACCCAATGTACAAACAATTTCACATTATAAGGTTGTTCAAAAGATATTTTCATAAAACGAGAGACAAATCAATGATTTAAACTTAATGAATTCAGTTTTTTAGATTTATAAGACTGAATTCATTGTAAGATTAAGATTATTGATACATATATATATTATTTATTAAAATTTTACTAGATTTTTACATATATATCCATATTCGATGTTGAAAATGTGAATTCAAATGAACCTATAGGCTATATCCAAAGGCTATGTCCGCCTCGGGCTACAACAAGTAAAATTGACTTTTAATACTGTAAAATTCGTCCTTCCTTACACTGCAAGTTTTTATTAAAATATGAATCATATATATGATGTCGATCGGAGGAGCGAACATAAAATTAATTAGTCTGTGGGATCTTTAATTATTTCCTAATGAGACTCGATTAATTTCAGCAACATTCATTGTGTTTAGCAAACTTATGGTTTTCTAGCCCTTTAATTGAATACGAAAGAGTTATATTCATTTATTTCCTCAAACGTTTTGTATGCATAAATGCAATGAACCAGCAGCTATTGGTTGATATAGTAATGGGGACGAAGGCTAAGAATAAATGAAAAGGATTAGGTTGATTAATTCATTTATAATAGAATTATGCGGTCAACAAGGTGGGCTTGAGATCTTTACTTGTTTATTTAATTTAAGATTAATATTTTTTTATTTAACAAGAAACTTATCTACTCCATCCGATTAATTTCGGGTTCGAATCCCAGAATTACTTGCAGCAACTATAGTTTTTTATCTGAAATTTAATAAAAGAAAATCTATAGTATGCTTGTCAAGTTATATTTGGATATGAACATCTGAAATGACTTTATACTATTACCGAATTTTAAATTGACTCTCAAACTTACATAAAAAGTAAGGATCACTTATAATGATTTGTAAACAAAATAGTGCAACTTGAATTGACATAATGAATGAGCAAGTTGGGTACTTTCACGAACAATACATATTTTAAAGATAAGGATTCAAACCATTGACAACCTTTTTTATATCTACGGTCCACACTGGAAAACTGAATTTAGTTTGATTTTTTTTTTAGTTACCATTTTCTAGATGATTTAGAAAGGATTAATGTTACAATACTTTTGCAATGTATGATATTTTATATTTTCAATAGTCTTTTTATATTTTCAACATAGTCTAACTGATTACAGGAAAATATTTTATATCTTTTAAGTTGATTGATTAACTTCTCTATTTCATTTCTTCCCACATTTTTAAAATTAATTTCAAAAGTAATGGTAGACTTATATATTTAAAAGTAATCAAACTTTAAATTTCTTATTTCATACCGAAAGATATGCTTTTACATCCAAAAAATGTATTTTAAGTGAAATTGGGAATCTGATTTGGGAAAATCATCAATTTAAGGATATATTTTGAAAGAAATAATCCCTTAATTATTTTCATTAATTGAAAGGTTATAAATACAAGTTACATAATAGGAGAATCTTATTTCTAAAACGTTATTCTATACATTTATGGTAATACACTAATTATGGTAATACAATACTAATTATATTACAACTTTACCTAAACTAGGATGCTAAATATTTACCATAAATTACACATAATTGTGTATATTTAACACACTCACGCAGTCATAGCGGGCGGTCTTCGAACGCTGAGACTGTCCCTAAAATCTTCAAAAAGGACCGAGGAAAGACCCTTCGTAAATATGTCGGCAATTTGATATCTCGACGGGACATGGCATACGCGAACTTGACCACGGGCAACCTTTTCATGGACAAAGTGAATGTCCATCTCGATATGTTTAGTGTGTTGGTGCTGAACCGGATTGCCAGAAAGGTAGATGACACTAATATTATCGCAATATACCAACGTTGCCTTCTGAATGGGACAATGAAGCTCCAAAAGCAAATTACGTAACCAACATGATTCTAAGACCACATTGGCTACCCTTCTATATTCAACCTCGGCACTTGAGCGAGATAGAGTCGCCTGACGCTTCGCAGACCAGGAGACCAAGTTGTTGTCAAGGAACATACAGTAGACAAACGTAGACCGTCTGGTGTCTGGACACTCACCCCAATCAGCATCTGTGTATGAGACAAGTGTGGATGTCGATGAAGGATACAAATGCAACTCATAGTCCAGTATACCCTGAATATATCGGATGATGCGTTTGAGTGCATTCATGTGCTCAATTCGGGGATCATGCATGAATAAACACACATGCTGGACAACATACGTAATATCCGGTCTGGTAAAGGTAAGATACTAAAGGGCCCCTGCAAGACTGCGATAGCGGGTCGGATCCTCACAAGGGACTCCGGCCGCGGCACCAAGCTTGGGCTTGGTATCAACTGGAGTGGAAGTGGACTTACAGGATGACATCCCAGCCCTCTCGATGATCTCGGCGACATACTTCCGTTGTGACAAGAACAACCCATCAGAATGACGAGTGACAGCAATCCCCAAAAAATAACTCAAGGGCCCCAAGTCTTTCATAGCAAACTCGGAGCTGAGCATGGTCATGATAGACTGGCGCAAGGCATCGGAAGAGGCAATCAAGATAATATCGTCCACATATAACAGAATGTAGGCTACGGACGAACCACGACGGTAGATGAACAAGGAATTATCCGACCTGCGGTGAGTGAACCCAATAGTTGAAACATAGTCAGCAAACCTTGTATACCAGGCCCGTGGGGACTGCTTAAGCCCATATAAGGACTTCTTCAACAGACAGACATGATGAGGATGGTTGGGATCCCTGAATCCCATCGACTGATGCATATAGACAGTTTCCTTGAGATCATCATGTAGGAAAGCATTTTTGACATCCAACTGATGAATAAGACATGTCTTCGAAAGAGCCAAGCTAAGCACAGTGCAAATGGTAGCCTTGACCACCGGACTAAACGTCTCCCCACAATCTATACCAACCTGCTGAGTCTTACCATCACCCACAAGCCGCGCCTTATGTCGAGTAAATGAACCATCTGAATTCTCCTTATGAGCAAAAATTCACATAGACCTGATAACATTAATACCATATGGACGGGGCACCAACTCCCACGTCTTATTGTCAATAAGAGCATTATATTCATCAGTCATAGCAATTTTCCAATTCGGGTCGTTTAAGGCAGACATAGGATTACGGGGCAAGGGGGGATTTAGAGAGATTAGAATGTAAATTAAAATATCTTTTAGGTGTAACAATACCCCGCTGACTATGAGTGATTGGTCTATGACTCGAGGAAGAATTGAGTGGATGTCGGGAATTTGCTAGGCTCGGGACGGACTGAGCAGGCCCAACTCGGGAAGTAGTACCAGTGGCTGATACAGAACCGGACCGGCCAAAGATTGGGTGGACATGCCCAATTGTTGAAACTGGCCCAGTGACAAAACTGGGCAGAGAGGACTGTGACGGGCCAGTGGGACCAGCGAGCAATGGGCCCGCTGGAGAATTTTGGGTGCGGGAGATGTCCGAAAAAAGCTGAATAATATACGGGGATATTTGTTCATCCAAAAAATTATATGAACTAGGCACGGGAGAATGACTTTTAGCAAATGGAAATTGGGATTCATAAAAAATTACATGACGATTAATGATGATTTTATTGGAGGATAAATCAAAGCATTTGTAGCCACGATGATTAGAAGGAAAACCCAAAAACACACATAGAGGAGATCGGGCATGAAGTTTGTTAATTGTGGTGGATGGAAATAATGGATAACATAAACACCCAAAAACCCGAAGATGAGAATAAGAAGAAGATTTATTATATAAAATCTGAAGAGGGGAAGAATATGTCAAACCTTTGGAAGGAGTTATATTAAGTAGATATGTAGCAATTTGAAGAGCGTAATGCTAAAAATATTGGGGTACGGAAGCATGAATTAATAGAGTGCGGATAATGTTATATATGGAACGAATTTTACGTTCGGCTTTCCCATTTTGTGAAGATGTATGGGACAAGAAAAATGAAAATTTATCCCATTAGTAGCACAGAATTCCCGAAATACCCCATTGTCATACTCTTTTCCATTATCACACTAAAATTTTGATTTCACGGTCGAATTGGGTTATGATGAATGCTCTAAATTTAAGGAAGATGAAAAAAACTTGAGATTTCTTCGCTATTGGAAATGTCCATAAAAATTTAGAATAATCATCCAAAAAAAGAACATAATACCGATGACCCATAGAACTAGGAACAAGAGACGTCCATAAGTCGCTATGAATAATATCAAATGGCATTAAAGTATGAGATTTTGAGTCTATAAATGGCAACTTAACAATTTTTCTAAAAGAACAAGATTGACAAATTGGAATACGACTCGAACCCTTACCTGAAATAAACTATTTTTATCTAAAACTGACAAAATAGAGGACCCCGGATGACCAAGACGAGCATGCCACAAGGAAGGAGGAATGGCTGGAAAAACTGATGGCAGGATTTGACTCGATGGACAGGGACTGGGTGTCATAGGATAAAGATCTCCCCTACTATCACACCTCATGAGAGGACTCCCAGTCTTGAAATCCTTTACAGAGAAACCAAATGGATCAAATTCAATAGAAATGGAATTGTCAATAGTGAATTTACGGACAGAGACTAAGTTTTTAATCAATTTGGGGGCGTGTAGGGTATTTTTCAAGATAAGACGGGGATGAGGGGGAGACAATGTTTTTTGACCATATACCGTGGACTCGGTCATCATGACTACGGGACAAGTACCGGTAGCCGCTCGTTTCGCTATGCCTGCTTCTTCTAGTGTAAGCATAGAACGCGTCTAATAAAATTGCGGAAGCGGATTGCTTTGCCGAAGAAGCATTCCCACACCACTATAGGCCTTGGAGAGGCCGGAAACCATTTGGAGGACCAAACGATCGTTCGAAACCGGCGCACCAACGTTGCGAAGTTGGTCCGCCAATTCCTTTAATCTTTTGCAATAAGCCGAAACATTAGGGAACTCTTCCATATTGACGTGGGAGAAATTCTGCTCAAGGGTAACGGCTTTAGAATTTTGATTATCTTGGAATATATCACGTAGTCTATCCCAAGTCGCATGTGCCGTAGCATCAGGCTTAATAATTGTTTGCAAAAGGTCGGTAGATATTGTGGAATATATCCACTGAAGGACGGTAGCATCAATAGTCGTCCACAACTTAGGATCATCTTCGCGTTTTGGCACCTCCGTATCCTCAGAAGCCGCGGGGATTATGTGATGGATGACTTGATGCGATTGTGCGTGAATTTTGAACAGTTCGGCCCACGTCGCATATTGGACGTTTTCTATTTCAAGAACGAGAGGGATGTTATTCTTGATGTTAGAAACTGTAAGGGCCGGATGAAACATGTTCCGGGATGTAGACATATTGATAGAACAATATGTGATTGAGGGATTAGGGAGAAAATTTTGGGAAGAAAAGAGGTCCCGTCGGCACACAAACCGAGAGCAAAACGTTTCGGAAGTGGAGGGAAGTCGACGGAAAATTTAGGAGAGTAGAGAGAGGATTTTAAGACCTAGACTCTTGATACCATGAAAGAAATAATCCCTTGATTATTTTCATTAATTTAAAGACTATATATACAAGTTACATAATAGGAGAATCTTATTCCTAAAACCTTATTCTATACATTTATGGTAATACACTAATTATGGTAATACAATACTAATTATATTACAACCTTACCTAAACTAGGATACTAAATATTTATCATAAATTACACATAATTGTGTATATTTAACATATTTGTTAAAGTTTATAACGGCACAAACATAAATAACCCCAATTTATAATGGAAGACAAAAACTAACAAATAAATGAATGTATAGGGATATTTTTTTATCATTTTCCCTAATATATAATTTACCTATAAATTTAAGCGGCCAAAAGCCCCAGCACGAGTGGGTTTCGGCTGCCGTGGCATCCCAAAGATAATAACGATCCTAAAGAGGGGTAAAACCGGAAACTAAAAATCTAACATTGGCGGGAAAAAAAGCCGTTGCTCTTCTAGACACCAAAAACTCGCGCCAAAAATCTAAATTTCCAATTGCCTGAAATTCTACGGGCAGCCCACTCTTTTTTTCTGTCCCCTTCAAAAAAAAAAACTTTCATATATATATTTAATAAGACTTTTTATGAATCTCTCTACTCTCATATTTTCCTCTAAATAGTTGCTTCAATCTCCTCTCTATCTTTCCCCTTCATTTTAGCGCCTCCCCCCCCCACCCCCCCTCCCATTTCCTCACTTTTTTTCTCTCATCTCTACTAATCTAAAAATCAAAAAAGACCCTTTTAGTTAATTCTTCTACTCTTTATTCCTACTCCCTTTCACCCAAAAAAACAAACAAAAAAAATATCTTTCATATGAGTATGACTTTTATGTTTTCTTTAGGGATTTAGTAACTTAGTTTGTTGACGGACTGAACTTTCACTTTGTTGGTGGAATTCAAATTCTACCCCTATGTAATGATTTTTTTTAAAGAAAGAGTTCTATGTTGTCTTAGTTCCCACAGTTTTTCTTGGCTTATTGATAAAGTTTGAATCTTTACATCAATCAAGATCATTTTTTTTGCAATTTGGGGTTGTGGGGTTTTCTTGAAAAGATGGGATTTTAAAAAAGAATCAAATGGAAGGGAATAAAGAAGAAAGCAAGAAGTGGGTAATTGCTGGAATTGCAATTCTTGCACCTTTGAGATCAATTTCAACTAAGCCAACAAGAGAAGAATGTGAAGATGATGAAGAAGAATGTTCAACAACACCAACGGCGAGAGGTTCAAGGATACCGGAAAGACTACCATGTCCACCGGCGCCGATGAAACTCCGGCCAAAGTCCACGTGTCATTATAATAGTGTTAGGGAGTTTTTTAATCCACCTGATCTTGAATCTGTATTTATACACCATGTGGAGAGAGCTAATTAAGTTAATATATGAGTAAAGTGGCCCTTTTATCTTATGTTATGTTCTGTTTTTTTTTTTTTTTTTGGTTTGGTAGGTTATATTAGATTTGGAGTTAGGTTTTAAGTTGATGGTGATAATGTAATATACAAGCTAGCTAGATATGGCTTGTTCAGAATAGTTATTGTAGTGTGTAGTTCTTTTGATTTAATGAGAACATGAAAAATCTCAAGTTGCAAGACTCTTTGCTTTCTATTCTTCTTGTTTCTATGTGTGAACTGGTTCAATATATGTTGTATCTCAATTTGCAGAACTTTTCTGAGGGAATATTTTTTTCATTTTCTAATTTTTTCACCTACTTCAATTTTGCAACTTCCCTTTTCAAACATAAAACAAGCAGACGCACGTGGATTTTAAGCATAGGAAAACAACAAAAGTGGCCGAATAAGTCTAAATTACTAAACGTAAAATCTTTTCATGGCTGAGATATGCTGCACGGATGCTTCCTTCATCAAATTGATTGAAGCATACTTTTTCAGTCGCAGCAAAAATATTTGTAGACTTGTAATTTTAAATACTGAAAAGGGTCGGATATACCTTCTACGTTGAATTTTATTCCCGTTATACTTTTTGGTCATTTGAGCCTCTACCGTCAATCAAAATTTTAAATATATTCTTACTTTGGTGGAATCAGACATACTTTGGTGGAATCAGACACGTGACGTCGTGTGAGTGAAAGAACCAACTCATTGATTAAAAATTCAGCTCCATTAATTTGACCCATAATCCGATCCGACCTTTCCCACAAATTAATTGCCCCTATTCGGTGTCATCTTCGCCATGCCTGGTTCCATTCTCAATTCCCCTCTTCACCATTGTTGTCAAACCAGCATAACTCCACCATCATTTTCCTCCTCCATTTCTCATTTTGATTTCAAAAGACAACTTCAAAAATGTCACTATAAAAAGTTGCTACAATCATAGAATAAGCAACATGAGCGAGAAACCACAAAATAAATCTGACCAGCAGCTATCTGTTTAGCTACTGCATATGCCTCATTTCTTCACAATTTGATAGTGTATTAGTCGAGATTTGGGACCAAAATTTAAGAACAAGAAGCTGATCTGGGTTTGTTTTAATTTGTAATTGCGTCGGACGGTTTTTTTTTTGTAACAAATGGAGTTGATAATAAACCATGGTGAAAATGATCTCAAAAAAAAAGTTTCCTTGAAAATTGTTGGTGATGGTTCTTGTTGGGACTCTTGTCACTCTATTGTCTATTATAAAGCAGTACGGGAAGTATATAACTATTACAAGTATTCGAAAGGATAAACAAAGATTCAATAATTCAACTAGAAATTTGAAAATTTCAATAGAACCACAAAACTGAAATTACAATTTTGTTGAAGACGAAAAATGGAAACTGTTTTTGCTGAGTCGAGTGTGGCACTCTGTCCTTAAGACAATATTGCCCCGTATGTATCCTTTATACGTCCTGGATAATTTGTCTCCCAAGATAAAACAGCAATGGAACACTTGAGCAAAGGAAACTCAAGTGCTACCGTGAAGAATATTGAGTAACGAAATGATGCTTGGAAGTTGTAGGAAGAAGAGATTTCTGCTTGTGTATTTTCGTGTACTGTATGAACTGTTATTCGTAGTGCTCAACAATGGTGTAAGGGGGTGTTTATATAGGTGAGGGAGGGGCTGAAAATCGCCTCCATAATGACCAAATAATGGCCATTATGGAGGTAGTAAAGCCACCAACATAAATGGTGAAAGACCAACGGATTTGGCCATTATAGGAGGAGTAATTCAGCCAAAATAAATGGTGAATTGAGTGCTTGGCGTTTTTGCTTTGACTGTCCAAATTCTGACGTTCTGGAAACTTCTGGGACCAAACTGACGTTCTGGAAACTTCAGGGACCAAACTGTACATCTGAAAGAATTCTGGTCCGAACTGTACATCTGAAACTTCTGGGATCAAACTGTACTTTTGGCAAAGTTCTCTGGCCCAAAAAGATAATATCAGAAGACCCACAACCCACAACCCACGACCCGTGAACCCGAAACTCGGAACCCGAATCGGACCGAACGGGACGGGCGGGCGGCGGCGGCGCGCGTGTGGTCTTTCCTAGAACCGAAGCACATCTAGGTCCTCCCTCCTTTAAACACATGGGATACCCCTTGGGGTCCCAAATCCCAAACCAATTTCGAGTCTTATATACACAACAATTCTTTCTTCCTCTACCGATGAGGGAGAATTACACACAATACCACACTTTTCCATGCTTCAAACACCTCACTTCGTGAACCAATATCTCTTTCATTTCTCAATGAAATTTGACGATACTTGGCCCTACGGTTATCTACGTACTTAGTAGATCATGTATGTGTGAAGAACCGGATTCTCCAACATACGTAACACTAGTGTTTAAGCCGTTGAAGTTGGTCGGTCGCAACTCCCGCCAAAGGCAAATTTCCAACAATCCCTTCTTGAAAGAGATTTTGGCGCAATCACATGGTGTCTTTTCATTTCCAGCAATATTTCAGCGGATCGATGTTGCATAAGGAGAGGTAGTTTCAGCTTTGAACCTTCCATAGTTGAATACCATCGGACTTACTTACTGCGCGGTGAACGTGATGTCTTGAACCGTCAGTGTTTAGTGTAAGCCAAGTCAATGGTACCAACATAACAAATTCCCTTACTCTCTTCTTCGTAATGTTTTGTCCGTTTTGGCCATGGACAACGTCTTGGATTCTTAAGTGCGTTCATTTTGAGGCGGCCCGTCCTCACACTTAAATAGGTGGTCTCCTACAAGGTATCCTGCTACACCCCACTTCACAAGTGTTAGGAACCATTAAAAGTATCCCAAAGACCTAACCTCAACTGTTGAGGAGCATTACAGGTTTTGAAAACTTAACCTTTACCCACACTGTAGATAACACTTAACGTCTATCGTGGGAACGGCTTTGGATTTGGTGTTTCATTTTAGAAATCACTATCTGAAGTGCTCATGCTTCCACTGAAGCGATCAATTGAACCTTTACAGCTTAGTTTTCCCATTGAACCAAATTACTGGGATATCCAGTTAGTAAGGTTGGGTTACCACTGTATTGGTCCTTATATTTTGGGTTTTAAGCCCATTCCCCTAGACAGACAGAACACTTGATCTCCGGGTAGTCCCTTAGTTAGTAAACAAGGAAGTGACACCCGTGATGATCAACTGCCATACGGTCTTATGTCTCCTGACAGATCCTGACAGATATGTCCAGACGCCGTCATCCGTGTCCTTCCTAAAGCCGACCGGCTAGCCACAGTGTATAATTGCTGAAGGCACGGGTTTCTCCCAATAAGGGACGTCCTCTAAGGAGTCGTGAAGTTACTCAACTTCTTTCATGCTTTGTATAAAGCGATAAACTCCGATTCCATCATGAATCGGCCGATGCAAGTTTGTTTAGAGGATTTTCCAAGAACCACCATACACATTTACTTGTGGCTTTGGTGTTCTTCGATCCGATGTCCGGTTTGCATCACCGTGTTCTCTCGTAACCGCTGGACATCCGGAATACTATAATCCGTAGATAAGCGAATAATTCAGATATCGTCATATCCGACTTAACGCCTTCTATTGATCATGTATTAAGATTATCAGTGAACCTTAGTTCAACAGATCTGATTGTAGGACGATACCAGGTCGGTTGTAGTGTGTACAATACATTGAACTACACGTGATATGTGCGTATCGCTCCTTGACTATGGGTGCACCATGATTCCAATCAGTTCTATGATTCATATCCATTGATGGTTTCAACGAGACTGTCAACTATCGACCAGTCCGTTAGATGTCTTTAGAAATCCAATTCCTAAGATGTCATCTGTGATATCTATATCTTTCATATCGAGACTTTGTTTCAATATGACTTTCACTTTCAGACTGTTGGTTTTCCAACTGTTGGCTTTCTAACTTCGAGTCAATGTTTCGTGATCGAGATTCATTGTTTCGTTTTATCCGAGACTTTCAGACCAAAATGTTAACATTTTAGGGACCAAAATGAAAGTTCAGGAAGAAGCCCAACAGTTCAGCAAACCAATTCTGATCTTCTTCTTCCAACTCTCCGGTTGGGAAGGCTATTTCAACACCCATGCCATGTAAGACTACAATGGCCCTGGATGTGAAGCTACTCACAGGGGAGCACTTTTTACAACCCAAAGGTTCTTTTTCCGAAGGAAGATTAACCATTACACAAGTATGGTTCTATATATGGAATCTATTTCTCTCTTTAGCTTCTTTCCAAAGCAGCGCTTTTGGAGATAACAATTATTTGTTAATTGTCCATGGTTCGTTCTCAACCATACAAGCTAGAAGGACTGGAACATGTCTTTGTCTCCTCTTTGCTCCGTCTTGGTTCAACATCTAGAATCCCTGAGTTCTGCAGATCTGGAATATTAAGTTCCGGATAGCCAGCAGCTTTCGAGTCTTGAAGATACGGAACGTCTAGTTCCGGACAGTCAGGCCCTCGCGGGTTCTTGTTAACCTTGAGCAATTACTCATTTTCCTTGTCCAAGGAAAGTTATCTCCAAAGAATTCAGCATTCTTTGACGCCAAGAGGCGATCAACACTACTGTTATTTGCAGATCCAGTGGATATGCAATCTACAGTCTTTGACCGGTTTCGGTAGTCCATCTTTTACCAAGCTACCCCACATAATTTGAGCGTACGACTTTGCGCTTGGCTAACACCGTTGGACTGAAGTGGGAAATGAACAGTCGTTTAATGAACGATGCTTCACATTCTCCCCCTCTATCACTACGAATTTCTCAATCAATAGGCTTAGTTGATTTTCAACTTCTGCTTTGTAGCGCTTATCCGCTTCAACAACTTCATCTTTGCTTTTTAACAAACAAAGGATTCCATACGTTGTACCATCATCAATGAAGATCACAACGTACTTGTCTCCCCCCTCTATTTTGTATAAACTTCAAATCACCCAAGTAGGTGTGACTAAGTTCTAGAGGAGTGGTGCTTCTTTCGCTATTCCCTTTGACGGAATTTGGAAAGGTGATTTTGCCTCTTCGCCTACCTCACATTTATTTTGAGGGTTTATGTCGACAGAAGGCAACAATCTCAACATCATTAGCTTTTGAATGACTTGATAATTAACGTGTCTTAATCTATGATGACATAGATGCACGGATTACAAATATATCATTCATTTAGCTACAGACGTATTGTACCATTCTTAGTTATTACAGACCTGTTGGACTAGTCTCAAACCAGCTTGACCAACAGCGTCCCTCAAACCAAGTTTGGGATATGTATCACCTCATATTAGAGTGATCCCAATCCATGAAGTCCTATTGAGGACAACCTCTCTAACCCCTTCTACTTTAGAGGTGGCGTTGCTTCACATGAACAACCTCTTGCCCGTGGTTAGGGCGTAACCGGATCATATGTGATCCGGATACTGCCCACCGCAGCTTGCTTTGCGCATCGAGTGTCCAATTTATTTTTCGCCTTTCTTTAGGCCTTCGGATCGATTCGGACACTGAAACTCGGCCCACCTTACTAGGTGTCCATTACTTTTCCTATGAAATGAATTCTGGCCCCACTCCGCCGATCGCCGGAGGCTTTATATGACCGAGTGTCCAATATCATCATATCAAAGGAATTTTGGCCCACTCTAGTCGCCGGAGGCTTTGTATGACCGAGTGTCCAATATCATCCTATCAAAGGAATTTTGGCCCACTCCGGTCGCCGGAGGCTTTGTATGACCGAGTGTCCAATATCATCCTATCAAAGGAATTTTGGCCCACTCCAGTCGCCCGGAGGCTTTGTATGACTGAGTGTCCAATATCATCCTATCAAAGGAATTTTGGCCCACTCCAGTCGCCCGGAGGCTTTGTATGACTGAGTGTCCAATATCATCCTATGAAGGATCTTCTGCCAAATAATATGACAGGCTCAACGTCATTAACTTTTAGACTTCTTCCGTTATGATTGGTGCCCAGATAATTCTTGGCGCTTACTTAAGTGTGGTAACAGTTTTCGCACAGTCAGTGGATCTTTCTCCCTCGTATGTGCGAACATACTTTACACACTTTAATAATTACACTTAAAAGAACGGATCTTCTTAAGTTGTTTACAAAATCCAATCTTTAAACGGAAAAGAAGATGAGATTAAACTTCTGATTTGTTAAAGCGTAAGGAATATAAATTATTTTCATATTCCACCTTACTTTAATCCATTTTTAATCAGACCTCATTTAATCTTTATTCTTGACAAGTAAGAAAAATACTTATCCCAATTTCGGATTCTGGCTCACTTCATCAGACTGAGTGTCCATTTCCTTCTCACCATTATTCGTATTTTTTGTCTGGGACAGATATAAGCCTTCTGGTGCAAGATAGAATAACATCTTCAGTCTTCTCCTCTTGTCCCAGTTGACATCCTCAGGCTATCGTGAGCGCTTGTTCCCACCAGTCTTGGTAGCGGTGACACCATGAACACGTTCATCATCATCACTCTCTTCTACCAGAAAACCATTTCCATATCCAGATTTAGTCACACAACTTTTGACCGACATTTTTCGAACACTAATAGTAATACTATACAATATTGTCTTAAGTTGTTGGGACTCTTGTCACTCTATTGTGTGTTATAAAGCAGTACGGGAAGTATATAACTATTACAAGTATTCGAAAGGATGAATAAAGATTCAATAATTCAACTAGAAATCTGAAAATTTCAATAGAACCACAAAACTGAAATTACAATTTTGTTGAAGACGAAAAATGGAAACTGTTTTTGCTGAGTCGAGTGTGGCACTCTGTCCTTAAGACAATATTGCCCCGTATGTATCCTTTATACGTCCTAGATAATTTGTCTCCCAAGATAAAACAACAATGGAACACTTGAGCAAAGGAAACTCAAGTGCTACCGTGAAGAATATTGAGTAACGAAATGATTCTTGGAAGTTATAGGAAGAAGAGATTTCTTCTTGTGTATTTCGTGTACTGTATGAACTGTTATTCGTAGTGCTCAACAATGGTGTAAGGGGGTGTTTATATAGGTGAGGGAGGGGCTGAAAACCGCCTCCATAATAGCCAAATAATGGTCATTATGGAGGTAGTAAAGCCACCAACATAAATGGTGAAAGACCAACGGATTTGACCATTATAGGAGGAGTAATTCAGCCAAAATAAATGGCTAAATTGAGTGCTTGGCGTTTCTGCTTTGACTGTCCAAATTCTGACGTTCTGGAAACTTCAGGGACCAAAGCGTACATCCGAAAGAATTTCGGTCCGAACCGTACATCCGGAAACTTCGAGATCAAACTCGTACTTCGGCAAAGTTCTCTGGCCCAAAAAGATAATATCAGAAGACCCACAGCCCACAGCCCACAGCCCACAACACATCTAGGTCCTCCCTCCTTTAAACACATGGGATACCCCTTGGGGTCCCAAACTCCAAACCAATTTCGAGTCTTATATACACAACAATTCTTTCTTCCTCTATCGATGAGGGAGAATTACACACAATACCACACTTTTCCATGCTTCAAACACCTCACTTCGTGAACCAATATCTCTTTCATTTCTCAATGAAATTTGACGATACTTGGCCCTACGGTTATCTACGTACTTAGTAGATCATGCATGTGTGAAGAACCGGATTCTCCAACATACGTAACACTAGTGTTTAAGCCGTTAAAGTTGGTCGGTCGCAACTCCCGCCAAAGGCAAATTTCCAACAGTTCTCACGTGCATATAGTTTCTTCTGGTAATGGTGAGATTTTAAGTGAAAATGTGATTATTTTACTTCAATATGAAAAAATTATGGCAGAAATGTGACCTAATTATATTTTCTTGAAGATGAAGGAAATTAACTACTGCTTGTTGGAAGAATTTAATGCTAAATTTGAGGATCACCATTTTTGAACACTTCGATGTTTAGGATTGAAAGTAATAATCCCTTGATTATTTTTATTAATGAATGAGTATATATATAAGTTATAATCTTCAAATATGGAAAATCATATTCATACTATCCTTCTACATCATAATCATACTTATACAAGAATTCTACAACTATGGTAAGTTTGTACACTAGTTTAATTACAATTCTAATCTTATTTGAGAACGGTATCGTGCTATATTCTATCACACCCCCGCAGTCATAGCGGGCGGTTGTCGTACGCTGAGACTGTCCCTAAAATCTTCAAAGAGAACTGAGAGAAGACCCTTCGTAAAGATGTCAGCAATTTGGTATCTGGAGGGCACATGTAAAATGCGTACTTGTCCACGAGCTACCTTTTCGCGAACAAAGTGAATATACATCTCGATATGTTTAGTGCGCTGATGTTGGACCGGATTGCCAGAAATATTGACTGCATTAACATTATCACAATAGACCAAGGTAGCTTTCTGAATAGGAAAGTGTAATTCTAATAAAAGATTACGCAGCCAACATGATTCAAATACCACATTAGTCATGCCTCGATACTCAGCCTCTGCACTGGATTGCGATAATGTAGTCTGGTGTTTCGCAGACCACGAGACCAAGTTATCCACAAGAAACATACAATAACTAGATGTCGAGCGTTTGGTATCAGGACAGCTACCCCAATCAGCATATGTATATGACACAAGAGTAAAGACGGAAGAAGGATATAAATGCAATTCATAATCAAGTGTGCCCTGGATGTACCGTATAATGCGTTTGAGCGCATGCATGTGATCAATCCGTGGGTCATGCATGAATAAATACACCTGCTGAACTGCATAAGTAATATCAGATCTCGTGAAAGTAAGATACTGAAGTGCCCCTGCAAGACTGCGAAATAGGTGGGATCCTCGTATGGTATGTCTGACGTTATGATTATTGGTAACGGGCGCACCAACGTTGCAGAGTTGGTCCGCCAATTCTTTCAGCCTTTTACAATAGGCCGACACGTTAGAAAAATCTTCCATGTTGACATGGGAAAATTCCTGCTCAAGAGTGACAGTACGAGAATTTTTGTTATCTTGGAATATATCATGCACCCTATTCCAAGTAGTCATCGCCATAGCGTCAGGTTCAATAATCGTCTCTAAGAGGTCTATAGAGATTGTGGAATAAATCCATTGGAGAACGGTAGCATCAAGGGTTGTCCATGACGTAGGATCATCCTCGAGGGTAGGCATATTCTCCTCGCCATTTACCGAGGGGATTATGTGATGGAGGACTTGATTCGAGCATGCGTGAACTTTGAATAATTCAGTTCACGTCGCGTATTGGACGTTTTCCATTTCAAGAACAATAGGGATGTGGTTCTTGATGTTGGAAATTGTAAGGGCATGATGAAATATGTTCTTTGACGTAGACATAACGAAAGAACAATAGATGAATTAGGGACTAGGAAGAAAATTTGAGAATAGAGGAGGAAAAGTGCACAGAAACCGAGGAAGGGTTAATGGAAACCGAGCAAAAATCGAGAAGAGCGGAAGTATTTTTGGGAGAAGGTATTTTAGACATAGACTTCTGATATCATTAAAGAAATAATTCCTTGATTATTTTCATTAATAAATGGGGTATATATACAAGTTACAATCTCCAAATGTGGAAAATCCTATTCAGACTATATTTCTAAATCCTAATCATATTTATACAAGAATTCTACAACTATGGTAATTTTGTACACTAGCTTAATTACAATCCTAATCCTATTTGAGCGCGGCACCGTGCTATATTCTATCAAGGAGGAAGGAACTTCTCTTTGAGGATGTAGGGGTTTTTGTTAAGTGGGGGGGGGGGGGGGGGGTTAATTTGGAACGGGTTTTGGGGCGGGTTTGGGTCTTTAAAGTGTTGGGTTGGGTTTTTAATTAGAGGTAGCCATGTCCGGTTTCATTTAAAGTAAGGGTATATTTAAAATTATGATTGACGATGGGGACTTAAATGGTCAAAAAGTATAACGGGATAAAGTGTAACAATAAAATAAAAAAGAGGGGTATATTTAATCTTTTTTTGTTTTAAATATATTATATTATATTTTTATAACTACTATAAAATATGTCATCAAAGGTAAAATAACAAATTTAAAGAATTTTCAAATATAAAGGCAGTGTCCTTTTTTTTTTTAAATAAGAAAGTATTGAAAAGGAAAAAAGAGAAAAAAATAGTGTTATTTAACCTCTTGAAAATAACCTCTTTCTTTCTATGTGCCACTTTTTAACATGTCCCTACAACACCTGAAATCTGTATTGGCAACTCCAACTTCTCCTCGTAAAAATGCCTCACTGGTAATTAAAAGACAAACAGATGCATAATGGACCATGTAAGAGAATCCTATGTGGGGCAAGAATAGAAAAATAATTTGTTTGGTACTACCACATTTTGAAATTAATACACACCACTTTTATGACACAGAAAAAGTTTGCCTTTGGTTAGATTATGGAGTAAGTGTCGCCATATATATATAATTATATTAATCTTCATTAGAGAGCTTTTTTCATTAATACAATATATATATAGTGGGTACAATGTAGAATTTTAATACAAAAGAAATCTTATAATTATCATAATTATAGAACACTACTAATTACAACATATATGGTGAATATTCACTAATAATATATATATTTTCTTTAATCAAATCAGTGCTCTTTGGGGGATGACTTAACATACCAAACACCCAATTAAAGTGAGTTAGATACTATTTTCTTTGTGTGCATGACCACCGAATTAAAGTGATCAGTCTATAAAAGTTGAACTTCTCCCAATGTAAGGTTCTCCTTAATTCAGCCTAAAATAAAGATTAAAGAAAGTATCCTAGGGATCAGAAAGGTTTAACAAATTAAGCCAATTCATAATCTGCAATAGTAACAAAAGTTGGGACACTGCTATAGTAACAAAAGTTGGGACCTTACTTTATTAAATTCAATTGGTAGGCATTTGGATATACAAATGTGTTATTCGACAAAAAAGTTGTTTTGAATTTAAATTATAAAAAAGTATTTAAAAACTGAAATTGTGTTTGAACATGCATCTAATTTGAATTTTTTAAAATTATGAGTGAAAAAATATTTTTCAGTTAATAAACTGGTCATAATTTTTCACTTAAAAATTTGATCTTGACCAATTTTCAAATTTTAAACACTAATCTTCAAAGTTTTTTCAAAAAAATAATCCAATATTTAGCAAACATTATGAAAAAAGGAAAAAAACTGTATGGACAAACGGCTCCTTGTTAGTGATTTTGATTGCCTATACATAGTTTGATTTATTATAAAAGTTATCAGTTTTATATATTGATGTGTAGGATTTTGGTATATTATTAAGTTACTTATAGTAGCATATATAGTATAATTTTAGATATAAATATAAAAAAGTTTTTTGACGAGAATTTAATTAAATCCATTCGGTAAACATATACCGTCACTGAAAAGTTAAAAAGGTACTTATAAATAATTATTTTTTGTAAATGAAACTAATATCTGAAAAAAAAAATGAGACAGACTAATTGTTATCCCAAATCCCAATTAATAAGTGCAATTGAGTTGAATGCAGTACGCACGGTACGACGTTGATGGATTTTGGATGAATAAAAATGAAGTTTAGGATAAGTGTGAATCGTTACCTCGTGGGGAGCACCAGATACAGCCAAAAAAATCTCTTTATGCCACTATTCTTTAATCTTATCTTAAACAGGAAAAAAAAAACAGGAGGATAACGCTAATCCTGTGTTCATACTTCATACACGAGATACTTATTAATGTAAGTTTTTAGAACATAGTTTCGTGGGGTTTTAACTCGCTCAATAAAAACTGGGGTGGGGTGGAAAGTATTATTCCATCTTTAGTTAGAAGTTTTGGGTTCGAGTTCTTTTGAGTGCGGAATTCTTTTTGATAGGGAGTACTTTAACTTGTAATGTAGAACTTTTCGACACGAATCTAAGTTTAGTTGGTAGGGAGCACTTTAACTCTCAATATGAGACTTTTCAATGTGAATCTAAATTTAATCGGTGATTCACGTGAATACCAAATACCGAATGAAAAAAAAAAGAGGTTTTAACTCGCTCTAATAGTGAGTCTACTACTTACTCTACCACCTTATAATTTAGGGGCCTATTTCAGTGTCGATTGAATGGTAAAGCAGCCCAAAGCAATGTCCTAATGTACATGTTTATTAATTTTTTACTAATAAATATGTTTATTAATTTTTTTAGTCGAAAAATAATTACTCCCTCTATCCTAATGTATGCAATACTTTTCGTTTCTGAAGAATGAACTTTGATCAATATTTTAAGATATATATTTTTTTTCAAATTGATATGAGAAAAGTTGTAACTTATTAGTACTTTTCATGTAATTCTTAAATATATAAATTTTAATCTTAAAATATTGAGTTAATCTAATTCAATTTAACTTTAAAATTTAGTTAAATTAACTCCCGAAAAGCGAAAAGTAACAAATAAATTGGACGGATGGAGTAGTATTTAAAAGAAAAAGAGTATAATTTTAAGAAAGAAAGACTATATTTGTTGCTAATGTTGATGCACCTATTAGAAAAATAGATTTTATAATAAAAAATATATGAAATTTTTTTCTTAAAAGAAAAATTAGGACCTCTCGTCAAGATTTGATTTTAGGCCATCAAAGACATTGAGTCGGTCCTGCCCCAGCCTCAAGGCTATTTCAATTTTAGTTTGTTGCTAATCCGCTAGACAGAGAAGAAGTAATTGGACGATTTAAGGAATTGTGATGTGATTATACACAAGGCTTGCAACGGATGAACTTCAATAGTAGGGATGACAATTGGGCGGGGCGGGGCGGTATCCCCTCCCCCGCATCTGTACCCATCAGAAAATTTTATATCTATCACCTACCCGTCATCCGTAGCGGGTACATTTTCAACATCCACATCCGCCTAGGCGGGTATATTCCTAAATCCACACCCGTTCCACCACCCAAGTGGATATCCGTCACCCGCCAATACCTGTCTGTACCCGCCAGCCATATTTTGTAATCAATTCATTTGTGGGCTGCTAGGATAATTAGGGAGGGTTTTGCCTTAAAATTTATTATTATTGGGCTTATGGTTGCTAAAATTATGTGTGCCACTTTTTTTTATATATATATATATATAAAATTGTACAAATAGAATTATAGTTGGCGGGTATAAGGCGAGCGAGTTGATTTGGGGCGGACGGTTGGATGCGGGGTGAGGCAGACAGGTATGAGGCGGGATATAACTGCAAATTCATCACCTACCCATACCCGCCTACTACCCGCCAAAGTTATACATATACCCACCTCAACTGAAGCGGGTACGATACAAAATCCGCAAAATTGTACCCACCTGCCCTCCCTACTCAATACTTCATCATAGACAAAAAGTCATAAACAATAACGCAACTTGCATCTTTTAATACCAGTGAGGTTCTAATTAGCTCGTGCGTGTAATCACTATTTCACTAAATATTTACTATTTAGTTTTCACCAACAAGTGATACCTAGATAAAAAAGAAAAAATATTTAGTCTTTTGTTTATACTGATCGCTATAAACGTGTTTCACACATTATTCCCTATCAAATATTAGGTAATATTATTTAAAAATACATAATATATAATTTATGAGGTACAAATATATTACTATTTGACCGTATCCATTTAATTATTCCAGTAAAATATTCTTTTTAGTATATATCTTTTAAGTTTTAAAATTGTACACTTATGCTGTTAATATCAAAATAGGTGAGGATTACTTCGTAAATGAAAAATCAAAGGCATTTGCAATGATGACTGATTTATAAACCACCAAAATATTGCACTTAAATTAAAAGTGACAGATTCATAACGGAATTCAAAGTCCTAAATGTCATACTTTTATCCACCATGGGAATTCTCAACTTCAAAGGAATAATTAATTTCTAAAAGATATAAACTTTATTAGATTCCAGAGGAACTCATGTTCTGGCTTACGAAAGTGGCTGATAACTACTTCTTCCGTTTTAAATTATCGATCGCGATTATTAAAAATAGTTATCTCAAATTATTTATTATTTTTTCATTATAACCTAAGTAGAATTTTGTCATTAATATACTCCCTCCATTTTAAATTATCTATTATTTTTTTATTTTACACGCCCCTTAAGAAATATTAATTAAAACGTGTATTTGACTACTTTACCTTTATTTATATCTAAGTTATTATCTATCTGCATTAAGTGTTTACTCTATTTATATTTAATCTCCATTAATGACAAATTCTACTAAGGGTGAAATGGTGAAAAAAATAATTAATTGTGTCTGACAAATAATTTGAAACAACTATTTGTAGTAATCATGACAAATAATTTGAGACGTAGGGAGTAATTATCATCCACTGTTGTACGCACAAAACACTAATAAAAATCACTATTTTCCCACTGAATTTCTCTAAAAAATGTTTAGTGGCTATTCTCATAGAAATTTTGATTGAATCAACAAGAAAAGAAAAAATAGTACTCCCTCCGTTCCAATTTAAGTGTCTTCGTTTGACTTGGCACGTAGAATAAGAAATAAAGGGAGGCTTTTGAATCATGTGTTCTTAAATTAAAGATGTGTCGGGTCTTTTAAATCTTGTTGTCTTAAACTTGCATTGGGACTAGAAAAGTTACTAAATATAGAAAGATGCACTCTTTATGGGACAGACCAAAAAGGAAAGTAAGACACTTAAATTGGGACAGAGGAAGTAGTGTTTTCACACAGAAAAAACATAAAGTTTTCCTGCATTTTAATTGAAACTTGTTTTCCACCATGCGTTTTTCCAGTGAGCTAATTCAGTGAAAATGATGTGTGAAAACTGAATATCAATGTTTATTATTACACAAAATTTTCACTAAATGACGGAGAAAAACCTATGTTTCTATTAGTGAAATCTATACATAAGTTTAAACTAACCACAATAATCAAGGTTAAAAAGGTATGCAACGTCTCCAAAGCGCAAGTGAAAGTTTAATCAACAACAACAATAACATATCCAGTGAAATTTCACAACGTGGGGTCCGAAGAAAGTTTAATCAACGAGAAAATAAAAAATAGTAATGTTTTCACACGAAAAAATTAGAAAGTTTTTCAGTATTTTAATTAGAACCTGTTTTCCATCATGTGTTTTTCGAGTGAGCTGGTTGGATGAAAATGAGGCGTGAAAATCATATTTTATAACACAAATTTTTACTAAATGTCGATGAGAAAAACCGATGCTTTTAATAGTGAATTTATACATAAGTTTAAACTAACCACAATAATCGAGGCTAAAAAAGGTATGCAACGTCTCTAAAGCGCAAGTGAAAGAATGGGTTTTTTTTATAGAAGTGTATGGCTAATTAGTAACTTAGTGGTAATAGACGTTGTTACTGGTAATAGATATTTAGGTAGTTGAATAGAAAAAGGATTAATAATTGTTAGTAGTAGTAGTAGTAGTAGTAGTTACTGTAGTAGGTAACGTTATATTAGTAGTAATAGGTTAATAGATTGTTAGTACGTAGTAATAGATTGTTAGTAGTAATAAGATAGTTGATTAGAAATAGGATTAGTAATTATTAGTAACGTTAGTTAGTTGTAATAGTAAGAGTATACAAGTCGTTCAATATTTAAAGGATATTTTGATCAGCCAACATTTATATTCATGTCTTTAAAATAATATAGATAAAAATTTGAAACTTGATTATCTTTGTTTTTCACTCGTTTCATTGATGGTTAAGCTTCATCCTGTAATGCCACACTATTTATGAAAGAAATAATCTCCTTGATTATTTTTATTGATTGAATAGATATATATATACAAGTTAAAAAGTAGGAGAATCCTATTCCTATTCTATTCCTAAAACCTTATTCTACCATAATTATAACTATACAATTATGGTAAGTGTATATCCTAATTATGGTAAGTGTATATCCTAATGTAGGTAACAAATACACTACAATATACACAAAATATACTTTCCTTAATATACAAATCTGCCCACTGCTTTGCTGCCCAAATCCCGTGATGGGCCTGGACGATTTGGGCCATTGCCCACGGCTTTGCTGGGCTGCCCACTGCTTTGTATACCTATGATATATACTGATGTATATTCAGTGTATATCACATGTATATTACCTTTGTTTAACACACCCCCGCAGTCATAGCGGGCGGTCTTCGAACGCTGAGACTGTCCTTAAAATCTTCAAAGAGAACCGCTGGTAGACCCTTTGTAAAGATGTCTGCAATTTGATAACGAGACGGGACATGGCATACGCGAACGTGACCCTTTGCAACCTTTTCACAGACAAAGTGAATGTCCATTTCGATATGCTTAGTACGTTGGTGTTGAACTGGGTTACCTGAAAGGTAGATGGCACTAATGTTATCGCAATATACCAAGGTTGCCTTCTCAATAGGACAATGAAGCTCCAAAAGCAAATTACGTAGCCAACATGATTCGGAGACCACATTCGCTACCCCTCGATATTCTGCCTCTGCACTTGAGCGTGATAGAGTTGCCTGACGCTTTGCCGACCAGGAGACCAAGTTGTTGCCAAGGAACATACAAGAGCGAAGTCGACCGTCGGTGTCGGGACAACCACCCCAATCAGCATCCGTGTAAGAGACAAGTGTGGATGTAGATGAAGGATACAAGTGCAACCCATAGTCCAAAGTGTCCCCCGAATATACCGAATGATGCGTTTGATTGCATTCATGTGCTCAACTCGGGATCATGCATGAATAAACACACCGCCGAACCGCATACGTAATATCCGGTCCGGTAAAGGTAAGATACTTTGGAGTGCCCGTGCAAGAGCGCGATAGCGGGTCGGGTCCTCGTATGGTGCACCTGTTGCGGCACTCACTTGGGGTTTGCATCAATTGGCGTGGAAGTGGACTTACAGGATGACATCCCAGCCCTCTCTATGATCTCAGAAGCATACTTTCGTTGAGACAAAAACAAACCACCTGAATGACGCTTGACGGCATTCCCCAAAAAATAACTCAAAGGCCCTAAGTCTTTCATAGCAAACTCAGAACTGAGCATGGTCATGATAGACTGGCGCAAGGCATCGGAAGAGGCAGTCAAGATGATGTCATCCACATACAACAGAATGTAGGCCAAGGACAAACCACGGCGGTAGATGAACAAGGAATTATCTGACCTGTTGTGAGTGAACCCAATAGTTGAAACAAAATCAAGCAAACCTCGTGTACAGGCCCTTGGAGATTGCTTAAGCCCATATAAGGACTTCTTCAACAAACATACATGATGAGGACGGTTTGGATCCCTGAAACCCAACGACTGATGCATATAGACAGTTTCCTTGAGATCACCATGTAGGAAAGCATTCTTGACATCCAACTGATGAATTGGCCAAGTCTTTGAGAAAGCCAAGCTAAGCACAGTGCGAATGGTAGCTGGTTTGACCACTGGACTAAACGTCTCACCACAATCTATCCCAACCTGTTGAGTCTTACCATCACCAACAAGTCGCGCCTTATGTCGAGCAAATGACCCATTTGAATTCTCTTTATGAGCAAAAATCCACATAGACCTGATAATATTAATACCATATGGACGGGGCACCAACTCCCACGTCTTATTATCAATAAGAGCATTATATTAATCAGTCATAGCAATTTTCCAATTAGGGTCATTTAATGCGGACACGGGATTGCGGGGCAAGGGGGATTTAGAGACATCAGAATGTAAATTAAAATGTCTTTTAGGTGTAAAAATACCCCGATGACTACGAGTGACCGGTCTATGACTCGAGGAAGAATTGAGGGAATTTTGGGAATTTTCTGGGCTTGGGACGGACGGGCCGGCAAGGAGCGGGCCCGCCCGCCGGCCCAAAACGGAAATCTGAATCATCAACTGGACCAGTTCCAGAATTGGGTTGGACTGGCCCAATTGCTGGGACTGATCCAGTACCTGGAACTGTTGCTGCTGGCGTTAATGTGGGTCCAGCGGGCAGTGGGCCCGTTGGAGGATTTTGGGTGCGGGATATGTCCGAAAAATTCCGAATAATATACGGGGATATATGGTCATCCAAAAAATTATACGACCTAGGCTCGGGAGTATGAACTTTTGTAAAAGAAAATTGGGTTTCATCAAAAATGACATGGCGATTAATTATGATTTTCTTGGAGGATAAATCAAAACATTTATAACCACGATGATTCGACGGATAACCCAAAAATACACACGGGGTAGACCGAGCCTGAAGTTTGTTAATTGTGGTGGATGAGAATAACAGATAACACAAGCACCCAAAAATCCGAAGATGAGAATAAGAAGGGTTCTTATTATATAGGATTTTGAGGGGGGAAGAACATGTCAGACCTTTAGAAGGAATTATGTTAAGAAGATATGTGGCCATTTGTAGAGCATGATGCCAAAAATATGGAGGTATGAAGGCATGAATTAAGAGAGTTCGGACAATGTTATTTATAGAACGAATTTTGCATTCGGCTTTCCCATTTTGTGAAGATGTATGAGGACACGAAAAACGAAAATTGATCCCATTATTAGCATAGAATTCCCGAAACTCCCTATTGTCATACTCTTTCCCATTATCACATTGAATATTTTTTATTTCTCTTTCGAATTGAGTACGAATGAACGCTCTAAATTTGATGAAGACAGAAAACACTTGTGATTTATTCGCAATTGGAAACGTCCACAAAAATCTAGAATAATCATCTAAAAAGAGAACATAATATCGATGACCCAATGAACTAAGAACAGGAGACGTCCATAAGTCGCTATGAATAATATCAAATGGCATTGAAGTCTACAAATGGCAACTTAACAATTTTCCCTAATGAACAAGACTGACAAAGTGGAGTACGACTCGTATCCTTACAAGAAATAAAGCTATTTTTATCTAAAACTGATAAAATAGAAGATCCCGGATGACCCAGACGAGCATGCCACATGGAAGGAGAGATAGCTGCAAAAGCTGATGGTAAGGCTTGACTCAATGGACTGAAACCAGGCATGATAGGATATAGATCCCCCTACTATCACACCTCATAAGATGACTCCCCGTCTTGAAATCCTTCACAGAGAAATCAAAAGGATCAAATTCAAAGGAAACAGAATTATCAGTAGTGAACTTTCGGACAGACACTAAATTTTTAATCAATTTAGGAGCATGTAGAGTAATTTTCAAGAGAAGGGGTGGATTGGGGGGAGACAACATTTTCTGACCATACCCTAGAATTGGAATAGAACTGCCATTACCAACAATTATCCCTCGAGGGGTGCTCAAATTGGAATAAGATGAGAGAGTACCTGATTCGGAAGTCATGTGAGTAGTGGCACCGATGTCCATATACTAATTTGGGTCCGGTTGAGTTAGCCCCAGTGTGTGCATCGTGGCCTCGATATCGGTTTGAGTGGGGCCTACTGCATGATGGGCTTACGGAGGTCGGGGCCCAAGAACTCATGTCCGTGATGGAGCTGGGTCGTAGCTGCTGCTGGGCCACTGGCCAGTGGGCCGCCACTGCTGGGTGTTGGGCCTGGACTGTTGGCTAGCCCACTGGCCGCTGGAATTCAGTGTTTGATTATAAGGGCTGCTGGCCCACGGCCCACTGCCCCAGCCCCACTGCCATGGGCCCCACTGTTAAGCCCAGGGGGGTGGTGGGCCACTGTTCACTGGATGGGACCCACCGCCTGCTTGCTGACCACTGGAACCGCCTAGTTTGCCACCGCGATTTTTGTTATTATTCTTGCGATTATTCTTGCCGCCACCATGATTATGGTTTTGGCCTGAATTATTAACAAAACCCGAAGAACTAGGAGAGGACACCACCATGACGACGGGGCTTGCTCGGTAGCCGCCTTTTTAGCCAAACCGGCTTCTTCCAAAGTAAGCATGGAGCGGGCTTGATAGAAGTCAGGAAGAGGGTTGCTTTGGCGAAGGAGAGTTCCAACACTATTATAGGCCTCCGAAAGACCGGCAACCAACTGTAGAACTAGAAGATTATTTGTTATCGATGCGCCAACATTTCGGAGTTGATCCGCCAACTCCTTTAGTTTCTTGCAATATGCAGAAACGTTCGGAAATTCGTCCATTCGAACTAGAGAGAATTCCTGCTCGAGTGTGACGACACGTGAATGTTGGTTGTCTTGGAATATGTCACGCAATCTATTCCAGGCAGCCATAGCCGTGGTATCCGGCTCAATAATCGTCTGTAGAAGGTCAACTGAAATAGTGGCGTAGATCCACCGGAGAACGGTAGCATCAAGTGTAATCCATAACTCAGGATCCTCCGCATGAAGGGGTCTAGCTGGAGGAATGATGTGATGAAGAACTTGAAGGGAGATAGCGTGAATTTTAAACAACTCCGCCCACGTCGCATAATGGACGTTTTCCATCTCAAGGACAATAGGGATATTGTTCTTAATGTTAGAAACCATGAGGGCAGGGTGATAATTGTTCTTAGACATATTGAAAGAACAAAGAAGGAGGGGAAATTTAAGAGAGGTGTTTGAGAGCGGAAGACGAACTTTGGGAGAGAAATCCGAGAGGGGGGGGGAGGGTGTCTCGGCCGAGAGAGGCAAAAGTTGGGAGAGAAGAAACTTTTGTTTAGACCTAGTCTCTTGATACCATGAAAGAAATAATCCCCTTGATTATTTTCATTGATTGAATAGATATATATACAAGTTACAAAGTAGGAGAATCCTATTCCTAAAACCTTATTCTACCATAATTCTAACTATACAATTATGGTAAGTGTATATCCTAATTATGGTAAGTGTATATCCTAATCTAGGTAACAAATACACTACAATATACACAAAATATACTTTCCTTAATATACAAATCGCCCTTTGCCGCTTTGCCGCCCAAATCCCGTGATGGGCTCGGACGATTTGGGCCATTGCCCACTACTTTCGGGTCGCCCACGCGCTTTGTCTTTGGGCCATCGTTTTGTATACCTGTGATATATACTGTTGTATATTCAGTGTATATCACAGGTATATTACATTTGTTTAACAATTTACATTATACTTATTAAGTTCTCAAGGGAAACAATTTTCTAAGCGGAATATTTTAAAACTTATTTACTTCTATATATGTACTTAATTGGATTAAGGAATTTTGACGTAGGGCCCCGTACTCGGCCATAATTTCAAACTAAAATTTTAAATATTAGCTTCAAATTGCATGACCAAACACTACTTAGCTAAATCTAACACTAAAGATAAGAGTTTCATTCGAGTAGTGTTTCACTTTCATCAATCATCCCTGTTTCCATTATTGGGCCTCATCTTTCCTTCTCATGGAGATGAAATTGTTTTGTGTGGGGACGAGTATAATTTATGTTATAGTCATGGGAATTTATTACTACTACTTCTTACTCGTTATGTTTTCATTAATGTAACCTTATTTGATCGGATATTAAACATATCATGAAACCCATACTCACCTCCATACTTCTAGAATTGAGTATCATGTCCATCTTGTGTTTAATTAGATGCTCTTTACCTTTGTCTTTCTTGTTCATTTGGTTTGTTCTTTAAAAAAAATCACAGATTGAAATCTCTATTATCCTTTTGTAATAATAAGATTTAATATAACTAAAACCTAAGAAAAATCCTGAAGACACACGATTTTATTAGAATGATCCACATTTGTTTACTTTCCGCAAAGACTATTTAGAAATTGAACACTTTTGTTCAACTCCTTCATGTACTGACTCTTAATTTTTGCACCTTTATTTCAAGGGAAAAAGATTAAATTTACCCTTCAAGTATTGTTTATAGATTAAAATTGTCCTCCGTTAGAGTTAGGGATCAAATTTGCCTCTCTAGTTAACATATTTCTTAAAATTACCCTGATGGAAGTATGACTAGGTGTCACACCACTTAAAATTTAGCCACGTCAGATCCACATAGGCTCCCAAACCCAATTCTCTTAACCCATAACATGTACCCGTTTTCCCAGCACATAAATTCTTTCAACCCGATCCCATTGTAGAAACTTTAATTTTATCCTTAATAAATTCTTTCTAACCCCGTTCAACCTGAGGTTGTTTGGGAGGAAACTGAGAAGGACGTGGAAGCTGAGAAGAGACTGAAAACTGTGACTAGTCCTGAGTTTAGTTTCTCTGCTGCTGGGCTTTTGTTTCCGTATCATCTTGGGGTTACTAAGCTTCTCACTGAGAAGGGTTATATCAAGGTTTGACATATTCTGTATATTACTTTTTTAGTATTGGGTTGTTGAAGATTGTTGCTTATGTTTTCTTGGTTCTGTACTTAATTAAGTAAACTATTCTCAAAAGAATCAAACTTTCTTCGACTTTGGGGTGTGGGGGGTGGGGGGTGGGGGAGAGGAGAGATGAATCACGATTTTGTAGTAGTTGAGTTCCTCTAAATACGAAAGAATGTTGCTTGTGCCCCTTCTTACCCATTATATTTTTTGGTTAGTGAATTAATAGCCTGAATAGAACAAAATGGGAATAGATTATTCGGATGTTGAAGATTGTTGCTTTTTTGTTTTCTTGGTTCTGCAGTTGATCAAGTAAGCTATTCTCAAAATAAAATATTTATGTAATGAGAAAACGAATACTGGTTATGGGTTAAGAGAATTGGGTTTGGGAGCCTACGTAGATCTGACGTGGCTAAATTTTAAGTGTTGTGGCACCTAGTCACACTTCCATCCGTAATAAGGTAATTTTAACAAATATGTTAACGGGAGAGACAAATTTGATCCCTAACTCTAACATAGTGCAATTTTAATCTATAAATCATATTTAAACGGTAAAGAAGGATGTAACATATTATCAATAAGATTTAATATAACTAAACCAAATATTAATATTTTTTTTAATATGTCAAAAAGCTCTTAATATCATGTTAATGGGTCTTAATTGTGGCAATGGTGTCTTGAACACATTTATACTATCAGTTTATTAGCAATGATAACAGACATTTGTGATTTGACTACCTTGAATAGCAGTCATTAGCTATTATTCTAATATAATCCTAACATTAGCTTTCAATGGTGACAAAATCTTTACTACATGTAGATAATTGAAATAGGCGGAAAATAAAGTAAAATTAACTGACAATTAAGGTTTCAGTTATGGAAATTATAATTCAAAGATTCTGTAAGAATTTAAATCAAGTAGGCGGTAGAACCAACCAAATATTTAATGCAGGAATTTAAAGAATTTAAAAGCATGAAGTATTTAAAAGATAGTACCATCCATAATCATATTTATTTAAAATATTAAAATTTATAAAGATTTTTATCAAAGAGATATACCTTGAAAATTTCTAAGGTATTTTGAATCATATGA
This sequence comes from Anisodus tanguticus, assembly GCA_034509755.1. Classification (NCBI taxonomy): domain Eukaryota; kingdom Viridiplantae; phylum Streptophyta; class Magnoliopsida; order Solanales; family Solanaceae; genus Anisodus; species Anisodus tanguticus. The sequence goes on from CM067548.1 coordinate 33,333,474, forward strand.
ACTTAATCATATGAGGGGTATTTTGATCTAACTAAATGAGATTTTATTTAGAGCTCTCACTTCTCTCTAAAATCTGAAAGCTTATGAGAGAAAAACTAGAAAAGAAAAGCTTGTTCAACTAAAGAAGATGGAGTCTCCTTTTATAGGAGTTTTACGTGACATTTTGGTAATTAAAAAGGAATCTAACTATTCATCCGAGTGGAGAATAACTATTCATCCGAGTGCAGAATGACGTCATCCATGACATCATTGTTTTTGGTATTTTCTTGAATTATTGCTAGAATCTTTGCTTTTTTGAAAGTCTCTTTTACGTGCATTTTTTTTATCGAAATTTTGTCTGTTCTCTACTCCGGGTATTTTGTCTTTTCTTGGCTATCTTTTTCAGAATCCATTGTTGCCGAAAATTGAACTGTCTTCAATATCAATTTATGGTTCTTCTTCTTCTGATGAAGAGCCTTGTTTTGATGAAGACGGTGCAAACTTTAGAATTATGTCCTGCATTTCTTCTGGATTTTTGGCCGCTGCAAGCATTGAGGTCATCTGGAATTTTTGTTAAAGGAACTGAGTGCTCCGGTGTTTGTAGAGACACCAGTATCTGAATGGACTTTCGGGCATTTAGCCATTCCTAGACCTTTTGTGGTGTGAGGCTTGCTGGTATTTTAAAGTTGTCCCACCATCGGATTTTAAATCTTCTTCTGATTGTCGGAATTTATTTTCTGAATAATCTACAGACCATGTGAAAACCCATGGTAAATGGAATTTGAGTGAAAATGGTGCAGGGGCATAATTTTTTTTTCTTCTTCAGTGGGTTTATATTAGGATTTAAAAGGGCTGAAAGATTTAGTGACTTGGGGTTTTTGTATTTCAAGGGAGGATCCGAATTGTTCCCACCATGAATTTCACCATGTTAGAAATTGTGATTGATTACATGAGGTATCAAAATGGAAAAGCCAAGTGTGGCGTTGGTTGGTATTTTGAATAAAAAAAGAATTGAACCAAGCTTGTTGGTAATCCCAATAATTAAAGGGAATATCAAAGAATGATTCATTTTTATGAGTATCTGAGAAATTTAGGAGTTGGGAAAGATCATTCCCCCAATCGCATGGAGCAATTACGTTAAGCATTTTGCAAATAGAATACGATGGATCTGTGTTATTTTTATAATAATAATTTTTTATTATTGCTGATCCTGATATTTCAAGGATACCTTGGTAAAATTATGAGGGTTTTAAAATATCTCATGATTTGTAAAACCATTCCTTGGCCAAAATAAATTTGTAATGCTAAAAAAGGGTCTTGGTCAAAAAATTATTTTTTAATGGTTACAATATTTTGAAAAAATGGTTTTATGAAAATTCAGGGGCAGGGTTTTTAGGGACTTGTGATACCATAAGTTGGGTTTTTGAAAATTATTTTTTGGTATCAAAACCAACCTGAGGACTTACTAACCCCGAATCATCCTAAGCAAAAAACCACAGATTCCTGATACTGGTTGCAACGCAGAAATGTCCTATCACTGTCCTTTACGCCACTGTTTGGGTTACAAGGATAAGATATCGAGGAAAGACATGCAAGAATCTGAACAATACCGTAAACATGTGATGTGTGGAGCCTTGCTCCAAAAGAGAAAAGATAAAATTCCTCCACCAATAAATACACCAGTTATTGCACCACAATAACAAACAAATTTCATGGCCCCCAAAAAACATGTAAACTCCACCACTTCCAAACCAACAAAGGAAGAAAAAGAAAAAATTCCTGCAACAATTCCTACCGAAAAACCCCTGACATGGTATGACGCAGTTATGAAAGATGAAAACGAAAATGCAAAGCAGCATCTGTGCAGAAAACACCAGCAACTCCGCACAGGAAATAACTGCTGAGAATCTTCTACAACTCCTTGCAAAATCTCCGGAACTACAGCAGTCATTGATACAACTTCAAAATCCCAAACAAGAAGTTGCTCAAAGCTCATGAGAGGAAAAAACCTCTCAAAATTTTACAAAAATCGAGAAAGGAGAATCTTAAAAAACCCTTTCTCAAAATAATTTTCAAAAACTCAACTAGAGAAAGAAGAATCTTCAAAAACCTTTCTCAAAAATAATTTTCAAAAACCCAACTTGTGGTATCACAAGTCCCCAAAAAACATGCCCCTGAATTTTTCATAAAACCATTTTTTCAAAATAATGTAATTATTGAAAAAGATTTTTTTGACCAAGACCTTTTTTTAGCATTACAAATTTATTTTGGCCAAGGATGGTTTTACAAATCATGAGATATTTTAAAAACCCCATATTTTTATCAGGCTATCCTTGAAATATCAGGATTAGCAACAATAAAAAATAATTATTATAAAAATAACTCAGATCCCTCTTATTCTATTTGCAAAATTCTTAACGTAATTGCTCCAACCGATTGGGGGAATGATCTGTCTCAACTCCTAAATTTTTCAGATACCTATAAAAATGAATCATTCTTTGATATTCCATTTAATTACTGGGATTACCAACAAGCTTGGTTCAATTCCTTTTCTATTCAAAATATCAATCAACGCCACACCTGGCTTTTCCATTTTGATACCTCATGTAATCCATCACAATTTTCAACATGGTGTAATTCATGGTGGGAACAATTCGGATCCTCCCTTGAAATACAAAAACCCCAAGTCACTAAATCTTTCAGCCTTTTTAAATCCTAATATAAACCCACTGAAGAAGAAGAAAAATTTATGCCCCTGCACCATTTTCACTCAAATTCCATTTACCATGGGTTTTCACATGGTCTGTAGATTAGTCAGAAAATAAATTCCGACAATCAGAAGAAGATTTAAAATCCGATGGTGGGACAACTTTAAAATAACAGCAAGCCTCACACCACAAAAGGTCTAGGAATGGCTAAATGCCCGAAAGTCCATTCAAATACAGATGTCTCTACAAACACCACAAGCACCACTACAAACACCGAAGCACACTCAGTTCCTTTCACAAAAACCCCAGATGGCCTCAATGCTTGCAGCGACAAAAAATCCAGAAAAAATGCAAGTCATAATTCTAAAGTTTGCACCGTCTTAATTAAAATAGGGCTCTTCATCAGAAGAAGAACCATAAATTGATATTGAAGACAGTCCAATTTTCGGCAACAGTGGATTCTGAAAAAGATAGCCAAGAAAAGACAAAATACCCGGAGTAGAGAACAGACAAAATTCCAATAAAAAAAATGCACGAAAAAGAGACTTTCAAAAAAGCAAAGATTCCAGCAATAATTCAAGAAAATACAAAAAACAATGATGTCATGGATGACGTCATTCTGCACTCGGATGAATAGTTATTCTCCACTCGGATGAATAGTTAGATTCATTTTTAATTACCAAAATGTCATGTAGAATTCCTATAAAAGGAGACTCCCTCTCCCTTAGTTGAACAAGCTTTTCTTTTCTAGTTTTTCTCTCATAAGCTTTCAGATTTTAGAGAGAAATGAGAGCTCTAAAGAAAATTCCCTTTAGTTAGATCAAAATACCCCTCATATGATTCAGTTCATATGAATCATATGATTCATTTCATATGATCCAAAATACCTTAGAAATTTCCAAGTTATATCTCATTGATAAAAATCTTTGTAAATTTTAATATTTTAAATAAATACGATTATAGATGGTACTACCTCCTAATCTTTTAAATATTTCATACTTTTAAAATCTTTAAATTCCTGCATTAAATACTTGGCTGGTTCTACCGCCTACTTGATTTAAATTCCTTCAGAACATTTGAACTATAATTTCCATAACTGGAACCTTAATTGTAAGTTAATCTTACTTTACTTTCTGCATATTTCAATTATCTTTTAATTCGGTATCACGATTTCTTCAGAGTTTATTATCTTCTTTGAATCCATGGAAGAAGATGAACCAAAATCACAAGAAGTAAATCTGTTGAGAAACGGATCCATGTTATAAAACTTCTTTAACAGAGCACCTAGATTCTTCCTACAATCAAAGGCGTTTCACGGAGTATGACTGCCTACACACTTGAGGACTTACTAACCCCGGACCATCCTATGCAAAAAACCTCGGAAGAACCTGAAACTCTAACAAGGAATCTCAAACGCCTTTGGATCATATATATATATATATATATATATTCTTAAGTTCTCTCATTTTGTGTAGTTCATGTATTAAGAGAATTTCTTCCTTCTATCTTCTATAATCTATTTTTGTTGGGTTTTATTCTTTATTGAATCTTTGTTGTTTCTGCTCCTAGTTTATACTAGAAGGGCATGTTGAATCATTTTTCACAACTTTTATGAACGGAAGTTCTTATTTTCATATTTCTCATTCCTTACCTTAATTCTAAATCCATTTCTTGGAAGAAAATTGTAGTTCATGAAAGCATCTATTTTTTCCGTTCAAGAAATTGCTTATATAAAGATGGGGCGAGTCTCTTATAAGATCTTCTTTTCTTCTATTAGTTAACTTTGAAAAAGAGTCGAGTTGATCAGGCTCGACGATCGGGAGAAGCAAAATGAAATTCGGATTTGGCCGAAAAAGAAGCAAGGTTATGCCCTATGGTTAGGATACACCTTTACCGGTGAAATGTTTTTAAGGACAGTTTTCCTGATATGCCTCAAGCTATTAGAATTTTCAAGTATTTTTAGTAAAATTTACGACAAGAAGTCACCTGGACTGTGTTCAATGGCACCTAATATGCCAACAAAGGCTTACTAAGAGATCTTTCCATAAGAAAGCGAGAAAGATCACTCGTAAAAGCGGACCCCTCTGCGCTCCTTCAATCTATCGATCAATCAATCAATGAACTACACATCAATTCTACGTTAGTTGGGGAAGGTTAGGCAATCATCTGTATTCGTTCTACTCTATTCAAGCCCATATCATACTAAAACTGATTATTAACTTTATCCCAACTGGAATTAGTACTAAGCAAAATTCCTCGCACGAACGAACATCGACAGTGGCAAGCTACCCTTTACATTTCTCGTGCTTTGAGATTAAAATGAGGAATCAGAGGATAACTAACCAGGCATGAGGGCATTTTCGGAAATGTAGAGAACAGGCAAGAGCAACAGAGCAAAAACACCAGCTGCACAGCAAACCACACTGAAGACATACCAAAATGCAAGACTAATCAACGAATAATTCAATACTTTTAAAGCCCTCATTCATATCACTACTTCAAAAAAAAAAAAAAAACATAGGGAAAGAACCTAACGAGTAAACTGTGGGAGATAAGGAAGAGATCGAGAAGGATGATTGTTCGAGGCTGAGGCTTTGCTGTCTCACCTTCCGCCATCGGATCTACTACTCTACACTGTGAGTTCGATTCATTGCTTCATTAGTCTTTAAACGACGTCGGATGGGTTAATTAACTTCGATTGAACACCCTTATCAATCCCATTTCTACCTCCACCGTATACTAAGTTCCCGCTATGCTTGGTCAGACACTAAGGCTACTTGAACTTATAACCTCACATCGAACCAATTTTATCAATTACTATAAGCCTCCACTTTTCCTATCTCTATTAATAAAAAAATACTTAATTTAAAAAAATATAATATAGTTTTCCCGTTTCTTCTTTGCCTTCCAATTTCTACTGCTAATCTTTTTTACTTTTTCTTTTTTCTGGTTTTGCCTTTTTTTCAGCCATGTTCCTGCGAGTTCTTTTTTTCCATCCGACCAATATTCAGTACTTTATATTTCCACCCGCAAAGGTAACCAAATTGGTGTAGTAGTAGAGCGCGGGACCGCAAGGTCACGAGTTCGATCCCCTGCATAAACCTTCTTGGTTGAGTCTATCACACATAGCTTGCCAAGTGTGGTTAATCGGCTGACGTGGTTTGCAGGCTATTGCGTCAGTCCGGGATTTACCCTGTGCGTACTCGAGAGAGTAGCGGCTGCGGGCTCCTTCGTCAACAAAAAAAAAAAAACTTTATATTTCCAAGTTGCGACAAAGAGCCTGTTTGGCCAAGGGGTATTGCGGTTAAAAGTATCTTTTTATTATTATTTAGGCCAATTAGTAAAAGTACTTTTAAGCCACGTAGTTTTTTTGCGATTGGATTGAAAAAAGCAGAAGCGGAAACTAAAATTTATTTTTTTACAGATAAAAATATTCCTATCATAAATACATATTTACTAAGTATATTTCTCATTAATCGATTAATTTCTAATTAATAATCCTTTGTTTTTATTTTATGTTGTATTTTTGTGCTGAATTTTAATTTGTGGAATGATTTTAAATTTTATGTTGGCTGTTATTTTTTAGTATATTTAAATCAACATGTTGATATTATATCAATATTTACTATTATCTTGATTATCTAAGTATTATATTAATTGAAAATTTTAAGATGTACTTTAAAATTTTAATTAGATAAAAGTAAAAACTTATTTAAAGTCTTTAATATGGATATTTAAAATAATTTATCTCTATAAAATAATCTTAATAATAAACGTTTATTGATACTTGTTCTTTTTCGGAATTTGACAGTCAAAAGCATTTTTTTAAAGAAGATTAGTCAAACGCATTCCGTTATCAAAAGGACTTTTCAAATCAATTAATTAAACATAAACTGTTTTTCATCAAAAGTACTTTTTCGAAAAACACTTTTAATAAAACCACTTCTCAAAATAAACAGTTTAACGGCTAGACCAAACATGCTCCAAGTGTTAAAAGTTTTAGTTTTTAGTCTAAAGATGTGATCGTTCAAATAATATTTTCACATTAAACAGTAGCTAAAATTTAATCTATTTCTGAATACTAACTAAAACTTGATTAAAGGTTATGAAATGAATAGTTACCCATTTCTTTCCCTTCTTTTAATAAGATCCAAAGAGGCTGCAGCTAAGGTCAGCAATTCTTTCTTGATTTAAGATCAGTTCTAGGTTAAGCTTTTTATTAGTCATTTTTTTTCTTTCAAATAAGAGTTTATGTTTATTATTACAACAACAATAATAACATGCTTATAGTGTGATTTCACAAATGGATTTGAGGAGAGTAGAGTAAGTAAATCTTACTCTTAGCTTGTGTGAGGTAGAGATACTATTTCTAATAGATTCTTGGCTTAAGAAAAGCATTTTCAAATAGGTTTGAAAAATACAATACTAAAAGAAGCTCGTATGAAAATACTAAGAAACTAAAAGTATTGACAACAAATAATAAGATAACCAAAATAAAAGGAACAACAATTGAAGAATATGACAATAATAGAATAATGATAATAATATTATTAAAAATGAGAAGAGGCCCCACGTTGTGGGATTTCACTAGGTATGTTGTAAAAAGGAAAAGAGGGAGCAGATGAGGTGCTCCAAACTAGAACTATGATCTCCACAAGAAAAAGAGAAATCGCTCGACTATCTACTAACCTCTTTTGTTAAGCTATTCAAATGTTTGTCATAATTTTTAAGTGAATTTCAAACTTGTAGAAATGATATGAATATTAGTACTATCCATCGTTTAGACTTTATTTATTTGCATTAAGATTAAGATATTTGATTATGAACTCACATCTGAATGATTAAGATGTTGTCGCTAGATTTGAACACTAAAATGAAACATCTATGTTCGCTAGTGAGGTGTCCTGATGGAGATATGATTTGTAGTGGTGGTGATAGTTAGTGGCTAGTAATGGTGGTGGTGATAGTTGTGATGTTAGAGGTAGCTGGTGTTGTACTGATTGTCACGATGGTGCAATTGGTGGTGGTGGTGGTGATGGTTGTGATGATGAAGTTGGTTAATATTAATAGTTGACTGTGTTGGTGGCAGTGACTGAAAAATATGTGGTGGCTGACGATGGTATCTGTGGTAGTTGGTGGTTGGCAGTAAAGATTGACCACATTGGTTGTAGTAGATGATAGTGATGGCGATGTGTAGTGGTGGCAATGGATATAATTGCAACGATGAAAGTGTTAGGTGTGGTAGCAACTGATAGTAGTTATTGGCAATGGTGGTGGTTGGCAATAATGGTTGTGATGATAAAGGTGATTGATGGTGGTGATTGTGATGACATAGGTGATTAGTGTTGGAAATTTGCCTTTGGCGGGAGTTGCGACCGACCAACTTTAACGGCTTAAACACTAGTGTAACGTATGTTGGAGAATCCGGTTCTTCACACATGCATGATCTACTAAGTACGTAGATAACCGTAGGGCCAAGAATCGTCAAATTTCATTGAGAAATGAAAGAGATATTGGTTCACGAAGTAAGGTGTTTGAAGCATGGAAAGTGTGGTATTGTGTGTAATTCTCCCACATCGGTAGAGGAAGAAAGAATTGTTGTGTATATAAGACTCGAAATTGGTTTGGGGTTTGGGACCCCAAGGGGTATCCCATGTGTTTAAAGGAGGGAGGACCTAGATGTGCTTCGGTTCGAGGAAAGACCACACGCGCGCCGCCGCCGCCCGCCCGTCCGGTCCGGTTCCGAGTTCCGGTTCTCGGGTTCACGGGTCACGGGTCACGGGTCACGGTCACGGGTCACGGTCACGGGTCACGGTCACGGTCACGGTCACGGTCACGGTCACGGTCACGGTCACGGGTCGTGGGTCTTCGATATTATCTTTTTGGGCCGAAAACTTTGCCGTGGTACAGTTTGATCCCGAAGTTTCAGATGTGCGGTTTGGACGAGAATTCTTTCAGATGTACAGTTTGTCCCCGAAGTTTCAAGATGTACAGTTTGGTCCCCGAAGTTTTCCAGAAAGTTGGAATTTCGACAGTCAAAGCAGAAACGTCCAAGCTCTCAATTCAGCCATTTATTTTGGCTGAATTACTCCTCCTATAATGGCCAAAACAGTTGGTCTTTCACCATTTATGTTGGTGACTTTACTACCTCCATAATGGCCATTATTTGGCTATTATGGAGGCAGTTTTCATGCAGTTTTCAGCCCCCTCCATCACCTATATAAACACCCCCTTACACCATTGTTGAGCACCAAGACATATGCACGAAAATACACAACCAGAAAAAATCTTCTTCCTACAACTTCCAAGCATCATTTCGTTATTCAATATTCTTCACGGTAGCTCTTGTGTTTCCTTTGCTCAAGGGTTCCATTGCTGTTTTATCTTGGGAGACAAATTGTCCGGGACGTATAAAGGATACATACGGGGCAATATTGTCTTAAGGACAGAGTGCCACACTCGACTCAGCATAAACCAGTTTCCATTTTTCAGTCTTCAACAAAATCGTAATTTCACTTTTGTTGTTATATTGTAATTTTCAGATTTCTAGTCGAAAATATTATGAAATCTTTGTTTATCCTTTCGAATACTTGTAATAGTTAAATACTTCCCGTACTGCTTTATAAAGTACCATAAAGAGAAAAATCTCCCAACAATTAGTGGTGGTGGAGGATGGTTGAGGACAGAGTAGTAATGAAAATTATTCACACAAATACCTTTTAATGATATTAAAACTTTATTCAAGATCTTAATGATTAAGACATATTCAGATCAAATAAAAGCTTAAATCTCAACGTAAACAAATGTTGATCTAATATCTTAATCATTTAGATTTAAACCTCCATTAAATATAAACAAATGCAGCCTCAACCATTTGGATTGAATATTTTATTCATTTTGGTCTAACCCATATCCAAGTCGACCCGGATTGAATATTATATTCATTTTGGTCTAACCATATCCAATTCGACCTGCTTATTTGCCATAGCTAATTTGACCAATATTTGAGTTGACGATGAGAAGAAATATTTAAACTATCAAACTGCCTCGAGCATTGGGAACAATTAATTAATAGTAAGATGCACGAACACGATACACTTCCTTTCCCTCCTTAATGTATTAGATTTATTGATAAACTAGGAAGAAAAAAATGAAACAGGGGACAAGATGAGGTGAAAAGGGGAGAAAGAGGTCATTGGAAGGTAATTTATCCGTTCAAAACAACCAATTTCCGTCCATTACTAATGGCATGGTTATACACTTCATTGGCAATATTACATTAGAGTTAGAACAATGAATTAACTATGTGCTTTTCTTGCTCCAATGCAAAAGCCATCAGATGCTAACTTGACAAGAACCTCAAGAAGCTATAAGCATTGTCCAGCAGCAATACCATAAATTGCGCTAGGGATGTTCTGATAAACAAACGAGAGATTTTCAGAATGGTTTTCTACCTTCTTTCAATTACACAATAAGAATATTTATAGCTATACAACTGTAGGGTTAAAGTCCTATTCTAAGAAGTATCTATTGTAATAACTACACAATCAGTAATTGAATCCTATTCTAGGAAAGAGTATAACTAAGTCATATTTTAGAAAAGAATATATTTTGTGATAACTATACAATTATAACATTGCCTAACATTCCCCCTCAAATTGATATTGGTGATCACACAGTAACAATTTGGACATAAGATAGTGATGTCGTGCGCGTGTCATCGCCTTTGTAAACAAATCAGCAAGCGATCATGAGAAGAAATGTGTTGTAGAGTGATAAGATGATCAACGACCAATTCCCGAATGTAATGGCAGTCCACCTGTATATGCTGTGTTTTCATGTTGCACCTGATTTGTGGCTATTTTAATCGCACTAGTGTTATCAGCATGTAACACCGTAAGAGTTGTATAAGCAATACCGAGCTCAGATAATAGGCATTGTAGCCAAACAATTTCAGAAGTTGCTGCCGACTTAGCCCGATACTCAACCTCCGTAGATGATTTAGACGAACGAGATTGTTTCTTACATTTCTAGGATATCAACGATGTGCCAAGAAACATGCACCAACCAGTAATAGAGCGACAAGAATCGGGACAACCAACCCAATCTGCATCAGCATAACCTTCAAGGCGTATAGGAAAATAAAAAAGGAAGTAACACCTCGACTTATCGAGCCACGAACATACCGAATGACACGAAGTAATGCACTGTAATGTACACATTAAGGATTAGCCACAAACTAACTTAGAACTTGTACTGCATATGAGATGTTCGGCCTTGTCATAGTGAGATAAACTAATGATCCCATCAACTGTCGATACAATGTCGGATCACTGAATGATTCTCCATCAGCCTCCTTGTACTTCATATTAATCTCCATCGGGGTGTATACAACCTTTTCATCAGTAAGAACAATCGTTGCAACAAGATCATTAGTATACTTTTGTTGTGTAAGCATGATCTCAGTAGGCAAGTATAAAACCTCAAGCCCAAGAAAATATATCAGTTGTCCCAAGTCCTTCATCTTAAATGAGGTATGCAAGAATTCTTTCAACTTAGTAGTATTCTCTGTATCATTTCCTGTGATAATGATATCGTCAACATAAATGAGAAGGATTGTGATACATGTAGGAGAAGTACGAAGAAACTAGGAATAATCTGAAGAACTCTGAGAAAAGCCCGCAGTTTGAATCGTGGATCGGAATTTATCAAACCAAGCTCGGTGAGCCTGTTTTAAGCCGTAGCGAGTTTTCAAAGATGACAAACTGCATTTTGGTCTTGGTAGAACACATCCAGAGGGTGGTTTCATAAACACAACTTCTTACAGGTCACCGTGGAGAAACGCATTTTTCACATCCATCTGATGTAAGGTCCAACCTTTTATTGAAGCTACAACCAATAATGTCCGTACCGTTGTCATCTTAGCAACAGGTGCAAAAGTCTCCTCATAATCCACCACATACTCATGTTTGTACCCTTGAGCAACCAATCGAGCTTTGTAGCAATCAATTGTACCATCCGCCTTAAGTTTAATGGAATACACCCACTTACTTCCAATGAGAACTCCATCTGTTGGTTTATCAACGAAGTCCCAAGTAGAATTCTCATTTAGTGCACGAAGCTCTTCCGACATTGCCTCTTTCCAACAAGTTTGTGTAGAAGCCTGAGTAAGATGTAGGTACGTCAACATAATGTAATGTGGTATGCATGGCGTAGGACTATCAAATTTCCCCGGAGAGTAAATAGACAAACGAGAGATTTTCAGAATGGTTTTCTACCTTTTTTCAATTACACAATAAGAATATTTATAGCTATACAAGTGTAGGGTTAAAGTCTTATTCTATGAAGTATCTATTATAATAACTATACAATCAGTAATTGAGTTCTATTCTATGGAAGAGTATAATTAAGTCCTATTCTAGGAAAGAATATATTATGTGATAACTATACAATTATAACATTGCCTAACATGTTCAAGATTTAATATGTAATATAAATTTGTATGTATTCAATATAATTTTCCAATAAAGGCACAGTTAGTACCACATGCCAACATCCATGTGATACTCAAAAGAAAAAGAAAAAAAGGCAACCTTTGTGTATCATGTTTGCAATAATGCTTTACTAATTCATTGAACTGCTTCTCTCATAAGGCCTACATAAGATTTCCAAATTGACAGACAGCTAAACAGTGTATTGCAATTAGGATAATAATGTTTGATGCTTCTACCATAACCAAAATTTCATCTAAATTGCAGAACTTGCAATCTGAAAAGAATATAACAATTGAAAAGGGACGTACTAGTAGCCAGAAGAGGCTTTATGTTATTATCAACCACATAAATTTGGATTATTAAAGAATATTTAATTACTAGCACAATCTTGACTTTGATGCACATCTTCACTCCCCCCCCCCCCCCCCCCCAATTCAATCAACTAAACCTTGATCTCAAATAAGTTGGGCAAATATTTGTATTTATTTTGCTTTATTTAATACAAATATCAAACAAAAATAAAAATTAACAAAATAAAGCATCGACTACTTTCTTACTCCATGATTATAGAGTTCTCAAAGAACACTTCTATCAATTTTAAAGGTGAAGTTAAACACTGATTTTATGAAGAAAACTTTATCATTTAGTAAGGATCAATGATTTTTTCCCACCCAATGATATTTATAGTTGTTAATAATTTTACTTGTTAATTTTATTGAAAGTTGAAATAGGTTGTTAAGTTAATTGCAGTTTGAAAGAAATAATCCCTTGATTATTTTTATTGATTGAAAGGCTATATATACAAGTTACATATTTCCATAATAGGAGAATCATATTCCTATTCTACTCCTAAAATCTTATTCTACTTGGATACTAACTATACATTTATGGTAATACAAATATTATGGTAAGTGTACAATACTAATTACATTACAACATTACCTAAACTAGGATACTAAAATATACCTAATTCTATACGGTACAAGGGGAAAAACCGAGAGCCAAATATACACAATATACACATATATATTATGTGTATATTGTGTATATTTAACACAGTTACTCTTCTATTAAATTAAGGGACAACGTGTAGTTGTTGCTTTGTTCATTTTTCAGTTAAATGAAGATTACAAAGAATCTTATGACGCAGAGATTGAATGCTAAGTGCAACAACTATTTAGCCATGAAAAATGGATCTTGGGCCTAACTCAACCCCAAAAGCTAGTTTGTAAGGTGATGATTGTTTAAATCCATAGAAGGAGTCCATGTTTCCATTCCATTTCCGATGTGGGACTCTTAACACTCCCCCGCACACCTAAACCTCGTTAACTGGAATGTGGACAATATAATTTGGGGGGCCAACATCGATGAACAAAAAGTTGGAATGGGTATGACTCTGATACCATGAAAAATGGATCTTGGGTCTAACTCAACCCCAAAAGCTAGCTTGTAAGGTGAGGATTATCCAAAGCCATATAAGGAGTATATGTTTCCATTTCATTTTCGATGTGGGACCCTTAACAAGGCAATGCATTTGATAAAATAGATTTAAAAAATACACTTCTAAAAAATATAGTGATTGTATATAACATTTTCGAATCTTTGTGAAATTTTACTTTAGATTTTGGCCACTAACTATTCAAATATTATAAGCAAAAATAAATATACCAGATATCATAATGGTTGTGCCTACTAAAGACATTAAGACCCTTGCCAAATGAAACAAATACAATGCTCATTTGCTGAAAAGCAAATGACTTCTCAAAATTAATATTTCTCTTGTTAATTCATGGCATTAAAACAATACAGATAAATTGCTTATTAACATTCCAAAATACCATTAGAATTGTTCCATATATGCCTATAAAAATGTTGGAACCTCTAGAATTCCTATTAGCATATACATTCGAAAAACAGAGAACTGAAAGAAATTTTAAAAATCAATTGTTTTTAGGAAAAGAGAGAGATAATTTAAAAGAAGACCATTAGCCTTGGGGAAATACAGTGAAATATTTTTTTATGTGCCAATTTTACATATGATGCCCTTTCAATTTGGATTATTCCAAATTATTTGACATTATTTTACTAATAATTTTTTTATGTAGCTTTAGTTAAGTTCAAAAATAAATTTATTTATCTATTCAAATTTTAAAGTTTGATGTAATTTATCTTTATTTATAATTTAATTTTTTAATAATTTACTTTAATATCAGCTTAATTACTACAAATAATAGAATTGATCAGTCAAATTATATTCACACAAAACTTCATATGAAATGCATAACATGTGTAATTCTAAATTCAACGAAGGAAATGGAAATTTTATTCAATCGTTATGTATTTCATATGAAGTTTTATGTGAATATACACACACAGACACACACACGCACAAAACTTCATATGAAATGCATAACGTGTGTAATTCTAAATTTAACGATGGAAATTAAATTATATTCGATCCGCATCTACCAATTAACTTTTTATACAAAAATCAAATTAATTCTTCTTTCGTGAACAGAAAATTGAACAGAGAAGGGACCAACATAGCTGAAAATGAATATTCCCCTAACAAAAAGCAATGAATACATGTGTAGATCTCAAATACCTATTTAGTATAGAAGATGACTACATTATGTAATCCTAACACTGCAGAAATATGAAGATGTCACGTAGAAAATATCCATATAGCAACATCCTTCATCTCTTTTCTTCAAAAAGGTTATTAGAGAGAATATTAAAAGCCTTTATAATGTGTATATATTATCTAAGAAAATTGTTTTGGAGAGCAATTCATGAGTCATTTGAAACTAAGAAGATTATCCTTTATATATTTTTAGGGTCACTTACTGTTAAGTATACAATAGGTATACCGTGTATACCTATTGTTGGTAACCAAATAGGTCTCAGTTTGTTGGGTATATTTGGTATGTATATTGTTGTAATATTTTAGCATACACATTACATTAATTAGTCTTCTAGACTTACCATAATTGTATAGTTAGTGTCCAAGTAGAATAAGGTTTTAGGAGTAGAATAGGAATATGATTCTCCTATTATGTACAATGTATATATACTCTTTCAATTAATGAAAATAATCAAGAGATTATTTCTTTCATGGTATCAAAAGTCTAGGTCAAACAAAAAAAAATTCTCCCAAAATTTTTCTCGTTCCTCGGCCAAGCAGAATCCGAGAGCCCATCCTCGGTTTCCGCGCCAGTTTTCTGCTCTCCAAATTTCTCTTCCAAACCCCTCTATCACTTCATGTTCTTTCGTTATGTCTACGTCAAGGAACATATTTCATCCTGCCCTTGTTGTTTCTATCATCAAGAATCATATCCCTCTAATTCTTGAAATAGAAAACGTCCAATACGCGACGTGGGCCGAGTTGTTCAAAATTCACGCTCGTTGGCATCAAGTCATCCATCACATAATCCCCGCGGCTCCCGAAGACACAAAGGTGCCTCAACGCGGGGATGGCCCTAAATTTGGACCACACTTGATGCCACCGTCCTTTAGTGGATTTATTATACTATCTCTACCGACCTATTGCAGACGATTATTAAGCCAGACGCTACGGGGATGACTGCGTGGGATAGGCTGCGTGACATATTTCAGGATAATCAAAATTCCAGAGCTGTTACCCTTGAACAGGAATTTTCCCACGTCAACATGGAAAATTTCCCAAACATTTCGACTTATTGCAAAAGGTTGAAAGAATTGGTGAACCAACTTACCTTGGAAGAAGCCGGCTTGGCTAAAAAGGCGGCTGCTAGTGCTAGTCTCGTGGTCATGATGACATCCTCCATTAATCCTCAAAATTTTGGTGACAATTCAAACCAAAACCGATCTCACGGGGGCGGCAAAAATAGCCGGAAAAATAATGGAAAAAATTGCGGGGGAAAACGCGATGGTTCTGCCAGTGGTAGTGGCGGCCAAAATAGTGGCGGTGAACCCCATCCCAGTTACAGTGGGCCATTGACCCACTGGTCTCAGCCTTAGGCCTCTTGGCCGTGGGCTTGGAACAGTGGGCAGTGGCCCTACGACCCAAATCCTTCACAGTTTCTAGCCACTGGCCAGTGGGCTTCCCAGTAGCCTAGACGACCCAATACACATTGGGCCAGTGGTTCCTGCAGCAGTCACGGGCCAGGGCAGCACACAGGGGTACTTGGGCCCCGGCCTCTGCAAGCCCACCATGCAGCAGGCCCCACTCAGACCGATATTGAGGTAGCGATGCACACACTTGGTTTGAGTCCACCGGATCCGAATTGGTATATAGACACTAGTGCTACTACCCACAAGACATCCGATTCAGGTACTCTCTCGTCTTATTCCAATTTGAGCAACCCTCGTGGCATAATTATTGGTAATGGTAATTTTGTTCCAATTCGTGGTTATGGTCATAAAACTTTATCTCCCCCCCCCAATCCACCCCTTATCTTGAAAAATACACTACATGCCCCCAAATTGATTAAAAACTTAGTATCTGCCCGTAATTCACCACTGACAATTCTGTGTCTATTGAGTTTGATCTGTTTGGTTTCTGTGTGAAGGATTTCAAGACGGGGAGTCCTCTCATGAGGTGTGATAGTAGGGGATATCTTTATCCTATCACGCCATGTTCCGGTCTATCGAGTCAAGCCTTGCCGTCAGCGTTTGTAGCCCTTGTCCCTTCCTTGTGGCATGCTCGTCTTGGTCATCCGGGGTTGTCTATTTTGTCTTCCTTATCTAAAACCAATTTTATTTCTTATAAGGGTACGCGTAGTACTCCGAATTGTCAATCTTGTTATTTAGGAAAAATTGTTAAGTTGTCATTTGTAGACTCTAATTCTCATACTTTAATGTCATTTGATATTATTCTATGGACTTTTAATTGTTAAGTTGTCATTTGTAGACTCTAATTCTCATACTTTAATGTCATTTGATATTATTCTATGGACTTTTCCAATAGCGAAAAAATCTCAAGTTTTTTCCATCTTAAAATTTAGAGAATTCATTAGAACCCAATTCGAACGAGAAATAAAAACTATCCAATGTGATAATGGCAAAGAATATGACAATGGGGGGTTTCGGAAATTTTATGCAAATAATGGGATCAATTTTTGTTTTTCTTGCCCTCATACGTCTTCACAAAATGGGAAAGCCGAACGAAAAATTTGTACCATTAATAACATTGTCCGCACTTTATTGATTCATGCTTCTGTACCCCCATCTTTTTGGCATCATGCTCTACAAATAGCTACATATCTCCTTAACATTCTTCCTTCCAAAGGTTTGACATATTCGCCCCTTTGCAAATTTTATATAATAAGACTCATTCGTATTCGCATCTTAGGATCTTTGGATGCTTATGTTATCCGTTATTTCCGTCCACCACAATTAACAAACTTCAGGCCCGTTCTACCCCGTGTGTGTTTTGGGGTTATCCGTCTAATCATCATGGTTACAAATGTTTTGATTTATCATCTAGTAAAATCTTCATTAGTCGCCATGTAATTTTTTATGAATCCTAATTTCCATTTGCTAAGGTTAGTAATCCTCTGCCTAGTTCGTATAATTTTTTGGACGATGGTATATCCCCGTATATTACTCACCATTTTTCGGACGTGTCCCGCACCCCAAATCCGCCAGCGGGCCCACTACCCGCTGGCCCCACTGTTTCGTTACCAGCTACAGTTCCCGCAATTGGGTCCAATCCAGTTACTGGGCCTGTAATGGTAAATGGGCCAGTCACCCAGCCCATTACCGACACTGGTCCAGTCCCTTTGTCCAAATCCCATTACCAAGTTGGGCTAGCAGGCCCACTGCATGCTGGTCAGTCCGTCCCGAGTTCTGAAAATTTCCAAAATCCACCCGCTTCTTCCCCAAGTTATAGACCAGTCACTCTTAGTCAACGGTGTATTTTTAAACCAAAAAGACAGTTTAATTTACATTCTAATGTGCTTAAATTACCCTTACCCCGTAATCATGTGTCTGCGCTAAATGACCAGAATTGGAAAATTGCTATGACCGATGAATATAATGCTCTTATTGATAATAAGACGTATGAGTTGGTGCCCCGTCCATCTGATATTAATATTATTAGGTCTATGTGGATTTTTTCTCATAAGGACAATTCAGACGGTTCATTTGCAAGGCATAAGGCGCAGCTTGTGGGTGATGGTAAGACTCAGCAGGTTGGGGTGGATTGTGGTGAGACATTTAGTACGGTGGTCAAGTTGGCTACCATTCGCATTGTTCTCAGCTTGGCTCTTTCGAAAGCATGGCTCATTCATCAGTTAGATGTAAAGAATGTTTTCCTACATGGTGATCTCAAGGAAACAGTCTATATTATGGCTGGCCAGTGGGCCGGGTCGGCCCGGTCCCGCCCTGACACCGCCCCGGTCCTGCCTCGAACCCGATATTGTTAAAAAAAAATCGGTACGGGTACTCGAACCGGGACGGGACATGGTCTCGTCCCGACCCGTCCTGGCCCGCCCCAGGTCCGCCCTAGGCCCGTCAGTCCCGACCCGATCCCGGTCCTGCCTGAAACTCCCCTTTGCAAAAATAAACAACCATTTTACATTTTGGCCGTTGTGCAACAACCATTTTTTGCCTCCCCCTCCCCTTCCCCCAACCCCCTACCCCAACCCCCTACCCCATTAATATTTATTTTTAACACAAAAGTTATTATATTTACACTTTAACCTAATTTTTCAACTATAAATACCTCATTTTCTCAATATATCTCTCTACAAGTCTACATTGTCTACTAAATATTAAATTTTATTTATTCATTTGGGAGTGAAATTGGCAACTAACTTGAGGATCTTCCATCGAGCAAAGTTTTAATTTTCAACCTCTCGATTACACGTCGACGTTACGTCGGCGTTTGGTACATTCGTTCCTTCATTAAATTATTATTGTCTGTTTATTTTATTTAGCGCACTTAATTTTATTTACTTTAATTATTTATTAGTATAATTATAAATTTATAATGGAAGGATTTAAACGTATGCTTACGGGTAGGGGTCATGCTTCTTCTAGTAGGGACAACAAGGGCAAATGTCCTATTTCTAGACATAATCTTATTCCTACACAAGATGATTTTGTTGATACTGAACATTTTCCTACAATACCATTAGATTTAGACGAGGAGCTATTTTCTGGAACTCAAGAAGACATTAATTTAGACGATGATCTAGATGATACACCCACTAATGTAGATGACAACACACCCACTAGTGCACCTTCAACTGAAATGCCTCCTATTGCCCCTAGTATGAGACGAGGTCCAGAAAAACGAACATTAAAATCAGATGTATGGACATTTTTTTATAGAGACGTAGAGAATCAAGTAGCTAGATGTAAAAATTGTAAAAATGTTTTAAAATTTAAAACTGTAAAAGGTCAAGGTGGGACGGGGGGGTTAATGAGACACACAACAAGGGCTCATCCAGCTAGGTATGCCCAATACGAGGCTTCAAAATCGGGTGTGTAAATGTCCGCTCCATTGGGACAAGGTTCACCTACTGTCCCGGATCAAGTACATGGTCAAATTAACCCTATGACGGGGGGAATTGTAGACCCTAAATACGATAAACATAAAGATAGGGAAGCAATAGCAAAATTAGTTGTTGTGGAGGATTTGCCTTTTTCATTTCCTTCATCTCCCGGTTTTATTCATTACATTAGAGATATGTATAATCTTGCTTTTAACGGTTTTCCTAGATCAACTGTTAAGAGAGATGTATTTAAATTCGCACATGAATATCAACAATATTTACGTTATTCATTATATCATTTTAATGGCAAAGTGGCTATCACTTCTGATATAGGCCGTAGTACTAACGACCATGATTATTTAACGGTAACCTGTCATTGGATAGATTATAAATGGTCTATGCAAAAATGTATCTTAGTGTATAGATATATAGATGATAGGCACACTGATACTTTTATTGCAGAAAATATTTATCAAGTGTGCGATTATTACAGAATAATTGATAAAATTATGACTATTACATTAGATAACGCTTCTTCTAACAATTACGCTATTACAATTTTAAACAATAGTTTAACTCCATCTTTTTCAGATCATTTTCATATAAAATGTGCGTGCCATATATATAACTTAATTGTAATGGATGGTCTATCACTTTTTGAAGACATTTTTAGTAAAATACAATTTGCTATAAACTTTATTTTAACTAATAATAGAATACAACGAAGAAAAGAATATAAAAAAACTTGTCACGATTGCCAACTACCTTATAAAAAAATTCCAAAAGAAGTACCCACTAGGTGAAATTCTTTATACGAGCAACTACTTGTTGCTTATGATTATAGAAAACCTATAACTTTATTTTTTAACTCTCATAATCAAAATCCACCTGATATGATTGCGGATAGCGATTGGAGAAAATTTTCTGAACTTATTGAATTTTTAGAGAAATTTTTTCAAGCAACAAAAGAATTTTCCGGTATATATTATTCTACTATTTCAACTATGTTGTTTTATATAACTCTAATATTTTTATTACTTAGTGAATATATGAAAAAAACGGCTTATAAAGTAGCTATTAAAAAAATATTTATCAAAATAAAAAAATATTTTATTCCTATTCCAACTATTTATATTATTGGTGATGTATTAAATCCAACTATTAAAATAGACGGTAGTAAATCACTTATTGAAACTATTTACGATTGTATAAAAGTACTACCACCTCCAAGTCCCAAAAATCCAAATCACCCACCACTTATTGAACAAACTAAAGAAGAAGTGTTGTCTAGCGTAGAAGACGAATGCAAAAAAATATATAGGTTTTACCAACAAGAAAGTGCTAGTAACCTACCGGCGTCCATACCATTTTCTTCTTCTTCTTCAACACAACCTCACAGAAGACATGTTGTTTTTGCGGCTAGTATTGAAAGCCTCAGAAATAGAATGTGCGGCCGTACCGCTACTAACCAAATTAGCGAGTTTGATATTTTTGTTTTGCAGGATTCTTTACCGTACTAAGCAGTTCTCTATGAAGAAGGACATGAAGACTTGCTGAAATACTGGAGGGGGAATGATAAGACCTTTCCGACACTTTAAATGGTGGCTCGAGATATTTTGAACATTCAAGCGTCATCAACAACGTCTGAAAGCGCTTTTTCGACCGGCATATATCAAATAGAAGAGCACAGACACTCATTAGCCGGAGACAGCTTGGAGATTATAGTATTATTCAGAGATTGGATACGAGCGGAGCGGAGAAGGTGCGGTCAACCGAAGATCAACGAAGAAGAAGACGAAAACTACAACGAAATCTTATCCGAAGGTGGTGGAAGCGACGTGGAGCAATTTGACCAACAAATACCAATTCCAACCGAAGAACCACAGGAAATTAAAGAAACTAGAACAGGTTTTGTTCAGAATGTAATTTTTTTAATTGCAATTTTACTATGTAATTTGCAACTTTTGAACAACACCACAAAGTTGCAATTTTGACAATTGTATTTGTATTACAAAAAATGTCATATGTCTATTAAATAATATAAGAGGCACAAATACAGTCTTGGGATGTTTTTATTACACTATCTTGTCTTGTTTAATTATTGAGTTTTTTTATATATATGTTATTTTTTAAATTAAGTGCAAAAAAAAAAAATCGCCCCGGATCCCGATCCCTATCCCGACCCGACCCGATTCCGACGGGATCGGGATTGGGGCGGGACTTCGGCAAGTCCCGCCTGACCCGACCCGATCCCGCCCCTTCCCTCGTCCTGTCCCGACCCAATCCCGCCAAACCCGACCCGACGGTCCCGAGCTCGGCCCACTGTCCACCCCTAGTCTATATGCATTAGCCTATGGGGTTTATGGATCCCAAATATCCTCATCATTTCTGTTTGTTGAAAAAGTCCTTATATGGACTTAAGCAGTCTCCCCGTGCATGGTATAAGAGGTTTGCCGACTATATTTCGACTATTGGGTTCATTCACAGTAGGTCGAATAATTCCTTATTCATCTATCGTCGTGGTTCTTCCTTGGCCTATATACTATTATATGTGGATGATATTATCTTGACTGCCTCTTCCAATGTATTACTCCAGTCTATCATGACAATGCTCAATCTTGAGTTTGCTATGAAAGACTTGGGGCCTTTGAGTTATTTTTTGGGGATTGCTCTCACTCGTCATGCTAGTGGGTTGTTCTTATCCCAACGGAAGTATGCAGCTGAGATCATTGAGAGGACTGTGATGTCATCATGTAAGTCCACTTTCATTCCAGTTGATACTAAGCCTAAGCTTGGGGCTGCGGCCGACGCACCATATGAGGATTCCACCCGTTATCACAGTCTTGCAGGGGCCCTTCAGTATCTTACATTCACGAGACCAGTTATTACGTATGTCGTACAGCAGGTGTGTTTGTTTATGCATGATCCCAGGGTTGAGCACATGAATGCGCTCAAACGTATACTTCGGTATATTCAGGGTACACTTGACTATGGCTTGCATTTATATCCTTCATCGACGTCAACACTTGTCTCGTATACAAATGCTGATTGGGGTGGCTGTCCGGACACCAGACGATCTACATCTGGCTATTGTATGTTTCTTGGTAATAACTTGGTCTCCTGATCTGCAAAACGTCAGTCAACTTTGTCCCATTCCAGTGTCGAGGCCGAGTATCGAGGGGTAACTAATGTGGTCTCTGAATCATATTTGTTACGTAATTTGTTGTTAGTGCTTCATTGTCTTATTCAGAAAGCGACCTTGGTTTAGTGTGATACTGTTAGTGCCATCTACCTTTCTGGTAATCCGGTTCAGCACCAGCGCACTAAACATATCGAGATGGACATTCACTTTGTTCGCGAAAATGTTGCTCGAGGACAAGTACGCGTCTACCATGTCCCTTCCAGGTATCAGATTGCAGACATCTTTACAAAGGGTCTTCGCTCGATCCTTTTTAAAGATTTTAGGGACAATCTCAGCGTTCGGAGATCGCCCGCTATGATTGCGGGGGTGTGTTAAGTATACAATAGGTATACCATTGGTAACCAAATAGGTCTCGGTTTGTTGTGTATATTTGGTATGTATATTATTGTAATATTTTAGGATACACATTACATTAATTAGTCTTATAGACTTACCATAACTCTATAGTTAGTGTCCAAGTAGAATAAGGTTTTAGGAGTAGAATAGGAATATGATTCTCCTATTATGTACAATGTATATATACTCTTTTAATTAATAAAAATAATCAATGGATTATTTCTTTCACTTACACTTTCTTGACCCCTTGTTTTTTGTAATTAATGTTAAATTTAAGGGACCATTAATAGGAAATACCAATGGAGTCAGAAATCAGTACGTGCTTATGAGTTTTGGTTCTCAATAAATTAGAAGATAGAAAAATTGGGATGATAAATGATAATAATTGTGACTTGTATTCTTAATGAATAAGATAAGATAAATGAGAAAAAATAGGGAAATTTTTTTTAAAAAGAAGAAAAAAGATAAATGTGTTTCTTGGCCAAAGAAAGGTGTCACATCATCTTTTATATTTCTAGCTTTATTATATATATATATATATATTGATTGATGGATGATTTTACATTGATGGTTGGTTAAATTAAAGTGTGTAATGTTTCAGACTTTATTGAGACTTAGAACAAGTTATGTTTCATTAAACTCATGTGGAAAATTGTAACAACAACATACCTAGCGTAATCTCATAAGTGGATTTTGGGAGGGTATGATATTGTACGCGTACCTTACCCCTACTTTTGTGAGCTAGGAAGGTTTTTTTATAGACCCTCGACTCAAAAGAAAAGCATCTGATGCGGGATTAAACAAAAGAAACAGCAAAATAGCAAGATACAAATAAATGCAGCAACAGATTGTAATACACATCAAAGCATAAGAGACTACGTGATAACTGAATATTAATACTGAAAGGAAAAGAGCCCCCCCCCCCCCCCCAGAGGGTGCAACAATACTCAGCCATCTACTAACATTTTACCCTAATCCTCAACCTCCATACATTCCTATCTAAAGTCATGTCCTCAGTTAGCTGAAGTTGTGTCACGTCATGTCTAATCATCTCCCCAGTTCTTCTTCGGTCTACCTCTACCCTAATCCTCGACTTCTATATCTTCCTATCTACATCCACGTCCTCAATCAATTGAAGTTATGCCACGTCCTGTCTAATCATCTCTCAAGTTCTTCTTCGGCCTACCTCTACCTCTACCTCTCCTAACTTATGCTATAGTCAACCTCGCACACTTCCTTATTGACGCATCATCGCACCTCCTCTTCACATGACCGGATCATCTTAGCCTCGCTTCCCTCATTTTGTCCGCAACAGAGTTACTCCCACCTTGTCCTGTATAACTTCGTTCCTAGTCACATCTCTCCGAATATGCCCACACATTCATATAAGCATTCCCATCTTTGTTACCTTCCTTTATGAACGTACACTATCTGTAAAATATTTGATGAACATGCTTGAATCATACATCATCTGTCTTAGGGATGTTCATGATTTGATTTGAGTCAATTTTCATCTATCAAAATCAAACAAAGTCACAATATCTCATATATTGGTCTATGTTAAAAGAAATCATTGTAAGGCATGTCAATTAGTCGTTTTTGTAGATCAAACAACAATCTCACATCGATAGACGCTTCCAAACTTATATGACCCTTAATTAAAACGATAATCACTCTTCCAATTTAAAAAATAAAATGATAATCACTCCTAAAGAAATTTCAATATATATATAGATATAACATAAGAGTAAAACTCAAGAAAGTACCACGAATATGTCTATACAACCTTTTAATGGCTAATTAAAAGTATACACAATATCTCTATGAAAAATGTTATGACCATAAAAAATTATAAATTAATATATTTATATGGTCGATTTGATTCAATTTTATTTTCTTAAAATACCAAATCAAACCAAATATCGTTATTTTTTCATATTGCGAACCAACAAATTCAAGAAATACGTCAGTTTTTTTTAATTCAATTTTTTATTTTTCTTGAACACCCCTAATTATGCCTAACAAAAATACTAGTGGGAGTATATCAAATCTTAAAATAGAAGCAGAGAAGGGGAAATTTGTGCCTTTCTATATTGAAAACGATATAGGATGTTTTTAAAGAAGAGAATGGCAAGTCTACTTGAGGGATAAATTTTTTCTCCATATTCAATATTTATGTCAAATTATATTCACTTATCACGATTTAATCATAAATTATGGCTTTTGATGGCAAGTGGAAAGTTCAGCAGAATTAATACAAGGATAATGATGTGATTGATATAAGCATGTACCTTTGATTGCAGACAGTGGTCCGTTAGCGTAGCACACATTGTCTCCTCTTTTCTAACGCGTGACAGGGCATGCACCATGTCTTTAGATCTCCTAGTGAACCATCAATTGCTTAATTAAAATTTCGAAATGTTTATGGGGAGAACATTTTTATAGGATCATACACAGTTTTAATTTTTAAATTACTCATAAATTCGATATTTTATCCTTACCTCGGGTCTATGATCCAAGGGAATTGAGAGATTGATGACGATGTCACATATCGTATTGGGGCAGGGTGGATGAAATGAAGGCTTGCATCTGTAGTCTTGTGAGACAAAAAGGTGTCACCAAAACTAAAAGACAAATTTTATAGGGTGGTGGTTAGACCGATTATGTTGTATGGGGTGGAGTGTTGGCCAGTCAAGACGTCGCACACCCAAAGGATGAGAGTGGCGGAGATGAGGATGCTCAGATGGATGTGTGGCCATACGAGGAGGGACATGGTTAGAAATGATGATATTTTGGGCAGAGTGGGAGTGACCTCAATGAAAGACAAGATGCGGGAAGCGAGGTTGAGATGGTTTGGACATGTGCAGAGGAGAAACACAAATGTCCCAGTGCGGAGGTGTGAGAGGTTGGTTATGGACGAGTTCGGGAGGGGTAGAGATAGGCCGAAGAAATATTGGGGAGAGGTGATTAGACGGGATATGAAGCAGACGCTACTTACTGAGGACATGACCTTAGATAGGGGTTGTGGAGGACACAAATTAGGGTAGATGGGTAGTAGGTACTCGAGCGTAGTCCTACTTACACTTACAAACTGGTAGTTATGGTGTTATTACTGTAGGCATGCTTAGCATATCATACGAATAAGTGTATTATTGCTTTATAGTCTTCTCTAGTTTTATTTCTTCTGCTATGCGTTCTTTAATGTACTTGGTTTATCTCATTTATCTGCGTTGGTTACTGCTTCTCTTTCAGGATGCGATATCATGGCATATTCGCGTTTGCTATCAGCATTTTCGTACTGCTTTAATTTTTTGACCAGGGCTGACTGTTTTTTGCTTTGCTTGTCCTGAGCCGAGGGTCTCTCAGAAACAACCGCTCTACCTACCAAGGTAGAGGTAAGGTCTGCGTACATTATACCCTCCCCAGACCCCACGTTGTGGAATTTCACTGGGTATGTTATTGTTATAATATCTATTGACATATTCAATTTTAAATTAGTTAAAATTATATATTTTAATCCTTATATGAATAAAATATATATGTTATATTTAACTATTAATAGAATTATGTTACAGTCAAATAAGGAGTAATATTACAAACTTAACATTACATATTTAATGAAATAATATGTATATTGGGCCTAATTCAACCCCAAAAGCTAGCTTGTAGGGTGAGGATTGTCCAAGTCCATATAAGGAGTTCATGTTCTCATTCCATTTCCGATATGGGACTCTTAACACCCCCCCCCCCCCCGCACGCCTAGACCTCATTAACTGGAGCGTGGACAATATAATTTGGGGGCTCAACATCGACGAACAAATAATTGGAATGGGTCTGACTCTGATACCATATAAAGAATGAATCTTGGGCCTAACTCAACCCCAAAAGCTAGCTTGTAGGATTGATTGTCCAAGTTCATATAAGGAGTCCATGTTCCCATTTCATATCCGATGTGAGACTCTTAACACTCCCCCGCACGCTCATACCTTGTTAACTAGAGCGTGAATAATATAATTTGGGGGCCCAACATCGCTGAACAAAGAATTGAAATTGGTCTGACTCTGATACCATGAAAGAATATGGATCTTGGGCCTAACTCAACCTCAAAAGCTAGCTTGTAGGATGAGAATTGTCCAAATCCATATAAGGAGTTCATGTTCCCATTTCATTTTCGATGTGAGACTTTTAACATTTAAGTGGTGACACAGTTAGTAATTATGGTAAATTTGTGAATATTTACAAACAAATGAATTAAAAATTTAATGTGTTTAATCAAATATTATAAAGACTATTATCATAATTCATGAATAATTGAGGAATCAAAAATGTTATTGACCCTACTTTTATTTTAGGTTAATTTGTAACATATAAAGAGTCCATGTTCTCATTCCATTTCTGATATGAGACTCTTAACACTCCCCCGCACGCCCAGACCTCGTTAACTGGAGCGTGGACAATATAATTTGGGGGCCCAACATCGACGAACAAAGAATTGGAATGGGTCTCGCTCTGATACCATATAAAGAATGAATCTTGGGTCTAACTCAATCCCAAAAGCTAGCTTGTAGGGCTGATTGTCCAAGTTCATATAAGGAGTCCATGTTCCTATTTCATATCCGATGTGAGACTCTTAATACTCTCCCGCACGCTCATACCTTGTTAACTGGAGCGTGAATAATATAATTTGGGGGCCCAACATCGGTGAATAAAGAATTGGAATTGGTCTGACTCTGATACCATGAAAGAATATGGATCTTGAGTCTAACTCAACCCCAAAAGCTAGCTTGTAGGGTGAGGATTATCCAATTCCATATAAGGAGTCCATGTTCCTATTTCATTTTCGATGTGAGACTTTTAACATTTAAGTGGTGACACAGTTAGTAATTATGGTAAATTTGTGAATATTTACAAATAAATGAATTAAAAATACACAAATTAATTAATTAAAAATTTAATGTGTTTAATCAGATATCATAAAGACTATTATCATAATTCATGAATAATTGAGGAATCAAAAATGTTATTGACCCTACTTTTATTTTAGGTTAATTTGTAACATATCATGAGCGGATTTAAAAGTCCGGTTACGAATTTACGTGAATCTAATAAGCTTTATCTAGATTTTATATATATATTTAAAAAATTATTAAATATCATAAATGTCATATTTAATTATAATGAATCTAGTTATTATTGTAATACTAGATCGAAATCGTTGGAGGAACACATATATTTTAAATCCTCATTAGCATCTAAACGCATCCTTCCATATGTGCACATAATTTTCTGTTTGGACAAAGCATATTGAAATATAATTTTTTAAAATAAATGACGACAGAATTTGAATTCAAGACTTTTATATACTCCAATATCACGTTTAATCGTGCCATAATCTCATTATAAGGTGGCGAAAAAAAGAAGAGAAACTATTAAAATGATAGTACTACTATTGTTGAGGTGATGATGGACAAGAAGACATTAAGGTAAGTATTCAATAATTATTCCACAATGATGAATATATATAGGCGTGCTGCCTATATGTTGACCTATGTTCTTATAGAATGGATTTATGTCTAAGATCAATTACTTAGTGTTTTGTTTTTCTTCATTTGTACAAATAGTTAAGTACCGGATTAACTTGCCTTAAACAGAGATTAGTTTAATGGCCGATCCCTTTAATGACCGAAGAATATTAACCGGCGGTGCACATGCGGTGGTTCTAGTAATTCACATGCGTGCATGTGACGCCTCTACTCTATGCCCGCAATAGTAGCTAATGTTTCAAGTTTCAACCTAATTAATTAATGGTGCCGCTCAATCCTGTAATTACTTTTATTGCGTAAAAATTTACTGTAACCTAATACAACCAAATAATGTTAGTTTAATAGAAGTAATTAAAATGGATATGTGTTAATTAATTATATTTAAAATAATTAATCTTATGTAAAACAAGAATAATGTATTTATTGATGATTTTATTAGGGAATGGACGTGTCACGTGTAAATTCGATACTATTTCCTGGTGACACTTTTCGTTTCTATAGAGTCAATTTGACAATTTTTTAAAATTAAATTAAATTATATTGACTCAATATTTTAATATTAAAATTTAAATATTTAAAAATTATATGAAACATATTTAAGTTATCATTCTTTCTTATGTCAATATAATAAAAAAATATATTAAAATTTACATAATTTAAATTTCAAAAAATAAGAAGTAACACATAAATTAAGACAACGGGAATAATGAACTAACAGTTGGAGCAACAAAGTCCTCCGGGGCATAGTCCAGTGGCAAAGCCTGGGCGCTATAAGGCGCTCTGGCATGGACAGCGTGGGTTCGATTCCCCGCAAGCACGAGGGATACCTGTTTGTTGGGGAATTTGACCTTGTCTCATTGTTCAGTTGTACGCTCTCAGAAACTGGCCACCGGAGCACATCCCGCGATTTACCTGGTGATAGTTCCTTGAAGGACCGGTGCTATTACCTCCAGGACGTCGGGTAATACCAGTGAAGTAGTCAGGCGCAAGCCTGGAAACCTGGATCATCAAAAAAAAAAAAAAAAAAAAAAAAAAAAAAAAACAGTTGGAGCAACAAAAAAGTTTGAGCTATGATTATTATTGGAATTCAGTGAATTGTCCCATCAAGGACTCTCACATCGTATTTGACATAGTTTTATTTTAAAGAATCAATAGTTATTTCGTTTATTATGCTTTCTTAAAATTTTATTGGAAAGAAGACCTCTTGCTCATATTTAAAAGTTGAGTTTTAGACTTTTCATTGACTTAAATGAATACAAAAACAAAAACAAAAAAAGATTTTTTATACTTCTTCTACCCAAAATTAGATGATAAAACTTTTTCATTCCATCCATAGCATAATAATGTCCTCATCCTTTATAAGAAAATTATAACGGAAAAGCTAATAAAAATCCTTTTACTCATTTAAGTAAGTAGATTTTTTTTAGTTTTGTTTTATGAAAATAAGAAATCGGCATTTCTTATTTCCAAGTTCCAACTGAAATTTCAAATTTGCATAAAATCCAATAAAATCCACGTCAAAGGTCAAACTCTTTCACATTGAATATTAATTTCAAATAAGCGAATTTAGTAAAATAATTATATGATTATATAGTCTGTTTTTAAAAAATTATGTACACATCTTCAAAAAGACATTTACTAGTAGTATCCCATATCTCTCACTTAAATATTTCACTTAATTGACACCATTCTTAGAGAAAGGATTTTTTTAAAAAAAGTAATAACTGACTTCATATTTTCTAAAACGTCAAATATTTTAAAATTGGCCAAACGACTAATACTATTTCTCTTTGTGAAACAACTAATATTTGGTCGGTGAGTAATATATTTTATTCCGTGAAATATTTGCTCGTTTCCCTTTTTTGGGACAATTGTTTAGTATATAATTTTCTTTTTATTCTTCTTGCAATTTATGAACATTTTAGACAACAGTCTAAAGATTTTTTTAAAACATATTAAAGATCTTATGGAAAAACGTTAGATTATGGTCTAACATTTTACAAGTTATGCAAATGTTAAAAGATAATCTAATATTTTGTGAGTAAAGTTAAGCAATATATGAACATCCGTTAGACCATAATCTAACGTTATCTGCAAAGGTAATTTTTTAAATAGTATATTTATGAACTTCTAAAAATATAAACAAAATTCAAACGGTGACCTAAAAAGAAAATATTTGCATAAATCAACCATCTATTCCAACTTAAATAGTAAAGTCCTGCTAGATTAACAAACAACATAAAATTACTTCTCTATACACTAATTAAAATGAGTTTGAATGAAATGGAATTTTAATAAAAAAATTCCTACATTAATTGCTCCCCGCACTCCAAATAAAAGTTGAAGGTGTCAATATAAGTTGCAGCCTTCTCTCTCACAGTAATAAGTTACAGTATACCAAGGGTGGGTACGGGGCGGGACGGGGGTAGGGCGGGACCAGTCCACTTTTCCGGAGGGACTGGCGGGATCCGCCGATGTCCCGTCCCGTTCCCGGTCCCGTCGGAAAAGGGGACCGGTCTTTATCGGGTCGGGACGGGGTTGGGTCGGGATCGGGTTTTCCGATTTTTTTATTTTGCACTTAATTTTTAAAAATAACATATATAAACACTTCAATAATTGAACAAGATAGTGTAATAAAAACATCTCAGGGTTGTTTTTGTGCCTCTTATATTATTTAATAGAAATATAATTTTTTTGTAATACATTTTCAAAATTGCATCTTTGTGGTCTTGAAAGTTGCAAGTAACATAGTAAAATTACAATTAAAAAAATTACATATTTAAAAACACATTTTCTAGTTTCTTTATAATGTCTTGTGGTTCTTCGGTTGGAATTGGAATTTGTTAGTCAAATTGCTCGACGTCGCTTCCACCTCCCTCAGATAAGATTTCGTTGTAGTTTTCATCTTTTTCTTCGTTGATCTCCGGTTGGCCGCACCTTCTACTCTTCGCTCGTATCCAATCTCTAAATAATACTGCAATCTCCAAGCTGTCACCCGCTAATGAGTGTCTGTGCTCTCCTATTTGAAATATTCCGGCAGAAAAAGCGCTTTCAGACGCTGTTGATGACGCTTGAATGTTCAACACATCTCGGGTCATCTTTGATAGTGTCGGAAATGTCTTCTCATTCTCCCTCCAGTGTTTCAGAAAGTCTCCACGTCCTTCTTCATTGAGAACTGCTTGGTACGGTACAACACCCTGCAAAACAAAAACATCAAACTCGCTAACTTGATTAGTAGTGGTACCACTATACATTCTATTTCTAAGGCTTTCAATACTAGCCGCATAAACAACATGTCTTTTTTGAGGTTGTGTTGAAGAAGAAGAAGATGGTATGGAAGCCGGTTGGTTGCTAGCATTTTCTTGTTGGTAATATCTATATACTTTTTTACATTCATCGTGTATGCTAGATAAAACTTCTTCTTTAGTTGGTTCCTTAGGTGGTTGGTCATTTTAATTTTTTGGAGTTGGAGGTGGAAGTACAACTATGCAATCATAAATAGTTCAATAAGTTATTTACAACCGTTTATTTTAATAGTCGAATTTAATATAACACCAATAATATAAATAGCGGGAATAGGAATAAAATATTTTTTAAATTTGATAAACAATTTTTAATAAGTGCATTATAAGATGTTTTTTCCATATATTCACTAAGTAATAAAAATATTAGAGTTATATAAAATAACATAGTTGAAATAGTAGTATAATATATACCGAAAAAATCTTTTGTTGCTTGAAAGAATTTCTCTAAAAATACAATAAGTTCTGAATTTTTTTTCCAATTGTTATCTACAACCATATCAGTTGGATTTCGATTATTGGCATTAAAAAATAAAGTTATAGGTCTTCTATAATCATAAGCAACAAGTAGTTGTTCGTATAAAGAATTCACCTAGTCGCTACTTCTTCGGAAATTTTTCTATAAGTTAGTTCACAATCGTGACAAGATTTTTTATATTCTTTTTTTTCGTTGTATTCTATTACTTCTAAAAATAAAGTTTATAGCAAATTGTATTTTATTAAGAATATCTTCAAAAAGTGATAGACCATTCTTTACAACTAAGTTATAAATATGACATACACATTTTATATGAAAATGATTTGGAAAAGATGGAGTTAAAAGATCTTTTAAAATTCTAATAGCATAATTATTAGAAGAAACATTATCTAATGTAATAGTCATAATTTTATCAGTTATGCCATAATAATCGCAAACTGAATGAATATTTTCTGCAATAAAACTATCAGTGTGCCTATCATCAATATATCTATACGCTAAAATATATTTTTGCATAGACCATTTATAATTTATCCAATGACATGTTACCGTTAAATAATCATGACCGTTAGTACTACAACATACATCAGACGTGATAGATACTTTGCCAGGAAAATGATATAATAAATAACGTAAATGCTGTTGATATTCATGTGCAAATTTAAAAACATCTCTCCTAACAGTTGATCTAGGAAAACCGTTAAAATCAGGATTATACATATCTCTAATGTAATGAATAAAACTAGGAGAGAAATGAAATGAAAAAGGCAAACCCTCCACCGCAACTAATTTTGCTATTGCTTCCCTATCTCTATATTTATCGTATTTAGGGTCTACAATTCCCCTAGTCATAGGGTTAATTTGACCCTGTACTTGATCCGGGACAGTATGTGAACCATGGCCCGACTGAGAACGCATTGGAGCACCCGATTTTTCAGCCATGTATTGGTCCCACCTAGCTTTGTGAAAGTTTTGTACATGTTTCAATAAACCTCCCGTCTTACCTTGACCTTTTCCCATTTTAAATTTATAAACATTTTTACAAATGTGACATCTAACTACTTGATTCTCTTGGTCCCTATAAAAAATCAATGCATCTGATTTTAATTTTTGATTTGTTGGGCCTCGTCTCATACTAGGGGAATATGAGGCGTACTAGTGGGTGTGTCATCTAGATTAGTAGGTGTGTCATCTAGATTATCTTCTAAATTAAAGTCTGGTTAAGTTGCAGAAAATATCTCGTCGTCTTCCTCTAATGGTATATCATTAAAAAATTCAGTTTCATCTATATGTGTGTAATCAATCAAATCATCCTGTCTAGAAATAGAATGGCTAGAAGAAGTATCTCTGCCCTTGTTACCCCTACTAGAAGAATCATCCTTACCCTTACCCTTAAACATACCTCTTATTCCTTCCATTTTAATTATGATAATAAATAATTAAAGATAATGAAATTAAGTGCGCTAATTAAAATAAAGTAACAATAATAATTTAAAGAAGGAATGAATGTACCAAACGCCGACGTAACGTCGACGTGTAATCGATGTTGAAAATTAAAAATTTGCTCTATGGATGATCCTCAAGCAGGTTGCCAACTTCACTCCCAATTTTTGAACTTTGATGTAGTTATACAAATGAATAAATAAAATTTAATAATTAGTAGACAATGTAAACTTATAGAGAGATAGATTGAGAGATTGTAGGAAGATTTGTGAGAAAGATGAAGAGAAAATAAGGTATTTATAGTTGGAAAATTGATTAAAGTGTAAATATATTAATTTAAAGATTAAAAATAAATATTAAGGGGTAGGTGGGTTGGGGAGGCAAAAAATGGCCGTTGCACAACGGCCAAAATATAAAATGACCGTTGTGCAACAGTCATTTTTTGCAAAGGGGAGGGGATCGGGCGGGATAGGAGCGGGACCGGGGCGGGACTGCGGGATCGTGCCTGGGGTGGGACGTGTCCGGGCGGGACCAGCCCCGATCACATCCCGGTTAGAGTCCCGTTCCGGTTTTTTTATTTTTATAGCGGGGTCGGGGCGATGTTGGGTCGGGACCGGGCCGACCCGCCCGGTTGGCCAGCCATACAATATACACATACGAGTAATATTTTTGTATTTTACAATAAAGAAAGAAGCTTTCTATACTACTCCACTCCCAGTTCAGTATAAGAAGCTTTTACAGAAACAAGAAAGTGCAACAATTAGATTTTATAATTTTATCTTAAAGGTGAAGACAGCTTTCTCAAATAAGCTGGCTTTACCTTTGCTTTGTTTCTCTGTCTTTTGCTTTGCTTATGAGTTTTCTTTCATTCATTCATTCATACAACTTTCTCTCCTTTTCTTGTTTCTTTTCCATTCTAATTACTCTTCAAACCCCATTAATTACTCCACTAAACTTAATTATATTACTTACAATCTTTCTTGTTTTTTCTATCGGATCTGATAAAGAACTCAGAAAAAGCAGTACAGAGCAAGTTCTTGAAAGGGTATCTGTTTGGCACTGAGTAATGAAAGATTAGTCCCAGTTCTTTAATCAGGTAATTATCAAGGACCCCTTTATTTATTTCATATTATTTGTTAGTTTATTTGTCTCTGTTTTTTATTTTTGTGGAGAGTTATGGGGAAGAAACAAAGAAGAGAACTTGAGAAACATGCAAGAAGTTGTAAAGTTTTTGCCTTTTTTTGGTGTATGTTGTTTTCTTGGATTTAAGAAGAAACTCTCATTTTTGTCTATCTTGATTCTGTCTTGTGTAACTTTGTTGATAATGTAGTCTCTGTTGTGAAAGATCTTTGATTTCTGTTATCATGTAATTGAGTAGTTAAAATGTAGTCTCTCTAATTTTTAAATTATCTTTGATTTTAAAGCATTTATCCACTCTTTTAACTTTATAGATTTCTATTAATTGGAAATAGTTATAAGTGTAGTGTTCATACAGATACAACTGGCTCCAACTAGTTTTGTATTGAGATGTAGTTGATTGATTAGTTACAAGTTAAGTAGGTAGCTATCAATGATATTGTACCTCTTATTACTCCGCCAAAGATTCCTCCCGATTTGTTTAAGGATTTGTTCTACATTTTGAGGTCATAGAACCAATTCCAAATTTCTTACTTAAAAGAGAACTACGTTCAAAATGGTTAATACTCTCATTTTTTTGTTGTACAATGGCAGCGTTTACTGTTTAGGTCAAAGAGCAGAATGGAGTCGCTTGTTGAAGGAATTAATTCGTTGCCAAACAGTCGCACTTCCTTCACTCCTATTAAGGGTAACACATCTTCTTCAGCTTCTCAAATAAATCGTCCTCCCCATCCTACATCAATGCGACAATCTAGAAGTAAAGAGTTGTCCTTCGATCCAATAGCTTTGGACCTTGGGCCAAAGCCAACTGATACCCCAACAGGGTCCGTGACTGCTTCTAAGTTTTCGTATAGAACATCCAGTCATCGTATAAGGAGGGATAATGTATCTGACTCGATGAGACACTATTCTGAATTGACTAAAGGAAAAGAGTTTCAGGGAATAGAAGACAGTCTTGATCAACCATTAGAAGAATGTTCACTGGATCGGGTTTTAATCTTTGAAACCAAATCATCTATCAAGGATTCACTCCATGATAATAAGACCACTACGTCAAGTGGCTTTGTTGCCAGAGGAGATGCTGATCTTTTAAATTTTCCTAGTCCTCAGAACAGCTTTTATACTGCCACGCAGTATACAGAAGCCAAACAAAGTTTCACCACTACAGAAGTCATCAGTGAATGTGCTAGCAGCATGGATAATAAGTCTGGTGAAAGTGGCGACATTAGCAGAAAAACAAGCTTCTACAGAGGCAGCACAGGTAGTGATATTAGTGACGAAAGCAGCTCTACTAGTTTCAGCAGTGCAATATATAAACCACATCAGGCAAATGATACAAGGTGGGATGCGATACAAGCCATTAGATCTATTGATGGATCACTGGGCTTCAACCACTTCAGACTTCTGAAGAGATTGGGAGGTGGTGACATAGGAAATGTTTTTCTAGCTGAGTTGATCGGCACGAGAGATTTTTTTGCGATGAAAGTGATGGACAATGCAGCTCTAGAGAGCCGCAAGAAAACTGTGAGAGCTCAGACAGAAAGAGAGATACTGCAGTCTCTGGATCATCCTTTTCTACCAACACTATATTCACATTTTGAAACAGATAAATTTTCTTGCTTGGTGATGGAATTCTGCCCTGGAGGAGATTTACATGCACTTCGGCAAAGACAGCCTGGAAAGTTTTTTCCTGAGCATGCTGCCAGGTTAGGCTAGTTTTTGATTGATGCATAATATTTGATGTTGTAACTATTAACTTACATCTCCTTTGAACTGGAGGTGTTTTGTTTTGTCCATGTATCTATATATTCAGGATATCTTTGATCTGATCAGGTTTCACGGTCAATATGTTAGTTCTTGCTGAAATCTTAATGATCAAATTATGTTACATTGATTTCCCAATAAATCAGTCTCTATCATATTTGATTGTTTTTAGCAATGTTAAAATATCTCTTTCTCGGACACTGCATATATCATGATATAAGTGTCTCAAGAAACCCTATTAAATTTTCATCTATTGCATAAGTCAGGTCCTGGATAAATAGTGGTAATGCTAGAATAGTATTTTTTAGCTACTTCTCTCACATCTAGTGGTCTTGCTGTTCATACCACGATGATGTGAGGTGAGATATCCTTCGCTATGCTTATCACCATTCACTTGTTTTTACTCCACTTGTATTTTAGATTCCAATCTGCTTGTTTGCCTTGACGTGAATTGAGTTGAACATATTGCTTATTTTATCTAGCTTTTCTTCTTTTGTACTCAACATTGAGCTCAAATTGATCCTTGTCTTTTATCCATCATGCAGTTACTGCATTTAGATTATCTTATTTTCCAATATACAAGTTAATGTTCATCAGTAATTCATTCGGTTAAGAAATGAAAACTGACATGCATAGTGTTTGTTGTTTTCCATATCATGGACAAAATTCAGAAGGATGCCCATCCGTCTTGATCAGTGATGTTAACTTGCACTTGTTATCTTCTGTTTTTGGAGTATAGGTTCTATGTAGCAGAGATTCTCCTTGCTCTAGAATACCTGCACATGCTTGGAATCATTTATAGAGACCTTAAGCCGGAGAATGTTTTGGTTAGAGAAGATGGTCATATAATGCTGTCTGACTTTGACCTCTCCTTGAGGTGTGCTGTGAGTCCAACATTGGTTAAATCTGCAAATTCAAACTTAGAGGCGAAGACTTCATCATACTGTGTCCAGCCTGCTTGTATTGAGCCATCTTGTGTCATCCAGCCTGCATGTTTTTCACCGCGTTTCCTAAAGCCCAAGAAAGGAAAGAAGACAAAACAGAAATGTGAGATGCACAATCAAGTGAGCCCCCTTCCAGAGCTCATGGCTGAACCGACAAATGCTCGATCCATGTCTTTCGTGGGGACACATGAATACCTTGCTCCAGAAATCATTAAAGGCGAGGGGCATGGTAGTGCCGTTGATTGGTGGACATTGGGGATCTTTCTCTATGAGCTCTTGTTTGGGCAAACACCTTTTAAAGGAGCAGGCAACAGAGCTACCTTGTTTAACGTCGTTGGCCTGCCCCTGAGATTTCCATCATCGCCTAGTGTTAGTTTTGCTGCAAGGGACTTGATAAGAGGTTTACTTGTGAAAGAGCCGCAGCATCGCCTTGCATATAGGCGGGGGGCTACAGAAATAAAACAGCACCCTTTCTTTCAGAGCGTGAATTGGGCACTTATAAGGTGTGCGAGTCCTCCAGATGTACCAAAGCCGTTTGTGCTACATGATGCCCCTAGAGCACCAACAACAACAGGTCCAGGTGTTGATGTGAAACCTACTGATAATTATTTTGAGATCGATTTTTTCTGAGTAAACTCGTTTTCTTTGCAGTTAAGTCCATGTTACTACCTTATATGAAGATCCCTTGGGAAGAACATCAATTCATTGTTCCTTTCATATGACAATGTAAAGTGCATACTATCCTGAAATGCAAATGCATAGGAATTGGATTATGGAAGGCCACTTTTTCTCGTATCTTCTTCATTTGTCAATGTTTAAGCTTATCCAACTTGATGAAATGGCTTGTAGTAGTTGCCTACTTCTCCGGTCCATAGAGTTTTTTTTGGTGCCAATGGCTAAGTATGATAATATGGAGGAGGGAAAATGGGAAATATGTGAAGCATGTGGCTTATAAAGAGGTGAGTTTTGCTGTCCTTTTAGAGGTTCCCCTTGGCACTGCACTTATCGAAACCTCCAAGACTGCCAAGTAAATCAGCACATAATCAGGTAAAAACTATGCAAGTCTTTGTAAATTGTTTTTCTAACTTATGGACAAGAGTATCATAGGCGGGACGAGATGAAGAATCAATTGCTGAAGAAAGAATAAAGTAAACACCCTCCACTGCCATGACACGAGAAATGACTGCCTCATTAGTTTTTACTTTAAGGATTTTTAAAGACTTGATCGTTTAAATGGATTTGAATGAATTATTTGGATCTTGAATAGAGTTTTAATATTATTAAGAGGTTGTTTAGAGATTTTTGGAAGATGAGTTGTCATCATCACTCTATTCACAACCACCATCAGCCACCATTGCACAACAAATCATCGTCAGCCACCATCACCTTTACCTACCACCAAACAACAATCACAGCTAGTCACTACCACATCAACCACCTCTATCACAACTATCACCAACCATAACCACCGCCACCAAGGCCGTACAAGTTTGTTACTAGTAACACCACTGAAAGAACTTCGTGGAATTAGTTGAGGTGAGCACAAGTTGACCTGGATACCGCCGTCATCTTAAAAAGAAAAGGGTACAAATTTCTTGTAGTACAAGTATTTTGAATTCTTTTCTACTAAAATACAGTGAGTTTTCAAAATTTTAGATGTCCTCCACCTAACAAGTGTAAATACACTCTCCATTAAGTGGCCAGAACTAGCGTTTAACAAACTGGACTTCTAGTTCCAAGAGGAGAAATTTGTTAAATGAATTCCTTGTATTACTAGTCACATCAGCCACCCACCATTCAGATTTAGAAAGTGGGTAGCTGGAATTTAGCCTTTGGTCCACAACACGCACCTTAATTTTTATGTGTAAACTGTTGATTGACTCATTATTCTCAAGGGACTAGATCCCAGGATTTTATGAACAAAACTTTTTTATTTTTGGTTTTTCTAGTTTCGATCTTCAATTTTTTGATCGGGTTAGAACTTTTTTTAAAAAAAATTCTAAGGAGAATTTTGATATTTTGAGATTTCAATTATTCATGTTAATTTTTCTGTTTTTTTAGAAACGGTTAACTGAAAATTTCATAAATAGCTAATTATAAAATGTGGCTACAGTACGTATTTACAAAAAATAGGTACAATAGTTATTGTATCAAGTGGAAGAGTTGTCTCAGGCGAACTGTAAATTGCGCGAATAAACTGTATCTAACGCATATTGTATAAGCGCATACCTTATGCACATTTATTGTGTATTTGCTACAAAACCCACAATATAGCTATGTTTCATAATATTTTAAAACTATTGTGATGTCTTGTTAATACAGTCTAAATATTGTCACCTCCCATAATTTTCCCAATTTTAGAATGCAGGTAGACTTTCCATTTTCTATCCCATGGCCCACTACCTTACATGTCCAAAGTTCCAAAAAGAACCCGTTTCCTCTTTTCCTTTTTTTCCAATTAGTCCAAAAAGAAAATGGTCCTTCAAACCTAAGACCATATCATTAGCCCATTACTCGTATACTTAATACTCCAATTGGCTCCTTCTCTCCACGTTCCCATTTTACTTCCCCAGCAAGCTCGCAAGGACTGATTTTATCAACTGTTTACTTAATAAGTTTTGTTATAGTGTAGATAACATTAACGCACATTTGTGTATATGGAAACTCTACTCGTTTGTAAGCTATTGAAAGTGAAAGAAATAATCCCCTTGATTATTTTCATTAATTGAAAGGCTATATATACAAGTTACATATTTTCATAATAGGAGAATCTTATTCCTATTCTATTTCTAAATCCTTATTCTACCATAATTCTAACTATACAATTATGGTAAGTGTATAACACTAATTAAGGTAACCTTTACACTACAATATTACATCAATATACACTCCTAATATATTACAACCAACACTGCCCGTGATGGGTTTCACATCGCCGAGGCCCACCGCCTTGCCTTGTCCATCCCATCGCTTTCGCCCATCGCCGAGGCCCACCGCCGAGGCCCCGCCGCCCTGAGTCCATCGCTTTGCCCGTGATATACACTGCTTGTATATTGGATGTATATCACAGGTATATTACTCTGTTTAACACACCCCCGCAGTCATAGCGGGCGATTTTCGAAAGCTGAGACTGTCCCTAAAATCTTCAAAGAGAACCGATGGTAGACCCTTTGTAAAGATGTCTGCAATTTGATAACGAGACGGGACATGGCATACGCGAACGTGACCCTTTGCAACCTTTTCACGGACAAAGTGAATGTCCATTTCGATATGTTTGGTGCATTGGTGTTGAACTGGGTTACCTGAAAGGTAGATGGCACTAATGTTATCGCAATATACCAAGGTTGCCTTCTGAATGGGACAATGAAGCTCCAAAAGCAAATTACGTAGCCAACATGATTCGGAGATCACATTTGCTACCCCTCGATATTCTGCCTCTGCACTTGAGCGTGATAGAGTTGCCTGACGTTTTGCCGACCAGGAGACCAAGTTGTTGCCAAGGAACATACAGTAGCCAGAAGTCGACCGTCGGGTGTCGGGACAACTACCCCAATCAGCATCCGTGTAAGAGACAAGTGTGGATGTAGATGAAGGATACAAGTGCAACCCATAGTCCAGTGTACCCTGAATATACCGAATGATGTGTTTGATTGCATTCATGTGCTCAACTCTGGGATCATGCATGAATAAACACACATGCTGAACCGCATACGTAATATCCGTCCGGTAAAGGTAAGATATCGGAGGGCCCCTGCAAGACTGCGATAGCGGGTCGGGTCCTCGTATGGTGCACCTGCTGCGGCACTCAGTTTGGGGTTTGCATCAACTGGCGTGGAAGTGGACTTACAGGATGACATCACATCCCTCTCTATGATCTTGGCAGCATACTTTCGTTGAGACAAAAACAAGCCACCTGAATGACGCTTGACGGCAATCCCCAAAAAATAACTCAAAGGCCCTAAGTATTTCATAGCGAACTCAGAAGTGAGCATGGTCATGATAGACTAGCGCAAGGCATCAGAAGAGGCAGTCAAGATGATATCATCCACATACAACAGAATGTAGGCCAAGGACGAACCACGGCGGTAGATGAACAAGAAATTATCTGACCTGCTGTGAGTGAACCCAATAGTGGAAACAAAGTTCGCAAACCTCGTGTACCAGGCCCTTGGAGACTGCTTAAGCCCATATAAGGACTTCTTCAACAAACATACATGATGAGGACGGTTTGGATCCCTGAAACCCAACGGCTTTGGCTGATGCATATAGATTGTTTCCTTGAGATCACTATGTAGGAAAGTATTCTTGACATCCAACTGATGAATTGAGCAAGTCTTTGAAAGAGCCAAGCTAAGCAGTGCGAATGGTAGCCGGTTTGACCACCAGACTAAACGTCTCACCACAATCTATCCCAACCTGCTGAGTCTTACCATCACCAACAAGTCGCGCCTTATGTCGAGCAAATGACCCATCTGAATTCTCCTTATGAGCAAAAATCCACATAGACCTGATAATATTAATACCATATGGACGGGGCACCAACTCCCACGTCTTATTAACAATAAGAGCATTATATTCATCAGTCATAGCAATTTTCCAATTAGGGTCATTTAATGCGGATACAGGATTGCGGGGCAAGGGGGATTTAGAGACATCAGAATGTAAATTAAAATGTCTTTTAGGTGTAAATATGCCCCGCTGACTACGAGTGACCGGTCTATGACTTGAGGAGGAATTGAGAGAATTTTGAGAATTTTCTGGGGTCGGGACGAACTGGTCAGCAGGCAGTGGGCCTGCTGGCCCAAATCGGAAAATTGTGTCATCGACTGGACCAGTCCCAGAATTGGGCTGGACTGGCCCAATTGCTGGGAAAGATCCAGTAATTGGAGCTGCTGCTACTGGCGGTACGGGGGTCCAGCGGGCAGTGGGCCTGGTGGAGGATTTGGGGTGCGGGAGATGTCCGAAAAATTCCGAATAATATACGGGGATATTTGGTCATCCAAAAAATTATACGACTTAGGCTCGGGAGTATGAACTTTCGTAAAAGGGAACTGGGTTTCATAAAAAATGACATGGCGATTAATTATGATTTTCTTGGAGGAAAAATCAAAACACTTATAACCACGTTGATTTGACGGATAACCCAAAAATACACACGGGGTAGACCGAGCCTGAAGTTTGTTAATTGTGGTGGATGAGAATAATGGATAACACAAGCACCCAAAAATCCAAAGATGAGAATAAGAAGGGTCCTTATTATATAGGATTTTAAGGGGGGAGGAATATGTCAGACCTTTAGAAGGAATTATGTTAAGAAGATATGTGGCCATTTGTAGAGCATGATGCCAAAAGTATGGAGGTATGGAGGCATGAATTAAGAGAGTTCGGACAATGTTATTTATGGAACGAATTTTTCGTTCGGCTTTCCCATTTTGTGAAGATGTATGAGGACACGAAAAACAAAAATTTATCCCATTATTAGCACAGAATTCCCAAAACTCCCTATTGTCATACTTTTTCCCATTATCACATTGAATATTTTTTGTTTCTCTTTAGAATTGAGTACGAATGAACGCTCTAAATTTGATGAAGACGGAAAACACTTGTGATTTATTCGCAATTGAAAACGTCCACAAAAATCTAGAATAATCATCTAAAAAGAGAACATAATATCGATGACCCAATGAACTAAGAACAGGAGACGTCCATAAGTCACTATGAATAATATCAAATTAACAATTTTCCCTAATGAACAAGACTGACAAAGTGGAGTACGACTCGTACCCTTACATGAAATAAAGCTATTTTTATCTAAAACTGATAAAATAGAAGATCCCGGATGACCTAGACGAACATGCCACATGGAAGGAGAGATGGCTGCAAAAACTGATGGCAAGGCTTGACTCGATGGACTGAAACCATGCATGATAGGATACAGATCCCCCCTACTATCACACCTCATGAGATGACTCCCCGTCTTGAAATCCTTCACAGAGAAACCAAAAGGATCAAATTCAACGGAAACAGAATTGTCAGTAGTGAATTTTCGGACAGACACTAAATTTTTAATCAATTTAGGAGCATGTAAAGTATTTTTCAAGAGAAGGGGTGGATTGGGGGGAGACAACGTTTTCTGACCATAACCCTGAATTAGAATAGAGTTGTCATTACCAATAATTATACCCCGAGGGGTGCTCAAATTAGAATAAGAGGAGAGAGTACCTGATTCGGAAGTCATGTGAGTAGTGGCCCCGGTGTCCATATACCAATTTGGGTCCGGTTGAGTCAATCCCAACGTGTGCATCGCGGCCTCGATATCGGTTTGAGTGGGGCCTGCTGCATGATGGGCTTGCGGAGGTCGGAGCCCAAGAACTCCTGTCCGTGATGGAGC
This sequence comes from Anisodus tanguticus, assembly GCA_034509755.1. Classification (NCBI taxonomy): domain Eukaryota; kingdom Viridiplantae; phylum Streptophyta; class Magnoliopsida; order Solanales; family Solanaceae; genus Anisodus; species Anisodus tanguticus. The sequence continues at coordinate 33,377,676 of CM067548.1, forward strand.
TGGGCCGTAGCTGCTGTTGCTGCCGCTGCTAGGCCACTAGCCAGTGGGCCGCCACTGTTGGGTGTTGGGCCTGGACTGTTGGCCAGCCCACTGGTCGCTGGAATTCACTGCTTGATTGTAAGGGTTGTTGGCCCACGACCCACGGCCCACTGCCCCAGCCCCACTGCCATAGGCCCCACTGCTGGGCCCAGGGGGGTGGTGGGCCATTGTTCACTGGATGGGACTCACCGCCTGCTTGCTGACCACCGCCACTAGAACCGCCGCGTTTGCCCCCGCGGTTTTTGTTATTATTCTTGCGATTATTCTTGCCGCCACCATTATTATGATTTTGGCTCGAATTATTAATAAAACCCGAAGAACTAGGAGAGGACGCCACCATGACGACTCGGCTTGCTCCGGTAGCCGCCTTTTTAACCAAACCGGCTTCTTCCAACGTAAGCATAGAGCGGGCTTGATAGAAGTCGGGAAGAGGGTTGCTTTGGCGAAGGAGACTTCCAACACCATTATAGGCCTCCGAAAGACCGGCAACCAACTGTAGAATGAGATGATTATTAGTTATCGGTGCGCCAACATTACGGAGTTGATCTGTCAACTCCTTGAGTTTCTTGCAATATGCAGAAACGTTTGGAAATTCGTTCATTCGAACTAGAGAGAATTCCTGCTCGAGTGTGATGACACGTGAATGTTGGTTGTCTTGGAATATGTCACGCAATCTATTCCATGCAGCCATAGCCGTGGTATCCGGCTCAATAATCGTCTGTAGAAGGTCCACCGAAATAGTGGCGTAGATCCACCGGAGAACAGTAGCATCAAGAGTAATCCATAACTCAGGATCCTCCGTAGGAAGGGGTCTAGCGGGAGGAATGATGTGATGAAGAACTTGATAAGAGATAGCGTGAATTTTAAACAACTCCGCCCACGTCGCATATTGGACGTTTTCCCTCTCAAGGACAATAGAGATACATCTCTTGATATTGGAAACCATGAGGGCAGGGTGATAATTGTTCTTAGACATATTGAAAGAACAAAGAAGGAAGGGAAATTTAAGAGAGGTGTTTTTGAGAGCGGAAGACGAATTTTGGAAGAGAAACCCAAGGGGGTGGGGGGGTCTCGGCCAAAGAGAGGACAAAAGTTGAGAGAAAAACTTTTGTTTTAGACCTAGTCTCTTGATACCATGAAAGAAATAACCCCCTTGATTATTTTCATTAATTGAAAGGCTATATATACAAGTTACATATTTCCATAATTGGAGAATCCTATTCCTATTCTATTTCTAAATCCTTATTCTACCATAATTCTAACTATACAATTATGGTAAGTGTATAACACTAATTAAGGTAACCTTTACACTACAATATTACATCAATATACACTCCTAATATATTACAACCAACACTGCCCGTGATGGGTTTTCAACTCTCTCGCCGAGGCCTTCGACCTACTTTGAGGCCCACCGCCTTGCCTTGTCCAAATTTCGCTTTGCACTGCTATATATTGGGTGTATATCACAGGTATATTACTCTGTTTAACAGAAAGATTATGTAAACTACTAATGAAATATGCGTCATATTAGGTCATATATTGTAAGAATTTTTATGTGAAATGTTCAAAATTTAGTACAAAGTATAGAAAATCTAGCTGGTTGAGATATAATGCAATGACTAGGTTTAATTAGGTTATTCGCTTTTCAAATGTGTTTTGGATGAATTTAGTACACAATATAAGAATTCTACTTCGGTGACATCAAGGTTAATGATTTTTCAGCTGATTACTTAAGTCAACGATGTTAGTGATGAACTTCGTTTCTATTTTGGATTTAGTTTTGATTCAGAAGTTAGCATATCGTTTTTTTGGATCTATAATAGTGTTGATAAAATTTTGATGTAGTATAGATAACATTGATGAACGTTTGCTTATAACTTCTACGGAAACTCTACACGTTTGTAAGCTTTTGAAAGAGTAAACCAAATAATGAAAAATGCGTCATATAATTGTAGGAATTTTAGGCGAACTGTTTTGATAAATAGTCGGTGATAGTTCAGGTAGAAAACTCACAAAAAGTGATAATTTAGGTGTGTTTTTTACCATTATCTCTAATAGTTTTGATAAATTTTGATCTAGTATAGATAACATTACTGAACATTTGTTTACAACTAGAGACACGAAATGTTCAAAGTTTAATACAAATTATAAGAATTCTTAGCTGGTCGATTAGAATACAGTTAGTAGGTTTAGGTTATTTGGTTTTTCAAATGTGTATTGGATAAATTCAGTACATAAGAATTCTACTTCGGTGAACAATATGAATGCTGTCAGTAGTTTTACGATGTTAGCTTTGCAAGTGTGATATTGAGTTTATTGTGTTTATTGGCTCGGTGATTATTTGCGGTTGAAGCGTTTTGACGATTTGCAAAGTACGTGAAGACATTGGACTATCAGATGGAGCTGTTTTGTTTTTTCCTGAAATGATCAAATACAGGTAGATATCGACATTCTTTTTATAGTTTTTTTCCTTTTATTTTGTTATTATTTTATGCCATTGTATTAAGCTGCAGAAAACTACCTATCAAAAAACATTAACAAAAAGGGAATTGATGTGTGGTCGATTTTGTAACAATTCAAATAAGGAGGAATTTCTATTTCTACCTCATAAAAAAACTTTTTATGCATAATATTGAGAATGCTCATTGAATGAGCAATAAGAGAGCTCGGACCAAATCAGTATTTGCAGAAACCTCTTCTGCCTGCAGTATTCCGTGTATGGTAGTGATAAAATACATAACTAGTCTATCTGGAAACACGAAAAGAGAAATAAACATCGTGAATTTGACTTGTTTCTTTTTCTTCACAACATTTATGTTATTTCAGAAGAAACTAGTCTTATATGAGTAAACTGTAAATACCACACTAATGTACTCTTCTATCTTAAAATATTTTTAGCACTTTCGGCATCCCAAGAGTCAAACCGAGTGAACTTAACCAACATTTACGTCATATGAGAATTGTAACGCGTATTTTCGAGTAGTTTCTGAATATCTGAATTTTAATTTAAAATAAATGAAGTGATGTAGTTTGATTTATTTCCAGAAAGTTAGTTCAATTGACTCTCATATAGCAAAAGAACAAACAAGTCGGGACAAAGGGTTACTTTTATTTGTTACCTCTTGATTTTGTTGCAAGGCATTTGACGTAACCATTATATGTGTAATAATGGATCTTGGGCCTAACTCAACCCCAAAAGCTAGCTTGTAGGGTGATGATTGTCCAAGTCCATATAAGGAGTCCATGTTCTCATTCCATTTCCGACGTGGGACTCTTAACACTCCTCTTCACGCCCAGACCTTATCAACTGGAGCGTGGACAATATAATTTGGGGACCAACATCGGTGAACAAAGAATTGGAATGAGCCTGGCTCTGATACCATGTAAATAATGGATTTTGGGCCTAACTCAACCCCAAAAGTTAGCTTGTAGGGTGAGGGTTGTCGAAGTCCATATAAGGAGTTCATGTTCTCATTCCATTTCTGATGTGAGACTCTTAACAATGTAAGATTGTATTAATCTCCCTTGGGGAGCCTTTCTCATCAATACAAATATATATAGGTGTACAATGTTGAATCCTTCTCTAATAAGGATCATAATTCTACCATAATTATACAATACAAAATATGGTATATTATGTAACATTATACACGTACTAACACACCCCCTCAGTTTGAGTGGGAGGAGGCCGGACGCTAAGACTGGATCTGAAGTCAAGGAAGAGCTGTCTAGGAAGGCCTTTTGTGAATATATCCGCATACTGATACGAGGAAGACACATGTAAGACTCTGACGTGACCGAGAGCAACCTTCTCACGAACAAAGTGGATGTCCATCTCAATATGCGTGGTTCGCTAATGTTGAACCGGATTATGAGATAGATAGATGACAGAGATGTTATCACAATAAACCAAGGACGCCTTATGCAACAGACACTGAAGCTCCAAAGAAGATTTCAGAGCCAACAGATCTCAGCAACAACATTAGCAACGCCTCGACACTCTGCTTCTGCACTCGAAAGGAATAAAGTGGCTTGCCTCTTGGCAGACCAAGAAATGAGATTATCCCATAAGAACACACAGTAGCCGGAGGTGGAGCGTCGCGTGTTTGGACAACCTGCCCAATCAGCATCCGTATATGATAACAACATGGTTGGTGCTGAGGGGTATAGATGTAATCCATAATCAAGCATACCCTTAACATATCGAATAATACGCTTAAGGGCAGTGAAATGAGGCTCCCTAGGGGTATGCATGAATAAGCATACCTGCTGAACAACATAAGCAATGTCAGGCCTGGTGAAAGTAAGATATTGTAGTGCACCTGCAAGACTCTTGTAGAGTATGGGATCGGATAGATTACCATCCACATCACTAAGCTTTGATTTAGAATCAACCGGTGTACACATAATCTTGCAGTTTGCCATTTTGGCTCTGTACACTATCTCTTCAGCATACTTTCGCTGGCACAAAAACATAGAATCTGTAGAACAAGTCACTGATATCCCCAAAAAATTGCTCAACTTCCCCAAGTCAGTCATAGCAAATTCAGTCTTCAGTAATGCAATAATCTCATTTTTCAACAAATCAGAGGAGGCAGTAAGCACAATGTCATCCACATATACCAGCAAATAAGCAACGTTACTACCTCGATGGAAATTAAATAGAGAAGTATCACATTTACTGCATATAACCCCAATTTTCAAGATGTACCGTGCAAAGCAGTTATACCACGCTATCGGGGACTGTTTCAAACCATACAATGACTTACTAAGATGACATACATACTGAGGGACTGTTGGATTGACAAAACCAGGCGGCTGGTGCATGTAAACAATTTCTTTTAAATCCCCGTGTAGAAAAATATTTTTTACATCAAGCTGATGAATCGGCCAATGCTTACCCATAGCAATACTCAGAACTGTGCGAATAGTAGCCGATTTGACAACCGGACTGAAAGTCTCACCACAATCAATGCCCTCATGTTGATTAGTGTCATTAGCCACAATTGTCGCCTTATACCTCTCGAGCTCACCGTTGTCTCTGTATTTGTGATGAAAAAGCCACATGCATCGGATCACGTTCACCCCCTCCGGCCTCGGAACCAAGTCCCAAGTGTGTTGTTTTGTTAAAGCATTAAATTCCTCACACATTAGCGCATTCCAATTCGGGTCTAGTTTGGCCAATTTTGGGTTTTTGGGTATTGGGGAAATGGTTTGGGCAGATTCCAGTATCCGACCCATATCTTTCTACCGATTCCCCGGGTTGTAAGAATATCTGGTTCGATCAAGACCTGGAGTCCCAACAATGTCGAGTTGATGGCAGAGAAAGACTAGGCATTCAGGCGAGCCACCCGGTGGTGTGGTACGTAGTGGGTTTAGTACGCCCCGCCCAAACAAATGGCTCAACTACTGACCCAAGAAGGTAAGGAAGAGAGGAGGAAGGACTAATCCCTGAGTCAGGGGCATCTAGCTTTATTTACACAAAGCTATTTATTGATGTCGATTTAGATATGTTCATTGGCCTTTGAGTGATCTCATCATCTATTTCCCCCCACTTTTCTGATGTCAAGGCATGGACTAGTTTCTTCAGCCCTTTTTCTATGTGTTGGTGTTCTATATGGCCGACATAATACTCGACTTGTTAGATATTACAGAGGTTCAGTGAGCACCATGCAGAATCTCTCTACCATTTTCTTCTCTTCCACAAGCGATATTTCTCTCTTTTATCATCTCTTCAAAGACATAGAGCTTTGATTCTCCTTCTTTCTAATGGACTACGAGGACCCTAGGACTTCCGAGCACAAGCTGTTATATCAACTGACAATTGAACAACCGACATCCTAGGAGCATTCCATTCAGTGTCGTCACTCATGCTATTATCTCTGTCCTGATTGGGAAATGAACCCAATGGATTGATCCATTTGGATCTTGGTCCATGATGTCATTTTTATTGATTTTGACAATTGAATATCTCTATGAATGGAAAAGGGGTGCTTCGGATCGGGAGTAACAACTAGTGATAGGGAAAAATAGGGGGAATGACAAACCCGATCTTCTATCCTGGTGAGCAATGTTCCACTGATTAGGCGGGGACAAGATTCGGACTTGCAATCTTCAGGTCATGAGCCTGATGAGTTGATCAATTCATCTACCCTGCTTCTTTCCCTTCTCTTTCGAACTCCGAAAACCAAGGTTCGTGATCGGATCTGTCAAGAACGAGCTGACGACTACATGAGGCTTCTTTCAGTTTCTTAGTAAGAATGGGTGAAGGTCCATTGGATACCTATTTGAAACACCTTAATCAAATAGAGAACCATGGGACCCACCGTAGCCCGCCTTATTAAAAAGCTACAAACAGTTATTGATAAGTCAGAGCCGATTTACTAAGTCAATTACCCAGTTAAAGAACCTCTCCATTAGTTGAAACTCTTTATCCAGTTGATAAAGATCCTGAAACGGAGTCCCTAGTCCACAAGCATGTTCCATAGCTAGCCCGGGTTGAACCATACTCCGTGGAATAACTCATTGGTCTAGCTCCATGGCACAAAAAATGTATCAGGGCTCAAGTGATTCACCAAAGCGACGAGACCTCGCCTGGTATGCTCAGCAATCAGTTCACCCTCTATTGAATCTTGGTTTGATGGTCCATACCTCTAGGAAGATTAAGGATGAAGATCCTCGAAAATTCTATTTTGGCGAATTCAATATTTCCATATAGATGACCTTCCCTCCAGGTAGGAGCGCATCTTGTTTTCAAAGATGAGTTGTAGATGAGTCGGTTCGATCACCCCACATATCGTCCGGTTTTCAATGCCTTATCCTAGGCCCATCTAGCTGTCTAAGCTCTTCGATCCTTCCCTGCTTTGATTCTTGCGCTTGCTTGTGCCCCCTTCTTTCTTTGGCGCTTGCCTGGATCACTATCTTACTAGCAGTAGTGTTGTTGTGTTTAACCGCGGTTAAATACAACCAAAGCAAAGGGAGGAAAGAGCTATAAGGAAGACTGATTCACTCGCTTTCGAGAATTAAGATTTACAGCTTATTCTCCGTTCGGCGAATCTTCTTCCGGGGAATTCATCTCTTCATAGAAAATTTATGAGTGATTACAAGATAATGTTGTATAATTGTCTCGTTTGCTCTTGTTGTCAAATTTTGCATAAAAGGTAATCATAATAAATTTAGTCCCATTTTATTTTTTCATGCTTTATCTGTTGATCATGAGCTTTGCTTGTATAAAGCTTTAATGGTTGTATGTTAATTAATAAACTATTGTGGCCCAAAGTAAATAAAGAGTGGTAGAAGATGATGGATCTTTGGTCTTGTTATTTGGATCTATTTCTGTTGCTTTTTTGCTGGTGATGGATGCCTATTCTCAGAATTCATTTTGAAGACGGGCATGGATGTGTTTGTGGATGGTTTGGAAAAGTTAGATTAATTTTGCTGACTAGTTATGTAATAGAGTGTGAAAGGTGATGCATTCCCAATTATAGAATAGTGAAGTTCTGGCATTCTAAAACTTCTAATTTGAATCTCTTAAGTGTCAGTTGGAGGCGATTTGTTTAGCAGGTGTGAAGTTAAACGTGTTTGCTCTTTTTCTCATATTATTGGGAGTACAGTTGTGATAAACTTTACCCTGGTTAACTTTAGGGGCCAAATGGGACTGCAGGCTGAGATAACTAATAAGGTGAATGAGCAAGTTCCCAATGGAACCACTGTGGACAAAAAAGGAATAGCGCCTGCAGAAACTGCTAATCAGGGATGTTGTCAACGTGCAGCAGGATTTTCTTGTTGTAGAGATGAGAGTGCTGAGGAGAAAGAGGTAGAGAAGAAGGGACAGGGACGATTTCCAATCTGTTTCAGAAAATGGGATAAGCCTGAGGTTTTCACAGCCATTGGCGTGGTTGGAGCAGTGGCTTTTATTGCTGTTGCTTATGGATTTTACAAGAAGTCACACTGAAATGTCGTCACAAAAGTGTATGCACCCAGAGGTTCCAGACGCTGTCTGTTTGAAAGAGTAATGATGCAACTCTAAACCATGACATTTGCTACGTGTTAGGTGTGAATTTTTCTAAGGGAGAAAAACGTAAATGCAGAACATGTCCGACTGTGGAGATGAGATCCTCTTGTTCTCTTCAAGTGAGCACCCTAAAAGGGCCACTTAGTTACATAACTTTTACTTACTACAGATACCTGCAAGTTTAGTCTATAGTCTATACTCTACAAAGATGCTTTAAATTCCAGGTGTGTAGGTCTTGCTTCCTGGTGGTTTTGGTTAAAGATGAATAATAGGATCAGCGTGGGTTTTGGTATTTCATTTAAGCTCTGAGGATGTTGCATGACTTGTTGAAAAGTTTGTGGAAGTTGAAGTTGCTTTGGACATGAATTTCATGTAACATCCGTTCTTTCGGGCCATGATTTGAATTGCTAGACGTGTGTAAATGAACCCGAGCGTTTTATAGGATTTTTGGTCATATTCACGTACGCAAATGAAGAGCTTAGTATATAAAAGAATAAAATCCCGAAATAATTTTGGACGTAACAAGTGTGACGACATAGATTAATAATAATATTTTGTATGTTTCAAAAAAGGTTATGGACTAGTGCTATATCACATGATTGTGATAATGAGTATGTGAGGTGTGTTAAAAATGATTTTCTATTTAAGAAGTAAGATCAAGAATTAATCATGGGTATAATTTATTAAAGAGGAGATTGTAGTAATAGAGACATAATTTACATTGTAGGATATAATGTGGACATATCCACATGGGTGAGGGATAGGTGGTTAAAAAGAAAAAAGGTGTAGAGGTGTCATAAACTTAGTACTCCCACCGCCACTATGGCCAAGTGCTCCCCTACATTAATCACTCTCTTAAATAAGATATGTTGTTGGACAATCGGTTCAGAAAAGGAAAACGTTCCACTCATTCTCTCACTTGGAAAAATTGCTCCTTTTCATTTTTTTTAAATTTCATGTTGTGCTCTGGGAATTCGTAGCATTACTAGATACTTTCTACAATGAGAAAGTAGGTGTAAAGATAATTCGTTGGTTGATGATCTTGGAATTTTGAGCAATAATTCTGAAGTACTTCGTAACTTTGGCATGAAAACAACACATGAGTTTAAATGTTAAGGAAAATTATTTCTTCTTTTGGCATGTTCCATATAACAAAATGTAACCATAATATTGTTCCATAAATTGTTCTACTCTTAGTAATTAAGGATGTTCATGTTATTGATTCCAATGTTCAAAGCATGTCTAAATATGTTCTCAAATCCTTATTAAGGTATATGGGAAAGATGTTGATATTCTCAATGTTAGCCGAAGGTACATGTTAATATTCCCAATGTTAGCCAAAGGTACATGTTAATATTCTCAATGTTAGCCGAAGGTACAAGGATATTATGTCATCCGATAAGTTCAGAATGTTTTATTGTCATTCATGCATTTGCATTATATTCATGTATTACCCTGGACCCACATGTGTTATATACACTACTATATGGTATCAATATATATATATATATATATGTAGGGGATGAGGAAAAGGGAATGGCGTTATATACGCGTCACCACCTGCTGCTGATACAAATATCACGAAAAGGAAGATGACCAATAAGGCCAATATGACAATGATTATGTCCACAGAGGCTGTTATGGGAAGGAACATGCCCATGTGTGGCCAATATATATATGTATACCGCATTTGCATTGTGCATGGCATTTAGGCATATCATGGCCCTCAGAGGCATTCACTACGGGTCGGCTGTTACTATCGGTTGTTTCTGTTTCAGTTATTGTTATATCCCTGTTATGCTATTGTGTATGCATGACATACTCGGTACATCAGTCGTACTGATGTCCCTTTTGTCCGGGGACGCTGCGTTTCATGCCCGCAGATTCACGTAGGCAAGGCGACGATCCACGTTAGTAGGTTGCTGACTCAGCGGATTTTGGAGCACTCCCCTTGTTTCGGAGTGTCGATCTAATCTCGGTACGGTATATTTTTGCATGTACGTATGGGTATGGCGGGGCCCTGTCCTAACCTTTTGATGTTGTGTACTCTTTAGAGGCTTGTAGACAAATGTCCTGTGTATAGTTGTCATATATGGCCTTGTCGGCCTTGGTATGTGTATATATATAAGTTGGGTTTTCCGGTATATTATTTCCATATGTTAGCAGAGTACTGGGTGACAGCCCTTGTGGCCGTGATTAACTATGATTAGATATTAAATGTACGACTAGTGGTCGGGTGCCCGTCGTGACCCTCCTGTTTGGGTCATGACATTTCACTTTCCTATTACTTTTCATTTGACATATTCCTCAAACTAATATTTCAATACTAAACTTCAATATTTGCAAATATTAAAATATTATTTTTATAGCCCAAACAAGCTTTAATAGTTGACACAATTTTGCTGATCGTAGACTAGTAGTGGAGCAATGTTTACTTTCTCTTGTGAAAGAGAATGATCGTCTCTGGCAGATGTTTTAAATGCAAGTGCAACTTCAAGAACATATTTTTCTTCTTTTCTGTCCTTTAAGAAGTTTGGAAACAATTATGGAGGGGGTATAATTCCCACTTACCAAATATGGAAAATAACTCATCCCTATGTTCTTTTACTTTCTCTCCTCCTATTTTCCTCTTTTCACCCCAAGTTCCAACCGAACATTTTTGAGTTAAAAAGAAAAGGAAATGAATAATAATGAGTTAAAATGATAGAATGGACTTTCCCTTGTCATACTGTAGTGTAGGATAAAATGATACCCCGCCAAGAGACTAATCTAAAACCCAAGTTTAAGTACAAATATGATGATACAATAATCATACAAGATTGGTCATGTACCCCTTCCAAAACTCAGAAAGAAAATGAATTGTACTGCTACTATAAACACAACTTGAACAACTATGAGATGAAAATGTCATGTTCTAAGTTTTGAAATCATTTCTTCCAAGAGTGCTACTGACATCCCTGCTGGCTCTCCTACTCCTTGCTCAATCTGTCTCATTATCTGTTCCAATAACACAACATTCTTCGGCTGTTTAGTAGTTTGGCCGCAATTTGAACAGTCTCTTAGAAGCAAAAGCAGTCTTTTCGCCTTGTCTCTGGCTCTCCTTGTCCCGTCCACGCTCAACTGAAGCAGCGCTGCCGTCGCTCCTTCCCTTAAGATCATCCCTCTGTATCTCTCTCTGCAACTATCACATATTAGGAGTAGAATAGCCACTGCATGTTCTTTACATTGTCTTGAACCTGTTGATAGAGTCACACAATTCAACATGATGTCAGAGCAGACAAGAGTTCGTATGTTCAAATTATAATGCCACTCGAGTGGTTAACCTATGAAAAAAAAATCAGACTAGCATGTGAGGCAACATGTTGAGGCATAATAGCATTAAGTAATGAAAAGTGTGCTATCTCGAACAACTTAAACTTTTAGATGAGATGGTCAAACAATTTACCTTCCTCCAAAGCCTCCACCAAGCACTGGATTGCTCCTCCTGTACCTGCAGCTTCCTCTAGTGCAATTCGTGATGAAGAAACAAGATTCTCAAGCAATGCTACGGCTTTTTCAATCACCAACTCCGAGGCGAGGTTGATTAGACCGAGCAAAGTAGCTACCCCACCATATGAAACAACAGAAGGGATGAGCTGATGACAAGTTGAAAGATTGTGAAGTGTTGACAAGATATCCAAATTAGCCTGCAAGCTCATGCTGTTGTAGGATTGTGAATTTAACAATTCAAGTAGAAGTGGGATGGTCCCAGATGCAGCAATTGCTAACTTGTTTGAAGCACAAGAAGAGAGGGTCAAGAGAAATGCCACTCCTAGCTCTACTAACACTTCATTTTCGCATTGAAGTACATCCAATATCACTGGTATAGCTCCTGATTTTGCTATGAGCATCTTGTTCCTGCAAGATGCACTCGTATTCGTTAAAGATTGAGAAAAAAAATTCATGGCATGTTTGGTATAACAAAAGTCATTTTCAGTGGAAAAGTTTTTCATGAAAAATAATATTTTTTGTGAAAATGACTTCCGTCGTACTAAACAGACCCTGAATTAAGCATGCGCGTGCCAACCTTTCACTACGAAATGCTATACTAAGTAGAGCAAAAAGTGCAGCTTCAATGACTTCATAATCATCAGTACTCAGCATCAAAATCAATGGAGGAACTACGCCTTTTTCAGCAATGTTATGCCTTTGCTTGGTGGAAAATTGAGCAACTTGTCTTGCAGCAAGGAGCTGTGCTTGTTTATCACCAAAGAGGAGAGCTTCTACCACCATTTCTTCCATGGCTGGGAAACCCCCTCTGCCCCTTTAGTCACACACTTGTTTGTTTATCAATATTTTTTGTTTCTTTATATGTACAAGGGTAGTATATTTTGGGTTGCTTCAAGAGTATGTAAGGTGTGTGCTTTTTCAAGATTCTCCTTTTGATCTATATAGTTCTTGATTGGAAGCAACTAACTATTCCCTTTTCAGCTCTTCTTTAATTTTTTACTTGACTAACTTAGGTGGAAATACCTTGGCTTGAATCTTTAACTTCCCTCTCATGGAAGTAACTGCCGTCAGCTTTATCCCCCTAGTTAACTCATTATCAAGAGATCCCCATCCCCTATTCATTACTCCCTCCGTCCCAATTCAAATGTCTTAATTTGACTGGGCACGAAATTTAAGAAGCAGAGTGAGACTTTTGAATCTTGTGGTCTTAAATTAAAGATGTGAGGTCTTTTAGATTTTGTGGTCTTAAACTTGTATTGGAATTGAAAAACTTGCTAAATATAGAAAGACTCTTTTTGAAACAGACCAAAAAGAAAAGTAAGACACTTAATTTGGGACGGAGGAAGTATGTACTAACAATATATGACCATCAAAGATTACGATGAAGTGATAAATACTCATCCATCCTTAATCAAAAAGTTTCGGATTCGTGTGTTGGGTATAGAGTCGTCTTAGTAGATCGAGAGCGAGTTACCTCCAAGGTGAGACTTACTGATACAAATCCGGATTAGTGGAGGCTCAAAGTGAGTACCAAACACCTAATCGGAAAACAAATAATTTAACAGTATGTGCAAAATGTAGGGTGTCTTATCACTTATGTACGATGACTTCAAGTTTTTATTCTATTTAAAGTGAATGAACTTGAAGCACAATATCCATGTAATTAGCATTGGATTGTTCTGCTTGCTACATAATAATATGATTTGTTAAGAACTACTCATGGATAGTACGTAGTATAAATTACTCCCTCCCCATCCATTCATGTGATAGCTATTATTTTATTAGTCTGTTCCAAGAAAATAATATATATTTTTTATTTTGAAACATTTAAATTTTAAAATTTTCATTTTATCCAACGTTTTTATAGCAAATATCATGACACGTTAAAAACTATAAATTTTAAAAGTCTTATAACCATACAAATTTTATAACTGGTTTAAGTTACATATTTTTATCATCTTTTACTTAGATTATGTTGTCACATAAATTGAACGGATAAGCCAAACTACACGGCACAAAATTTGAGAAAGAAGACAGTAATGTTGATTTGGTTTGCCTTGTAAATGGAACATCACACAATCAGCAAACTGAAGAATCAAAGGAAAGCAGCCGTTATCCATTCTGTTTTATTGAGGAAATATCTTTGCTTTTTTCCCTTTGCCTCTATACGGCATCCACCGTAAACTTTACCGAAATCAATGCTTGCCATGATCTTCATTATTTCCATAATCTCTTTTGCTTTGCAGCTTTTTAACTGATACAACAAAGGATTAAATTTGCAAAAAGTAGTACTTAATTAGATAGCATGTTTTACATGATTCCACTTAGTATAAAAGTACGTACAAGTCTATTAATCCCTTATTAACAAACTTGCAAATGAAGGAACATGTTGGCTGTTGCTGACGAAAAACTAAATTGATATATATAAAAGTGCATACTATTCAACACTTTTACTAGCTTTTAGGTAATACTAGTATATTAAACAATTTAACTTGGTAGACTGAGAATCTCCAAAAAAAAAACAATAACCACCAAAACAAGGAACTGAGATGCACTGCTATATCCAAAATGTGGTCGACTGCATAAGCTTCCCATTTAAGGATCTTGTTATATACCAAAAATAATCTTCATAATATAAGCCAGAAGTCAGGTTAAGATGATCTTTTTGCAAATTGTGCACATAAAAAGTACTAATATCATAGATATATGTTTTACTTGAGTTGATTTAATACTTTAGTGCAATAAAGTGAAAATTGAGTGAACATTCATCAAATTAACTCGTCAACATGATCGGTTATTGCACTTTGGGTACAGACGCAGAATGTTAAAGCAGGGGTTGTACCTCAACATATATTTAAAACATCCTTTAAGATTTCTACACACACATTATTAGCTTATGCCTAACTATAATCCTTCAAGAGCATGCATTATAATGTCAAAATCAGGAACTAGAGAATCTTATTTTTTTCAATCAATCATATGGATATAATCAAGAGTCCGGGTGATATTTATCATTGAAGCTTATTAACATGATATTGTGCCCCCACATGACCAAAAACGGAGTCAGGATTTGGAGCTTATGAATTCTCAATTCTAATCTCTTTAAGTTATTATTTCTATATTAATAATCTATAAATATATTCAATAGATTTTTAAGATAAACTTGTAATCTAAACCAAAGCTATTCGGATGAACTCGTAATTGACACTTCCTTTGCCCCTGACATGACCATCTTCATCGTTTGGTCCTAGATCTTTGGCCTGTCGGACTCATTGATTCGGACGATTAAAGTGTTATAAACGTTTTTTTCCTACTCAATTGCAAATTAGGGTTCTAGAAAAACAACTCTCACCTCGATGAGAATTAGTGATTATTTTATAAATCGAATGGGTTTAGTTTTATACGTATGCGAAAAAGGTATTACTTTCGCCTCAAATTATTTATCGTGGTTACTAAAAATAGTTGTCTCAAATTATTTTCATCTTAGAAGTTCAAGGCAAAATTATTTAGTTCTTCTCCATTTTACATTTAGTAGAATTTTATCATTAATGGAGATGACACATAAAAATAGAGCAAGCGTTTAATGAAAAGAGGTTATAACTTAGATATAAATAAAGGTAAAGTAGACAAAAACCCCTTTTAATTAATATTTCTTGAGGGGCGTGTAATAGGAGCGGAGCTACAATCAACTGAACACCCTTCGCTGGTGTAGGTAATATATTCTGTATTATGGGGATATATTGGAAAATGTACACCCTTTGATGTGATTGTTAAGTTTTTTTTGGTGGCACCTTTTTGTTGCACAAGACTCCAAATGCGAGCCTCCATTTCATCCACCCTGTCCCAATACGATGTGTGACATCGTCATCAATCTCTTCATTCCCTTGGATAATAGACCTAAGGTACTTGAAGCTTCATTTCTTTAAAATGACCTGAGTACCAAGCCTCACCTCCACACCTGTCTTAGGGTCGCTCCGCTAAACTTGCACTCCAAATATTCTATCTTGGTCCTACTCAACCTGAACCCTTTAGATTCTAGAGTTTGTCTCCAAACCTATCGCTTGGCGTTCACTCCGCTGCAAGTCTCATCAATTAGGACTATATCGTATGTGAATAACATACACCATGACACCTCCCCTTGGATTTATTACGTCAGTCCGTCCATCACCAAGGCAAATAGAAATGGATTAAGAGTTGATCCCTGGTGCAGCCCCATCATCACTGGGAAGATGTGTTATGCATATTGTGAGATTAAGAGAGTTATATTGTTGATTTTAATGGGGTTTTATGGATTAATGATGTTAATGTCATGAATTAGGATTGGATTATATTAGAATATCATGTTATAAGTCTTAATTTGGTTATAGAAGCATGTTTTCAATTGAGGAAATTTCTAGGGTTTCAAATTGGGGTTTTTCGATTATTGTCCAATTGGGGATCAAATATGAATAGATTTTCAATTAACTTAAGGATATGATTGTCTAGTATGTGATCTTGGGTTTTGCGTATTAAAGTTCGAGTCTTGGTCGCGTGGGCCCAGAATGGGTATTTAAGTTTTGTTTTTGTTGTGTTAAGCTTATTATTAACTATGTAATACGTGCAAATAGATTTCGATTACTGCGAGGCAAGAAGGAATGACAAGGCTGTATTCGAGACTTGATTTGGTAGCTCCCGCTCGGCTTTGAGGTAGGCTACGATTTAGCTTTTCGAGACTCCGATAAAACTATGTAATTAGTTATAAATATTGAGGGGTATTGGATGTGTTTGGGGGTCCCACTTAGCCGGTTGTGATGAATGGTTGAGTGTGTATTGGTGTTGAACTGTGATGATGGGGTTTGGCGAACCAGCTTTGTGTTGGTTCTGACTGCTGTTTATTTGGGCTCGTCGCAATATGTGGGCTTGTCACCATGTTTGTTATTGTTTGGTTACTCATCACACATCCTTTCGATTGATATCCTGATTTGACTGGATTTGATTATGTGTTGTTGAATTCATGAAAGCATGTGTATATTATCTCTATACTTGATTGCATCTCATTATATCATGATATCTTGTCTTGTATTGTCATTGCATTCATACACTCATGGTTCTGTGACTTGATGTGAGAGTGATATGGATATATTGTCGTCTAAGAGACCAGAAATGTAAGAGTAATATGAGATTATGTCACTTGAGATAATAGTAATACGCGGGGAGCGAAGTTACACGCCTACAACATGATTGAGACTCGGCAAATGAGTTATGGGCTCTAGTCAGATTCGTGTGTGGAATTCCGGTTGGCTAGGAGTGGTATATGGACTTCATGGGTCCCTCATAAGTGTACGGATCATAATAAAACCTTGACGTACTGTATACCAGGTTGAGAAAGGTACCTTGCATATGCATTGCATTCATATCATATATTCTTATGCCTTATCTTAATATAATGTGTATGGAAACTGTCACTGGGTGATATTGAGTAACTTGGTTGGATTGTGAACTTGAAAGGGATTATGTTTGCTATTTGATACTTGAGATTTTGTGACTCTATGAACATCTTGGTGATTATGTGATACATCTGATTATTGAAATGCTAATTGTAGGAATATTTGGTGTCAACTTGGTATTTATCTCTGATTATGTATTTCCGTCGTTGTCGGCCTATGATGTCTACGAGGGTACGTTGTGTACTCATGCTACACTTATTGCATTCTTTTTTAATGCAGATTCAGTACCTTTCACCTCCGCAGCACCGTATGACTGAGAATTTGAGTTGTTGATCCCTGGCATTCAGGGTGAGGATGCGATCTCCAATATACCCTTGGATATTCTTTCTCTATTTTATTGTCTTTTGTTCGCATTTGAGAGACAAATTCAGAGTATGTATTCAATTTTGGCATGCGTGCCCATTCTCAAACTTATTTCATATTTGTTAGTGCTCTTGTATCTACAAACTAGATCCTTGAGGGTATTTGTTGATGTTTCAGACTTGTTACTTATTCCGCATTTATAGTATGCGACAGCTTATGTAGTATTTCGTTATCTTCCATTTTTACTTTTGTCGTATCATGTCAATGATTTGAGAGTGATTCGCCTACGTGATGATATTATGTTGGTGCCACCATGATTCCTGAAAAAGGGATCGTGACAATATCATATGATAGATTTGGGGAAATACGCTAAGAAAGGTATATAATTCCAGAAGGTTCTAATATGTGGAGGGAGACACATAAATACGCTAGGGGAATAATTTTTAAAAAATAAAAAAATAGCAGTGGCTTAAATCGTTGTAATAATATTAAAATCGTCATAATAAACCTATTTTTTTTGTAGTAAGGGTGTGCAAATTTTCTTTTCACTTGTGTTAAGAGTGTACAAAATTAAATATATACTCATAATAGTTAATATTTAATCTATGTATGTCGCGTAATTTTTCGATGAAGAGTATGCACCTGACTACCCTTCGTCTAAGATGGCTCCGCCCATGCCCTAGATGAAAACTTGAAAATCTTAAAAACTTCACATATATGTACTTGGCATAGAGGAACTCCGGGACATGTTCCTAGAGTTAGTATTAAGTATTAACACGGGTCATACTTCAAAAACTATTTATAAAACTTGAAACATGTAGTTCAAAATGTAGGCATTTATTATAAATCAGAGTGTCTCACACATATGGTAATTATATGTGTCTATTGTGTAATATAACATGGGCATATAATTATAGGTGTGGTATAAGATACTTTTTGTAATTTTTATGTTTACCTGAACTATCATAATTTTATTATTAGAAACTAATACATTGGAAAATGCCTACTTATCTTAGTTACTTTCAGAATATTAAACATTGCAATAAAGATCAGAGTTATTTATTTCATCGATTGTAAACATATTTTTAGTTTAATATGATTACAAAATTACAGTTAGTCCCGTTACCTAATTATACTTGTTTCTTCAGATGTTATTCCTTATATCACAAATTTTAATCACCTGTAACTTTTTAAAATGAAGTTTGTTAATAAAATATTTATTTCAAACTAAAAATTAATTTGAGAAAATAATGCTTACCAGTGTTTCGTTACCTATTTAACATTTTAACTGTAGGATACCTAAAAGCTATGTAGGATATATACTTACTAAAAACGCTATAGAGAAATAGAGAAGTAGCCCAGGGGCACAGACGAGTTAGTAAGTGACAAGGTGATTGGGGTACAACCATTCCAACGTCGCGGATTCGAATCCGTGTGGTGACAGTCTTTGCTGAAATATTACAAGGGATGTTACTGCCACTCGCGCATATCCCTCGATTTACATCCCACCTGACTAAGAGGTCTCTGATACAGATGGGGAGTTTCGCCTTCTGAACTTGAAGAAATCGAGAAGTAAAGATGCAAATCAAGACTGTCACCTAAAAGTTTAAATGGGCCCTACCTTTTCAGAGGAGTCATTAAGAAGTCTGCAAATTAAGCGCGTTACTTAGAAATCCAAGGCGGACCCACACTTTCAGCAAAGTCACCTAGGCACTTTATTGTCCAAGACACGAACAGTACATATGTAAAACAACTGGGTACAACATTTCTAAACCACAAAAAATACGAAATACCAAATTTGCCCTCGTGCAAACAAGCATGTCGACGAAGAGGCGTCTGTTTCTAGCCTCTTATATATAGTACTCACTCCCTCTCAATTATAACATCATTCGAAGAGAATTAACATTTTTTAAAATATGTGATCCAAAATAAGTTTTATATAAATATGAGATTGTAAATTATTTTTAAATATAAAAAAATTATATTCTTTTGAAATATATCAAAAAAAATTGTGTCACATAAATTGTGACAAAAGGAGTAGTAATTTGATTGACGTTTGGCCATAAATGTCTTCTACCTTTTCCAAGAATTTTTTCAAAAATTTATTTGGTTATATACTGTATCACTTTTTACTTCAAACTTAAAAAGAAATTCAAGTTTGATTGAACCAGTTTTTTAAGTAAGAAAAATTCCTCACAAGATATTAACTTTATTTAAATGAAATGCATGTTTAAACATAACTCAATTTTTAAATATTATTTTTAACTTATCTTTATATACTAATTTTTTTAAATATCACCTAACTTGTGGTGTAAAAATATCCAAACGCCTATATAAGAATTACATTTGTGGTTTAATTAAAATAAGTTATCAATATTGATGTGACTACAGAACACCTCCTTAAGAATAAAATGAGAAGTATAAATTAAAGAAAAGTATCACATATATACAAATTGAACACCTCCTTAAAAATAAAATGAAAAGTATAAATTAAAGAAAAGTATCACATATATACAAATTGAAACGGTGAGAGTAATAAGGATCTGAATTTACTCATATGTTATTTCAAAAATGTTTCTTCAAAGTAGCAACGGATATGTGGTAATGTGGCACCAAGCAAATTAACAAGAATTCCTGATTGATTTGCAGTTAAATAAAATGTCAGGATGGTAACGAATGTATCTTGGGCCTAACTCAACCACAAAAGTTAATTTGTAGAGTGAAGATTGTCCAAGTCTATATAAGGAATCCATGTTCTCATTCTATATTCGAGTTGGGACTCTTAACACTCCACGCACGCCCATACCTTGTTAACTGGAGCGTAGATAATATAATTTATGGGTTCAACATCGGTGAACAAAGAATTGGAATGAGCATGACTCTGATACCATGTAAAGAATAGATCTTGGGTAACTCATTCTCAAAAGCTAGCTCATTTGTCCAAGTCCATATAAGAAGTTCATATTCTCATTATATATCCGATGTGAGACTCTTAACAATGACAAATTGGAAATATGTCATTTAGTAGTTTAAAAATAACCCAAAAACTAAAAAAAATAGAAGAAACTTAAGAAATGTCTGTCTATGGAGAACCTTTTAGTACAAATTAAATCTCGGCTTGAAAATGATACAGTACTAGAAGTTCAGAGAATCCTATGAGAAATGTTTATAAATAAAGAGAACAATATTTTCCTGTAAATTACTCTAATGCATCTATTGGTGTTTACATTGAAATCTTGTTTAAGGGCTAGAACCTATCTTGTTTAATTTGAAGAAAAGTGATTAAATCCTAGTATAGTACTCCATCCATCCCATATTACTTGAACATTTTTTCTTTTACACGCTCCTTGAGAAATCATAAATAAGAAGGGTATTTTTACTACATTACATTTATCTCTCTTAAATTAATTATACTCTAATCAATATTGATTACTTTAAAAATAATTATTGTTAAGGAAAAGATATGAAAAACTTAATTTATTTTATTTTATTTTTAAAAAGTGACCAAATAATTTGGGACGAAAGGAACAATACCTAAAACCTAGTTTTCCTTGTTCTTCTTCTTTTCAAGAAACATATCAGAAAACAACCTAATGCCACTTAAACATGTTTACCATGTTTATGACATTTAACAATAAATAACAAAGTTAATACTAACACGAAATTAAAGTTTTCAAAACATGATGCCGGATTGCTGGTGCATTTACATTTAATACTAAACTTAAACTATACCCTTCCCTTCTCTATAGTTTTCTTTCTAAAAAAGTGTTAAGATTATTATTAAAGGTTGTGATGAGATGATAATTATTTCTCCTCTTTTAAAGATTACGTGAATCTTGAAAATTGAATTGCCATAAAGATAGTGTATTTCATTTTTAAAGTAGAACAATTTCGAATTAGTCAAATTCAAAACCGATTTTGCTTATTGAGTAAAAAGACCAAAAATGTGTTTATGATTATAGGATTTGGCAGTACTATATATTTTGGCATGATGTGACGCAAACTTGATGTTTTATATAGTCTACTGCTATTTTGATTTGATGCGACACATATATATTGTTTAATGTGAGTCATAGATTACACTAACACCAGGTATGAGTTGTAAGGGTTTTTTCAATTTTAAATATGCACCCTTCATTTATTGGTTATAAAATCATGATTGGCATTTGCCATGAGTTGGCGTTTCAAATTTATCCGATTGCTGTTCATCTTTTTATGGATATATTTGTCATTTTATGATCTTGTAAATTATTCTATTAGAGATGTATTATATCTGTCTGAGATAAAGTATGTAATTTTAGGATAAAACATCAATCTACATATTTGAAATAGGATTTCTTAAAGTAATTATTATTATTGTTCATATATTGGTTGTAAATTACAATTAATGAATGTGTCAGGATGATTGAATGTCTCATTCTCTGTTCTTAATGAGAGATTTTAAATTAACGCTTTGAAGAATGGAGAAATTCATAAAAGAAGAGTTTTTCCTTTTAATGATTCTTAGTTAATATAAATCTGGACTAGTTAACCCAGTAAATTTTAGATCAAGAATTTTCGTCCATAACTTTTGTCCCTTTTTAAAAAATTGTGCAAAAATGGACTTGACATTACATATTCCTTGGAACTTCGCCTCCTCCTCCTATTTTCCATCCTTCTTGCTCTTTTTACTCCATTTCTTCTCCTTCTTTCTACTCTTCTTTCTCTTGTAATAAATTATGAGAGCATTGCTAAATTGAAATTGAAGAACACTATTGTTAGATTTTTGTTGAGTTTGAGGAAAAAAATTGTTGAAAAAGACAAAGTGAATAAATTAATATTTGAAGATTTGAGTTGAATTTAACTATTAAGGATGTAGTTATTAGTATTGGTATTAGAAAATATGATATCAAATTTGAAATTAATTTGGACTAACTTACACCAATTTTCAAACAAAGCGAAATTTCGACTAAAATTTTGGGTATTCATTAGGACTTGTGAATAATTTATTCCTGTCGGTGAAAATACAATAATTACAGTTGAATACTAAAATAAACAAAATGAATAAATAAATATCCAGACTGAGGCGCAAATATCTTACTCTCTTTAAAGAGATTCAAGTTCACTGTGGTATAATCTTCACTGATCCAACAGTAATAGTCTTGACTTATCCCCTCAAAGATACAACACCCCGACAATAAGAACACATTCCTTCAACATAAAAATACTCTCTTTTGTAGTGACTAAGAGGGTGTTTGGTATGGAGGAAAATATTTTCCACGAAAAATGTTTTTCTGAAGAATGTGTTCTTGAAAAATAAGTGAATTTCTTACTTATTTTCTCATGTTCGTTTCAGTAGTGAAAAATAAGTGAATTTCTTACTTATTTTCTCATGTTCGGTTAGTTAGTAAAAAATATTTTTTGAAAAATACTCACTCAAGCCCCAACAACCTCACCCTACCCCACCCCCACTATCCACCCCACCCCACACACCCCAAACACCCACCCCACCCATCATCCAACCAAATCTCACCCTCAAACGCACTTCATCTTCACCCACCCCTACCCCACACCACTACACCCACCCAACCCCCACCCATCTCCCCTCTCAATTTTCTATTTCATATATTTTATTTTATTTTTATAATTTTTTTTATAAAAAGTGAATTTGTTTTCTTATTAAAATAAAATATATGAACTAAAAAATTGAGAGGGGTAGGGGTGCGGGATGGGTTGGGGGGACAATGGTGTAGAAAACAAAAAAATATTTAAAAACATTATTTTAATTTATTTTCTGGGGGGTGGGTCGGGGGGGGGGGGTTCGCAGCGGGGTGAGGGTGGGGGTGGTGTAGAAAACTAAAAAAAACTTAAAACCTTTTCTAAAAAGAATATATATTTTGGGGAGGGGGTGGGTGGGGGTGCATAGGGTGGTGGGAGTTGTTGGGGTAGGTGGTTGGGGGTGGGTTGGATAGTAGTGGGGTAATTGGTTGAATACCACTTGTTAGACTTGTTTTCCCTACTTTCATTAGGGAATTCATTTTCCTCATTTTTAAGGAACTTGTTTCCTAAAGAAAATATTTTTCAAAAATATTTACCTAACGAACATGATAAAATTGAAAAATATTTTCCTCCCTACCGAACACACCCTAAGTTGAAGACTTAAAATATTTTTCTTTCACTACTCCAACCTCATATTACAACATGTTCTCACACTACAATACAATCTTATTTCCTCCAACACATTGATGTGATCATAATATGAGATAGGCTCTGATACCAAATTGATATGATTATTCGAGTTGACAAAGAACCAATCGACCAGGATCTTGATCTTGAAGCGAGCTGATGGGTAGATTTTAAGAAACAGACGTATCTCATGCTATATGTCTCGGAATTAAGCAATTCAAAAACGAGGTGAAAGATGGTGATTTGAACTATGATAACGACTATTTACTCATTTTAAACAAGCAAATATTGAGGGTGAAATGATTGAAAGAAAGTTACGGTTCTGGATATGAACAAGAACGAAATTTAACCAAGAAATATATTCTTGAATGATCAAGAACCTATAAAGTTCATAAGTCACTACTTGAAATCAATTTACGTGATATAGAAACACCACACGCTATTGAAAATAAGATAAAGTTACCATCACCTTGCTTGAAACCAAAAACAAGGATAAAGAACAAGAAATAGAGAAAATAACTCTATTGCAAACTAGGGTATAAGCCAAAAACGTGAATCTCCATTTTACAAGTCATGAGAACCCTTTATATAGACCTAGGGTCTCTTCTTTAATAACTACAAATCCCTATCCTACTCTTTAAAGGAAATAGATAAAACAAGGAAAGTAAAATCCCTATTGTATAAGGAAAAGAATAAAAAAAAACTAGATTCCTACTAGAACTAGGATAAAGATCCTACTAATGATAGGAAATTAAATCTATACTATTCTATAATCAAGAAACAAGAAACCTAATTAGAAAAGGATTCAAGAAACAAGAATTCTCATTTAATGATGAAGGATCAACAATATCAAGAAATGCAAGAAAACCAAGAAACACAAGATTGAAATTCATGAGCAAGAAAGTCTAAGAAACTCAAGTTTATAAATTAATTTCATCCAAGAATGAGGATTCTCGTTTCTTGAATCCTTTTCTAAATAGGTTTCTTATTTCTTGATTATAGTATAGTAGGGATTTAATTTACTATCATCAGTAGGATCTTTATCTTAGTTCTAGTAGGAATATGTATTCTTTTCCTTATAGAATAGGAATTTTACTTTCCTTGTTTTTATCTATTTCCTTTCTATAGTAGGATAGAGATTTGTAGTCATTAAAGAAGAGACCCTAGACCTATATAAAGGGTTCTCATGACTTATAAAAGGGAGATTCACATTTTTGGCTTATACCCTCATTTGCAATAGAGTTATTTTCTCTATTTCTTATTTTTTATCCTTGTTTTTTGTTCCAAGCAAGGTGGTGGTAGTCTTTGTCTTATTTTCAATAGAGTGTGGTATTTCTTTATCACGTAAATTGATTTCAAGTGGTGACTTAGGAACTTTATAGGTTCTTGATCATTCAAGAACACATTTCTTGGTTAAATTTTGTTCTTGTTCATACCCAGAATTATAACTTTCTTTCAATCGTTTCACCCTCAATATTTACTTATTTAAAACGAGTAAATAGTCGTTCTCATAGTTCAAATCATCATCTTTCACCTCATTTTTAATCGCTTAATTTCGAGACCTATAGCCTGAGATACGTCTGTTTCTTGAAATCTACCCATCAACCCGCTACAAGATCAAGATCCTGGTCGAATGATTCTTTGTTAACTCGAGGAATCACATCAATTTGATATCAGAGCCTATTTTATGTTACTATCACATTAATTTGGTATCAGAGCCTATTTCGCATCACGTTCATGGATTATATGAAAGAAAGAAGAGGATGTTCGGTTTAAGAAGATAAAAAGTTATGGAAAAAAAAATCTCTTTTTCGGATTAGATGTACCTCCTGTGGAAAGGTATGTTCGGTAATTATTGATAGTGAGAGTTATAGGAATGTTGTTTCCGAAGAGATGATTACTAAACTTGGTTTGTCAACTAAACCTCACCCATATCCTTATACTATCAAATTTGAGAATGGTGATGATTTAGATATAAATCGTCAATGCATAGTTTATTTTTCTATCGGCAAAATATATAAAGATCTGATTTGGTGTGGTGTAATGAAGATGAATGCTTGCCACTTATTACTTGGAAGACCATGTGTGTATGATATATCTGCTAAATATGAATACCGTAATACCTATTCTTTTATAAAGGATGGACAAAAAATCAATTTGGTTCCCTTGAATCCAGAAGATGTTGCTAAAAAACTCCAAGTATGTTGATGATTCTTTTGTGACCAAATTATAAATCATTGGTCCCATAAATATGAAACAATAAATGAAGGATGAGAATGCATTGGATCCAAAAGTAGAGGATTTACCTCCAAAATTTGATGAGGGTCCATTGAAGCATCTAACCATTTGTGAGATTCAGTTTCTACCTTTAAAAGATTTCGAAAAGAATATAGATTTTTATTTTTACTCCACACCAATCAAAACAACGTATTGCATAGGACCAATAGTCTATGAAGATTCAGAAGAGAAAGAGAACGAGTTGCTAGAACGGAGTCTATGATTGAGAGTTTAATATATGATGTAGTTCGAGCAAATATTCCTCAAAAGGATGAATCTTTACAACAATGTGTAAATTTCATATCTCTCAATTTTATTGAGGCTAATGGCTATAATCATGTCAAGCATGGAAGCTGCAAAATCATCGATGAGTTCTTAAGAAGACATACTTTGATCTCCAACATTGATCCAAAGGTACATGAATATGATTTACTTAAAGGTTTTGATGGCACTAACATAGATTTCATGCAAACACACAAAGATATGGAGATGTTCAAGATTAGTGAGGATCAAGGGGAAGTAATTCTTGATCATCACTTGAATTTTGAAGATAAATTTAAGATGATATGTTTGAGAAATCATGGTACAAAGCTATAACTAAGAAAGTGGGATCTAGTGCGGTCATATGCAAAGGTTTCTTGCAACACGATGAAGGTCTATGACAAGTTAGAAAAATGTAACTTAGAGTCTGGCGAGTATGGGTTGTACCCAATTTTTTTTGCTAATATTTCATCGTTTATGGAGCCTTTAGACTCGAGGATGAGTATTTCTCAACCAGGGGAGAATGATGAAGGATCAAGAATATCAATAAAATCAAGAAAACCAAGAAACACAAGATTGAAATTCAAGAGTAAGAAAGAAGCTCAAGTTTATAGATTAATTTCTTCCAAGAATGAGAATTCTTATTTCTTGAATCATTTTCTAAATAGGTTTCTTATTTCTTGATTATAGTATAGTTGGGATTTAATTTCCGATCATTAGTAGGATCTTTATCCTAGTTCTAGTAGAAATCTAGTTTTCTTTATTCTTTTCCTTATAGAATACAAATTTTACTTTTCTTGTTTTTATCTATTTCCTTTTTAGAGTATGATAGGGATTTGTAGTCATTAAAGAAGAGACCCTAGGCCTATATAAAGGGTTCTCATGACTTGTAAAAGTGAGATTCACATTTTTAGCTTGTACCCTAGTTTGTAATAGAGTTATTTTCTCTATTTCTTGTTCTTTATCCTTGTTTTTGGTTCCAAGCAAGGTGGTGGTAGTCTTTATCTTGTTTTCAATAGCGTGTGGTATTTTTTTTATCACGTAAATTGATTTCTCAAGTGGTGATTTAGAAACTTTATAGGTTCTTGATCATTCAAGAACACGTTTCTTGGTTAAATTTCATTCTTGTTCATACTCGGAACCATAACTTTCTTTCAATCATTTCACCCTCAATATTTACTTTTTTAAAACGAGTAAATAGTCGTTCTCATAGTTCAAATCATCATCTTTCACCTCGTTTTTGAATTGCTTAATTCTGAGACCTATAATATGAGATACATCCATTTCTTGAAATCTGCCCATTAACTCGCTCCAAAATTAAGATCCTGATCGATTGGTTCTTTGTAAACTCAAAGAATCACATCACACATGAAAGAAATACTACTATTTATATGTCTAGAATTCTTCCATAAATTAAATAGAAAAGCAGTGGGACAATAAGTGAGGTAAAATATGAGAGTGAAATTATAAGATTTAAGTCTTAATGGGGTAATTTAAGTCTACACAAATAGTTCCAAGTTTGATCCAGTTGTACTAAAGTTCTGGAGATCGTCATAATTTGTGACAACACAAGTTATCATCCATCATAAATTCTTGATGATCCACGAGTACTTGTGAACAATTTGTTCAATGGTGCGATATAATTGTACAAATTTTTTTATGATTATCAGGACTTGTAACAAGACAAGTCTTTATGTAGGGTTTTGTTGGGTCATGAACACAATGTTCGCACAGCGGAAGTTAAAATTTTACCCAACAATGAATTGGTATAGCTATATGATAATCTAATGAATGTCAAAACATAATCAGGAATACTTACAACTCTTTGTATGCTGGATTCACAACTATGGTATCCACGCGAGTTGTCTCTCCAATTGCAAGTTCCTACTCCAGTGTATTTATCTAACGAAGAACGCTAGGAATTCTTTTGTTAGAAGAGAGAAAGTAATTCAAGACTCTAAGTCTTGAATCCTCTGTTTTGTCTGACCGACTAACTACCTAATTATGAGGTTTGTGTTGTTTATATAATAGGTAAAGGGAAAAACTTAAACCTAAAAGGAGTACAAAAGATTAATCAGGCTCAAGTACTTTCTTTAGGTTTTCATCCAAGCCCCTTTATTATATTAACATATTTAATTAAGTCCAAAATTCAATCTTGACTTAATTAAATAATTTCCATCAAATAGAAATATATTCCATAATTATTATATAAATTATATATTTCGGTTCCTAACCGAATATTTAATACTTTCTCAATACACTCTTAGATTGAAAAGACAATCGCATATAGTGTGACCCTATAGGCCTTCACATATCGACATTAATCTAATTAATGTTCATACGAAACTCCTAGACGACTTCATATGACGAACTCAATATGTGAAGTACGTTTACACGAATCCAACAAACTTTACATTTATGTGGAATAATAAAATCCTTTCATTCATGACACATTCGATTAAGCTTAGGATTTGCCAAGTGTCTATCTAAATGGCTTAATCACTTTATCTCATCTTTATTAGTCGACAACGAGACCATATTCAAAATATGTCTCTTGCATTGGCCAATGATTTTATTCGACCTAATATAGAGAAGTTGAGTGTTCTCTCGAATTTCCAATCGAGGAATGAATCTTATTCTTGGCTCAACTACTGCCTTTGTTTACATCGTAATGCACCCAACTCAAGCTGTATCTACCCCATAAGGAGTGCAAGCTTTGAACTTGGTCAAAGTACATCATTCTGTAAATAAGGCACGTATTGACCTCAAGTTGAAGGACTTTTATATCCACATGCCGATAACACTATAGACATATATAATAAATAGTTTATCAGCAGGGTGTACCAATACTCTCCAAAGTATCCATGTGTCCATCACGAATAACAATTACCCGTAGTCGTGAGACTCACTACATTCTCTAAGAATGTGATGCAGACCACATGTCGACTTATAACATATCATCGATATCTCATTCTCGATGATCATTAGTCGAGACAATTTTGAGAGTTACGCTTTATCATTAATATCTCACTCTATCAATGACAGCGCCAACTCAAGGGAGCACATATAAATAATTGCAAACAATAATTCAATAACTGCAAATGCCATAAATATTAATCATTAATAATATGAATGTGTTCAAGTACATTTGTCCATAATTAGGATTTTCTCTAGTATACTTATACTTTCACTTTTACCCACTCATCAGACTAGGTGATCTGTCAGAACTCGTGGACAACTTATTTTAAAATCAAAACACATTTTTAGTAAATTCTTTATAATCTTTCATCATTTATAGCAAGGCTAGTCTTTGCCTTATGGCATCCACCAAGACATTATGGCTAAGTTTTGGCGCGCAGTCTATTTTTGCTAAAAAGTTTTAAACTATGTCATTATTTAAATAGCAATACAAAATAATCCTGTTTGTACAAATCTCCTATTACAGAATAGTTAAACCAAAAAATCATCGATATAAACTACTTCTCTAGTTTCATATTAGTGTATGACATTATTATTATCTTTAGAGTCAAAATGTTTTTAATTTGATTGCTACTCTTTTTTTTCCTCCTTCAGAATCCAAAATTCATCTACTCAAGTTGTAATTTAATACTTTTTTCGTATCTAAATATAGAGATAATACACTTTTCCTACTTCTTTTTAGTGAAATCTAAATATAGAAATTAAGTCATAAGCCCATTCAAACGGGCTCATAATATTGTAAAACAAACTCATTTTTAAATATGTACATAATACTTTAAGGAATCATTTGGTACGCGGCATACGACATGATATTTCATGATTAAATTTGAGATTAATTTAATCTTAAATTTAATCATGAAATGTCACGCCTTATCACACCGAACTTGGTGTTATTTTATCCACCTCCAAGATGAAATAAACTAATCTAAAAATTATAATATCGGGATAACTTAGTCCACAAATCAAACGATCCTAACTTTCTAGATATTTTCCCACCATAATAAATTATATATCGATATTAAATTCATTAATCCTTAATTCCTCATATTTTCTAAGATAGTTTGCAAAAAAAAATATTTCCTTCGTCCCAAAAAGATTGCCTTACTTTTTTTTATTAATTTGTTTTAAAAAAATTGAAATATCTAAATAGTATTTAAAAATAATTTAATTTTATGAGAAGATTTACAACTACACAAGTATCTATTTTTAAAACCACATATTTCAGAAGTGTTTATTTATTTGTGAAACTTCGTATCAAATTAAATTAAGACATTTTTTTTAGACGGAGGGAATAGTACGACTAATAGAGACGGTAAGAAATATTCTCCTTGATTATTTCATTCCAAAGGGGTAATATAAATACCTAATAATACAATCCTAATCCTAGGTACATAAGGTAATGAATTATCCTAATCCTAGGTACATAAGATAATGAATTTGACTAAATATACACTTATCATATACAAAATATACACAATTATGACTAATATATTTTCCTATTCTATCACACCCCCTCAGTCGAAGCGGGAGGTCGGTGTATGCTGAGACTTTCTCGAAAATCTTCAAAGGGAATCAACGGAAGACCTTTCGTAAAAATATCTGAGATCTGATAGCGTGATTGGACATGTAAGACATGTACCTGCCCACGAGCAACCTTTTCATGAACAAAGTGAATATCCAATTCTATATGTTTAGTGCGTTGATGTTGAACCGGATTTTCAGAGAGATAAATCACACTCACATTATCACAAAACCAATGTTGCCTTCGGAATATGACAGTAGAGCTCGAGAAGAAGGTTGCGAAGCCAACACAATTTTCAAAAACCACATTGGCAACTTCCCTGTATTCTACTTCGGCACTGGACTTAGACAATGTAGCTTGCCGTTTGGATGACCAAGACACCAAATTATCACCAAGGAAAACATAGTAGCCAGACGTCGAACGTCTGGTGTCCGGACAACCACCCCAATCTGCATCAGTATAAGCAACGAGAGTAGATGTCGAAGATGGATAAAGATGCAAGCCATGATCAAGGGTACCCTGAATATAGCGCACACTTCGCTTGAGAGCCTGCATGTGATCCTACATCGGGTTATGCATAAATAAGCAAACTTGTTGCACAGCGTAAGATATGTCGGACCTCGTGAAGGTAAGATATTGCAGGGCGCCTGCAAGACTGCGGTAATGTGATGGATCAACATATGATGTACTGGAAGTGGCACTCAACTTCGGTTTAGTATCAACCGGAGTGGCAGATGGCTTGCACGATGACATGCCAGCCCGCTGAACAATTTCCTCTGCATACTTCTTCTGAGATAAAAATAAACCACCTGCATGACGTGTTACAGCTATCCCCAAAAAATAAATGCCCCAGATCTTTCATAGCTAACTCAGAGCTGAGCATAAACATAATAGACTTACGAAGAGCGTCAGATGAAGCAGTCAATATAATAGCATCCACATACAGATGAAGATAAGCTATATCAGGACCCTGTCGGTATATGAGGAGAGAATGATCAGACCTGCTGTTAGAAAACCCAATAGTAGAAACATAATCTGCAAACCTCTTGTACCAGGCCCTAAGAGCGTGTTTGAGCCCATACAAGTTTTTTCTTCAGTAAGCAAACATGATCAGGATAAGAGGGGCTTCTGTAGCCCATAAGTTAGTACATGTATACCATTTCATTGAGTTCTCCATGCAGAAATGTATTCTTTACATCAAGCTGATATAGAGGCCATGCCTTCGAAAGTGCCAGACTCAGTACCATGCGGATAGTTGCCGGTTTGACCACCAGACAAAAAGTCTCACCACAGCCCACACCAACCTGTTGAGTTTTTCCATCACCTACAAGACGAGCTTTATGCCTCTCTAAAGTACCATTAGACTTTTCTTTATAACTAAAAATTCACATAGACCGAATCACATTAGCATCAGGAGGATGAGGTGCCAACTCCCAAGTCCTATTTTTAATAAGAGCATTATATTTATCATCCATAGCCATTTTCTAATTCGAATCATGAAGAGCAGAAATATGACTACGAGGTAACAATGATTTAGTAACATGAGTATGAAGGCCGTATTTCATATTTGGTTTAAAAATCCCGTGCTGAGTACGAGTGACTGACCGTTGGGTCGGAATCGGAGTTGGATGGACGAAGGGCGTGATATTGGGCGGAAGAGGTGACAGATTGCCCGACAGTGGGTCTGGGCACGCTACGACGGTACCGCCCGTGGCTGGACCACTGCATAGTGGACTGCCAGGCAGTGGGATCCAGTGAGTGGCCCAAATTGTCTGGCAGCCACTGGGCTCGGGCAGTCCAGCCCAACAGGTTGGGAAGGCGAAAAAACTCATTGGGCCGAGGTAGTTGTGCCAGTTTGGGAGGCCAAATGGTGGACCAAATACGGGGGCATGCTATCAAGAAACTCATAGGTAGAAGGCACGAAATAATGTATTTTAGAAAAGGGAAAATTTGATTCATCAAACACTACGTGGTGACTCACAATTATTTTATTGGACGATAGGTCATAACATTTGTAACCACGATGGTTAGATAGATATCCTAAAAAATACACGGAGTGGACTGGGGTTGGAGTTTATTAATGGTAGTAGATGGAAACAGAGGATAGTATAAGCACCCGAATACTCGAAGATGATAATATGATGGGTCCCTTAGGTATAGAATTTTGAGTGGGGATTGGTAGGCTAATTGTTTGCTAGGAAGTATTTTGAGGAGATATGTTGTCATTTGTAATACATGATGCCAAAATGATGGTGGTAGGGAGGCATGGGCAAGTAGGGTTCTAACAATACTATTAATGGTTCATATTTTTTTCCGCTTTTCCATTTTGAGATGAAGTATGTGGACATGAGAGACGAAAAGATAAACCATTAGTTTTGCAAAAATCCAAAAATTTCCCATTATCAAATTCTCTACCATTATCACATTGAATATTTTTAATAATCCGTTCAAATTGAGTGCAGATGAATGCTCTAAAGGAAAGGAATGTGAAAAAAGATTGTAACTTTTTAGACAAAGGAAATGTCCACAAAAATTAGAGTAATCATCCAACAAAAGAAGATAATATATGTGGCCTGAAGAGCTCACAATGGGAGATGTCCAAATATCACTATGAATAATATCAAAAGGCATAATTGTGCACAAATTAGAAGCAACAAAAGGCAGCTTTATGTGTTTTCCAAGAGAACATGAATGACAAACATTAGACCTACGAGTCCTAGTACACTCAATAAATTTATTACGCTGAAAGGAGGCAAAAACAGGTGCTCCCAGATGACCCAAACGTTCATGCCATAAAGAAGGAGCTAAGGCTGCAAACGTGGCTTGATGTGTGGTTGTGGTAATTGGATATAGCTCGCCCCGACTATCACATCTCATTAGACGCATCTCCGTCTGAAAATTCTTCATAGAAAACCCAAAAGGATCAAATTCAACAGAAACTGAATTGTCAGTGGTAAATTTTCTAACTGAAATCAGGTTTTTGATTAATTGAGAAGCATGAAGGACCTTATTTAAAGCTAACGTTGGGTTCGGGGGTGATAAGTTTGTATTACCATAACCACGAATTGGAATTGAATGACCATTTCTAATAATTATACCACGACTATTGCTCAAATTAAAATAAGATGAGGGATTACCTTGTGAGGACGCCACATGAGATGCTGCCCCGGTGTCCATATACCAATTTGCATCGGGTGGTGTGAGCCCAAGGGTGTGCATCACGGCTTTGATGTCTGTCGAAGATGCCACTGGTTCGGCAGTGGACTAAGAACTGAAGGCTGCTGGTTCTTGGGTTGCTGCTGCTGTTGGGCTGCTGGCCGACGCTTGGCCCAATTGCCAGCGGAAAATAGGCAGGGAGGCACGGCCCAAGGCCACTGCCAGGCCTACTGCGCCATTGGGATCTCGGCTGCCACTGGGCTGGTTGTTGCTGCTGACTGCCGCTCCTGACGCCACTACCATTATTGCCGCCACCTCCGCCACATCGGTGGCAACCACCCTTTCCACCAATGCGGTTGTCGCCGTAATTTTTACCTCTATTAGTGCCATTTCGTCCATTTGGACCACGGTTAGGCGACCCATTACCAAATTGGGAAGAATTATCATCGGACAGAGCGACAACCATGGCGGAATTGGACACGGTGGCTGTCTTTTTGGAAAAAACTTATTTCTTCTAGTATGAGCATAAAACGAGTTTGGTAGAATGACGGAAGAGGGTTGCTTTGGAGGATGAGCATACCAACACCACTATATGCGTCATTAAGACCGGCCACCATCTGTAAAACGAGCCGATTGTTAGTGGCCGGCGCGCCGAAGTTTTCTTGAGTTGGTCGGACAAAACCTTGAGCCGTTGGCAATATTAGGATGCATTAGGAAAATCCGCAATGGCAGTGGTAGAAAATTCCTGCTCAAGTGTGACAGCCCGAGAATTTTTATTATCCTGGAATATGTCACGTAACCGATCCCACGCCTCCTTTGCTGTGGAGTCGGGCTCAAGAATTGTATGCAACAAGTCACTGGAAATCGTGACATAAATCCATTGGCTGAACCGTTGCATCAAGGGTCACCCATAATTCCTTTTCATCATCGATTTTTGGCACCTTCTCCTTGCCATTCTCCGGGAATATGATGTGACGAATAACTCGGTGTGACCTACAATGAATTTTGAAAAGTTCTGCCCACATTGCATACTGTACGTTTTCCATTTCAAGAGTGATGGAGATGTGAGACTTAATATTGGAGACCGCTAAGGTCGGGTGAAAATTTAATTTGGAGTCTGACATGGCAGACGAACCAAAGAAGAAGAAGGAAAAAGATATATAGTCGGCGGCGGAGAGGTGGGAGGCCGACAAGAGAGAAGCAAAAATTTAGGGTTTAGGGTTTTTTCCTAGACTTCTGATACCATGTAAAAAATATTTTCCTTAATTATTTCATTCAAAGAGGCAATATATATATTCAATAATACAATCCTAATTCTAGGTACATAAGATAATGAATTATTCTAATCCTAGGTACATAAAGTAATAAATTTGATAAAATATATATTTATCATATACAAAATATACACAATTATGACTAATCATATTTTCCTATTTTATCAGATACGTCTCGTAAGTCATAATCAGAATTTCTTTGGTACCTCCCCAACGACCCACTACGAGTCCACATCCACATCCACCGCCCCCTCCCCCTCAAGAATCTCTCTATGAATTTTTAATACTCCTTCTGTCTCATTATGATACAATTTTTTTAGTTAATTTTTTTAAAAAATATCACGTTTTCTTATTTAATAATAGTTAATTTTTAATATTTAACAAGATAATTTATAATCATACAAGTATTTTTAATTTATCTTACCTATAAGATTCAAAAATATATTTTTTTAAAATTTCGTGTCCAGTTTAATTACATTACATAAATTGAAACGGAAGAAGTATAAAAAAAGATAGAAAGTCGTGCATAAAACGCTAATGTACGACATGGATTTGTCACGAAGTAGAAGTTGGTGGCCTCTTCTTCTATTTTCTACACTATAAACAATTTCCAAAAACAATTAAAAATGTTAGTTTTTAGTCTTTCGATTTCCTATATTATATTTAGCGGTTCAGTTTCAGCCATTTATTCATAAATAAATAAATAAATAAATAAATATTCTGTTCTTATCGCGTAGCACTTTTGCGTTTCCAGGTTTATTTTTCTCATTTCTTCCCCCCTTTTTGTATATTTTGTCTTTTTCTCTTACGTGCTTAATTATTATTGTAGATTTTGATCAAAGTATCGAACAGCGATAATTGAAAAAAACTATGACGTCGAACATCATTCACGACGCCGATGGATCGCCTTCGCGAATCGTATTGAAGGAACCTACTGGATCAACTGCTGAGGTTTTTTTAAAAAAAATTAATTTCATTTTCCAATTTTATTCCTACTATTTGTGCTGGATAATTGTGATTAATTTAACTGTGTTTGTCTTGTATAATTGTGATTAAGTTCCCTTTTTAGGTTCTTTACGTGTAGGTGGGGTAGATGGCCGTTTGGGCTGAAGTTGGACGGGTCAAGATGAACTGTCAATAGATTGGCCAATGTCCAACCCGTCCAAAGCTTACATGACTAAGATGAGCGGGTCAAGATGGGCTAAATGATGGGTCATAACCCAACTTGATACATTACTTTTACAAATTTTAAACTTATCTTCTATGATATTATTTTATTTTGTATGATATTTGATTTTTTCATATCTTTATTTTAAAAATAAGAATAATATTTTTAAGTTTTTATTTATTTATTATAAAAGCAAAATAAATATATAAAATAATGGGTGGGAGGGTAGGGGTAGTGGGGTAGGGCATGGCGTGGGGGGTAGGGGAAGGTAAGATTTTTTTATATTTTTAATAATTTTTTTATAGAAGTAACAAAAAATATAAAATAGAAATTTGAGGTGGGTGTGGGGTGGGGGTGGAGGGGGTAGGTGGGGGTTAGGGAGGTAAGAATTTATTTTTTATTTTTTATAAAAGTAAAAAAAAACAAATGAAATAGAAAAATGAGGATGGGGTAAGGCAATGGGGTGGGGGTGGGGGAGGATAGGTTTGGGTAGGATGGGGGGAGATAAGAAAAAAATTATATTTTTTATAAATTGTTTATAAAAGTTAAAAAAAATATAAAATAAAATTTGAGAATGGGGGTAGGGTGGGAGGTGGGGGTAGATGGGGTAGAGGTGTTAGGGGGTGGGGTGGAGTAGGCAAGGAAGGGGGCAGAGATGTGAGGGTGGTTCAGTGTTTGGGTGGGGGTCGGTGTAGGTGAGGGGTAGGGTGGAGGGATAGTGTGGTGGGTGGTTGAGGTGCGTTGTTGTATTTTTATTGTTCCGAAATAATAAAAGAATTTTTTAAATAATTATTTATAAATAAAAATCTTAATCTAGAGTGGAGCTCTAATCGTTAAGATTGAATATTTTCATGGGTCAAGTTTGAGCATATCATGGGTTTATTTGGGCTGTTGATTTATGATGGGTCAACTTGGGCTAGCCCAAACCAACCCATCATCAAAATCACTCTTGCCCAAACCAACCCATCATCAAAATCACTCTTGTCCAAACCCATGAAACCTTGGGCGGGTTGGGCGGGTCATTTGGATTTGGGCTAATTTTGCCACCCCTATGTACGTGCTTGTTTTAGTTACCGAGATGCAATGATTGTTACATTTCTAAAGGTCGATGAATGCTAGGGTTTTTCATTGAATACAAATCATTCTTATGGGATTAATATAGAGATAAGGGTAAAAAACACACCTCAAGTATCGATTCTTTTTGCTACTATCAGGTGTGAACTATCATTTGTTTGTTCACTTTTCCTACCGGATAGTTGAGGTATAAAAAGTGAACGAATAATAGTTTAGGTGTGTTTTGCTAACTAGTTGGTGATAGTTTAGGTAGGAAACTCTCACACTTGGTAGTTCAGGTAGGAAATGCAAAAAAAAAATGATACTTGAAGTGTTGTTTTTACTCTTTATCTCATTGATATATTGAAGATATATAGGGTTTAATATCTCGAGCTTTACCTTTAGGTGAAGCCTGTTGGTGAAAATGTTTTGGTTTCTCCATTACTCGAAATCCTAAATTTGATCTTCATCTAAGTAACTTGTAGTTTGTTACTCCCTCCGGTCCATTTTACTTGTCGTCTTTACTAAACATAGATGGTCCAAAATAGTTGTCATTTTAGAAAATCAAGATATAATTGGTTATTAGTTTCTATCTTTACCCTTGCTCGATAAATGTCGTGAAAAAGAGAGTAGTATTAAATTGAGATCAAATAATAAATAAGGATAATTTAGTCAAAATACCCTTTTAGTTAATGTTTCATTAAGGGGCGTGCAAAAAAAACATCGCAAGTAAAATGGACCGGAGGGAGTAATTAGTTTGATCTTGGTATTTGTAATGCTTGCCTTTCTAAACTAAAATATCACCTAATAGCTGAATTATGGCTTTATTTTTCCTATCTTGAACATTTTCCAGAAGTTCTGAAAAGTACATACTCCTAGTTTGGATAGCGAGCAACTTCTTGATTAGAAGATTAAATGGAACAGTTAATTTAAGAGATGGACTGGTTCTGAAAAGACACAGTGCTTCCTTATGAGAAGCTGAAATAGTTAACTGAAGATAAAAAATCAGATAGGAAATATTTTCTTTAGTTTTTTTTTTCATTCCTATTCCTTTTTATCTCAACGATTGATTATACCTTGAAACTTTCAATTACTGTTGATTTACTCTTTCTTATATATGGTTTTTCTTTTTTTAACTAGTGTTTAGAGAGTGAAGAACTTTAGTGTTTAGGGAGTAGGTGTTATCTAGTCAGAACTATGTAGCTGTGAATGCTTTTGGGAAAACAAATGGCTCTCCGTTGTACCGATGAAAATCTCTCCGCTGTCCATTTAACTTAGAGATGATGTGCTACCTTTTCAGTTGGCATATGGAGGATCCTCTATTAACCCTATATGGAGATATCCAAATGCACGAAGTAATATACATGGCTGTATGGCAGAGGCGGATTTAGGATTTCTAGAACATGGGTGCATCACTAAAAGGAGGAGAAAAAGGGAAGTATTAAGTGGGGATTGACCCACTTTCTCTTTTGGGTAAATAACTCTACATTTAACCAAGTGCACCATTTAGCCTTTGTAGAGCATGGGTGCAACAGATAATATTAGATCAATTTTAGAAAATATGTACATAACATACCTAATTGTACGAAGAGATCATGGGCTCACGTGCACCCTACTTTAGGTCTAAATCCGCCCTTGCTGTATGGCCAGGTGAAATATCACGAATTGACCGTGGGACTACAATGATGCTGAGTTTTATGGGTTGGAAAATCAGAAAAAGTTATGTTTTATAGGGACTTAATCTTTTCCTTCATGTTACCTAATTCTAGTACATTTTCTCTGCTGCAGGTGCTTTTTCAGGGTGGGCAGGTCGTTTCTTGGAAGAATGAACGAAGAGAAGAACTGCTCTTCAGGAGTAATAAGGTCTAAAAGCGTTCACTAAACTTGTTCTGAACTTTAGTTATCACGTCCCTATGCATTTGATGAATGTTCTTATGGATTAGTATAGTGAAAAGAGAGAATGTCAAACCTTCCTGTATATACTTAAGTAGCCGACTCTGTTTTCTGCTACTGTTTGGATTGCATTTTGTTGTATGACATGCATGCTGGCACAAAGCTTTTGTGACTAAATGCTATCAACTTTACGTGTCAATGTAACAGTTTCATTCATAGTCATGTTTGTCTTACAACTTTTGTGAGCATGTAATGGATAGTTGTTCCATCTGGAAGTTCACAATTTTGGACATTTGGATTTGCACCTTCAACTGGATCCTCTTCAGTCTTGTCTCCATATTTGAAGATATGGGGCTCTCAACTCGAATTAAGATCAATATATCGATTACCAAAAAAAAAAAAACAGAAGGTTTGGATTTGGGACCACTGTAGAAATTGGAGTTTAAAGAACAAAACTGAAAAGTACTTTCTCCTTGGAGAAATCTCTGTAAAGACACATGTTGACACTACAGTTGTTCCTTTTCCAGCCTTTGCATCTCGGAAGTGCTTATGGATAGTAAAAGATTGAATTGCTTTGATCACTTGTATATTCACTTGGTCTACCATACTTCTGAAACCAACTAATTAAACTGGCCTCTCCAGCATTGTGCAGCACAATGAGCAACATCTGATCAGTACCTAAATCATGCGATTCACTTCTACGCCATATCAAATAGGACTCACATCTAACAGGCTACATGTCTTATGAGACGGCTTTTCTTTTAAGCAATTTTGCGCCACCTTCTACTAGGATTCGCAGGTTAGAAGGGCTGATCAGTGTTTTATCTATGACATGTGCATCACTGAATAGGTATCCAGCGACTTAAGAGAAAAATATGACTAGC
This sequence comes from Anisodus tanguticus, assembly GCA_034509755.1. NCBI lineage: Eukaryota > Viridiplantae > Streptophyta > Magnoliopsida > Solanales > Solanaceae > Anisodus > Anisodus tanguticus. The sequence continues at coordinate 33,417,642 of CM067548.1, forward strand.
TCTTCTGTAAAGTCCATAAAAGCAAAATTTATCTTCGTATGCAGGGTGAAATGCCATTCCATTATCTAGAGATGTCAAATCTCTCGAGGAACGTTGAATTAGCAAAGCATAGAATGTTGAGCATAGTCCATATTGCTTGTGTAACTTAAATGTGACTGGTATAAGGAAACTTCATCAGGTTTCAAATTTGTAAAATTGTTAGATCTCTCACATAACTTGATCTGCTTGTATGTTTGAAGATACACCTCACACTCAAGATATTGACGTTAGATCATTGTTCATTCATTTATATTGGCAACCGGATACTTCTATAGCTCTTTTCTCTTATTATTGTCCTGACTATGGGTTCTTGCACGATTTCGCAGACCCTGTGGAAACCTCCTAAAGCCATCAGAGGTGGAATACCTATCAGCTTCCCACAGGTTGCCCCACAAAGTGAACTAGCAATTTTGGGGTTCTTTCTTTGTTCAGTTTTGCATCTTAACTATAAATGTGTATTGTAGTTTGGAAGTTTTGGTTCTTTGGAGCGACATGGTTTTGCAAGAAACAGAGTGTGGTCATTGGATGATTCTCCTTCTCCTCTACCTGCAGCAAACAGTCTGTCAACTGTGGATCTCATCTTGAAATCCACAGAAGAGGATTTGAAGACTTGGCCGCATAGGTGGGGAGAATACATGGTCATAAATTCTATTAGCCGATAGTAATGCATCCCCCCCCCCCCTTCCCTCCCCCCAACTAAACAAATTTATCAAGATCTACAAAGGTAACCCTATTCTTGTTTGGCAGGTTTGAGGTGCGGCTACGTATATCTCTCAGTGCTGGCAAGCTGACTTTGATCCCTCGTGTGAGGAATATAGATAGCAAGCCATTCTCATTCACGTTCTCTCTGCGTAATTATTTATCTGTTTCTGATATCAGGTTTGCCTTGTTGGTTTGCTAGTTATTTTTCTGGTAACAAGTTGGAATTTGTAATAGCTATTACTGTCCCTTTTTAGGGGTTCTTGCAATGAATTCAGACGTACACTTCAATGTATCTTGCTCATTCAATCATGGATGTTCTGTTAATTTTTTTCTTTATAGCTGAACTTTGCTAGATACGCCACTATCCTTTTTCAGATAGGTGATGCAGTTTTATTTGCAGTGAAGTGCGGGTTGAGGGCTTGGAGACACTTGACTACTTCGAGAATTTGCAGCAGGGAGAAAGGTACACAGAGCAGGCAGATGCAATTACCTTTGATAGTGAGGTAATATTATTATGTTAGGTCTGTTCTCCATATTTCTCGAGGATAGACACCTTGTTTTGAACTCAGGACCAGTAGGTGACAGAGGAACTTTTCTTAGATCACTTCAGTATGCTTGGTTGTTTGAGTTTTTCTTATTTTATTGAAAAGAGGACTTCATTTCTCACTATCGTTTGCTGCTGATCTAGACCTTTTCATTTTGTTAGATTGATAGGGTATATCTGAGCACACCAACTAAAATTGCCATAATAGACCATGAGAAAAAGAGAACTTATGTCCTTCAGAAAGAAGGAATGGCAGATGCTGGTATGGTGATTATTACCTTCTTCTCTTTTAAATTTTTTATCTCTAAATCTCCATCGAGTATTTTTAACTGCAATACGGATGTGATATGCAGTTGTTTGGAATCCTTGGGACAAAAAGGCAAAGTCTCTGCCTGATTTAGGTGATGAAGATTACAAGAAGATGCTATGTGTGGATTCTGCTGCTGTTGAAACTCCGATTATCTTAAAATCCGCCGAAGAGTGGAAGGGGCGGCAAGAACTCTCTACGGTATCTTCAAGTTATTGCAGTGGGCAATTGGATCCTAGGAAAGTTCTTTATGGCCTTACCTAAATCCATGGTGTGATTGAGGTGCTATATCTACGAGTTTAGTTTTGTATACTGTATACCCCTTTTGCTATTCACGAACACATTCATGTTCAGCTTGTCAGTTTCTGAAGGGTTAAATTTAACATTACTGGATCTATTATATGAGCACATACAGTTGCAGATTGTTCGCGGTACTTCAACTGCTTCTTTTTTCCCACTGTGGATGTCTCATATTTTTGTCAATCTTACATAGCATAAACTTTCCTGAGCCAGTAAATCCCTTCTTGGTGTTGTAATAGTTCGATAGATGACTAATTTGAATAGCAGAAAATCTAACATCTAGATGACAAATACACAATGCATGCATACATAACATAAAAGTTGATAGAGAGACACCATGTTTTTTTTGGGGCGGGGGTGGGGAGGGACTTATGAAATACCGCACTTTGAAAAATCAACCATGTTGTGATCATTCTTTTATTGAGCAATTATTCATCATTCAAATTCACCAGCTTATTCTTTAACAACCTAGAAATTGCTGGAAACCCACTACTTAGAACAGAGAGAGCATGGATGCCCCGAACTTCTCCTTGGCTTCTTTGTCAAAGGGATCATCACCTAAATACATGTAGATGAAGGCTCTGCAGAGTAGTTCACTTTCCACCTTGCTCACAATCTCACCCTTTACTGCATTTAGTTAAAGTTAAGGTTTAATCAAGTTTGGCATTCAAATTGATTGCATGAAAGTGATAGCAACTAACTTGTGGTAGAATTTACCTTTGGTCTGAAGAACATATCCTGGGAACCTTGAAATCTCAATTACAGAACCAGAAGTCAGCTTTATGTCGTCAGATGCTTCACCCATGATCCTTAAATAACAACATTGATATTAGAGTTTAAGCATTCAAATTATGGTTGAATAGAAATGATTAGCAATTTAAATTGGTTGTAGTACTTCTTCGTGAGCTCTTCGTTCTTCCCACCAGTGAGTTTCTTTATGGCAGCTCCGAGGCCTTCGTCAAAGTTCTTTCTTACCATGTTCATGGTTAGGTTAGAGAAAACAATTACCAACCGCGCCATCATTCCCAAATCACTATCAATCACCATTTGGAATATTTCCTTTGTTGGTTTTGATGGTGCTTTCCCTATCTTGGACCGCATAAGGTCTTTCAATTTCTCATTGTCTGCATATATTCCTGCAGTCAAATAGTCAGGAGTTGTTAATTTGTGGAGGCCAGTTTGTGTAGCTATCCCCTATCAGATTGAGGTTGAAATAGATTAGAACATAAATAAAGAAGAAGATATATTTACTGGTGTAGTACCAAAGCCATATATTTTAATGCCCATGCCAAGCATGCTCTTCTTCCTTAAACCTACAGCTTTCAACTGCTTCCCATCTTCAAGTCTGACAGCAAAAGAGACTCCAGTTTTAGGTTCAACCTCAACTGGAACTTCCTCCTCTTTGAAAGTTGCACCATTGGGTTCTTTCTCCGGATCAGTTTTCTCGTTCTTTTCCTCTTCAGTTTTGGCTCCATTCGTACAATTTGGCTTCTCTTGTATTGTTTCTGCAGTCTTTGCTTCACCTTCGCTCGCCTTCTCCTTCTCCTTCTCCTTCTCCATTCCTGACTTTAAAGTAAGGCCACTCTTGGGTTCGACTTCAACTGCCTCAACCTTGGCAGCGACATCTTCGATGGTGGTCGGCATTTTTAGACTGATGATGTTTATAGGCCAAGAGGAGGAAGATAGGAACTGTGTTTCTGTTTTGCTGTGGTTTGAAGATTCAAGGTGAATGAGGTTTATATAGGGAGAAATTTGCCAGAGGTCTGCTGTGACTCATTGATGTCTCATGTCAAGTGGAGTCTCATTTCACACAGAAAGGATGCATCTCTTCGTCCTTCCTCGGTATGAGCATTTGAGATAAAGGGAGGTAAATGGTACTCTTCTATTTTAGTTTAAGTGTCTTAGTTTGGCTAATCACTAAGTTTTTAAAAAATAAAAAGGTTTAAACTACATCTGTATAATATATCAAATTGTCCTTTGAATTTTGTCGTTTTAAACATGCCAAATAGAATATTAAAATTAGAGAGTTGCCAAATATATTGAAAGAAACATTCATTTTGAAACAGATCAAAATGGAGATTAAAACACTTATATCGAAAGGAAAGGAGTACATATTAATCATCTACTGTGGCTCATTAACTGCTTTCCTTGGTGAAAGAAAACAGTAGTGGGGTTTATCTCCTTGCATTAGTTGCATATTTTTCCCAAAAAAATTCGCTGTGGGGAACACATTTCAAGGACCTGCAATGTTAGCTTTCATAATTGTATGATCTCCTTTCGATGTGATATGTACATTTGAAACAATTCCAAGGTGGTGGATAAATGTTGATAGAATATGATAAAATCATAATTTTAAGTTCTATACGCTGATAGGATTTTTTTTTATACGTTTAGGGTAATTGGTCGGTCTTCTTTTTTAATCTGTTGTACACCTTTTTCAATTTATCAACTTATGTTGTGTAAACATGAATTTAAATTGTAAATCATTTCTAAAACATTGATAATCCAACTCCAAAATGTAACCGACAACAATCTTTTTACCACCTGGTTGCCTATGAATGAGAAACTCATTTCTTCCTTTTGTTTGCTCTTACTCTTAGTATTGAATAAGAAGTTCGCCATTATGTTTTCTTTGTTGCTTCGACATGCCCTAATCTTGGCTAAACCGTTGGTTGTGTTAATGCTTATACGGTAGTTGTAAGCAAGTAGGGATGATAATAGGGCAGGTTAGGGCGGGACAAGCTTTGACCTACTAAGATTTTGACCCGCCCTGTCCTACCCCGTTTAGCTTTGTCCAAAAAAATGCCCTTTCCCGCTAAGCCCTGCCCTGCCCCATTTATGTTATCTTTTATTTTTTTTCTTTGTTTTCACTTTTCAACATGATATTCACTACAATTTACTTTCCCAGTTTGCTAAGCTTCATCCAGTAATACATATAATAGCTATTTCAGCTTATCATCTAGTGGAATTCATTTCTCCATTTTTTCATGTGGGCCCTCAATATTTATGGGAAGCATACTCCAAAATTCTCCAATTGAGTGGTTGGAAGTCCTTAAGGTCATAACTTTTTAGCATTTGCTTCCTGCTAATATCATGTCGAACTCTATTGTGTAAGCAAGCAATTTCAGGTAGAAGGACAGCAAATTAAGAAAACATAACAATATTAGCTTGTTTTGCCCTACTACCTGCCCTACCCTATTACAATTTTTTGAAAATGTGTTTTGATCCGCCCTATCCTGCCCTGCCCCGCCCAATTTAAGTACTCCCCTGCCCTACCCCGTTAAGCCCCTAACCTGCCCCGCCCTGCTTTTGCCCTGCCCCACTGCCACCCCTATAAGCAAGCGAGCCAGTGTTGAGTAAAATTTAAATAGACTTACGGTCATAATCTCATGGAATTTCAAATTTTCTAGATGAAACTCTATGATTGTCACTTGTATCGATTTAGCATTTGGACCAATGAGAACTTATGAAACATTGATGTAGAAATAGCATTCACTGGTCACTTTCGGACTTGTCTTTGAGAAGTAGCTACTGTCATGGAGTTTTAAATTTTACAAACTCCATGACAATGGTTATATTCAAAGATAGGGTCGAAAAGTGGCCCGTAAGTGATGTTTCTATGCTAGATGTTCCATAAGTTCTCATTGTGTATAAATGCTTAATCTCTAGAAGCACTGATGCATCAAATTCTTCGTTTCTGGACTTTTTTTGTTCAATTGATGCCTTGATGCAATGGCTATGTCACTCGGTAGAAAAGGAAAGTGAATTACTTGATTATTTCCTTTTGCTTAGTGAAAGAAGTGGAACTCCTCAGTAGCTTAAACTAAGAGTGGCCAGTGGGCCGGGCTCGGGTCTGGCGGGCCGGGTCTGGCGGGGTCGGGGCGGGACGGGAGAAGGGGCGGGGTCGGGTCTGGCGGGCTCTGGCGGGGTCGGGTCTGGTGGGACTGGAGCAAGTCCCGTCCCGATCCCGATCCCGTCGGGCTCGGGTCGGGGCGGGCTCGGGGCGGGGTCGGGCTCGGGGCGGGATACGGCGGGTTTTTTTTTTTTTTTTTTTTTTTAAATAACATATGTATAAAAAAAACTCAATAAACAAAATAAGATAGTGTAATAAAAACATCCCAATTTGTTTTTGTGCCTCTTATATTATTTAATAGACATATGATTTTTTTGTAATACAAATACAATTGTCTAAAATCTAAATTGCAACTTTGTGGTGTTGTCCAAAAGTTACAAATTACATAATAAAATTACAATTAAAAAAATTACATTCTCAAAAAAATCTGTTCTAATTGCTTGATGATTTCATGTGGTTCTTCGGTTGGAATTGGTATTTATTGGTCAAATTGATCCACGTCGCTTCCACTACCTTCGGTTAAGATTTCGTTGTAGTTTTCATCATCTTCTTCGTTGATCTCCGGTTGACCGCACCTTCTCCGCTCCGCTCGTATCCAATCTCTCGAATAATACCGCAATTTCCAAGTCGTCTCCGGCTAATGAGTGTCGTGGTCTCCTATTTGATATCCGCTCGCGAGAAAAAGCGCTTTCGTACGCATTTGACGACGCTTGAATGTTCAAAACATCTCGAGCCATCAATGAAAGTGTTGGAAAGGTCTTCTCATTCCCCCTCCAAGTATTTCAAACAAGTCTTCATGTCCATCTTCATTGATAACTTCTTGATACGGTACGAACCCCGTAAAACAAAAATATCCAACTCGCTAATTTGGTTAGTAGTAGAGGTACGACCGCACATTCTATTTACGAGGCTTTCAATACTAGCCGCGAAACGAAGATGTCTTTTGTGAGGTTGTATTGAAGATGAAGAAGATGGTATGGAAGTGGTAAGTTAGCATTTTCTTGTTGATAAAATCTATATATATTTTTGCATTGGTGTTCTACGCTAGACAATACTTCTTCTTTAGTTTGTTCAATAGGTGGTGAGTGATTTAGATTTTTGGGACTTGGAGGTGGTAGTACTTCTATACAATCGTAAATAGTTTCAATTAGTGATTTAGTACCGTCTATTTTAATAGTAGGATTTAATACTGAGAACCAATAATATAAATAGAGGGAATAGGAATAAAATATTTTTTTATTTTGAGAAACATTTTTTTAATAGCGCCTTATAATTTGGTTTTTCCATATATTCACTAAGTAATAAAAATATTAGAGTTATATAAAATAACATAGTTGAAATAGTAGGATAATATATACCGGAAAATTCTTTTGTTGCTTGAAAAAATTTCTCTAAAAATACAATAAGTTCGGAGATTTTTTCCCAATCACTATCTAAAATCATATCAGCTGGCTTTTTATTATGAGAGTTAAAAAATAAAGTTATAGGTAATTTATAGTCATAAGCAACAAGTAGTTGCTCGTATAAAGAATTCCACCTAGTGGATACTTCTTGTGGAATTTTTCTAAAAGGTAGTCCATAATCATGACAAATTTTTTTATATTCTTTTCTACGTTGTACTTTATTACTTTTAAAAATAAAGTTTATAGCAAATTGTATTTTACTAAGAATGTCTTCAAAAAGTGATAGACCATCCTTTACAATTAAGTTATATATATGGCACGCACATTTTATATGAAAATGGTCTGGAAAAGAAGGAGTTAAACTATTTTTTAAAATTGTAATTGCGTAATTGTTATTAGAAGCGTTATCTAATGTAATAGTCATAATTTTATCGGTAATTCCGTAATAATCGCACACTTGATAAATATTTTCTCGCAATAAAAGTACCGGTGTGCCTATCATCTATATATCTATACGCTAAAATACGTTTTTGCATAGACCATTTATAATCTATCCAATGACAAGTTACGAGTTAAATAATCATGGCCGTTAGTACTACGACCTATATCAGACGTGATGGATACTTTGCCATTAAAATGATATAATGAAAAACGTAAATATTGTTGATATTCATGCGCGAATTTAAATACATCTCAATTAACAGTTGATCTAGGAAAACCGTTAAAAACAGGATTATATATATCTCTAATGTAATGAATAAAACCGGGAGATGAAGGAAATGAAAAAGGCAAACCCTCCACAACAACTAATTTTGATATTGCTTCCCTATCTCTATGTTTATTGTATTTAGAGCCTACAATTCCCCCCGTCATAGGGTTAATTTGACCCTGTACTTGGTCCGGGACAGTATCAGTATGTGAACCTTGTCTCAATGGAGCGGGCGTTTGCGCACCCGGTTTTGAAGCCTGGTATTGGGCATACCTAGCTGGATGAGCACTTACTACGTGTCTAATTAAACCCCCCGTCCCACCGTGACCTTTTCCAGTTTTAAATTTTAAAACATTTTTACAAATTTTACATATGGCTACTTGAATCTCTACGTCCCTATCAAAAAATGTCCATGCATCTAATTTTAATGGTCGTTTTGTTGGACCTCGTCTCATACTAGGGGGAATATGAGGTATTTCAGTTGAAGGTGCACTAGTGGGTGTGTTGTCATCAACATTAGTGGGTATATCATCTAGATCATCGTCTAAATTAAAGTCTTCTTGAGTTCCAGAAAATAGCTCCTGGTCTAAATCTAATGGTATTGTAGGAAAATGTTGAGTATCAACAAAATCATCCTGTGTAGGAATAAGATGACTAGAAGAAGTACCCTTGCCCTGGTTGCCCTTACTAGAAGAAGCACCCTTACCCTTAAACATACCTTTTAATCCTTCCATTTTAATTATGATAATAAATAAATAAATAAATAATTAAAGACAATAAAATTAAGTGATCTAAACTAAATAAACAGACAATAATAATTTAATGAAGGAACGAATGTACCAAACGTCGACGTAACGTCGACGTGTAATCGAGAGGTTGAAAATTGAAACTTTGCTCGATGGAAGATCCTCAAGCTAGTTGCCAACTTCACTACCAATTCCCAAATGAATAAATAAAATTGAATATTTAGCAAACAATGTAGACTTGTAGAGAGATATATTGAGAAATTAGACAGATTGTAGGAAGATTTGTGAGAAAGATGAAGAGAAAATGAGTTATTTATAGTTGAAAAATTGGGTTAAAGTGTAAATATAATAACTTATGGGTTAAAAATAAATATTAAGGGGTAGGGGGGGGGCTAAAATGGCCGTTGGTCAACGGGTCTGGGGCGGGCTCGGGACTCGCGGGACGAGACATCGTCCCGTCCCGAGTTCGAGTCCCGCCCCCGTAATTTTTTTTTTGGCGGGGTCGGGACGGGCTCGGGTCGGGGTCGGGCTGTCCCGGCCCACTGGCCAGCCCTAGCTTAAACTTCCTGCCTAGTTAAAAGACTTGTTTTGAATATTCAAATTAATTTATGTTTAACCAATATTGTTATTATTTAAAATTCATTTAGTAATGAAGATACCTTTTCTTTTCTGCATTTTACGTATTGATAATTTTTTTTTGAATATTATTACCTTTTTAAAAAAATTATCTTCTGATTTTGTTATGGAGAATATGCTAGTAATAATCCTCATGAGCACAACAGAACATTCGAGTTTCCCTCCTGTCAAAGAGTCCCATATTACTTGGTGTTAAGTCTGTTTAAGTACTGTTTTAGAGTGCCTTTTAAGGAGTCTTGTGTTAGTCTTTAAGTTGTTTTGTACCGTGTTACGCTTGTTTTTGTTTTGTTTTCAGGATAAAGCGATACAGAATGGAAGTGAAGCGGATTTAGAGAGAATAAGCGGATATTGAGGATAAATATGTCGGTTTAGTCAAAAAACGGTTCAGAGAAGTCCTGGGAAGTTCGTGAGGCAGTTGAACGTGTCTCGGATGAAAAAAAATGACAAATGAGCCGCGGCACTAAGGTTCCAGAGAGACCACGTTTCTGGAAGCAGAAGAGCCGCGACGCTCTGTGGACTGAGCTGCGGCGCTTGAGGACATCTACAAATGAGCCGCGGCGCTTGTGTCCGTACATATTACGAGAACTCATTTTTCACAAGGGCAAAAAGGTCTTTTCAAAGGGAAAAATAGGGTTTGCTTTAAAGAGAAAAAGAACAGAGAGAAAGTGGGGGAAGCAAGGAGAGAAGGAGGTTTTGGAACATTGGAGGAGCCATTTGAGATCAATTCCTCAAGTTCTTTTTCCTTGTTTTGAATTATCTTTATGTTAATTTTCAGTTTATGTGTTAATTTTAGAATGACTATGAACTAATTCTTCTATTAGGGTTTTCAATTAAATCACTTGAACCTTTATCATGAACTAATGCAAAGTTATCTTGTCTTCTTCATATATTAAGGTCTTTTCAATGTGTGGTTATTGTATGAGAATTGATTGGCCATTGGTTTTCGTTTATCTAAATGAGTTTAAATCAAAATCTGAAAAGTGAGATTTGAATATGCTATAGTTGAATTGACACAGGCTTAATCTTGAACGAGAGTATCACGATTGCTTGTGTAGCTTTTAGGTTGTTGATCTTAATGCCTCATAATTGATGGAATTTATCATAGAAATATAGAAAATTCTCATTTAGGTTGAGTTCTATATGTCGTAACTTGAATATAGAACGTTTTTGTTAACCTGCTATCTTAATAAGAAGAAGAACTGTTAATCTTGCATTAGTAAATGGTAGAATGGATAGTTGATGAGATTGGAATCCCTAATTGCTCTCATTCTCGAATTCAATTCGTGTGTTTTTGTTGCTAGTTTATTTTTGCATTTTACCTTCGTTTACGCTTTTCTTATTTTAACCTTTACAAATCAAGATTCGTTAGCCAAATAGAAACTAGAGATTAATTATTTGGTAATTGATAATTCATTCTCTGTGGGACGATACTCAGTCTTACTGAAAATTATTACAAATTGTGATACGTATACTTGCGTAGCTTTAAAAATTCGCAACTAGTTTTTGGCGCCGTTGCCGGGGACTGAAAAATTATCAATATCAAAGTAATTAATTTTATTTCTAATTTGGTTGTTCCAAGAACAAGTTTCCAACTTGATTTGCGTGCATCTTTTGATCATCTTTCAGGTAGTTTTGTTATATGCGAAGAAGAAGAGGAGCAGAGAGCCTTGTTCCTATTAATCCTGAGATTGAGAAAGCGTGCAAGAAGAATCGAAGAAACAAGATAGCTGGTAGTTCAACTGTGGTTATGGCAAATCCTCAAAACAATGATGGGTTGAATAGAGGGGTGCCAGAAATAGTGCAAGAATAAGCTCAGAATTCCGCTGTGAGAAGCTTACGGTATTATATACTTCCAACTGTAACAGGAGTGCAGACCTGTATAAGACCACCAGCTGTGGAGGCAAACAACTTTGAGATTAAGCCGACAATCCTGCAAATGGTCCAAGGCACAGTTCAGTTTGGTGGGTTACCTAATGAAGATCCTCATATGCACTTGGCAAATTTCTTGGAGCTATGTGCAATATTCAAATACAGTGGTGTAACTGATGACACCATTAGATTGAGGCTTTTCCCATTTTCACTAAGGGACCGAGCCAAAAGTTGGTTAAACTCTCTTCATGCAAACTCTATTACTACTTGGCAAGATTTGGCTCAGAAATTTCTTGCCAAGTTTTTTCCTCCATCAAAGGCCGCTAAGCTAAGGGGAGAACTGAATAATTTTTATCAGCTTGAAGGGGAATCTTTGTATGATGATTAGGAGAGGTTTACGGAGTTGCAAAGGAGATGTCCCCACCATGGAATTGAACAGTGGATGTTGGTCCACAATTTCTACAATGGGTTGTGTGGTACTACTCGTACCATAATTGATGTTGCGGTTGGAGGGGCATTTATGAGTAAAAGTGCTAATGAGGCGTATGAATTGTTAGAAGATATGGACACAAACAACCATCAATGGTCTGATGAGAGATCAACGAGCAGTAGAAAAGTGACCGGGGTTCATGAACTAGATGCCATCACTGCTTTAACTGCTCAAGTTGCTTCTTTGACAAAGCAATTGTAGCATAATACTATGTCCGCCAATGCTGTTCAGATGCAAGTGGGTTGTAAAATTTGCGGGGGTCCACATACTTTTGATCGGTGCACAACAATGGATCCAAACAATATTCATATGGACCAAGCTTAGTTTCAAGCAATTGAGAATTTTCAGAGGCCCTACAACAACCCACTCTCCAACACTTATAATCTTGGGTGGAGGAATCACCCTAATTTCTCATGGTGAAACAACCAATTCCAACAATCATAGTTTCAAGGGCAATATCAGCAGTCTAGGCCACAAGTCCCACAAGAGAATCCTAATGAATTGCAAACAACTTTGTTGATTCTCACTAATACCCAGACTCAGTTCATGACAGAGACAAGATCCTCTATTCGGAATTTGGAGACACAAGTGGGGCAATTAGCAAGCATGTGGAATAATAGACCTCAAGGGAATCTGCCTAGCAATACTGTGGTGAACCCTAAGGAGCAGTGTCAGGCCATCACTTTGAGAAGTGGTAAATAAGTTGAGCAGTCTGCACCCCAACCACATGTTGAAAAGAATGACGACTTGGGAGAGATATCTGGTTTAGAGAAAGATGGGGTTACTGAAGACCACCATATTACAGAAAAGGTACCACCAACGGTTATTGTTGATCCTCAAATCAGAATTCCATACCCTCAAAGACTTCGGAAAAATTCTCTTGATAAATAATTTTCCAAGTTTTTAGAGGTGTTCAAGAAGTTGCACATCAACATTCCCTTTGCTGAGGCCCTAGAGCAAATGTCTAGTTACATGAAATTTATGAAGGAAGTTCTCTCTAAAAAGAGAAAGATGAGAGATTATGAAACGGTGGCTTTAACTGAAGAGTGCAGCACCATTTTGCAAAAGAAGTTTCTCCAGAAGTTGAGAGATCCAGGGAGCTTCACTATTCCCTGCATTATCAAGAATTTTGAATGCAAGCATGCCTTGTGTGATTTGGGGGCAAGTATAAATTTGATGCCTTTGTCTGTGTTTCGTAGACTTGGTGTGGGTGAAGCTAGGCCTACAACAGTGACTTTACAGTTGGCAGACCGTTCAGTGAAGCATCCACGAGGTATTATTGAAGATGTGTTAGTTAAAGTGTAAATTCATTTTTCCTGCTGACTTTATTGTTCTTGACATGGAGGAGGATGCTGATGTGCCTATAATTCTTGAAAGACCATTTTTAGCCACGGAGCAAACACTTATTGATGTTCAGAAGGGTGAGTTGAGACTTTTAGTTCAGGGCGAAGATGTTGTTTTCAATGTGTTCAAGTCGATATCTTATCCTAGAGCAAGTGACAATTGTTTTTCAATTGATGTGATTAAGGGGGTTGTTTATGAAAATAGCATGATTACTGACGCTCTTGAGGTGACGCTAACACAGTGTGAAGAAGATGACAGACTAGCGGGCAATAGCTACTATTATTTTTTGGATGGTTATTGTGAGTATCATCAGATTGCTATTGCACCAGAAGATAAAGAGAAGACTACATTTACTTGTCCATATGGTACGTTTCAGCGTCCTGCTAAATGACGTTAACGACAATGCCATTGGGAGGCATCCCAACATTTTATTTGTTTTGATTTATCACAAAAAAAAAAAGTCGCGGCTCATTGAAATCGTGAAAAATTGGAGCTCACAGGTGCCGCGGCGCCATGGATTCAGAAAGTGTCTAAAAAATGTTGTTTGACAAGCCGTGGCGCAAGTGGAAGAGTCGCGACGCTACTCCCACCACCGCCACCACCACCATTTTGAGATAGTTTGTCGAGATTTTGGTAAGTCTTCATTCCCTTTCTTTCTTTTTCATATTAGGGACAATGTGTTAAATAAGTTTGGGGGAGGAGTCTGTGTTAATAGTGTTGTATTTAGTTGTTTGTTTGTTGTTAGTATCCTAGTTGGATAATTAAATTTAGTGTCATGTGCCAGTGAATCAAGTTGATAATGATAGCCGATGAGATTGAGTGAATGCGGTGTGATATAATTTGATGGAATTGACAGCTATGAAATGAGAAATATGTGTGCTTAAGTTGGATATTTCTTGAGTTTGCTTTTGGTTATTAATAAAGATGAAAACTTGATCATGATTGTTGAATTTCTTGTACTCAAATATTCGGTTTATGCATTGTTGAATGTCGGATTGAGGAAAGATGGTGGAAAATTCTAGAACTTGCTTGCTTGCTACTTGAGACGAAATCCAAGATGATGCATGCTTAGGAAGATGATTTAGGCATTTTTTTTGAACGATTGAGCCTTTCAAGCCAACCTTGACTAATTTAATCCCTAGTTACCCTTTTTGAGCCTTAAGTTAATTCTTTGTTGATTGATTCCTATTTTGAGCCTACTTGAAACCTTTTACTATTTTTCATTCTCTTGAATTTTACCATGAGCATATAAGTATATGATTGGGGATTGGCCTTTTGTAATTGGTATTTTAGATTGGGTGCTATCAATAGAAGAGTAAAAGATTGAGAAAAATTCAAAAAAAAAAAGAAGGAAAGAAACTACACTCTCCTTGTACATACATTGAAAAACAAGTTTGGGGGGAGGGGTGTAGTTCGAAAAAAAATATGTGTGAATTTTCTCAAACACAAAAATTGGAGATTGTTGTTAGTTTAGAACGTGGATATCGAGTTTGGTTGGTTGGTTTATATGCTTATGGTAATTTTGAGCCTAAATGACATTTCATCTACCCGTGCCTAAGCCTATCGTTATACCCTATAAAAGTCCTATTAATTCTTGAGCATGTGTTGTCTAAATTAGTGGAGAGTAGCAAGTTAGCAAGCCTATTGGATTATGGACTTGATGGACTGTTGGTGAGAATTCGGTTTGTATAAACTGAGTTGAGTACTTGTTTATTCAGTGATCATGGTTGGGTTGCCATATGTATTGATGATTTTAAGTGAATTGAGGAATATCTACTTAAAATTCTAGATTGCAAACTGATGGCTATAATGTTCTAAGGATTATATTGTATGGTATTCATGATTTTTTAGGCTTGATCTATTGTTATTGACTTGATTCATTTTAGAGTTTAGAGTGTCTGAAGCTCTTTACTCGAGGGCGAGTAAAAGTTAAGTTTGGGGTGTTTGTTAAGTTTGTTTAAGTACTGTTTTAGAGTACATTTTAGGGAGTCTTGTGTTAGTCTTTAAGTTGTTTTGTGCTGTATTACGCTTGTTTTTGTTTTGTTTTCAGGATAAAGTGATACAAAATGGAAGTGAGGCGAATTTAGAGAGAATAAGCGGATATTGAGGATAAATATGTCTGTTTAGTCAATGAAACGGTTCAGAGAAGTCCTGGGAAGTTCGTGAGGCAGTTGAACGTGTCTTGGATGAAATAAAATGACAAATGAGCTGTGGCGCCTATATCAAAGCCGCGAGACTGAGGTTCCAGAGAGATCACATTTCTGGAAGCAGAAGAGCCGCGACGCTCTTTGGACTGAGCCGCGGTGCTTGAGGAAATCTGCAAATGAGCCGCGACGCTTGTGTCCGTACAGATTACGAGAACTCATTTTTCACAAAGGCAAAAAGGTCTTTTCAAAGGGAAAAATAGGGTTTGCTTTAAAGAGGAAAATAGCAAAGAGAAAGTGGGGGAAGCAAGGAGAGAAAGAGGTTTTGGAACCTTGGAGGAGTCATTTGAGATCAATTCCTCAAGTTCTTTTTTCCTTGTTTTGAATTATCTTTATGTTAATTTTTAATTTATGTGTTAATTTTAGAATGACTATGAACTAATTCTTCTATTAGGGTTTTCAATTAAATCACTTGAACCTCTATCATGAACTAATGCAAAGTTATCTTGTCTTCTTCATATATTAAGGTCTTTTCAATGTGTGGTTATTGAATGAGAATTGATTGGCCATTGGTTTTCGTTTATCTAAATGAGTTTAAATCAAAATCTGAAAAGTGAGATTTGAATATGCTATAGTTGAATTGACATAGGCTTAATCTTGAACGAGAGTATCACGATTGCTTGTGTAGCTTTTAGGTTGTTGATCTTAATGCCTCATAATTGATGGAATTTATCATAGAAATATAGAAAATTCTCATTTCGGTTGAGTTTTATATGTCGCAACTTGAATGTAGAACGTTTTTGTTAACCTGCTATCTTAAGAAGAAGAACTGTTAATCTTGCATTAGTAAATGATAGAGTGGATAGTTGATGAGATTGGAATCCCTAATTGCTCTCATTCTCGAATTCAATTCGTGTGTTTTTGCTGCTGGTTTATTTTTGCATTTTACCTTCGTTTATGCTTTTCTTATTTTAACCTTTACAAATCAAGATTCGTTAGCCAAATAGAAACTAGAGATTAATTATTTGGTAATTGACAATTCATTCTCTGTGGGACGATACTCGGTCTTTCCGAAAATTATTACAAATTGCGATACGTATACTTGCGTAGATCTAAAAATTCGCAACACTTGGTCATTTTTCCTTTTACACATCCCTTAAGAAATCATAAATAAGAATGGTATTTTTACTACATTACCCTTATCTCTCTCAAATTAATTGCACTCTAATTAATATTGGTTACTTTAAAAACAATTAATGTTAATGGTAAAATAGAAAAAAACTTAATTAATTCTATTTTGTTTTAGTATGTGATCAAGTAATTTGGGACGGATATTTTTAGTAATGTGGGCAAGTAATATGAGACGGAGGGAGTATAATCCAAACTTTAAGCAAGCATAACTTTCGCATATTTGAATGAGAAATACTGTTAGTTAATTTGCCACTTGTAAGAATTTCCTTAAGTTATAGAGTTGAAAGTTTATTACAAAGTGTATTAAGTTGAATAATCAAAATCTGTAAACTGTAAACCTAGATTGGTAATTTTTAAAAATCCAATAGCTTAACTTAATCTTATATTCATATTGCACGACTTAGTTGTACTTTAATCATTTTCTTTTCGTGTCTGATATAATACTTTTTTTCCCTCTAAAAATCTTACTTTTTAAATAGCTAAATTAAAAAAAGAATTTATTAGTGTAAGCAAGTTTTTAATAGAGTAGCAGTAACCACAAAAGAAAAAATAGAAAAATACTACGAAAAAGATTGTTTACTAAGTATAAAATCATGCTGCTTTAAAGTACTGACTAGGTGTGTCAATGGTACGGTTCGAGCGGTTATTTTATAAAATTTATACCATATTGATTTTCCGTTATTTTATTTTGTATAACCAAAATTAGACTTTTCAAAACCAACCCATCATCTCGATTTCTTTTCGGTATTGGTACGGTTCAGTTAATTTTTGGTATTTTTAAAAATTATATATACAAGTCACTAGTAAAAGTTAGAACAACCATGTATACTTGTGTAGGACTTTGGAAAAAACTCTCTAAACAAAGTTTAAAACTCTCTAAATATTTTTACTGGGTAATATATTTTAAAAGAAAATTGTGTATCCTAAGGAGTTATAAATAATACTCCGTACTTAATATTTCTTGTTTACACATCTTTGTTTATAGTTACCCATGATTTCATAATGTACAATATTGTATTATACAGTATGGTATTGTGATTTAATAATATTTTTATTGTTAGATATTGTATAATAACATGTAAGTTTACTAAAATATTCTTAACCCTTAATTACAAATTACTTTATATATATATATATATATATATATATATATATATATATATATATATATATATATATATATATATATATATATATATATATATATATAAACGTAAAGTAAAGGATAAAATAGAAACTTTAAAAAATAAGTAGGTGGTTGTAGGGTGGTGGAGGGGTAGATAGGTGGTGGAGAGGTGGGTGGTGGTTGGATGGGTGGTGGGGGTTAAGGGGTAGTGGGTGGAGGAGGAGTGGGGTGGGGTTTATAATGGATAAATGAAATAAGGAACCACGCAAAAATCATCAAATTCGTGGTTATAAAAATTGAGTTTTTTCATGATTATATAACTACGAAATTATAACATCATACAACATAATTGTAAGAACAATGAAAACAAACATTGTATCTGTAAAGAATGAATATTGGGCCTAACTCAACCCCAAAAGCTAATAATGGATATTGAGTCTAATTCAACCCCAAAAATTAGCTTGTAGGATGAGGATTGTCCAAGTCCATATAAGGAGTCCATGTTCCCATTCCATATCCGGTGTGAGACTCTTAACACTCCCCGCACGCCCAGACCTTGTTAACTGGAGCGTGAATAATATAATTTGGGGGCCCAACATCGGTGGACAAAGAATTGAAATGAGTCTCGCTCTGATAACATGTAAAGAATGAATCTTGGGCCTAACTCAACCCCAAAAGCTAGCTTGTAGGGTGAGGATCGTCCAAGTCCATATAAGGATTTCATGTTCCCATTTTATATCCGATTTGAGACTATTAACAGTATCAATGAAAACCATACAATAATGAACCACAGGAAACAACCATCGAAACAGGGGTTAAAGTTTATTTCCTTGTTTATCTGAAAAAAATTATTTAATTTATATAATTATAGTTGAAATCAAACGTAACGCTTTGAATCCATGCATGTAGATTCATGCATAATGATCACGACAAATGAATGATAGATTTGCCACGTCAGGCCTGAATCCCATGATTCGTAACCGAGATTAGCATTTCGCCTCATCCAATCTTAGTAAACATATCAAAAATAATTAAACCGCCACTAAATAGCTAATTATGGGGAGAAAGACCTGAATCATTTTTTAGGAATTCTGAATATACAACAACAATGGCCTCTGTGATCGAGCACAAATCGTACGCTAGAGTTGGGCTCTTAGGCAACCCTAGTGACGTTTATTATGGAAAAATATTATCATTCAGTAACTGGTAAAGTTGTTGGCATGTGACAAGGATGTCATGTGTTCAAGCTGTGAAAACAGCCTCTGACAGAAATGCAAGATAAGGCTGCGTACAACTGGACCGTTGTGGTCAGACCATTTTTTTTTAATTATCATTCAGCATGGGCAACTTTTGGGCTTGGGTTCCGTTGGAAGCTTCAGAAGATGTGGTCATCGTACCTCATCCTACTCACGATCTTGTCCACTTCAATTCCATTACTCACCTGGTCTCTCTTTTTTTCATAAACTTAGCCAAAAATTTAGTAGTATTAGTATACTAGGAGACAAATATGTTAGTACAGGGATAAATGTGAGGTTTATGTAGTATTGGAGAATTTTAATTTGGTTTGAAGGACTAATTATTTAGGAGTCGTTTGATTGTTGGTTAAAGTTATGTAGGTATTAATAATGCATGGATTAGTTATGCATTAGTCATGAAAGGATTAGTAATACATGAATTACTTATGTGAAATTAGTTATGTAGGGTACATGGATTAGTTATGCAAGGATTCGTAATACATGAATTAGCATGTAGAGATTAGATATGAAGTGATTTGTAACGAAGGAATTAGTTATTCATGGATTGTAATGTAGAGATTATTTTTTAATTGAATATTTAGTTTGTTTTAATTATACAATGTGTAATAAGCCTGAAAAAAGTAGAATGAATATAGAGAATTAATTAATAATCAACTTTTTAAATATTGAGGCGTAGTATGATTGATCGGTTGATTATCAAGTCAGATATATACCACTAGTTCTAAATTCGTAAAGGATTTACTTTCCTACGTACGTTTGAGTTATTTTTTGTGAGAATTGGATCCTTCTTACGTGCCTTGTGCTTTTTATTTAAATTTGAGTAGGATAAATGAAATAATGAACAACTAATTTGGTTAACTCCAATTGATATGGTTATCCTTATGGCTTATTCATATGGTTGAACATTAGTCGAAAAGGTTGGAGCTTTTCTGAAATTACTGATCCAATTTAGCTGCATTTCCTTTTGATTCAGCGTGGACTCCATCAGAGTATGGTTAATTGTATAGAGCACTAGAACAAATTACCATTTAGAATGCTTTTGTTTTATAGTGTTGTTGTGGTAGCATGGAAGGAAATGGTTATGGTTATTTTATATTTGACTTATGTTTAGAGCTGGCCAGGGGGCCGGGACGGCCCGGTCCGGCCCCGAACAGTAAAAAATAAAAATTCGGTATCGGGACTCGAACCGGAACGGGACAATGTCTCGTTCTGACCCGTCCCGGCCCGCCCCAGTCCCGCTAGTCCCGACCTGATTCCGAGCCCGCCTCGATCCCGACCCGATCCCGCCCGTAACCCCCCTTTTGCAAAAATAACCGTTGCACCAACGACCATTTTACAAAATGGCCGTTGTGCAACGGCCATTTTTGGCCTCCCCCAACTCCCTACCCCTTAATATTTATTTTTAACCCATAAGTTATTATATTTACACTTTAACCCAATTTTCAACTATAAATAACTCATTTTCTCTTCATCTTTCTCACAAATCTTCCTACAATCTCTCAATCTATCTCTCTACAAGTCTACATTGTTTACTAAATATTCAATTTTATTTATTCATTTGGGAATTGGGAGTGAAGTTGGAAACTAGCTTGAGGATCTTCCATCGAGCAAAGTTTTAATTTTCAACCTCTCGATTACACGTCGACGTTACGTCGGCGTTTGGTATATTCGTTCCTTCATTAAATTATTATTGTCTGTTTATTTTATTTAGCGCACTTAATTTCATTTACTTTAATTATTTATTAGTATAATTATAAATTTATAATTGAAGGATTTAAACGTATGCTTACGGGTAGGGGTCAGGCTTCTTCTAGTAGGGGCAACAAGGGCAAGGGTACTTCTTCTAGTCATCCTATTCCTACACATGATGATTTTGTTGATACTGAACATTTTCCTACAATAACATTAGATTTAGACGAGGAGCTATTTTCTAGAACTCAAGAAGACTTTAATTTAGATGATGATACACCCACTAATGTTGATGACAACACACCCACTAGTGCACCTTCAACTTAAATGCCTTCTATTCCCCCTAGTATGAGACGAGGTCCAGCAAAACGACCATCAAAATCAGATGCATGGATATTTTTTGATAGGGACGTAGAGAAGCAAGTAGCTAGATGTAAAATTTGTAAATATGTTTTAAAATTTAAAACTGAAAAAGGTCACGGTGGGACGGGGGGTTTAATGAGACACGTAGTAAGGGCTCATCCAGCTATGTATGCCCAATACCAGGCTTCAAAACTGTGTGCGTAAACGTCCACTCCATCGGGACAAGGTTCACATATTGATACTGTCCCGGATCAAGTACAGGGTCAAATTAACCCTATGACGGGGGGAATTGTAGGCCATAAATACAATAAACATAGAGATAGGGAAGCAATATCAAAATTAGTTGATGTGGAGGGTTTGCCTTTTTCATTTCCATCATCTCCCGGTTTTATTCATTACATTAGAGATATATATAATCCTGCTTTTAACGATTTTCCTAGATCAACTGTTAAGAGAGATGTATTTAAATTCGCATATGAATATCAACAATATTTACGTTATTCATTATATCATTTTAATTGCAAAGTATCTATCACGTCTGATATAGGTCGTAGTACTAACGACCATGATTATTTAACGGTAACTTGTCATTGGATAGATTATAAATGATCTATGCAAAAATGTATCTTAGCGTATAGATATATAAATGATAGGCACACTGATACTTTTATTGCAGAAAATATTTATCAAGTGTGCCATTATTATGGAATAACTGATAAAATTATGACTATTACATTAGATAACGCTTCTTCTAACAATTACGCTATTACAATTTTAAAAAATAGTTTAACTCCATCTTTTTTACAGATCATTTTCATATAAAATGTGTGTGGCATATATATAACTTAATTGTAAAGGATGGCCTATCACTTTTTGAAGACATTCTTAGTAAAATACAATTTGCTATAAAGTTTATTTTTAAAAGTAATAGAATACAACGAAGAAAAGAATATAAAAAAATTTGTCACGATTGCCAACTACCTTATAGAAAAATTCCAGAAGAAGTACCCATTAGGTGGAATTCTTTATACGAGCAACTACTTGTTGCTTATGACTATAGAAAACCTATAACTTTATTTTTTAACTCTCATAATCAAAATCGAGTTGATATAGTTGTAGATAGCAATTGAGTAAAAATTTCCGAACTTATTGTATTTTTAGGAAAAAAAAGTCAAGCAACAAAAGAATTTTCCGGTATATATTATCCTACTATTTCAACTATGTTGTTTTATATAACTATAATATTTTTATTACTTAGTGAATATATGGAAAAATCAACTTATATGGCAGCTATTAAAAAATTATTTATTATAATAAAAAAATATTTTATTCCTATTCCCACTATTTATATTATTGGTGTTGTATTAAATCCGACTATTAAAATAGACGGTACTAAATCACTTATTGAAACTATTTACGATTGTATAGAAGTACTATCACCTCCAAGTCCAAAAAATCCAAATCACCCACCACCTATTGAACAAACTAAAGAAGAAGTGTTGTCTAGCGTAGAAGACCAATGCAAAAAAATACATAGGTTTTACCAACAAGAAAGTACTAGTAACCTACAGGCTTCCATACCATCTTCTTCATCTTCAACACAACCTCACAAAAGAGATGTTGTTTCTGCGGCTAGTATTGAAAGCCTCAGAAATAGAATGTGTGGCCGTACCGCTACTAACCAAATTAGCGAGTTTGATATTTTTGTTTTGCAGGGTTATGTACCGTACCAAGTAGTTCTCAATGAAGAAGGACGTGAAGACTTGCTGAAATACTGGAGGGGGGATGAGAAGACCTTTCCGACACTTTCAATGATGGGCCGAGATGTTTTGAACATTCAAGCGTCATCAACTGCGTCTGAAAGCGCTTTTTCTGCCGGCAGATATCAAATAGGAGACCACATACACTCATTAGCCGGAGACAGCTTGGAAATTGCAGTATTATTCAGAGATTGGATACAAGCGGAGCAGAAAAGGTGCGGTCAACCTGAGATCAACGAAGAAGAAGACAAAAATTACAACGAAATCTTATCGGAAGGTGGTGGAAGCGACGTGGATCAATTTGACTAACAAATACCAATCCAACCGAAGAACCACATGAAATTATCAAGAAACTAGAACAGGTTTTTTTCAGAATGTAATTTTTTAAATTGCAATTTAATTATGTAATTTGCAACTTTTGGACAACACCACAAAGTTGCAATTTCGACAATTGTATTTGTATTACAAAAAAATCATAAGTCTATTAAATAATATAAGAGGCACAAAAACAGTTTTGAAATGTTTTTATTACACTATCTTGTCTTGTTTAATTATTGAGTTTTTTTTTATACATATGTTATTAAAAAAAAAAAGGAAAAACCGTCGGAACCCGATCCCGCCCCGACCAGATTCCGACGGGATCGGGATCAGGATCGAGACGGGACTTTGAAAAATCCCGCCAAACCCGATCCCGCCTGACCCGCCAACCCCGATCCCGCCCCCTTCACCCGCCCCGCCCCGCCCCGCCTCGCCCCGACCCCGCCAAACCCGAGCCCGGCCCACTGGCCAGCTCTACTTATGTTAGAAAATCAGGGCCGTCTTTGGGCCAGTGCGAGCTTTGCTACCGGAAAGGGCCTTGAAAAATGAAAAATTTTACGACCCCTTTTTTTTTATTTTTTATTAAGCAGGATTAGCCAGAATTTACTGTAAAGGCTCATAATTCGTAGGTTTTCGCGCAGATCTTAGCCCAAATCTAATTATTAAAATCGTATATTTATTTCTATTGGTTCACTTTTACGAATAAGAACATGCTCCCAAAATGTTTGAGAGGCCTGTAGAGAATCAATAGAGATATTTGTTTTCTGGAATGTAATATTCTAGCTGATTTCTAGAGAATTTAGATATCTAATTATTTTAGCTAACCTTTTTTTTTTACTTGTATTTAAATCACTGTATACTTTGGATAATAGACATGAAAATTACTGCAATATCTTGTTCAGTAACATGGTATAGGAGCCTTGTCTGAATTGTCGGATTTAAAGTAGTGGTATGTGGAACTTCACGACAGATGGTTGCCGGAATTAGACACTGCCTTTTTTTTTCCGGTTCTCGTGACTTCAAGACTAATTGTCACCACCTGCTTAGGGAGAAGCATCTATGGTGGTTTTCTGATCATTGGACCACATTATCAAGAACCAGGTTCTGCCTTTTTTTTTTCTATACTTGCGCTGAAATTTCCTTCTCTGCTGCTGTTCGATCTGTTTGAGCAAACTGTTCGAATTTCTGTCTGTGCTGTTTGATTGGTTCCGTGTCTGGAGCCTTTGTTTATTCCATATTTTAGCTTCTTGAATATCTCTCTGGACTGCTGGGTATTCCAGCCATTTGAATTCTGTTTTGGGTCATTTGGGTTCTGACTGGTTCATATCTATTTGAGTTGAGCCATTCTATTGGGGTTTGATTGATTCTCTGTTATAAGACCTTTATATTTGAGTAAAGTTCAGTTTTGAATTGAGTCAGATGGGACTTTTTGGTGTGGATAAAAGTATTTGGGTAATTTATTTATTTTTGGTGCAAAGCTTTGGTGGTTTCTCTGCTAATTTGCTATGATATTGTGAGTATTTGGTAATTGGGAAATGAATGACAATAAGGGAGAAGAAAGGAAGATTTCTGATAACCTTAAAGTAAGGTTGATGTTGCTCATAATGTTTTGGTTTCGGCAGTATAAAAACTCAATGAAGGAATCTACTTCAGTTAGTACCTTTGCTGAGTGAGGTAAATCATGTCTTATTACCTCTTCAAATAAATGGGTTATTGATTCAGGTGCCACAAACCACATGACAGGTAATCCTAATATTTTTTCTTAGCTTTCAATCACACAAAGCACCCTCTCCGGTTGCTGTAGCCGATGGATCAACTTGTAACAGTATGGGATTTGGACTATGAATCCCACCCCCTCTATTACCCTGTCATTTGTATTAAGCCTACCAAAGTTGGCCTTTAATTTGATTTCTGTTAGCAAAATTACCCGAGACCTTAATTGTTATATTTCGTTCTTCCCCGATTATTGTCTATTTCGTGATCTTAAGACAAATCAAGTTATTGGTAAAGGACATGTATTTGACGATCTCTACATCCTTGATGAATGGGAGTCTCGTTTTGTTGCATGCTCTAGTGTCGTGTCTCCATTTGAAGCACATTATCGATTGCGACATCTTTCTTTACCTGTGTTAAAGAGCTCTGTCCTCAGTTCCAGAATATTCCTTCATTGGAATGCGAGTCATGTAGATTTGAAAAACATCACCGCAGCTCATTAAGTTTAAGGGTTAATAAGCGGCTGAGTCGGCTTTTGAGGTAGTTCATTATGATGTTTGGAGACCATGTCCTGTCGTTTCCAAAACTGGATATAAGTATTTTGTCACTTTTGTCGATGATTTCTTTCAGATGACTTGGATTTATTTTATGAAGAGTCGCTCGGAAGTGTTTACTCACTTTTGTGCCTTTTGTGCTAAAGTCAAAACACAATTCAATGCTTCAGTACATATTTTAAGGAGTGACAACGCTAAAGAATATATGTCAGAATTATTCCAATCGTATATGAGACAACATGGTATTCTCCATCAATCTTCATGTGTTGATACATCCTCTCACAATGGAGTTGCTGAGAGGAAAAACAGACATCTACTTGAGACAGCTTGAGCACTTTTGTTTCAAATGAAGGTTCCTAAACGGTTTTGGGCAGATGCGGTTTCTACGGCATGTTTTCTAATTAATCGCATGTCATCTACTGTGCTTACTAGTAATGTGCCTTACAATGTTATTTTTCCAAACAAGTCACTATTTCTGGTGGAACCTAAGGTGTTTGGAAGCACATGTTATGTTCGAGAAGTTCGACCATCTGTTACCAAGTTGGATCCCAAGGCATTGAAATGTGTTTTCATGGGCTATTCTCGCCTTCAGAAGGGGTATCAGTGTTATTCTACTGAACTTGGCAAATATTTGGTGTCAATTGATGTGGTATTTTCAGAAACTACACTGTTCTTCTATGCACCTCCCATTTCTACAAGTCAGGGGGAGGAAGATGAGTGATTAGTCTATCAGGTCACTCGTGCTTTGTCAGAAGAGTCTGATGTTGTCCCTCCATCTCTCAGTTCTTCTAGTGAAGACCAATCAACTATTGTACCATCAACACCTACTCTATTTGCGATAGCAAGACCGCCAGTTGTTCAAGTTTACTCGAGGAGGTGAGAGAACAATGATACATGTCATGCACCAGTCCCTTTATCATCAGATCCTCCTCCGTCTAATCCTCTAGAAGATCTTGACCTCTCAATTGCTCTTCGCAAAGGTACACGTAGTTGCAAATCCACATATTTCATTAGTAATTTTATTTCTTATGGCCGCTTATCCTCTACGTCTAAATCTTTGATTGCTTCTCTAGACTCCATTTCTGTACCTAAAATAGTGAAAGAAGCTTTGAATCATCCTGGATGGTCTGATGCAATGCTTGATGAAATATATGCCTTAGAGAAAAATCACACGTGGAATTTGGTGGATTTACCCAAGGGAAAGAAATCAGTGGGATGTAAGTGGGTCTTCACAGTTAAAGTTAATCCAGATGGGTCTGTAGCAAGACTTAAGGCCATACTTGTGGCTAAAGGGTATGCTCAGACGTATAGGTAGATTATTCAGACACATTCTCCCCAGTTGTCAAACTCACTTCTGTCCGCTTGTTCATTTCTCTAGATGTTTCCAAAAATTGACCTTTACATCAGTTGAATATCAAGAATGCGTTCCTTCATGGTGATTTTCAAGAGGAAGTGTATATGGAGCAACCATCCGGTTTCGTTGCTCAGGGGGAGTATGAGAAAGTTTGTCATTTGAAGAAGTCCTTGTATGGCTTGAAACAGAGTCCCCGAGCTTGGTTTGGCAAGTTTTGGTGAGGTAGTTTAGAAATTTGGGCTGAAAATGAGTAAATGTGATCATTCAGTCTTCTACCGGCAATCAACCGCCGGCACTATCCTCCTTTTTGTGTATGTTGATGATATTGTCATCACAGGAAGTGATTATGCGGGGATCTCTTCCCTCAAGTCTTTTCTGCATAGTAGGTTTCATACAAAGGACTTGGACCAGTTAAAATACATTTTGGGAGTAGAAGTAAATAGAAGCCAAAAGGGAGTTTTTCTGTCCCAGAGAAAGTATATTCTTGACCTGCTTACAGAAACTAGAAAGTTGGCAGCCAAGCCCTGCAGTACTCTAATGGTTCCCAATGTGCATCTTATGAAAGATGACGGTGATCCTTTTGATGATCTAGAGAGATATAGAAGGTTGGTTGGGAAGTTATACTAACTTACTGCGACTCGTCTGGATATTGCTTTTGCGGTAAGTGTTGTTAGCCAGTTTATGTCCGCACCTACAGTCAAACATTGGGAAGCTTTGGAACAGATTCTATGTTATTTGAAAGGAGCTCCTGGATTTGGCATATTGTATAGCAATCAAGGCCATACTTGTGTAGAGTGTTTTAGAGATGCTGACTATGCTGGATCCGAAATTGATAGAAGATCTACTACTGGCTATTGTGTCTTTGTTGGAGGAAACCTAGTATCATGGAGGAGTAAGAAGCAAGGTGTTGTGTCTCGATCCAGTGTAGAATTCGAGTACAGAGCTATGTCACAGTCTACATGTGAGATTATGTGGATACATCATCTTTTAACTGAAATTGGGTTGAAGCATCATACACCAGCAAAATTCTGGTATGATAATCAAGCTGCTCTTCATATTGCCTCAAATCCAGTGTCTCATGAAATAACTAAACATATTGAGGTTGATTGTCATTTTATTCATGAGAAGATTCAGGAAAACCTAATTTCCACCGGCTACGTGAAGACAGGAGAGCAACTAGCTGATTTGTTCACAAAACTGTTGAATGGAACTCGAGTTGGTTACCTTTGTTACAAGCTGGGCATGATCAATATCTATGCTCCAGCTTGAGGGGGGTGTTAGAGAATCATAAGAGATATTTGTTTTCCTTGTATATAATATTCTAGCTGATTTCTAGGGGATTTAGATAACTAGTTACCTTAGTTAGCCTTTCCTTTACTTGTATTTAAATCACTGCATACTTTGGATAATAGACATGAAAATTACTGCAATATCTTGTTCAGTAACAACTTAAAAGATATGTGAGGGAGAGAGAGAGAAGCACTGCCTTCCTTTGCCTAGTAAAATTGGCTAAGATGATTTCGATTTGTATTGAGTTAATTTGTACTTCTCATTGGGTGTCTTTCTCTTTGATCTATTGACAGTGAAGTGCTTTGAGAAGCACAATGTCATTATACATTTTTGCAATGATAAAGGAGTTAAAAATGGCATGCTATAGATAGAGAGCTAAATTCCACTTTACTTTTGGGATTTTTGTGACTGATTTTCCATTTCTTCTAACTTCCTATAATTGGTCTATGTGAATGTGTTTAATTCATGCTTCTTTTATCACAGGTGAATCGGTTGCAGATTGAGGGTTACTATGGAGGTGTGCGTTTACTTATGGCAATTTGTAAAATTTTCCACAATTATTGCAATTGATAACAATATCACTCTATCTGAGGCAAATTTCACTCTCTCGTATGATACTAACATTCCCCGCCAGGTAGAATTTTAAGCAGCAAGGTTTATCTGCTCGTAGATGGTACTATGTAGGTGTTTGTATGAATAGTTCTTCAAATATTGTAAATTATTTATTCAGCTTTATTTGTATCTTTACATTGAAGCCCGAAGCATGAAATGAAGTTTAGATGAGAAAAAAGACCAAATAACACACAATATTTTAGTTTTTCCTTGTATACTGACATTTTAAGTTATGTCAAATCCTTATTAATCTTGGTGTAATCAGTGAAAGATTTTACTCTTAATATTTCAATATTTGGTCACTCGAACTTTAGATTCAGTATTTTATCAAGTTTATGAAAAGTGAAAGTGGTGCAGTGGCTTTCAAGTTTTATGCATTATCTTTTTGATAGTGATCATATTGGTCGTCACCTCTATGTAGGAGACTAATCAAGTTCACTTGAGCTGAAAGGTACTGTCCTCAAGGTCTGTTGATTCAACGGAGTCGTGTATGAACTGTCTTTTCTTAACAACCCAAATTAAGTTCAAATGAGATTTTACTGCTGGTCAATAAAAAGCTCAAGTAGCTTGGTATTTTCTTTGTATTTAGAAAATTGTTTGTCCAGTTAAGGCCGCTCTAGTCAATTGCTTAAACTAACAATGGGTCATGCTTCAGTTGATTGTTGACAAATTTTTGAAAGTGAGCTTTAGCTGTTTGTTGCCAAACCAATCTCAAAGAAGCTTCAATCAAGTCAATCTTCCAGCCTAATATCGAGCAACCTGATTTTCTTACAACACTACCTACTGCTTCAAATACTTGGAGGCTGGTTTTGGCTCAGCATATCTCCTTTTCTTAGATTCTCCCTTTGGTTAACTGTACAAGAGGAAACGACTCCAGTTTAGTGTGAGATTTCTTCTATTTATCTATTTAGTTGTACAATCTGTTTCGGAAAACATAAGTAAAGCAGAGATATTCATTTTAACTATGATCAGGAGAAATAGAACTGCACCTTGGAATAAGCCCACAATCGTTTTTTGAGCATCAAACCTATAAAAAGTAGTATCCTGTGGATCCTGGATGCTCTAATGAATTAGAAATCTTAAGCTTGATACCAGTGGAACTGAAAATTTATGTGCATAGAATAATAACTTCTTTCTTTTTGTAGGTTTCTTATTTTTTCCCCTAGGTCTTTTCCTTGTCTCCTACTTTCATTATCTCCACCCTCTCTACCTCATATAAAATCTATTGGTGTCTTTTGCTCATTGACTATTTCTTGATTTTAGCAACTCTTATCGTTGTTGTTGGTCATAATTTTGGTAGAGAAAGCATTCATGATAAATTTCTCATTGACAAAGTGTTATTCATAATACAATTACTTTCACATCCCAGATGGGGCTTTCGGGTTCCAGTGCTATTGTTACTGCTGCTTTGAATTGCCTTCTTGTCTTTTACAAAGTCAGGCATCTAATTAAAGTTGAAATAAGGCCAAGCCTGGTCCTTTATGCGGAGAAGGAACTTGGAATTGTAGCTGGTCTGCAGGATAGGGTGGCACGGATCTATGGAGGGCTTGTATACATGGTATAGAGCATTAATAGCAGCAAGCTTTTCATGGTTATAAAGTTGTTATAGTTTGTATGATCAGTTTTACCTTTCTTTTGCAGGATTTCAGCAAGAACCACATGGATGAATAGGGTCATGGTATACACACCCATGGATATTGATCTTCTCCCGCCTCTTTACCTGATCTACGCTGAGAATCTCATTGATTCTGGAAAGGTCAGTATCATTGACACCTATGACTTTCTAGCTGTGGACAATCTTTCTTGTGCTCCGCTGATGGGGCTTTGGAATAGAAGAGTGTTCTATATTATTAGCATTACAATTTAAAGTATTGAACTGTGTTTCACGATACAAAGAGTTCAAGGACGGAACTCGAAGAGGGGACAGTTTAGGCTTGGTAGCCCCTCTATATTTTCAGCTTCATTCTTGCTTTACAAGAAAATGGTCACCTCCTAGTATCTTTCACAAATTTGTTAAAACATTTCTGACAATGGAAGGCGTAATTGCTGCACTAGGTTCACAGGTGACCACGAAAATCAGTATCTTCGGTCATTAACTTGGTAAAATATTTCTCTAATTCAGGTGCATAGTACAGTTAGACAGAGATGGTTAGCAGGTGATGAGTTCATCATATCAACAATGGAGGACGTTGCAAACATAGCTGTAGAAGGACAAAAGGCTCTGCTTGACAAGGACTATGCTAAGCTAGCAGCCTTCATGAATCATAATTTGACCTAAGAAGGTAAAACATATGGCAACCTTTTTCTGATTGATTGGCAGAACTTTATTAGTTCACCATAGCATGTAGCTGATTTAGTTACTAGTTGTCCTAATCGGGTAGTGTGACATCCTTTTTTAACCTTTTGACTTATGATTGTGTGACAATGCTCTTTACATCCATATCACCATAATATTCTTTAATGTGACGTGTCTTATCACATTGCTCGAAAGACCTACAATCTTTAGGAATTAATATGTTTTTATCTGAGAATATAATACGTGGAAGCAAAGGATCCATAAACGATAACAACTAGTAGAAATTAAGACTTAGTTGTTGTTACATTTACATTAGGTTTGCATAGGAGTTAAAAAATGGCAGCCCGGTGCACTAAGCTCCCGCTATGCGCGGGGTCCGGGGAAGGGCCGGACCACAAGAGTCTATTGTACGCAGCCTTACCTTGCATTTCCGCAAGAGGCTGTTTCCACGGCTTGAACCCGTGACCTCCTGGTCACATGGCAACAACTTTACCCGTTACTCCAAGGCTCTCCTTCAAGGTTTGCATAGGAGTAAGTGTGAGATTTAAAGAACCTCCAGCTTTGGAGCTGGTATCCTTAAAGGAATTTCTGAAATTCAGTTTATGAATCATGTCGGAGTATGTTTGGTGATGATGCCCTTGGAGCTGTGAATGTGGAGATGGTCAAAGTGGCTTGATGGATAGGTGCTGCATCGAAGTTCATGGGAAGCGGTGGGGCTGTGGTTGTATTCTGTCCAGATGGCCCTCCACAAGTGAAGCAGCTGGATGATTCATGTCAAGATGCTGGTTTTGTTTGTGAGAAAATTAAAGTTGTGCCTTCGTTTTTAAATGATATTGATCTTCAAACTCTTGGCTCAAAGTGAAAAAAGTGACGGGTTCTCCAATTTTGCACCAGTTAAATTCTTTCACCTTCCAGTGCAGAGTATTAATACAGAGTCATCACTTGTTTCCTATAAATAATGAATTGTGAGGATTACACATCTATATATGAAACATGAACAGTCCAATCTTTCGAGAATATAAACAAGATCGACCTTTCGCTTTTCCGTTTGTTCCCCGGGGTGTTTAACTGGTCATTTACTAGTTACAGCTATATATGCTGTGCTCAGTTACTACTATTACTGTTTGCTCCCGAGAACTATGTAATGGTGGAATCATCTAGTTATATATGCTTTTCCTCCTTTGCTCGTATATATATGCACGCAGGAGGACAATTTGTACGTCAAGAAATGCAACTGGTTATATTAGAAGAACTAGCCAACTGAAAGGGCAAAATAATGGTAATTCGCCAGCCTTTATAAGCAGTAGGATAAATGAGACTCCCAACATTTGACTTTGAGGCGCTGAAGATAAAGACTTGCAAAAGAACTGTGTTGTTAAAGGTCTCAGGTTGAATGGAAAAAATCTTGGTACAGACTACAGAGTGCTTCCCCTTATGTGACGCTAATCCAGAATCCAGATTAGTCAAGGCCCTCAAACGGATATAAGAAGGACAAGGACAGGTCAAAGGAGAGAATAAAGTTCATCCTTTCAGAAGGTTATTACGTTACTCTAGGACGGTTGCCTTAAATTTGAGGGATGGCAGGAACTAAGAGGGAGAAAAATATGCTGTTATAATAAAACGTAAAAACGGGAATGTCTTAACAG
Source organism: Anisodus tanguticus (assembly GCA_034509755.1). NCBI lineage: Eukaryota > Viridiplantae > Streptophyta > Magnoliopsida > Solanales > Solanaceae > Anisodus > Anisodus tanguticus. Next base: position 33,449,896 of record CM067548.1, read on the forward strand.
AAGTCATAACACACATATCCATATGAGGTGCAGCAATAGTACTGAATTATGAAAATGCAAAAAATCCAATTACAACTCTATGGTCATACCTTGCGGATACCTCTACTATCATAAAATCACGTGATTCTTTTACTTGTCTCTCATCCCCCTTGAATAAATAAGACCTCGCTCTTTCTAATTAACACGAAAGGGGGACCAATGCGCGAATTCTTTATGGCTACAAAAATGTTACAAAAGTATTACTAAACACTGGATTATTTAAGATTAATCCACAGTTAATCAAATTATGAGCACTAAAATTCCATCCCAGATAAAAGAGGGATAGAGTATGTCGTATATGTCCTCTCCAACTTAAACAAGCTTGCATGGGTGATGCTACGAAGGAGTAACTCGGCTACCAGTACCAAAATAACGATCTCCAAATTCTCCCATACCAGGAATCACATGCAGGTCCTTGTTAAGTGTTGTGTCAATCTCTGATGTCACAATCTTCAATTTTGGATATTTGTTGCATACAGTATGTAGTCCTTCTGGGACCTGCATGAGTAAGTAATACATTCAAACTATCTGACGCAAAATACTCCCTCAGGTCCAAATATTAGTCATTTTGGCAAACTGAATTTGTTTCAAAATACTTAAATACTTGGAAAATAAGAAGTCATGTGGCAAAGGATAGTTTAGAACAAATACTCTACTGATTAAGTTAAAGGGTGTGCAAAACCTCAATAGACAAACAATAGGGACCAGAAGAAGTACTTTGGTAAACTGTCTGAAACAAATTGTTTTTGGTTTTTATTTTCACAATGTTTTGCACACTGATATTAGGTTTAAGAAAACGATGTTAGACTCTGGTACACCTTTACTAAGCCGCACAGAAATAGCTTTTACTGCAGAATTCCCTGGAAAGTAATTAGCAACTCATTGGTTAGTGGACAAAGTTATATATTCAGATATTTATTGATTAATAGAAGCAAAGCGTATCTAACCTGAAGCAAGTACTGGATCAAGCAGCAACACATGACGACTTGCAATATCTGATGGTAGCTTCTCATAAATCAACTGCAATGTTGCTGTATAGTAAGAAACTGCATAATAAGAATATTATGCTTTTTGACTCTCTGTTTCTCTCTATCTTTTCTTACTTTGGGGTGGGGTATGGGGAAAAGGCGGAATCAGTGTAAGTAGTACTGACCATCTTGAACCTTTGTTGTACATAGACAATTTGGAAAATTAAAGAACTGTATGTATATTTATCAAGAGGTGCACATGTTGGTTTAAATCTTGAATTCACCTACAGGAAGCATTATGAAAGTAATGGGATTGGGGCATGCATATCATGAAACTGGTAATTTGTATGACTAACCTGCCTGCCACTGTTACCTTCACCATGGATTAGAATTTTGCCGATTTTGATTCCCTTGCAGCAAGCCCTCAATGCATTTTCCATGCTTTCTCCACTGCACCAAGGAAAACATGCTAACTTTCAATTTCTTTTAGATGTTAACTTTCAATTTTTTTTTTAAGCTTTCAGTTTCAATTATTAAAGTTTATAACTAAAATCAAAAGGGTGTTTGGACGGCTTTATACCCTTGACATCTGGAAGTGTAATATGAGAAACAGTCTAGATCTTATGCTGTAAATGTTACCCACAATACTATAGTAATACGGTAGGAAGTGAATACCTTCTAATGATAGAGACTCCACACAAGCGCTTACAGAAACAACGCCACTATAAACAGATCCTGCAAAAGAGGAAAAAGGCAATTCTTTCACCAAATTCCTACTCTGATGGAGAACTGTTTTATGCTCCTGAATTCTAGCATATGACTTAGATTCATTTGAGTAGGACAATACAAACAAGTTAAGTCAAGAACACCTCCAACCTCCATTAGACTTGATGGACAGAACTCTCTGTTATCCAACATAAACTAGTAACATTTCTTGGAACAATTAAAGAGGACAAAATGCAGTTTGTAAAGGGGAACTCAATCATTTCTCTTAATCCTTTTCTGCGTCTTTTTAAATGGAAGCAACTGGTAATGTCAAAGTTACCTGTAGGAGTGATTATCTGCTTCTCAGTAAAGGGAAGGTGACCAAGACCATGCTCCACAACCTCAAAAAATGAGCAAATAAACGTGTTTCACAACATGCTCAAAGGAAAATTCATTGACACAAGATAAAAGCAATCATACCAAACGAATAAGGCGATCTACATAAAAAACAAAGTCATGCTTGGTTGTTTTTGCATTTCGTACAAGCCTATGCATCCCACGTATCTAGAAAAAGGACAAGTGTTATGGAACTGCTCCACCTTGGTCTTCAAGAATGTTGAAGCACAGATCAATAAATTTAGCATATCCAAAATGTCCTGTACTTGTATTCAAATACATCCCCAGAAGCCAACATGAAAAGATAAATACCTGAAATGTAGAATGTCTAACAAATACATTTGAATATATTTTGCAAAGATCGTGCTGTCCAAGCTTTGTACGAATATGTTCAACTATCAAGTTGATTGCAACATCATTATCTGCTCCTCTTGGAATTATTACATCAGCATGTTTCTTTGTTGGATGAATGAAGTCCTCAAAACCAGGTTTAACATATTTTGCATACTGCATGTCAAATAGCTCAATAAGCTTGAAGAATTTAAAATTTCAAATGAATCAAATATTAGATTTCAAATGGATCAAGTAATAGAGAACCCAACTTTGGTGAATCATAAAAAATTCCACAGCTACCTGATGTTGAATGAGTATAGACATGCAATTTTCTGATTAAAACATCACGTTCATTGAATTTTTTAACTGGGTAGATAGTCTCTATTGACATCAATTTGGAAACACAGGTAAACTGCAGGACCACATAGCAGATTGCCTCTGTAACTAATGGTCCAAAAGGACTTGCTATTAACATTCCTTAACCTCTGATCAGTGTAGCTCACAGTGCGTGGGGACCTCTGTAGAAGCATAGCTGATTGCAATTTGTTTACAAATATGATGTACATTAATTTTTGTAGGTATGTAACTTATGATAGTGTAAACAGTTTTTACTCTATCAGTGTATTTTAACTTGTTGTAACAGATAACCTGCCTTATTTCCAGGTTACTAATCCGGAAAGGAGTCTTAAGTGCAAAAGAACTGCTAAATTGATAACTGGTCATACAATTTAGTAGCAACAGAAAATCCAAAAGGATAGTTAAGTGCAGAAAAAATGCTAACTTGATCTAGCAGGTATTGGATGTTTCTGTTCCTCTCAACAGTATCCCGTTGTATCCTCCTGGCCAGCCGCACATCAGAGTCTGCATTCATGAAATCACTAACAGTTTAGGGAGCAATATGGAAAATTGGAGATATGTCCTAAAGGGCTCTCAAATTAGGATACTTCATTTCCAATTTCAAAAGCAAGAATAGGGGTAAAGAGTGGATCAAAAAGTATCAAGTAAGCAGCTGTCTTGTTTCTCTTTTCCTGTTCGAGGATAAGGGAGGGACATTAAGGGTCAGTTAGAGAAGAACCTGAATCAACAAAGATCTTCATGTTCATGAGATCACGTACACGAGGATCATGTAGAATAAGAATTCCATCTAAAATGATGACATCTGAGGGATTGACGTGCATTTGATTACAAAATGTGTTAGAGAATCATCTGCATTTGAAGGTTGAAACTTCAATATGAATTTGTAAAAGCAAAATACGAAAGCCATGCTGATAACAGATTTTCCATTTTATTTGATTGAACCTATAAAGTATTGTATTCCTATATTTTATAGAGTTCCTATCATTTAGAAATGGAAACTGGCAGCATCATAACCTGAGTACAATGTATATTGCAAGAGATGTATTCAGGAGATAACTTCTTACAAAGATGTAGAATTCACAGCCATCAGATACACAGTTCTATATTCTGAGTAGTACTTCATGCTTGATTAAAGGCTTTGTGGTAAGGTCAAAAGTGCTTAGCAAGAATGTCAACTTAAATCTTTGGGCAGGGAAGATGAATTTATTACCACACGGGCTGGTTCGATGCTCCTATGGCACTTGAAATCATAATTAGGAATGTTAATTACTCATCCATGTTTTAATTTTTCCATACACGAAAGCAGAAGCTCTGTATTAAAGGCATCTGAAAAGAATAAACGATTAAACGAGCCAACTTTAGAAGGTGTTCAATAGAGAACCTACAATATTTACCATCTAGTTTGAAACTAAAAGATTAGTTCCTACCAGGATGATCAAAGTTGTAGTCATGAACTTTCTCTAACTGCTCTGCAGTTAATGGATGATAAAATGCTTCCTGAAAGTTAAATTTAGGCTGATCGAGTGTTAGAAGATGATGAAATGTTATATATGACAAGAATGCAAACTTTCCAGAATACCAATTGTTTACAGTTAAAAGACATTTAAGTAGAGTCGAATAGGACATCAAGAGGTAATTCTCGGATTATAAAGTGAAAGTGCATATGAACGCCATGCAGCGGTGGCAGCCTGGCAGGTAGAAAAATGAGCAAAGACTTTGAAAATATTTTCCTCAATGTATTCATTCTTCAAGGGTATAATATATACACCATATATATTAATTAGGAAGAGTCAATCATGCCTAATATTCCTATTCAATTCCTAATAATCTTCTACCTAATTAACATAATCTTCCTGATTAACATAGTACTACCTACCATATATAAAGTGATACTACATTAATACATAATAATAATATGATTGCATAATATTCTAAAAAATATTCTAACACTCCCCCGCAGTCGAAGCTGGAGGGCGGTGAATGTTGAGACTGTCCCTAAAATCTTCAAATAATATCAGCGGACGTCCTTTTGTGAAGATATCTGCGATTTGATGTCGCGTTGGGACATGTAGCACCCGAACTTGTCCGCGAACCACCTTCTCGCGTACAAAATGAATATCTAACTCAATATGTTTAGTGCGTTGATGGTGGATGGGATTCCCTGAGAGGTAGATTGCACTAATATTATCACAGTATACTATTGTTGCAGTCGGAATAGGGCAATGAAATTCAAGTAACAGGTTCCGAATCCAACATGAGTCAGATACAACATTGGCCACAACATGATATTCTGCTTCAGCACTTGAGCGTGATACCGTGGCCTGCCTTTTTGAGGACCATGAGATTAAATTGTCACCAAGGAAGACGCAATACCCGGAGGTGGATCGTCTTGTATCCGGACATCCTGCCCAATCTACATCAGTGTAAGTAATAAGTTTGAAAATAGAGGACGGGTATAGATGTAATCCATACTCCAGAGTGCCCTGAATATATCGCACAATGCGTTTCAGAGCATGCATATGTTCCTCCTCTGGATTATGCATCAATAGACACACTTGTTGCACTGCATAGGTAATATCTGGCCTGGTGAATGTGAGATACTGTAAAGCTCCTGCTAGGCTGCGGTATAACGTTGGATCAGCAAAAGGTTTGCTAGAGATGTCACTCAATTTTGACTTTGTGTCGACCGGAGTTGCCGAAAGTTTGCAGAAAGACATCCCAACTCGTTCCACGATTTCTGATACATACCTCTTCTGGGAGAGGAATAATCCACCTGTATGCCGGGTTACAGCAATCCCTAGAAAGTAGTGGAGTGGGCCAAGATCTTTCATAGCGAATTCAAAACTAAGCTGTGACATGATATTCTTGCGAAGAGAGTCTGAAGATGTTGTTAGAATAATATCATCCACATATAGAAGAAGATAAGTAGTATGATTACCATGAGGATAGATAAACAGGGAATTATCTGAACGGTTGTGCAAGAAATCCATGTGTGACACAAAATCTGCAAACCGCTTATACCAAGCCATGGGGGCCTGCTTGAGGCCATATAATGATTTGTTGAGAAAACACACATGGTTGGGATATTTAGGATCCCTGTATCCCAACGGTTGGTGCATGTAAACAGTCTCATTAAGGTGTCCATGGAGGAAGGCATTTTATATATCCAATTGATAAAGTGACCATCTTCTTTAGAGAGACAGGCTGAGAATTGTTCTAATAGTTACAGGTTTGACCACTGGACTGAATGTTTCCCCGCAATCTACACCAACATGTTGTGTCTTCCCATCACCTACAAGACGGGCTTTATGCCGCTCAAAAGTTCCATCAGATTTTTCTTTATGGATGAAATTCCACATAAATCGAATTATATTAGCATTAGATAGACGAGGTACTAAATCCCATGTCCTATTTGTAATTAGAGTATGATATTCATCATCCATGGTCATTTTCCAATTCGGGTCTTTTAGAGCAGACACTGGATTACGAGGCAAATGTGATTTCGAGACATGGGTGTGAAGGCTATATTTGACATTGTGTTTGACAATTCCATGTTGACTACGGGTGACCGGACAGTTTGTTGGGCCAGTGGACTGGACGCCACTGACCGAGGAGTGAGAAACCGAGGGTCCAGCGGGCTGCATTGATGGAGCTGGAATTGGGCTCGTAATTGTGGAGTGGCCCAATGGGCCTGAATTACGGTGTTCAACACTAGTAATAGGTACCGAGTTGTGAAAAAAATGTGTTAGATACGAAAGCTTATCATTATCCAAAAAATCATAGTTATGAGTCCCGGTGGCATGTAACTTAGCAAATGGAAAAATTGTTTCATCAAAGATTACATGACGACTTATAAAGATTCTTTGGGAAGAAATGTCGTAACATTGGTAACCGCGATGATGAGTAGGATATCCCAAGAACACACATGGAGTAGACCGGACTTGGAGTTTTGTGATTATGGTGGATGGAAAGAGGGGTAGCAAAGACAACCAAACACTCTTAAGTGATGATATGTGGGCTCTCGTAAGTAAAGCATTTTTAGGGGAGCTTGGTATGATAGATTTTTATGAGGAAGGACATTCAACAGATAAGTGGCCATTTGGAGTGCATGATGCCAAAATACAGGGGGAAGTGAAGCATGAGAAAGAGATGTTCTAACAATATTGTTAATGGTTCTAATTTTACGTTCCACCTTCCCATTTTGTGATGAAGTATGAGGACAAGACAAACGAAACTAAAGACCATTTGTTTTGGAAAAAATCCTAAAACTGTTTATTGTCAAACTTCCCCCATTGTCACATTGAATATTTTTTATATCACGTTCAAATTGAGTTCGGATGAATGCTCTAAAAGTGAGAAAAGTGGAAAACACTTGTGCTTTTTTCGATAAAGGGAATGTCATAATTAGAGTAGTCATCAAGTATAAGCTAATAATATCTATGACCAGAAGAACTCAAAACAGGTGATGTCCAAATATCACAATGTAAAATATCAAATGGCAAAAGAGTGCATGAAGTAGAGGAAATAAAAGGCAACTTAACATGTTTACCAAGTGTGCAAGAATGACACTTAGTTAGAGTCCGTGTTTGGGTACAAGAAATAAAATTATTTTGTTTAAGAGAAGCCAAAACAGCCTCTCCTGGATGTCCCAAACGTTGGTGCCATAAAGATGGTGCCAAGGCTGCAAAAACAGAAGGAAATTTGGATTGTTGTCTTGACGGATTTATTGGATAGAGCTCCCCCCTTGCTATCACATCTCATGAGAAGCTTCCCCGTCTGAAAATCATGCACGGAAAAGCCAAAGGGGTCAAACCAGACAGATACCCAATTATCAGTTGTAAACTTTCTAACAGAAACCAAGTTTTTGATTAATTTGGGAGTATGAAGGACATTCTTTAAAATTAGGGGTGGGTTTGGTGGTAACAATTTGCTAGAACCATAACATTTTATTGGAATTGAATGGCCATTTCCGACAATTATTCCATTATCATTGCTCAAATTAAAATAGGATGAGAGATTACCTTGGGAGGACGTCATATGTGACGTCGCTCCAGAGTCCATATACCAATTTAAATCTGGTGGATTAAGTCCAAGAGTGTGCATGGCGGACTCAATTTTCGTGGGGTGGCCCCCTGTTGAATGGGCCTCATGCCACTAGGTCGGCTGAGGCCCACTGCTACTGCCTATGGTAACAGACCCAACGAAATGGGCCTGTTGGGCCTATTCTTGCTTCGCCGCCGGTTCGGTGGAAAGAACCCCTTTGTTTTCCGAGGTGGGCGGTGGACCGTTGGGGCTGCTCGGCCCAATTTCCTGTTGGCGCTGGGCTGGGTGGTATAGTCCAAGACCACTGCCAGCCGGTGGGCTGCTGCCACTGTCCGCCGCCCCTGCCGCCGGGCGCCGGAGTTGGTGGTGCCGCCATTACCGCCACCATCGAAATTTCGGTGGCCTCCACCTTTGTTATTTCCGCGATTTCCACCCTTATTTTTATTGTTATGACGTCCTTTTTGTCCCTTATTTTGTTGAGAAGGGTAAAAAAAATTACCATTATGTGAAGGAGTGGCAAGCATGGCGGAATTTGAAGTAGTTGAGGCCTTTTTCACCAAGCCCGACTCTTCAAGTACAAGCATGGACCTTGCTTGATAAAATTGTGGTAGAGGATTACTTTGACGGATTAAAGTTCCCACGCCGCTATACGCGTCTGTGAGACTGGCGACCAATTGCAAGACTAACTGGTTACTAATAATCGGTGAACCAACGTTTCGTAATTGATCGGTTAACACTTTAGGGCGTTGACAATATGTAGAAACATTAGGGAAATCCGCCATGTCAATGGTTGAGAACTCATATTCCAATGAAACAGCGCGAGAGTTTTGGTTATCTTGAAAAATATCTCGCAAGAGTTCCCATGCCGCCATGGCTGTGGAATCCGGTTCCATTATCGTATGCAACAAGTCAGTGGAGATTGTTGCATAAATCCAACCAAGGACTGTGGCATCAAGTGTATCCCACAATTCCTTGTCTGCATCGTTTGTTATGTCTTTCCCTTTACCATCTTTTGGAGGAATTATATGATGAAGAACTTTGTGAGCACGACAACATATTTTGAATAATTCTGCCCAAGTCGCATAATGAACGGTTTCCATTTCTAGTTTGATGGAAACATGTGTTTTGATGTTTGAGACAACAAGGGCAGGGTGAAAGGATGATTTGGTTTCAAACATAATTGGTTGTGATGAAGGATAATCAATAATGGAGTAAAAAAATGAAGAAATTTTCGGCCACTAGAGTTTCTAGGGAGGAAGATGACCGAAAATTTGGAAGAAATTAAACTAATTTTGGATCTTTCCTTAAGCTCTTTATATCATGTAAAACTTTGAAAATATTTTCATCAATGTATTCATCCTTCAAGGGTACAATATATACACCATATACATTAATTAGGAAGAGTCAATCATGGCTAATCTTCCTAATCAATTCCTAATAATCTTCTACCTAATTAACTTAATCTTCCTAATTAACATAGTACTACCTACCATATATAAAGTGATACTACATTAATACATAATAATAATAATATGATTGCATAATATTCTAACAAATATTCTAACAGATATTACTTGACTGATTAGTACGACTCGTTGATTCTGAAGCTGTGAAATAATCCTATCGCATACAGTAGTTTTGCCAGATGCAGTCCCTCCAGCAACACCTTCACAATTTCAATAATTTCTTAATGATTATAAAGAATGCACAGATAGAAATGAAATACTAATTGGACATAAAAGATTCTCAGGCATACTGATACAAGGGTCAATATCAGCTTATTTCAGTCAATCGACATCAATCAATCAACTCTCTATTCGAGCTATTAACATTAGCTTATTTCACATTTAGTTGCATGGAAAGAAAAGGCAAGCACTCCCATCTTTTAATTCTCAATCAATCATACTATTAAACAACAGGAACAAAAAAAAAAAGATCTTGTCCCCTCTCTCCACCATTTTCCCTTCATAGTACTCTAAATTTGGTGTAGTCCTATTCAATCAAGGAATTCTTACGTGAAAAGTAATGTATTGTGTAAGTGTGTGTGTTGATGTTTAGTCCAAGTCCGATATAGTAGACGCAAGGGTCCTAACCATATCTGTAGTGTTCGATTATACCTTTCTGCAACACAATTTTGTTGAGGTGTCCCTGGGATAGTATATTATACAAATATGCCATGATCCTCAAGGAGCTTTGCAAATAGACATGGACTAAAATCAAACGTCCTCATAATTTCAAGAAGTTGGGTACTCCTTGTGGCAACTTGGCGGATTAACCATATACTTGATGGATTAACTTATCTCATATTTTTCTATTAGGGACATAGATATACATGTGAAAACTTACTAAAATGTCAAACATACTAATTCTGAACCCTTATTTCAAAAGTGCAATGGATTCAATCGTAAGAACGTTAAAGGTTGAACCCATCCTATATCTAACGATGATGGAGCCTTACCAATGACAAAAGGTACCTTCAACACGACTTGTTCAGTGTCTGTGGGTGCATTTGATTGAAGAGAGAAGTGATTTTCAGAATCCATCGATCAAGCTATCCTACAAAAATAGGTCACATTCATCAACTAGAACATGCAATTGGCACGGATTTCTGATCTAGACATAATAAAACTTTGTTACAGGAAAAAATCTGAGTTTGTAACCGTATCAAAATTCAATCAATCAACTAGTCCAATCTCAAGTCCTTATAAAAATACATACGTGACAAATGGAAATACAACGTATAGATGTGTAAACACTAATTGTTATTTTCATGATGGAAATTTACCTTTTACCGATTGATGTAATTAGTTATCATTTGAGTTTGCACAGCGATTGGTCGAGTTGCTTGATGACAACGTATCATTTAAAAATTGTGAAGGATTACTTGTAAATATATTTTTCGGCTAAAAATCTTAAAAGTCGAACCTATTAAATTTAAAACATGTATCCACTTATGTTTTTAGGTGAATTTAAGTTTACTCAAGTATGCTTTGACAGATAAATTTGATTACCGTAATCAAGATGTATACTCTTTTCGTCCAAATAAATAATAACGCGGTGGGTTAGGTGAATGCACTTCAACATGTGGGGTGTAAATGATTTTCACCCTTAAGAAGAGTGTGAGAAATAGATAAATGAATTAAAGATCACACTTCTATGTTTGAAACTAATTAGAAAATACTTAAGAAAAGCGTAACTAAGAAAAAAATTTGATTATCTTAGAACAATACTCTCTTCGTCTCATTTTAACTGTCATTTTAATTCTTTTCATGTCTAATAAGAAAACAAACAAATACAAAATATATTTTATGAAATTACCCCTATTTAATAAAAGTAGATAATTTCTTCTTCTTGAATATTGTGTCATTAAGGTTATCCTTGGAAACAATTGCCAACTTTAGTTAGTCTTGAGTTCCTAAACTAACAATTATTCGAGGGCAAGTGGCTGTTAATCTGGGACGAAGGGAGTACTAATAAATAAGACAATATGTATCTTTTTCTCCTCTATGTTTCCGCCTATGGCTCATGAACACAATCTTGGAGTTCAATTAAAGTGTTAATGTGACGTACTATCTAATATACTTGTAAATAGTTCCCAATGCAAATAAAGGAATTTTACTTCAGCTTGTCGCACTTTAATATCCCCAAGAAAAGTAGAAAGTATATTGGTCATTCAGATCAGATACAACAAAAATGATACTTGTAACTAGAATAACCTTTTTGGACTGCATAAATTATACTCCACATAGTGCAGATGGGAATGATTTTATTAAGAAATAAGCAAGAGCGAAAACCAAAAATATACAAATATAAAACCTACTTTGCAAGATAATATTTATTTTTCTTATTTTTTATGTCCCCCCCACCCCCACTCCTTTGCAGATGTATATTCATAAGTCTATACTTTTGCAGATTACTTTGATCTTTTGGGATCAATTTTTTTGTTCCAAAAGCCAACGATAGATCAGAGTTCCCAACCCACAACTCAAACAGAGATCCAGAATCCAGCTTTCATTCCTGAAACACACATAATTTTCCAACCAAAAATATCAGTTAAAACTATTGAATCTCAACATTGTCATTGATAATGTAGACATACATAAAACATTGGTCATGAAGATGCCTCAGAGCAGTTCCTGGCAACGAATCGATACTACATTATGGGACCATGATTGGAACAACCATTGAAATATTAGTCCATTCGCGAGGAAAAAATACATACCAAACAAATGTCACTAAATTGTAAACTTCTCACGCCAAAATTTCTTTCTTGCGATTAAAATTTTTTCTTCGTTCAAGGAGAGAGCATCAGTCCGTGGTTCTACCTCTGATGACCATCCATCCCATTTTAGCGCGGACAAGAATTTTCTTACAGTGTTTATTATATGAGGCTTGTCCCTTATGATGATGAATCCTTCTGGCCTTAGCATGCGGTCCATCTCAATAAGTAGATCCTCGATGCTGCAGCCTCGATCTTCTACCTCTGAGAGGATCATCCATGCATGAAGTAGGTCATACGTGCGTGGATACGTTGAAAATGATTCACACCTAATTAGATATGATGGTTAGTCCTCAGGAAATTGAAGGTGCAAATTAAAAGGTATATTTTGCAAGACTACAACATCATCAATCACACAACAAAAAATGCTTCTATGTGTAAACCTTTGCTCCTTTCATCCCACAGGCGTGACCTACTTTCTACTTTGAGTTGTTTCAAAAGATTGACCTCTTACATAGATGGGTTTTAACTTTTACGTGATCCTTACCTTTCCTATAGATAACACAGATTAGTACAGTCTTCTGTTATTCAGATTCTGATATGAAGCATTTTCCTAAAAACAGCACTTTATTGACTAATTTCCATCAATATTTTCAAAATGTGATATGTAGTTCCACTGCACTTGGAAGTTGGAAGGTAAATTTAGATGGAAGGGTGGGGTGTACAAGGCACAAGGAATTTACATAAAAGGAAGAATATATTCATTATCGTGTCAGAAATGTGATGATAAAAGCTACAAAACCATTAATTACTAGAACCAAATTCTCATGGTGGTTGAGAATAGTCTTCTTTTCTAGGAAAACACAGATATCCAAGGCCTTATTGCTTTTAGTTATTAGTAGTTTATAAGTATCAAGTTAATTGTGTTTCTATACTACTGCATGTGAAAACAAACGGGAAAACATCACTTTTAGCTTTAGTAATCGGGAAAACAAAAGGCTTCAGTTAATCGGCTGCAGGTAATAGGAAATATCATACGGGTTATTTAACTTTTGGGGACCTGGCTACAATAACATAGATAGCGACCTGGTGTATGACAGCTGATACATTTCTCATTGGTAGAGCATACCAATAGCTAATTCTGACACATGCTGCTTGAAGCCTAAGAGTTTCCCCCAGATTCAAAATGCAAAAGATGAGGAAGAAGTTGATTTCTTTTCCATTTCCGTTTCCATCTTACAGAACTCCCATCTGTCCAACTATATAAGTCTACGTTATTATTTTACTGTTTCACAGTAGAATTAAAGTCATTAACACAGAATTTTAGACGGGGGAATGAGAGATATAAGTGTAAATCTATAAAGAAAAAGCATGAAGTCTTAACAAGCTATGGTGTGGGGATAAACTTGAAAGGAGCAAATAGGGATTAGCATATGTCAATCACTAATAATTCTTCATTATTTATTTCCATTTTCTTTCATCCTCAACTTTAAGTTATTTTAAAAAGTTCAAGTGTTTCTACAGTAAATTTGTTAAGAAAAAAAGAAAGAACCATACAAATCATTGGTAACCTGCCAATTACTAACAACTAGATGTGCCATAAATAAGAATGACTTTTTGATTTCTAAGATTGGGAAAGTAGGCAATTAGCAGTAGGGTGACCATATACCACAAAAACAGAGCACTAATTCTGCTTGTCTGTGGGAACAGGGAATGGGGATGCAAAGAGAACAATATCTGAAAGAGTGGAAAGTAAACGCACCAGTCATGAACTGTTCCAATTAAGCCTCGATCATAAATTATTTTCAATCTTGATGACATATTAACAGGAGCAACATTCATCACCCAAATCTCTTTATCCTTTAGCGCTGCTGCAAACCCACCGAGGTTTGAGTTCATGTCCATCACATTCCTAAATGAGTTCTTTAGGATAACAGACTTCATCTGCTTCCAATAGTCAACCACTCTGTCATACCATATGCTCTGGAAAATCACATATATATTCAATAGTTAAAAGATAAATTGAACAAGAAACAGAAATCATTAAATAAAATCCAACAGAAATACTGTCTTTACTGATTTGAGAAACTTACATTGTCTTTATGGAATTCCTCCAAAGTGACACCAATTTCCTCCAAGCGAGGTGGCGGAGCAATAAGCCTCTTTGGCCAAGGTTCTAGCCCGGTCCCTTTTTCCTTATGCACCTCTTCAATAAGAAACAATGGAAAACTTGAGATTGAAAAAGAATATTAGTAAGTATTTTTTATCTCCTTGCTAGAAGTAGTTGAATTAGAAAGTAGTAGTCACTGAGAATGACAGTTCTATGTGAGCTGTCACTTCTTTTTTGATGAAGTGTGAGTTGTCACTTCTAAAACAATCACATATATCCACAGCCAAAAGCAGCTATTGACGCCACAGAATAAGCAGAACAGTTTACATCATTTATCAGAAGGATACATATGATCAGCCATTCAAGACATGGGTTGGAAAAAGAGATGATTACAATCCAATGCCTTTCGGTGATCTAATTTACAAAATAGCCAGCAAATGTATAGGTTGTGTATATTAAGTATACATATACATAGAATATCCATAATCAGTGTACAGGTTTTGTATATTTCGGCTAGCGCCCATAACTAATTTTGGTTGACGGGCCAAAAATGGAAAAAAAAACTTGAAAGAATATGGACATAGCAGTTGCACACTTACTCAGTGAGTAAGGAGTGATGCAAGCTTTCATCGGTACATTCCAAGGTTCGTCGGGCTCATCACCAGACACACACAAGGGAGGTTGGGTCCCCGCACTTCTCTTCATATAACAGCTGTTACCCAGAGGTTTAGCCCATATCACAGTTTGGTCTCTTCTTGAAACAACTCTCCAACACATTCTTCTCAATAGATCATACATAGCATTCCAAATTTTTCGATTCTCAGCATCATGTGCATAAGCTTCAGGCGAAGAATACACAAAATAACCACCTGGTCTGAGCAATCTGTCAAGTTCCAACAGAAGAATACCATCTCGTTGGAGCCAATCAATTCTACAGCGTGAACAATGTGCCAACTCAAATGATCTGCTAGGATAAGGTAATCTTCTGGTGCCCAAGACTCCTAGCGTAGATGGGATTCCCCTCTCCAATGCGAATTGTATTTGATTCTCATGCACATCATTAGGAGCAAGAGACATAGCTATAATATCATGAGAAAGAAGATATGCCCCAAAGCTCGCAACACCACAACCAACATCAAGAACATTTCTTATGTTTCCACCATTGCTGAGTTTTTCACCAGGCAATTTGAGCATCTACACAAGCACATAACAAAACCATCGATTTATAATGCCATGACTATAAATAAATCAACCCGCAGCATAAGTAGAATTAAGCTTCATTACCCCTGCAATTGCTGCAATGTATATGTCAGCTCCATAATGGAAGTGTGTTCCTCCGCCAGGGAATTTTATTTTGTCTCCATCCACAACCATCCAGTTTTGGTCCGACTTTTCCTGTGCAAGATGTGTATGGGGTATGTTTGTTTTCCACACTTGGTCTCTACTAGCTGGCCATCTAATTGGGATCTGGAAATCTAACAAGGACCTCCTTGGCATCAAAACTAGACAGTAACACTAACAATAGAAATATCTAAAAGTAACCTCATTAATGCACATGAGGACAAGTAATGAACAAATTGAATAAGGGGAATCAATTCAAGCTCATCAATGACCGATACAAGTAGTGAACAAATTGAATAAACGGAATCAATTCAAGCTCATCAATAACTGGTGAGAATTTAATTAAATAAATAAAGTGTGCTCTCTCTAACAACTTAAGCTTTTAGAGAGATAGTCACACACTACAACATGAAAAAAGAATCAGGCCTGCGCGTGAGGGGGCATGCTGAGAATTTAGTTAAGAATAAAAGTGTGCTCTCTTTAACAACTTAAGTTTTTAAATGAGATGATCACACACTTCAATAACAACCAAGACTAGTGAACAAATTGAATAAAGAAAATCAATTCAAGATCATAAATAACTGGATTCCTTCATGGTTTTATACATTTCCTAAACAAAACAAAAACAGTGAATAACAATCAATTGCTGACCTTGTAACCAGCTGGAGGGGGGATAAGACAGTTATAACGACGTTGAGGAGGGGGACAATGCCTCTCATAATGCTCCATAACAGTCAAATTAAGCCTCAATCTCAATTGATATATCAAATTTCTGTCAAGGCAGGGTATCAACTCAGAGTACCTTGAATCACAAACCTGAAATGACAGTTCAAAGGAAGAACACAAGGAAACCAAATAAAAAATCTTAACAAAACCACTGTCAAAATGCAAACTTTACAAACATTAGTTAGCTAAAAAACTACTAGAATTTACATGCATACAGGAATACTTTTAGGAACTTCAAGTTCTTGATCTTCCATATCCATGTCCACACGCCCATGGTAGGAGGAAATCCCAGTAACTGGATCAGTACCATCATCAAGAACCAAAGGACCACGCGCTCTAGGAAGACCAGGAGCAATAAATGAACAATTATACAGACAAACCAAACCCAAGAACACAATCAACCCAAATATAACATATTTCAACAACTTGGGTCTATGTGCTAGCTCCTTTTTTTGCTTCATTTTTACTAAAACAACAAATACCCACTTCAAGATTTCTGCTATACTCAACTGGGTTAAACTTCAACTCCCAAGGAAAGAATTAAAGACTACTCAGTGGCCATACAAGGAGTTTCCAAGATTCAATTTTTTTGCTTCATTTTTACAAAAACAAAAATACCCACTTCAAGATTTCTACTATACTCAACTGAGTTGAACTCAAATCCCAAGTTAGATACCAAGTAAAGAATTAAAGACTATTCAGTAGCCATTAAAGGAGCTTTTTTTTTTGCTTCATTTTTACAAAACAAAAAATACCCACTTCAAGATTACTGATATACTGAACTGGGTTAAACTCAAATCCCAAGTAGATCCATTTCTGGCATACCAAGAAAGGAATTAAAGACACTTCAGTGTGCCATAAAGGAGTTTTCAAGATTCACTTTTTTTTTTATCAGTATATAAAGTAAAATATTCTGAAATGAGAGGATGGTATTAAAGGAGTCGGGTGTACAAAGCAAACCAATAAACTGCACCAAAGTTGTCCAAAAGTTGTTGTATACGCATTAAAAAAAAGGATTTTTTCGTCTAAAAGTTGCCCACATGCCTCCATATAAAAAGTAAATTATTTTCTTTAGGAATCAAATTAGTTTTACAATACACGAGTGAAGATAAAAAATTCCTTGTGCCTGGTTTTTACTTCAATCAATGGATAGTAGACTAGGTGTTTTTCATATACATATTTGTCACTTAATTATAGTTAAATTCTCACTTTAATGTGCAACCATTTAGATTAAATCGTTTGATTTGATATAAACCAAGTATAGTAATAAGTTTTTATCATGATTGTTTTTTCTAAATAAAATCATAGTTTAGTTTTCATTTTATAGTTAAATCATTTGTCGGATTTTAATTAATATCAATTTATACCAAAAGAAAAACAATTAATCAAATTGATTTGAGTCAATTTCCACAAAACGGACACGAGCTCTATCATGACTTAACGAAAAGACAAACGAAGAAGGCGACGA
Organism: Anisodus tanguticus; assembly: GCA_034509755.1. Classification (NCBI taxonomy): domain Eukaryota; kingdom Viridiplantae; phylum Streptophyta; class Magnoliopsida; order Solanales; family Solanaceae; genus Anisodus; species Anisodus tanguticus. The sequence continues at coordinate 33,467,601 of CM067548.1, forward strand.
CGGAAATAAAGAAGAATGGGATCTTTCTACATTAGAGGGTCCTTTTCATTATGGGATTATTCTGCAACTTGAGGGTTAGGGGCCAGGGGGTGTGGGGCAAGCTATTATCTACTCGAACCTTTAGGAAAAATATTTCCTTTTAAGTGTGTCACACGCTGGTGAATTATATTAATTACAATTAAATTAATAAATAAATAATTACAACTAGCAGTTAATTAGAATAAGAGAAGTCACTACCAATTCAATAACAACATACCCAGTAAAATCTCATAAAATGGAATCTCAAGAGTATATAACGTACACAGATTTTATCTTTACTTTAAGAGGTAGAGATGTTTTTGTTGGGAGTTTTTGCTCTATGGTACTTTATAATGCAGTACGGGATTTATATTACTATTACAAGTATTCGAAAGGATAAACAAAGATTCAATAATTCAACTAGAAATCTGAAAATTACAATAGTTACACAAGAAAACTGTAAATTCCAGTTTTGTAGAAGATGGAAAAATGGAAATTGTTTTTTGCTGAGTCAAGTGTGGCACTCTGTCCTTAAGACAATATTGCCCCGTATGTATCCTTTATACGTCCTGGACAATTTGTCTCCCAAGATAAAACAGCAATGGAACACTTGAGCAAAGGAAACTCAAGAGCTACCGTGAAGAATATTGAGTAACGAAATGATGCTTGGAAGTTGTAGGAAGAAGAATTTTCTGCTTGAGAAAGCTTCTGTATTCCGTCGAAATTCTAATGTTCTGAAAACTTCAGGGACCAAACTGTACATCTTGAAACTTCAGGGACCAAACTGTACATCTGAAACTTCTGGGATCAAACTGTACTTCTGGCAAAGTTTTCTGGCCCAAAAAGATAATATCAGAAGACCCGTGACCCGTGACCCGGAACCCGGAACCGGACCGGACCGGACGGGACAGGCGGGCGGCGGCGGCGCGCGTGTGGTCTTTCCTCGAACCGAAGCACATCAGGTCCTCCTCCTTTAAACACATGGGATACCCCTTAGGGTCCCAAACCCCAAACCAATTTCGAATCTTATATACACAACAATTCTTTCTTCCTCTACCGATGAGGGAGAATTGAACCCAATACCACACTTTCCATGCTTCAAACACCTTACTTCGTGAACCAATATCTTTTTCATTTCTCAATGAAATTTGACGATTCTTGGCCCTACGGTTATCTACGTACTTAGTACATCATGCATGTGTGAAGAACCGGATTCTCCAACATACGTTACACTAGTGTTTAAGCCGTTAAAGTTGATCGATCGCAACTCCCGCCAAAGGCAAATTTCCAACAGTTTTTCACCGGTAGACTCCCGACACAAAGACAAGTACCTCAAAATAGTGAAAAGGTAATGACAAAATATTAAAAAGCATGATAAAATTGTCTGAAAAATAAGCAATAACTATCACAAATTAATATTAAAATCAAAGTACAAAAAAATACTCTCTCCGCACTTTTATTTATCCACTATTTTATAAATAGATTTTCACTTTTACTTGTCACATTTAGCATATCAAAGATAAAAATAATTTGTTTTTCCTGTTTTATCCATAACATTAATTACTCATTTCAAATCCATTAAAATTATACACCAATTAATATGGGTATTCTAGTAAAATATGCACTTAATTTATTATTATTTTAAGGGACATGCAAAGTCAAAAGTGAAAAAGTAAAAGCGAGCACATGGAGTAATAGATAGTAGCAAAAATCAAGGACAAGAAACTATAAGAATAACACTAACTACTATGATTACTAGTATGAAAGGACAAACATAACAACGTTCAACTACCTACTAACCTTCTATATTAATCCGAGTCCTTCATAATCTCCTAGCAATTAACAAGTAAAAACACAATCACTAGCAATTTAAAAAATTAGCCCTTTAACACATTAATGTAGTGCGTTTATAGGAGCTACAATGGTCATAACAGTCGTTAAGCATGGTCCGCCCTTTTTTCTTTTTTATATCCCTCCCCAGAAGTTCACCCCCTTTGCTCCCTTGATGACTCGAACCAACAATCTTTGAATTCAGGTTGAAGGTGAAGAATGCTTACCATCTGAGCAATCTCTTCTTAGTTAGGTGTGATCCGTCCAGTGAACTCCTCTAACGCATAAATAGATAGGACTTGTGAGTAGTTTTTATCAACTTAGTTTTTATCATCAGGTTCGGTTGCGCTCCATTAATATTTGCTCCATTAATTGTCAATACACCCCTTGATGAATAACAAGTGTCCTAGTTATAATGAAAGGTTGAGACTGATTTTTATCTTATTCTCTATTTTTGGTTAAGCTCTATTAATGGTACTAATTGAAAAATTAAAAAGAGAGCTAATAATTAAATATTACTTAATTAAATAATTACTAAGAAATCATTCAAATATAAGAATGAAAAAATAAATATGTAGCATTTTTTTGTCAATGTCAAATAATTTGTTGGATTTAAAATTAAATAATTAGTAAACTATATTTGACTAAGATAAACAATTCATTAAACAAGTAGTAAAATGTATAGTTAAATACAAAAACAAACCTAGCAATGGCATCATTCGGGTTTGTCCGTAGACGTGTATTTTAGTTTTTTTTCTTTCAGCTATTATCATTAATAGAGCTTAATTAAAAATAGAGAATAAAATAAAAATTAATCTCAACCTTTCATAATAATTAGTACATTTGTTCATCAATGAACCAAAAATTAATGAAGCGGAGCCGAATTCATTTCCACCCATCAAAGAATGCCTGTTTTACACGAAGATTTCTGTTTATAATGCTGAGTCAGCTGCCTAATAATCCTTCCATTTTCTTTTTTCCTTTTTCCTATTTTAAGAAATTCGCCATAAATAGAAAAGGGAATGGATGAATAACAAAAAAGGAACTTGTGCCAGGCTGGCAGCCCTAGAATTTTGTAGTATTCGAGTATAGGGGGAGTTCACGATATTGAAAAGTTTAGATCCCATATTTTTTGTATTCAATTTTTAAAACTATTTTATTAAAATCAAATCTAATTAAATTTACTATGATTTGATTCTTTTTTCAATTTCGATTTGATCAATTTGAGTAAACACAATAACAAAAACTATCACAAACAATGGTGTAAATATACTGTATTGTCGTTTAACATGACCATGATGAATAAAAGGATGATATTAAGTTGAATATAATCGCATATAGTCAATAATAAATATGACGGATAAATGACTTTAAATCTATATATAAAGTTAGATAAGGTGATGTGACACTTCTATATGACCACCAGTTGCATTTGTCTCCCTTTTTAAATATATATTTTTGGCAAATTTCTGCTACCAATTAATGTAAAGTATTATCAATAAAAGCCCAATTAAATGTAAATCAACCAGTCCAGCCCACTATCAACTCCAATTAAGTCTGGACCGGCCCACGTAGCTTCCCCTTTAATGCTATAATAAGTCTCTTTGTAATGAAATATTCAATTAAAGTACACTTAATACTCATTAAATTATAATTACTCAAATATACGTTAGTTCTCATTTCATCTTATGTTACTAATTCAATTGGATACTATAAATAGTAAAGAAAATTTATTCGCTGCATAACATTCTCCCTTTTTATTTGAAACTGTTTTCACAAGAAGTTTCTTTCTTATTATGTTTTTTTCTCATTATTGGTGTTTTTGCCACAATTATTAATCTAAGCATAGAATAAGTGATGTGGTGCCTCTATAAGGCCAACAAAAATGTATTTATCTTCTTTTTTTTTTTTTACATTTTCCCATCATTTTCTCATTGACTATATTTAAAAGCCATTAAAGACAATAAAGAATTGTTCTAAATAAATGAAAAAAAATGAAGAGTCAATATCATGATTCACGGGCGGTAGTTACCTAATGTTTGGCAGATGATTTCCAATGTTAATCGTTATTATTATTGTTAGTAAACCAAAATACGTTATTTTATGATTTATAATGCTAATTAAACGCAACAACTCAATACGAAATTGTAAATGAGTGTTATAGTTGCTATTTGTTGAGTTGTATTTTTAAGAAAATCAAGTGCTGAGGACGAAGTTGGGTCTGTGGTATTTTCACCGGGACTTAAAACTATAGTAAATGAATGGTTTCATTATTGGAGAATGATCGGTTGAAATGAGAGTGACATTTTTTCAGGTTGTGCTTCCAGGGTTTTGGAATGTTTTTTCTTGTGGTGAAAGCAAGCGGTATTTGATATAGAGAGAATTGAAGGCAGATCCACGACTTCAACTCTATATGTTCAACTTTTAATATTCTTAGCATTAACACGTTATATTTTAAATTATCGCAGGGACTGTTTTAGAGCAAATCAAGCTTACGGAGAAGGGAAAAGAGAGGGCATGGCACCACAAAAATCCAAAATCCACAGGTAGATATATTAATTCTTTCGCTTTTCATTTATCCAGATTGTGCTTCCGGAGTTTTGAAACCTTTTTTTCTTGTGATGAAATTAAGCAAGTGGTATATAATATGGATTGTGGTGAAAGCAAGTGGTATATGATATGAGGAGTGATGAAAGCGGATTCAGGATTTGAACTCTATGGATTCTAACTTTTAATGCTCTTATAGCATTAACCCATTATATGTTTAAAATTATTGGAGGGATTGTTTTAGAGCAAATCAAGATTATCGAGACAGGGAAAGGGAGAGCATGGAACCCAGGAAGATTAAAAAATCCGTAGGTAGCTATATGTTATTCTTTTGCTTTTTCCTCACAAAATTGTTCTCACAAAGTGTTTGTATTTTATGTGTATACGTAGAACTTTTAGTAAAGTTTAACCTGGTATATGATTTCTTTTTAATCTTGATAGATTTTATTAATTTTCTTTGGTAGAAACAAATAATGTAAGTTAAATTCATTTTTCTTATCAACAACAAAAGAATTTATTTATTTTACCAATGCATTTACATTTTTATGTTGAAAGAGAAAATATCTTACACAATTATTCTTAATGTTTTTTTTTTTTTTTTTACTTTTTTGTCTTATTTCTGCACCAAAAATTTGATTTCTTGCTTCCAAAGAAGGATGCAACATTTGTGACATTTAATGAAACGATGGCAACGATTGAAGCCTTCTTTGAATTTATATGCATATTTTGAGTGGTAAGAAAAATTGACACGGAAAGAAGATATTTTTAGGAATTTTACAGAATATATATATATACATATATATATACATTTGGATGATCTCTTGGAGGAAGAAGAGTCCAGAAAACAGCCTGTCATAGTCTGCGATTCATCTGCGAATCGCAGATGATGCCTGCGACATGGTCTGCATTTCACAAACTGTATTGACGGGATGGATTTTGCCATTTTTGGCTACTTTTACAAATTGAAGGTTTTTATCACTTTTGGATCAAGCTTGTAATAAGACATATTATAAATAGGACCCTTAGTCTTATTTTACACTTAGCTTGAATGATGTTGATGAATTCTTATGAGTCTTAGTATTGTAGTTTCTAGGATAGCCATAGCCATTAGCTTAGTTAGTAGTGTAATTGTGAAGTTGTCTTGAACCTTGTTTGTGATTCACACTTGAGCTTGCTCACTAGTGGAATCAATCCAACTCTATCGTTTAGGTGTTTTATAGTTTAATTCCATTGAGGTCTTTGATTTAATATATCATTGGTTGCTTTGGATTAATATTCGTGTGTCTAATCTCCTATCCTTTAATTTTTCGCATCCGATTCGATTTCTTAGAATTTCACTTTTAGGAATCATATCAAGTAGCTATTCAAATTTAGGCGCCTTTATGAACACCTCAATGTCATAGTTTGAGACGTATGATATATATCTAAGTATTTGATGAAGAATACAATCATAAGAAGCGTTTTTATCTTGAACTATACCTTATCCAAATCGTTTGGTATGCGAGATATATCCCATAGGATTAGCTATCCCGCCTTCAATATGGAATAGTTAATTCTATCATCTATAAATGATGGGATCAAGTAATTCCGAGACTAATAATATCCATAACCAAATGCGAAATAAGATAATCCGCTACTTTATCCTAGTATTGTCCTTATCCCACCAACAGACGGCCTGGGACTTATAGATCAATACCATGGAGTTGTTGCTACACATTATTGGACCAAGTTGTATGGGTAGCAAAGTAAATGGCATATTCACTAGTGACTTGACAGAGTGAAGTTTATAACTTCTCTTATTTGTGCACACAATTCATGTTTGAGAGTCAAAGAAATGTGTTTTTTTTATCAGCTGATTGATATTGATATTTGTATTGAAGTTAGACTAAATTCGGATTCTCATTGGGAAGTGTTGGGTTACAAGGATTTGCAGGAAACGAAAATTACAAGTAACTGCTTATGTAAGAATTGAAATTACAATTCAACTATAAAACTGAAAATACCAATATAACAACAAAACTGAAATTACTATTTTGTTGAACACGAAAACTGGAAACTTGTTTTTGCTGAGTCGAGTGTGGTACTCTGTCCTTAAGACAATATTGCCCCGTATGTATCCTTTATACGTCCTGGACAATTCGTCTCCCAAGATAAAACAGCAATGGAACTATTGAGCAAAGGAAACTCAAGAGCTACCGTGAAGAATATTGAATAACGAAATGATGCTTGGAAGATTAGGAAGAAACTGCTTTCTGCTTTGTGTTTTTTTCGTGTATATCAAGTGTGCCTCAACAATGGTGTAAGGGGTGTTTATATAGGAGGAAGAGGGACTGTTTGACTGCCTCCATAACAGCTGGCCCAAAAAGATAATATCAGACGCCCCACGCCCCACGACCCGTGAACCCGAGACCCGAGACCCGAAACACGGAACCGGACCGGACGGGCGGGCGGCGGCGGCGCGCGTGTGGTCTTTCCTCGAACCGAAGCACATCTAGGTCTTTCCTCCTTTAAACACATGGGATACCCCTTGGGGTCCCAAACCCCAAACCAATTTCGAGTCTTATAAACATAACAATTCTTTCTTCCTCTACCGATGAGGGAGAATTGATCACACCACACTTTTCCATGCTTCAAACACCTTACTTCGTGAACCAATATCTCTTTCATTTCTCAATGAAATTTGACGATTCTTGGCCCTACGGTTATCTACGTACTTAGTACATCATGCATGTGTGAAGAACCGGATTCTCCAACATACGTAACACTAGTGTTTAAGCCGTTAAAGTTGGTCGGTCGCAACTCCCGCCAAAGGCTAATTTCCAACAGGAAGTTCCATATTGAGGGTAAAGTGTTCGCTAACAAAGGCGACTTTGTACCCAAAGTGACTCGAACCTGAGACATCTAGTCACTCCACCACAACCCTTGTTCCTTGTTGGTAGGAAATGCGTTATTTTCGTAGTTGAGAAAATTCTTTTAAAGGATAAAAATGTAAGAATTACTTGGTGAAATTTTACACTCATTGCGTATTTCTGGATGAATTCATTCAAATATTGACATTATCCGCATTGGCAGGAAATATGAAGAAATTAAAGAAAGAGATTTATGAAATATAAATATATTTTTCATTTTCTATTACGAATGGGGAAGAAAAATATTGAATTTGACAAATTATTTTCAATTCAAATTTTGAAATGTTAATTAATTTAATAAAACTGGCTCAGATACCCTGGTCAAATTTAATAGATGTAGACGATCTTTAATAGATTCGCTAATATATATATATATATATATATATATATATATATATATATATATATATATATATATATATATATATATATATGAAAAAGAAAGAAAAAGACATGTTTAAGATAAGTTGTTTGTGTATGTGATGAGTTCATATATGGTGTTAAAGGCATTTAATTATTTTCTTTATTTCTATTATTGGTATTTGTTTATCAATGAAGTATTTATCGAATCATTTAGAGATCATTTACATCTATCAATTTTGACAAATATATAAGTTTAATTCTATTCAATAACATGTTAAAACTTGAACTCAATAGAATATCTCTTATTCAATACTTTTCTCCCCATCAATAATAGAAAAAGAAAAGTTTTATCAAACTTTTATTGATCTTTTTTTCCGGTTCCTACATGAGAAATTTTATCTTGAGTGAGATATGTCAAGTAATATTTGTGTGTGGACAATATTTGTCTGCTAATTCGAATAGATGAGTACTTCCACAAGTATTATTTGTCAATTAGCATGTCTCACTCAATATAAAATTTCTACCTCTAGTGATATTACCTCCTGTATATCAGTATGCGCTAGTAGAGTTATGAGATGTTGGCGTGTTTAATTTATTTATTTTTGAAGGCTTTGTAAATAGTATAGTTCCTTTTTTGTTCTTTTTTATTTGTTAGGTATGCATTTTGCATTCGCCTTAAAAATATCAATTAAGTGTTTATTTTATTAAATTATTCCTATTAAATGTAGTTATTATGTTTTGAAAATCTGAATTAGACTACTAGTAATCCAATACTATATGAAAAATGCTTACTTAGTTATGAGGATAAAATATTATACACTGATTTGTTAAAACGGACAAGTAAAAAGAGAAAAAATATAAAAGACAAGTAAAAAAGTGACACAGTAAGTAATATTAAGTACTTTCTTTGTCACATTTTGTGTGAAACCATTTCATTTTTAAGCTATTTCAAAAAGAATATATATATATATATATATATATATCTTTGCAGAAACCATTTTAATTTTAGTAACTCCATTTTGTTTGTAATAACATGATTTGTTGGGAACTACTATATATAAAAGTGCATTCTTTTATAAGGAGATGGAGAATAAAAAGAAATGTAAAACTCTATCACCACTAATTTAAAAGGATAATTTTGGTACGTTTCATATTCGTCTTTGAGTCAAATCTTATTTAATTTCTTAAATTATATACCCAGTTAAATTAAATGTATTCACATAAAAAGAACATAGAGAATACTACTTTTCCTTTATACAACAAACAAACAAAAAAAAACATATATCAGGCATCTGCATCCCAAGGTGAGACACTCAACATGCTAAACCCTTTGTAAAGGAGGTCAAATGTATGCTCTTTCACCAACCTGTATTGTGGTGGGATGATAATCCCTCCACCCTTAACCAGAAGTTTTGAATTTGAGCCCTTGGGAATGAAGTTTTTTTGTTGGGAGTGTCGCCCAAAAATGGGTCATGTAGTGCGTGATCTGAATTTAGTGGGGCTCCAATACAAATACTAGACATCGGGTAGGAAATAAAAAAACACTCCTCCAGTTCTTTCAACTCTGATAACTCTAATGGATCCATCTGATACAAATGAGTATACATATGTATGTAGGCCATATTCTCGATAGTAAGTAAATACAAAACTCAATCTATTGCATAGGTGGTAAACTTGATAAATCATCCGGAAAAGTATCTAACAATTCAGTCCTAGTTGAAATTGTGATTAAGAGTAAGATCAGAGTCTTAGCTCGGGTGTTGTGGACTGTAGCACACAATGAACTCCAAACAATCTTTGTCGATCATCCTCTTAACTTTAATTGCGGAAAATATGGCTCGTTAGCGCAACTATCGTGCCATTCTACCTAAAGCGTGACTCCCCCGGAATGTCAAACGTCATTTTATGGCATGATTCAAGCGTAACATGAAATGATAGTACTAACCCGCACCGTGATGTCACCATCTTGATAAATTTATTTGCTAGAGTGGGTATAGATAACAATCACAAGAGAAAGCTCTTTTTTTCTTGGAACTATTATCCTTGTGACTTGCGAGAACGACACCAAAATTTTCAATTTCATATTTTATTCATGGTATTAGACTGGTTCATACACAACAAGAAAATCAAATACTCTTCCCCCAAACTCCACCCAAATCCACAAAAACTTAATACTATGCCTTATTTTGATCATACTCCACGATTATTTGTCTTAGCAGTCGATAGATACATCGAAAGGAATTGACGAGGTGACACTGGCCTACAGAGATTGTTGTTGTTATTATTGGTATTGTTATTCTGCATCATAACGAATGAGCTGGTGCCAGATGTTTCACCTCTATTAACGAACGATACGATTCCTAAAAGTGAAACTCTAAGAAATCGAATCGAAATGCAGAAAATTAAAAGGATATAAGATTGACACAACGTATGGCATCCAAATCAACATAAACTATATGAAAGTTTAGACCTCAATAAAATAAATCAATTCAAACATCAATCAAGATAGAAGGAAGACACAAGAATTGAAGTCTACAGGCAACCCAAGGTATATTAAACCAAAAACCTCCTAAAGATTATTTAATAAAAGTACATATGCTATGAAGATGATTTCACAAGTGAGAGAACTCATGTGAGAATCATGAACAAGTTCAACAGACAACCAATGAATTCATCCTAATTGTGTTATCACTCTATAATCTACACTAATTACTAGCTAACACTACAAAGTAGCTAACAAGAATTTACTCTCAATTCATCAATAATCAAAAGTCCTATTCTAAACCTTGAGAACTACTATATATAATGTTAAGATTTATTATAAACTAGGCCCAAAAGTGACCATAGTCCTCAACTTTGCAAAATTAACCCAAATTGGTCAATTTCAGCACGCAGACATATCTTGCGATTCACACACCAAATCGCAGATGCCATATGTGAATCATGGATCAACCACAAGTTATGTCATCTTCAATCTTGATCCTAGCCCGGAGGTGTGATATGCGAGACGCATACTGAGTCGCACACATGACCTGTGAAACATATGTTGTGTCGCAGGCCTTGCCATCTTCAATACCGAGCTCTTCTTCACTCCAAGTGATTATCCAAATGTCGTAGGCTTCCTTATATGGGCCCATAAGGGCCTTCAAAGCCTCTCTATGCATCAAAATATCTTATAAAGCTTGGAGTTCCTTGGCTTGTTCTCGATTGAGTGATTTTGTGTGGTTGGTTCCACCGATATCGTATCAACGAATCTCCCGAAATCTTCATTGGAGGTGTTGTTAAAAGTTGGAAAACAAAGGTTTAATTAGGATAGCTAAAGGACAATAATGAAGAGACAACTTGATGATTTTTTATAAAAGCAAGTCTGTCATTATTGATTGGATGAGTCATGGTCACAGCAGTTGTCAGCGTCCTAGGGTTAATAGTGGCAGTTTGAATGTCATTGATGCTAGGGCGACGACGCTCCTCTAGAGTTGTACTATTACGATGAGAGAAATACTTTTGAGCATAACTGACCACTTAAGTAGGTGTCTTTGAAACAACATAGTACCTTGAGATGCTCTTCCAATCTCTTTTCCCAAATCTGTTTAGTTCCATCATAAATAACCTATATATTCCATGCCACATATTTTTTTAAAAAGTACATGTATTTAAAATTTTGAAAAAAGGAGAATTGGAATGAAGGTTTCTAACAAAAGATTAATTTAAAGAGTTTAAATTTTTATACCTTAACAAGTCGATTTTACCTGTTATAGTAGATAGCTTATTTTATTTCCAAGATTACATCAAACATAAGTCTTAGATTTTCGCTATGTCAGAATTGAGAGTATTCATGATGACTGTATGTAGATAATAGTGTTGAGAATATAATCAAATATTAAAAGTGTGTTCTATCTAACAGCTTAAGCTTTTAAATCAGATGGTCACACACTTCAATGTGGTATCAGACCAGGACCTTTGATGACTGCTTTGATACCATATTGAATAGAATAATTTCCCTTAGGGATTCCTTTCATTATTCACAATATATATAGTTGTACAAAGGTTGATTTCTAATACAGTACGAATCCTAACTTACCTTAAATGGTTGATTCCTAATATAGTTAGAATCATAAGTTACCTTAAATATACATCTATCATAATTACAAAATATTCGGAGAATATTCGCTAATACTCCCCCTCAGATGGAGCGAGAGGAGGCCGAACGCTAAGGCTGGATTAGAAGTCGGTGAAGAGCTGTCGCGGTAGTCCCTTTGTGAAGATGTCTGCATACTGATAGGAGGAAGGCACGTGTAATATTTTGACCTGATCGCGGGCAACCTTCTCTCGTACAAAGTGGATATCCATCTCAATATGCTTAGTCCGCTGATGTTGGACCGGATTATGAGACATATAAATGGCAGATATATTGCCACAATAGACTATAGACGCCTTGCGGAGTGGACACTGGAGTTCCAAAATAAGATTTCGGAGCCAACAGATCTAAGCAACTACGTTAGCAACACCGCGATATTCTGCTTCAGCACTCGAATGGGAAAGTGTGGCCTGCCGCTTGGCGGACCATGAGATAAGATTATCCCCAAGAAATACACAGTACCCTGAGGTGGAGCGACGTGTGTCGGGGCATCCTGCCCAATCTGCATCCGTGTAGGCGAGTAGATTGGTTGGGGCAGAGGGGTATAGATGTAATCCGAAGTCTAGTATGCCCTTAACGTATCTGATAATACGTTTGAGGGCGGCAAAATGGGACTCTCGGGGGTCGTGCATAAACAGACACACCTGCTAAACGACATATGCAATATCAGACCTAGTGAATGTAAGATACCGAAGAGCACCTGCAAGACTCTGATATAGAGTGGGATCAGAAACTGGCGCACCGTCATTGGCACTAAGCTTGGATTTTGAGTCCACCGAAGTTGGCATAATTTTACAATTTGCCATCTTGGCCTTGTACACTATCTCTTCTGCATACTTACGCTGACACAGGAACATAGTGGCTGCAGATCTGGTCACCGATATACCTAAAAAATAACTTAGCTTGCCCAAGTCAGTCATAGCAAATTCAGTTTTGAGTAGAACAATGATTTCATTCTTCAAACCATCAGATGAGGTAGTAAGGACAATGTCATCGACATATAATAGCAAATATGCAGTGCTGCTACCTCGGTGAAAAGTGAAGAGAGAGTTGTCACACCTGCTACATATAAAACCAATCTACATAAGATACCTGACAAAACGATCATACCAAGCGTGGGGTGCCTGTTTCAATCCATACAATGACTTCCTAAGACGACATACAAACTGCGGAACTGCCGGATGAACAAAGCCAGGGGGCTGATGCATGTACACAGTTTCTTTCAAATCCCCATGAAGAAATGCATTCTTGACATCAAGCTGATGAATCAGCCAATGCATGCCCATAGCAATATTGAGAACAGTCCGAATAGTGGTCGGTTTAACAACCGGACTGAATGTCTCACCATAATCAATACCCTCATGATGATCAGTGTCATTGGCAACTAGTCTTGCCTTATACCTCTCTAAGTCACCACTGTTTATGAACTTGTGACGAAATAGCCACATACATCGGATAACATTCACACCGTCAGGTCTAGGTACCAAATCCCAAGTGTACTGCTTGGTTAAAGCATTAAACTCCTCGCACATGGCCGCATTACAATTAGGGTCCAGTTTTGCTAGTTTTGGATTTTTTGGAATAGGTGATAAGGTTTGTGCAGAGAGGTTTAAGTGAACCTTGGGTTTGAAGATCCCGTGTTGTGCACGAGTCTCTATGCGATGGGTGGGCTGCAATGGGAGGTCGGGACTGGTAGGCTGCAGACTGTCGGTTTCTGGACTGGAAGGCAGGATTGCTGTCGGACTGGAGTGTTGCTGACTTACGGGTGTTGGACTGGTGGGTAACATTGCTGCTGGGGGGGTCAAGAGACACGGCTAAAGGAAGCAGTGGTGTTGTCGATCGAGAACAGTTGGCTGAAGGCAACAGTCTAGGGGACGGGGCCGTGTGTACTGTCGGAACAGGCTGTATCGGTACTGGAATTTGCCGGAGACACATCGACTGAAGTAGAGGAGACATAGGAGACTCATCGAGAAATGTGTAATCCGTGGTTTGAAATTTTTGAAGGTAATAAATAGTTCACCTCGTCGAATGTGACGTGACGTGAGATGATGATCTTACGAGTGGTTATGTCATAGCACAAGTATCCCCGATGATTAGGTGAGAAACCGACGAATACGCATGGTGTGGTGCGTGGAGCTAGTTTGTGAGGTGCAGTGGAGGCCAGGTTGGGGTAGCACAGGCAACCGCAGATGCGTATTTGGTCATAAGAAGGGATCCTACGGTATAAGATTTCAGTTGGGGTCTTGTTTTGGAGAGTGCTGGTTGGTAAAATGTTAAGGAGGTATTCTACTATTTTGACAGTGTACACCCAGAATGACGGTGGAAGACTGGCGTGAAAGAGAAGGGTACGCAACATGTTATTGATGGTACAGATGATTCTTTCAGCTTTGCCGTTTTGGGAGGAAGTGTAGGGACAGGAAAAACGGAAAACCATGCCTTGTTTAGAGCAAAAATTGTGAAATGTCGAATTATTAAATTCACGTCCATTATCACATAGAAAAGATTTTATAGATTTTTCAAACTGTATTTTGATGAATTTTTGAAATTCAAGGAACTTGGCAAACACTTCAGATTTGAACTTTAGTGGGTAGATCCATACAAAGTGTGAAAAATCATCTAATAATACTAGATAGAATTTATGACTCAAAGAACCGACAACCGGAGATGTCCACAAATCAGCATGAACAATATCAAATGGAGAAAAAGTAACACTGTTTGATGACATAAATGGAATACGAGTATGTTTGTCAAGTGGGCAAGAAAAACAGTTGTGGGCAATTTTCCCATTATTACATTGAATACGCTTATTAGTCCTAAGAATACTAAAATCAAGGTCTCCTGGGTGTCCGAGTCGGTTGTGCCAAGTTGACGGAGAGATAGCTGCTAGGGAGACAAGTGACTGAGTTCTAACAGCGGAAAACTGAGTGAATGAGTAGAGGTCTCCCACACTATTGCAGCGCGTAAGAATTTTCCCCGTATTGAGATCCTTCAGAGAAAAACCAAAAGGGTCAAATTCGACAGACACAGAATTATTACGAGTGAATTTTCTAACAGAGATTAGGTTTTTAATGATGTTAGGGGTGTAAAGGATGTGATTTAGGGAGAAAGGCAGGTGGGAATGTTTGGTATGTGTGTTACCGTAACCTTCAATTGGAATGCGATGACCATTGCCGACAATAATAAATTGAGGACACTTTAACCGAAGTAGTTGAGATAAGTTACCTGACGACCGGGTGAGGTGAGATGTGGCTCCGGTGTCCATGTACCAATTTTCATCGGGTTGTTGAAGGTTCACGGTGTTGAAGGCCTGGCCCAAGTCGGTGGGAGCCAGCCGCTTTGAAGTGTTGTTCTTCTTTGGGGTGTTGTTGTTCTGCCGCGCGCTCGGACCGAGACCAGGTGGGCTCGCTCGCTCCGCGGTGGGCTCGCTCGGCGGGCTCGCTCGGCGGCGGAGCAGGCCCAATAGGCCGCCGACCATGCGGCCGTTGGGAACCGGGCCCCCCTGCAGTCGGGTATGGGCATGCAGGCGAGGCCCAGTTCTCTTGGTTGGGCCAGACCTGCTACTGTCCAGGCCACTGGAAATAGGCAGTGTTTGGGCCTGGCTGTTGATTTTTGTGGCCCTTGCCGCAGCCCTTGCCTTTGTTATTATTGTCGCGGCCTCTGCCGTCACGCCCTCCGCCGCAGGACTGCTGATGTTGGTGGTCTTGCGGTGGTGGTGGGTTGGAGTTGGCCGCCGGTGTTGCCATCCCTTCAACGGCTAACGCCTTTTGATTATGTTCCTCTTGTTTAGCACGTCGGGTTTCTTCCAACAATAGTTGTGACCGTGCCTTGGTGAAACTTGGTTGTGGGTCGGCCTGTTGAATCATCGTTGTAAGAGTATCTTATTCACCTTTCGGTAAACCAGCAACCAATTGAAGTACCATCTTGGTTTCAGAAACAGAATTCCCGACGTTGGATAATTGGTCGGCTATGAGTTTCAGTTGTTTGCAATATTCGGACATGTTGTTAAAATTCTCGAGACGCGTATTGTTGAATTGCTCCTCCAAATACACGGCCCGAGTATTTTTATTGTCCTGAAAGATTTCTTCCAACCGCACCCAAAGGTCACGTGCCGTAGCACCTGTTTTCATGATGGTACACAACAAGTCTTTGGAGATGGTGCCGTATATCCATTGTTTGACGATGGCGTCAAGGCGACGCCATGTCGATTCGGCAATGGAGGAACAGAGTCATCAATATGGCCGAGCACGTTGTACGCACATGCATGAATTGTCACGTGCTTGGACCATGAAAAAAATCAGGTCAGCACGTGAGGGGGCGTGTTGAGAATATAATCAAATATTAAAAGTGTGTTCTATCTAACAGCTTAAGCTTTTAGATAAGATAGTTACACACTTCAATAAATAGAATTAAATGAAATCAATTGCAATACTACAAACACAAATCTTTAAGGGAAAAAATTGTTTGTCTTTATTGTAATAAAATTTACAATTCAGTGGTCTACTATATATACATGCTCAAAAGGTTTTTATTTTTATCGAAATACTTTTTTCAAGAAAACCTTCATATGTTACGCTCGGAAAGAATTATCAAACCACAAAGACGGAAGAGGTGAATTCATACATAAGGAAAAATCAGTAACCGAGTAATAAAAGAACTCAAATGAATCAAAAACTCACCATGCAAGAAGTAACAACAAACTCAAACTCATAAAATCAAATCTAACATTCAGAAATGTGTGATAAAACATAAAAATAAGGGCTGTAAAACTGTTTATGTGTAAGTTAGTCATAGCTAAAAAAAAATTAAAAAAGGGAAGCAGAATTTACTGGTGTTCCCCTTCAGTCCATGGAATTTCCCGTCGGCGACATGGACGAGTGTTTTCAACTTGAGGTGGCGTACCATTGGGAGAGGCCTCCATGTCTGATGAGTCATCTTGATCCTGAGTCATCATCAACAACAACAGCTTTATTTTTTGGAACATGATTCTCGATTTCATGTCTTTGAAAGGGGTTATGTAGTGGTTTTTGATCTCGTTCATGGACTTATGGAGAAGTTTTGAAGCAACATATTCGAAAAAGATTTGAGAGTCTATTCATTGAACCTAGAAAAGCATTTTCAAAAAAAAATAATCTCTTCAAGAGTCCACTGATCTGCTTGTAGGTAACCTCACGATTATCGTGAGGTGATGCACTGAATAGATCTTGAGAGTTTGAACTTTCTAGGAATTCTGGCCACTCCATTGAGAGAAGAAGAAAGGGCCTCAGTGATGAGTACTTGAGTGACTTAGAGTGGAGTTATGCTTCTCATTGTGCACTCAATTGATGTGTTTCAAATATTGACTATATGGTGAGAAGATTACACTCATTTATCAATCTTTGAATGGATTCTTTCAAATATTGACGTTGTCCGAGCGGTATAAAAGATTACACTTATTGATTCTGACAAAGAAAACAACAACTAATCAATACTACAAAGCAAATAGGTTGATTCTGACGAAGAAAACAAAACACGAAACGACTTGCTGAAGAACGGAAAAAGAAGGAAGAGTTTTGAGTTTTCTGTTCACTGTTTGTGAACAGAATTTCAGTTGTTCTCTTTTGTTTTTGTCTGTGTATTATATTGTAGTAGTCTCTACAATTGAGCGAAAAGACACCAATATATAGCATAAGGGAGTGACTCCTCAACTGCAAGTAATGGTTGTTTATGGTCAATTAGTGAGGGAGTTAATCAGCCAAGTAATGACTGTTTATGGCCATTAGTGAGGGAGTTAATCAGCAGGTAATGGCTGATGATTTAATGTGCAACGTTCCAAAAACCAACCCAAACGGTAGGCAGAAACTTTCTGGCTTCCGTCATTCCCAGTTTCATCTTTCCAGAAACTCCAGGGACCAAATTGTAAATATTAAAAAATTGGGGGCCTATCAGAAGAATCCCAAGGCCCACTACCCGAGCCCGGACGGGACGGGACGGGACGGGCGGGCGGCAGCGACGCACGTGTGGACTTAGCCTTGAACCCAAGCACATCTAGGTCCTCCCTCCTTCAAACACATGGGTTACCCCTTGGGGTCTCAAACACTTAGCCAATTTTGAGACTAATAAAGAGAACAATTCTTCATTTTCCCACCGATGTGGTAGATTTGTCCCACACCATATTTTCATGCCTCAAACACCTTACTTCGTGGACCAATATCTCTTTCATTTCTCAATGAAATTTGACGATTCTTGGCCCTACGGTCATCTACTCACTTAGTAGATTATGCACGTGTGAAGAGACAAAGCCTCCAACATACGGAACCCTAGTGTTTAAGTCATTAAATACGGGTGGACGCACCTCCCCACCAAAGGCAAATTTCCAACAATTCTACTCCTAAAACCTTATTCTATTTGGAGATGAACTATACAATTATGGTAAGAGTACAAGACTAATTAAGGTACACTACAACTATACAAAACCTTGTACAATAATGTTACAAAACCGTGTACAATATGCATCAATAACCGTGACCATCCAATACCAAATATACATAAGATACACACGTGCATACCGTGTATATCTCATGTATATTTGGTATATTTAACAGTTACTACTGTCCTGTCACGCTTTACTTCACCGCCTTTATTTGTGTATGTATGACTACGATGTTAATGATCCTTCAAATCAAACTACGAGGAGAAGGGTCATATCTTGTAATCCATGTGATAGTTGACAATGAGTCACTTTCTTCTGAGACGAACATGGGGCCGACAACGCATTTTGCTCGCAGTGCTAAATGTCTAATTGACTTGCTGGTTTATTGCATTTCTTTATGGCTAACAACTGATACAAAGTGTAGTCTAACAAAATCTCGTGTTTGATTAGGCTGTTACTTGGCTAGCTACTATCATATACGCAGATCCCGCATTCCCATACGGATTAAAAAGCCTTTATGTACGCTCTTCCTAGCATTAGAAATGTCATTTAGTGTTTCTCATTACTTCACAACCTACTAAATCTTAGAGAGAAAAACGATTAGATTACAACCTTGGGACTATCACATCTTGTCTCGTCTTTTAAGTTTAGAATATTCCAAGAATTCTAATTGCTGAGGCAGGAACCTCCCTTAACCAAGTTCATATAATTTGAGCAAAAATTGTTCAATGTGTAGTATATGCAGTAATATGTTATGGTACGCTGTTAAGTTACCACATGATTAACATTGAACTTTTTCACTTGCTTATTTCTACTATAGGTTTATATGATTAGAGTTTTTGCAACGTTTTACATTTATAATGTCAAGCTTCTCAAAGTGTGCGAAATTGGCCTCACATAAATTACACCTCTTCAAATTGATAAGCAGTAACTAATGACAAAGTTTTACCAGTTGCATAACAAACCATGGGGCAATTTACAATTGTTGATACCTGAATCATCAAATGTACTTTAGTCTACATACTAGAAATGAATGGTAGCGCCAATGCCCAAAACTGACAGGCACTCTACACAGCCATTCAATATGCGATAGTCTATATGTAGCTTCTATTTGTCGTCAAAGACGAGCAGTCTGCACATAAGGCTGAGTTCTATGAACATACACCAACCATTGGCCTCCAAAATGTTCAGTTTAGTCGCCTGTAGCATCACTACTAGAGATCTATTTAAACTAAGACGATTTGCACCATGTGCAGTTTGGTTAAGCCTTTCTGCGGCTTGTGAGCATTAAAAACAATATCTGATTCATCATAGAACTATCAGGACCCAAAGTCTCGTGAAGGGCCTTGTCAGTTGTCACCCCTTAGTATTACACCTCACGAAGCCTCTTAGCGTTTTCAACTGTTTCAATGTAGAAATACAATCTCCACAGTGTTGCTTTGTCCTACAAATAACCCATCGGTCACTTAGGAAATCGGTCACTTAGAAAACTTAAGCACTATTGGGAAATTTTTATATTTACCTCATTTTCTAAATCAACATGCACCTCGCTGCAAGAATGTTTCTCTCCTTGCTTACCACGGCAGAAAATCTCGACAACACGATCAAGATTTCTAGGGGGAAGATCTTGTATCAGCTGCCGAAGGTGGTGTTTCTCAGGTAAGGTCATTAACCTGCCAAATGCAATTGAATCTTCATACCAAAATTTCCAGGTGATGAGACCACTGAACTATAGCGGCCGACGACATTCTACTATTGTCTTCTAAAGGGATTGGATTTTCACATGAGTCGGGCTTCTAATTCTGTCATGCTTCTTCTCGACACAAATTTAACGTGGCTTCAGGAGTGCCAGGAATTTACACAAAGCAAGCATCTAATAGAGCATAACAACCTGGGCAGCATATTCTAATTGTAACGGGGCTAAACACGACAAAATCAGATAAATCAGGCACTCACAGAGTTGTAACCTTTACACACTTTTTTTCCCACTTGTCAGTCACTAAACACCAACAGAACACTTATTCCCAAGACATCTAACAGAATTCTTTATCAGAAAGAATATAAAACAGGAATAGAAAAGAATAAAGTGGATCCTTCCACAATAAATATTTACGAGAAAACATAACTTCCAATCACATTCCTTCTACCATGCCCTGAACTGCAAGGAAAGAATAGACCTTACCACTAAATTTAGACAAAGTAAAAAATTGTCAAACTTTGTTAGCCAGATATTTTAAATTCCTTGTTAGGCTTGACGGCTGCGTTATAGGAGTTGAATATTGTCAGAGATAATATCATCTATGAAGTATGAAGTGGATCAAAAATGTATTTTGTGTCCATTGTTATACTAGTTATTAGAGATTTTTAACAGAATAAGACCATATAAAAGTTGCGGGCAAAAAGACATAAATTCACGTCTTTGCTTTTCAAGTACCGTGCCTTGCATCCACACATCTGGAAAAATGGTCAACTAAGGGAAAATTCAAATTCAAATAGGTCTCCTTTCGATTAGAATCTAACTTAATACGTGAAACAAAGATTTGGTTCAAAATGGTGATACCACACAGCAATCGTTAAAAAGCTAGTAGAATATGCTTAAATGGGACATTATGTGGCATCTTCAGACTGTTACATTCAATGTCCATTATTCAATCTTTTTTCACAACTAGTCCATTCCGGGAAAGAAGACCACTCCCCTGAAATGGCACAATCTACCATAACTGAAAAGGCTAAATTAACATGTAATGATGCCATACGTTTCAGAATTTGATATGACATCTTTTCTTCTCAAAACAATTTGATATCACATCTTTATACTATTTCCAATCTTCCAACATTGGTTTTAACAAATCTGTATTGAAATTAAATGTAACATCACATTAGAACTTTCTTGTTTCAAACATTGAAAAGTCGGCAGGAATACTTAATATTTTATCAAATTATTTGGAATTCGGGCTGGGTACTCATAGTGTAAGTTAAGTGATTTAACACACGAGGTTGACGTGGAAGTGAGATTTGATAACCAGGCAATCCCCAAGAGAGAAAGTTTCAAGCAAAGGTAATCGGGAGATAGACAATGATGTTACACATCATATTAGTGCGGGGTGCATGAAATGGAGGCTCACGAGTCTTGTGCGATAAGAATGTACCACAAAAACTTAAAAGCAAGTTCTACAGAGTGATAGTTTGGTCGACTATGTTGTATGGGGCGGAGTGTTGGCCAGTTAAAACTCATGTTCAGAAGACGAGAGTTGCGAAAAAGAAGTTGAGGTGAATGTGGGCATACTAGGACAGATACGATCGGAAATGAAAATATCGGGACGAGATGGGAGTGGTCTCCGTGGTGGACAAGATGCGGGAAGAGAGGCTGAGATGATTCAGGCATATGAAGAGGTGATGCGCAGATGCCCAAGTGAAGAGGTGTGTGAGAGGTTGGCAGTGGTGGGTTTAAAGAGATGTATAGTTTGGCCGAAGAAGTATTGGAGAGAGATGATTAGACAGGAAATGCCACCTTCAGGTTACTGAGGACATCACCATATATAGGAGGATATGGAGATCGAGGACTAGGGTAGAACGTTAGTAGTTAGTTGAGTGTTGTCTTATTGCATACTAGTAGCATTAGTACTAGTCTCGTAATTTCTTGTCCCTCGGTTTCTGTTACTACCTATTGTTTCTTTGCTTCGATTATCGCATTATTTTGTTGTTGTTACTTGTTCCATTTTTGTGAATGCTATGTAGGATTTCTCTATTATTTGTTATGTCTGCTTTACTTCTGCATTTTATTTTTAAAATTGCTTTGATATGCTTTACTTGAACCAAGGGTCTTTCGGAAATAGCCTCTCTACCTTTACGAGGTATGGGTAAGATATGCGTACACTCTACCCTCCCCAGACCCCACTTGTGGGATTACACTGGGTATGATGTTGTTGTTGTTAATAGGGCTGGGTAAACCCGTGTGAAGTGCACACCCAACAAGAGACACCTCGAACTGGATAAAGTCCCAACAACTCAATATGCAGGCACCCTATAGGACCATGAGAGCAACATACCAACTCTGTTTGTCATGGTTTTCCTAAAAGGAACCACCAAAATTGTCGCAACACTTATTACTGATGAATATCTCAGGTGGTCCCATTGTAACCTAACAAGTATTATATAACAACAAATTCTAAGCTTGTTTTGAATCTTCTACGAAATTTAGGTTTCAGAGAAGATTTAGAAGCAAAACTCATCCAACTTCTTAAAATTCAGCTTCCTGGGGTTCTTGTACGCCAAACAAAGAAAACAATAATAAAACGAAACAAATTTTGGAATGAGAACTTCAAATCATCGTGTATCAAATATTCCTAGCATAAAAGAACTAGCAAAACATACTGAAATGGAACAGCAAATAATCAAACTTCCAATGTGTTGTGAAATACCTGCAATTCGACATAACGATATCAAGCAGTTCTTCAAGCTTGTCCTCCATGTATCCAAGCTGCATATTGTCCAACCACAATTTATACATAGCTAACAAATTTACTGAAACCAGTAAAACTCCTGATAGAGAGAGACTCAAGCTATCAGTGAAGTTACCGTCGCTAAAAGTTCATCACAGTGCTGGTTCATCACATTCTCAACCTTTGCGCTATCATTTTGTAGCAAAAACTGCAAATCATTGGGGACCTGGAAAACGGAAAGTAGGGGTGATCAACCATTTCTTTGCAACTACATCGATTCAGCATTCTAAGCAAAAGCATTGCGAACATGTTAGTTCAGCAGAATAATCAGAGCTTTCTCCTTAATCAGTTCAACTCCTCCCACCTGGAAAAAAAGAAGAGGGAGAGAGAAAGAAAAGAAAGCGAGCCTAGACAAATGCACCAGAGAGGCAGAGACATAGACGGAGACAAACAGAGAGAGAAAGAGAGAGAGAGAGAGATGGATCTTACATCCCAGTCTTCAGGAGTTGCTCCAGCATTTAAACCCAATTCATTTTGGTCCTTCTTTGCAAGGGATTCTTTTACCTGTTCACCTTCGAGTTTCTTAACATCATTCAACGTATCTCCTCCAGATGGCAAGACATTCAAGTCCCCTCTTTCTGAATCCTGCACATAAGGAGTCAAAGAAAGTCTCAAATACATTTCTGTAAATAAAGCCAAAATGTGGGGTGAGACTGAAGCGGTGAATTGTTTCACCCATAGACAGCCGAATGAAGGAAGACCCTCAGGTCTGTTCGAAAGGCAGGAAAAAAATCCCATCACCCGACCACACCAAGATATGAAGTCTAACATAACACAAGTTTTTGTTTAGCATTATAGCCAATGCAGTGCAGGTTGGGCCGTTTTTCCATACTAACTTATCAAGTACTGCTCTATTACCCGTATAATACTACTTTTACCTGTTACTCGTCGCTGGATAGATAAGGACTGGATTATGGAAAAGGGATTTTAGCTTATCATTTAAAAACTGGCCAGTCAAAAATATTATAAAAATTGGCCAGTCAAAAGCCAGAAATAAGCACGGACTTGCCTTGCCTAATTCATTTAATAAGGGCCTGAGTCGATTGCTTCTTCCGGTTCACAAGAATAATCTGGCACGTGAAGGCATGTTTGGAGTGAGCTTGAACCAGCGACCTACGAACCCTCCACTTAATGGGCGGTGTTCAGTCCGCACCAACCGTCTTAACATGTATGGTTAAGCTTCAAGTCACTCCCCTGGATAAATTGGTAAGGCATTGGAAAGAAGTTTATGCTCACTAATTACAAATATTTACAGCTCAAAAGTTAATTAACACCATTTCTGCTTTTCCTTTATATCAAATTTACAGAAAAGAAAAACAAATCTCAACAATTTCTTTTATAATCAAGAAATCCCCAAAGGACAACTGGTGCACGATCCAAAACTTGGTGGCTAATGGGCTCGCACCGTTTTACCCTTCTTCACTTGAATTTTTAGGCTTTTAGTCATAAAGTTCGAACTAATGACGTGCATCTAACTCACATTAGGTGCTGCCCTCTTAACACTGAACCAAAGTCCGGGGGGCAAATCTCAACAAAATATATGGCCTAAATTTTAGAGAAAATACATAAGTCCCCCCCTTGTCCCCAAAACTCACTTTAGCAATTTACTTTACAAATATTGTTTTACCCCCCTATTCTTATTCGCACTGAAATTAATACCCCCTTAAGAGATGATGTGGCAAGAAAGTGGTTCACCCCTCCTGTAGGCGCGCGTGAAAGAGGAAACAAAAGTAAGAAATGAGTTAAGTTATACACATGGCAGTTTCTTATTGGACATATTGAATTAATTACACTTAGTGGGATCTTATCTTTAATTTTATTTTCTGACTTTCTTCTTTTTCCTTTTTTTCCATTCTCCTTCTTTCTCTTCTTTCCTTTCCCCAAACCTGCAAATTACTCCGGCATGCAATTAGTTACGGACACAAAATCTTCTGCTGCCATCCCATCAAAATATGCCTCCCACTTGTTGCCCCATAAAGAGCTACATTTCCAATCACAATATTTTCAAGGATGAAGAAAGAGGTGGCAATGGTGTGGTAGAAATGGAGAATTTTAATAATGAAAAGGGGAATGGTGATGAAGTGAACAGATGGACGATATTATTGCCGGTCAATTTGTCCGGTGAACCCCCATCAGTCTCATTAAATCTGTACAGCCACTTCAATGGCAAAAGGCTGCTATGACCTCGTAGTAGTAGGGAAGGACGAATACTAGGGGTGAAAAGGAAAAAAGAATTTTAGAAGGGACCTACATATCGTTTTCATCGACCTCGAGAAGGCATACGACAAAGTCCCTAGGGAGGTTCTATGGAGATGTTTGGAGGTTAGAGGTGTACCTGTGGCGTACACTAGGGTGATCAAGGATATGTATGATGGAGCCAAGACCAAGGTACGGACAGTAGGAGGAGACTCGGAGCACTTTCCAGTGATGATGGGGTTGCACCAGGGATCAGCTCTAAGCCCACTCCTATTTGCTTTGGTAATGGATGGACTAACGCGTCAAATTCAAGGGGAGGTGCTATGGTGTATGTTATTCGCAGACGACATAGTCCTGATTATGAGACCCACAGCGGAGTGAACGCTAAGCTGGAGGTTTGGAGACAGACTCTGGAGTCTAAAGGGTTCAGGCTGAGTAGGATCAAGACAAAATACGTGGAGTGCAAGTTCAGTAATGAGAGCGACCTTGAGTCAAGCGTGGAGGTAAGGCTTGATACTCATGTCATTCCAAAGAAAGGAAGTTTCAAGTATCTCGGATCTATTATCCAAGGAAATAGAGAGATTGATGATGATATCACACATCATATTGGTGCAGGGTGGATGAAATAGAGGCTTGCTTCTGGAGTGTTGTGCGATAAAAAGGTGCCACTAAAACTTAAAGACAAATTCTATAGGGTGGTGGTTAGACCGACTATGTTGTATCGGCGGAGTGTTGGCCAGTCAAGACTTCGCACATCTAAAAGGTGAAAGTTGCGAAGATGAGGATGTGTGCATACAAGGAGGGGTAGGATTAGAAATGATGATATCCGGAACATAGTGGGAGTGGCCTCGGTGGAGGATAAGATGCGAAAAGCGAAGTTGAGATGATTCGGGCATGTGCAGAGGAAAGACACAAATGCCCCAGTGCGGAGGTGTGAGAGATCGGCTATGGACGAGTTCAGGAAGGGTAGAGGTAGGCCGAAGAAGTATTGGGGAGAGGTGATTAAACGGGATATGACGCAGGTGCAACTTACTGAGGACATGATCTTAGATAGGGGATTGTGGAGGACACGTATTAGGGTGGAAGGGTAGTAGGTAGTTGAGTGTAGTCCTACTTACGCTTACATAAAAGTAGTTGTGGTATTATTGTAGACCTGCTTAGCCTATCGTACTAGTAGGCGCATTATTGTTTTATAGTCCCCTGTCGTTTGATTCCTGCTGTTGTGTGTTCTTTCATGTACTTTGTTTATCTTATCTACCTACGCTAGTTATTGCTTCTTTTTTTCAGAATGCTTTATCATGACTTATCCACTTTTGTTACCATCATTGTCATACCGCTTTAAATTTCTTGTACGGCTGACCGTTTCTCTTGCTTTGCTTGTGTTTATGTTGTGTCTTAAGCCGAGGGTCTTTCGAAAACAGTCGCTCTACCTACCAAGGTAGAGGTAAGGTCTGCGTACACTCAACCCTCCCCAGACCCCACGTTGTGGATTTCACTGGGTATGTTGTTGTTGTATAAAAAATGAGTTTTTGACACGTGGAGGCGTGTGTAGAACACTTCCGATCACAAGTGTGGTTCTCTACTTTTAAGTAGGTATTAAATTCACTTATAAGTTGTTTAGGGGTGTAAAAAATTACAAGTAAAGTTTAATTGCTAAAGTAAGTTTTCGGCGCAAGTTTAGGGGTGAAAAGATGTATTTTCTCTAAATTTTATAAAAAGACTCCTAATACAGGGACGTTTATGAGTCACTTTATTAAAGCAACTGCTACATTCTGTACAAGTAACCTGTAATGTTAAGCCTCGAATTCCTTTTAAAAATTGAACAGAAGCTTCCAAAAGATAGCATGTCCTAAATAAAACATGAAAACACTTGCTATTCTCAAAAGAAAAACATGAAACCACTTACTGAGAGAGGGGATGCCCTGAGCTTCTTCCGAGGACGGTTCCCTTGATCAGAGTCAGATACAGCACCAGGTACAGCTAATAAACTTTCTTTGTACCTTAGGCATGACCGCAACTGACATACGGAGAATACAGGATCCAGAATCTACATTTAAATTTCCGGTGTGAAAATAATATTAATATAATCCGAATAGTTATTGAGAAAGCCAGCTGGCTTTTAATCATTCATTGTATATTCTTTGCTCAGAAATGATCACAAAATTCACATACTAGCACATCTAACAGTTATCTATTGCTACTGTTACATCTTTATGAGCAAAGAGGAAAACCATTGATTGGAAAGCAATGACCACTTCCCACAACTATAATGGTACAGACTGAGACCAACTTCTTACCACATAGACATGCCCAAAATAAAGGATTCATTTATCATACAACTATAAACGTAACACCCATTCTTGAAATAGGCAAGTATAGGGAGAACTTTGTTTCATGTGCAATGTAGGTGAAGTGAAAAGTGGGTAGTGTGTACCTCGTCCACTTCCCGTGAAAGGGCAACAATACTTTGCCGAAGCAACAACTTCAACCTTTCCTTTCCAAAATCCGAAACATGAGATCCAAAACAATCAGAAAATAAGGAAGCAGAACCACCAGTGTGTCTAAACTCTCTGGCGACATAGCTATTCATACTACTATTCTTTTCTTCGACAGAACCATTTACTTTCCCAGATTTCTCAAATATCTGATCTGAAATTGGTAGAAAATCTTCATCCTGAGAAATTAACTCCGCCACCTCAGATGCAAAAAGCCCAAAGTAATCTGGTCCTTCTCTGTTGCATTTGGCCGAAGCAACCCTACCCATTTAAGATACTTAATAGCTTCAATGCCAACTTCTGCACTGAATTACTATTAGATTAGTGGTGGTAGCGCTCCCCAAAGTACTACTGCAAAGCAAAAACAAAGCCATGTCGACTGATAAGCTGACAGAGTAACACAGAGGGGGCTCTTCACCATCAAGAAAATAGAGCAGCCAACACAAATATAAACTAGAGATGGAATTGTGTACTGTCCATTGAAAGACAAACGGATTAGTGATGTTATATGTCTAGATTCATATAGGGGCATAGCTAGGTTTAGGCAAAGGTCGTACACTATGCAAATAGGGCAAAAACGAATTTTCTACAAAAAAAAAAAATCAGGTTATATATAAATTTTTAAATCCCCTTGACATAAGGGGAGATTCAAGTGTAGTAATAAAGAGAGGGTTCAATAATTGCTTTAAGGCCTAAGTTTAAATCCTAGACATTCTGGTATTTTCTTTATGAATTCACAGCTCCACCACTGAATATTCATGATGTCTATATTCATTGAACTTGAGTACAAGAATGTTATCGGATAACATAAAATCTTTTGTATTTGAATTAGAATAATTAATTACCTTATTGTGCATAGACGATAACTACCTACCACATTGTACATAAATATTCTATTTAAGGAGGCCCTCTTGTACATTGTTAAGAATCATCCAACATGAAAGTTTCTCTCTATTTCACTACTATCTTCACATTGCATTAGAGCTTTTATGATGTTAGTAGAGATTCAAGTAGCTTCCGCTTATCCGACAGGTGTCCTTATGTCGTCTTCCCGGCCTAAGCTTTTCCTCTTTTCGCCATGTGTGTTGCACGTGTATATCAATTCACATTATACACAATTTTGTACTTTCAATGATATGTTTAATGAAAGCATATCCTGCATAATTTGCTACAAGTTCTTTAAGAGTGTGCTCTTCCTAGACGTTAAATTAAGTAACAAAAAATATAATTGTGGTGGGACCAAGGGTGGCAAAATGGGTAAAATTTCTGGTTATCCGCCAAACCCAACCCATTTTAAATGGGTCCAATATGAGTCCACCCATATAATCCACTTAAAATATAAGTAACTCATGAGTTATCCACCAACTAAACTCCCCTCAAGCTAATTGTATATTACTATATTAGAACATCAGAAAGATTCTGGGAGTCTAGATTTCTTTAATAATTTTATTATTATTATTATTAAATAAATTTATTTTTTTTATTTTTATTTTTTAAAATTTTTTATTTTTTTATTTTTTTTGAGAATATAAGCTTATTTTGATTTTTAACTTATGTTCTCACCTGCCTATTCTTGAAGCCATGGATAATTCCGTGGGTTAACCCATTTTTTATCCGTATTAAATGTGGGTGGGTCGGGTATTTTATCCATTTTTGTTTAATCCATTTTCGACCCGTCCATATCCGACTCGACCCGTCTGTTTGCCACCCCTACTTCTTTTGGCTTTTGGCTTTTGCCCAGATTCCAGCAAAACATCACTTTTGTCAAGGAGCATGGCATCACCTGAAGGTTCCAAATCATCTTAGGATTTCCACCATAACCTCGAAGCTATGCTATATGATAAATCAGAAGGAGGTGCTCACCATCTTCACTCATGTCCCTGCACATAAAGCACCAACAACATACCCAGAATAATTCCACAAGCGATGTCGGGAGAGGGTAGAGTATACACAGACCTTACCCCTACCTTGGGAGGTAGAGAGGTTGTTTCTGATAGACCCTCGGCTCAATGAAAAGCCAACACAAACAATCGAACAAAGAAATAACAAAAATCAAGAAACAACAGATAATAACAAAACCATTTTGAAAGAAAAGAGAATAATAGCACAAACATACGATAATCAAAGGGCAAGAAACACCAGATACTAACAAAAATCAAAGGGCAAGAAATTACCAAAGTAGTACTACGACTACAAGTACGGAAAGATAAAAATAACGTTCAACTACCTACTAGCTTTCAACCCTAATTTGTATCCACCATAACTTCCTATCCATAATCATGTTCTCTGTGAGCTAGAAATGCGTAATGTCCTGTATAATCACCTTTTTCCAATATTTCTTCGGCCTACCCCTACCTCTCCTGAAACCATCCATAGTCAATCTCTCACATCTCTGCACGGGGACATCTGTACATCTCCTTTTCACATGCCCGAACCATCTCAACCTTGCTTCTCTCATCTTGTCCTCCAACGAGGTCACCCCTACCTTTTTCCGAATATCTACATTCCTAATCATATTACTCCTCGTATGCCTGCACATCCATCACAATATCCTCATCTCCACCCTTTATCTTTTGAACATGAGAGTTCTTAACTGGCGAACACTCCGCCCCATACAACATAATTGGTCTAACCACCACTCTGTAAAACTTGCTTTTAAGTTTTGTTGGAACCTTTTTATCACAAGACTCCGGATAAAAGCTTTCATTTCATCCACCCTGCACCAATACGATGTATGACATCTTTGTCATCTCCCCATTTCTTTAGATAATACACCCAAGATACTTGAAGCTTCCTCTCTTTTGGATGGTCTAGGTATCGAGCCTCACCTCCACGCCAACCTCATGTCTTACATCACTGAACTTGCACTCCAAGTATTTTGTCTTAGTCCTGCTCAACCTGAACCCTTTTGATTTCAAGGTTTGTTTCCACACCTCCAACTTAGCATTAACTCTGCCGCGAGTCTCGTCAATTAGAACTATGTCATTCACAAATAACATACACTATGGCACCTCCCTTTGAATTTGCCGCATCAAAATATCCTTCACTAGAGCAAATAAAAATGGGCCAAGGGATGACCCCTGGTGCAACCCCATCATAATTGGAAAATGCTACGAGTCTCCTCACATTGTCATTACCATGGTCTTGGCCCATCATACATGTCTTTTATCGCCCTAGTGTATGCCACAAGTACCCCTCTAGCCTCCAAGCACCTCCAAAGAACCTTTATTGGGACCTTGTCGTATGCCTTTTCTAGATCGATGAACACCGCATGTAGGTCTATCTTCCTCTCCCTATACTGCTCCACCGGTCTCCTTACAAGATAAATGACTTCTGTAGTCGAACGCCCCGGCATGAATCCAAACTGGTTCTTCGAAATAGTCACTTCCCTCATCACCCTTACCTCCATCATCCTCTCCCAAACTTTCATAATGTGGCTTAGCAACTTAATACTCCTACAATTGTTGCAATTCTGGATATCACCCTTATTTTTGTACAAAGGGATCATTGTGCTCCACCTCCATTCTTCAGGCATCTTCGTCGTCCTAAAAATAACATTAAAGAAACCCAGTCAATCACTCCATACCTTCTCGGCCCACACACTTCAAAAATTCCACAAAATCTCGTCAAGCCCGGTCACACTACCCATACGCATCCTACAAATAGCAACATTGACCTCCTCAACCTTAATGCACCTACAGTACCCAAAATCGCGTCGTCTCTCGGAGTGCTCCAACTCTCCCAACACAATGTCGCTATCTCCCTCCTCATTCAAGAGTTTATGAAAGTATACCGCCATCTTCGACGAATGAGTGCCTCCTCCACCACTACTTTACCGTTATCGTCTTTGATGCACTTCACTTGGTCTAAATCACGAGTCCTCTCTCTCGCCTTGCTCTCACCTCGAGTAGTCTATACAACTTTTTCTCCTCACATTTGTCCTCTAATTCTATATACAATCGTTCAAAAGTTGTCGTCTTTGCAGCCATAATCGCAAGCTTTGCTTCCGCCCTCGCCATCTAATACTTCTCCTTTATTCAACCGCTTATCCTCGTCGTTTGTACTTTTTATCCATTTTGCATATGCCACTTTTTCGCTTCCACCTTCCCTTGGACTTCTCCCATTCCCCACCAATCCCCTCGATGCCCACCAAATCTACCTCTCGAGACACCTAGCACCTCTCTAGTTGCTTCTCTAATACAACTGGCAGTCCTATCCGACATACTGTTAGCATCCCTACTACTCCCCCAAGCCTCCATACACCAACTTCTCTCATATCTCTTGGGCATTGGCCATAGTTAGGCTCCCCATCTAATCCTTGGATGGACTTCCACAACTCTCCTCTTCTTCTTGATCTCCAAATCCATCACCAAGAGCTTATGTTGGGTTGTAAGATTCTCAGTCGAAATAACTTTGCAGTCTTTACAGAGACATTTATATTTCTTCCTTGCACATAAAGCACCAACCTGCGTAATTAACCTTCTTCTCCCATGGATTCTCAGTCGTTAAGATCACCCTTCCCGCTGCTAGCCATTCCCGCGGCTAGCCAAGAGGAAACACGCCTTTCTTTGTACCTTCGGGATTCAAATCAAACTATATGGTCAACATCTTCACCCGAGGCCTTTGTGTCATCACTAAAATAAACAATAGTGAAGATAATAGGTCACTCAGACCTCTAAACACACACATATATATGGACATTTATGTACATGTAAATGTACAAATATCATATATATTGCTTAAGGAATAGTGTCGCCAATAGCCTAACAGTACGATTTTTCTTGAACTTGTCAAGCTCAAGTGAGGCAGATACTGTTATTGCACTACGGGTAGAATGTCTTCAATAAGGGTGTAGCAATCACAAAAGTGGACACTACGAGAAATTGCATTGATTAATGAAAGAATGATATCTTGAACACAGACTACGATATCTCCCCCTTAATGCTATAACTTTCTCCTACTTGTGTGCAAATGAAGTTGTATGATTGACTCTATGATACAGTTGAGATTAAAGTCTAGTCCCGTTAAACACAGAGAGAACAAGAGTTTTGGACATTCATAGTTGGGGTTGTTTTTTTTAATAATCGAGGTGTCGGGGCCAAGCTTGCACGCACCTCCACTAATTTCACGGGTACCTGCTACCTTCAATCAGCACATGTACCAAGTAATTATGTCCACTGAGACTTGAAAAGAGAGATGAAATCACCTATAGTTTTTGCCTCCACTAGATATTTGAAGGTGGAAGCGAAAAAAACGGCGTATGCGAAATTGGTAGAGAAGTGGACGAATAGGAAATTGTATAAGATGGCGAGGAAGGAGGCAAAGCTAGCTGTTACGGCGGCTTTTGAACGTCTGTATGTGGAATTAAAGAAAAAATGAGGGGATAAAAAAGTTGTACAGACTAGCCAAGGTGAGGAAGAGGAGGCTCGGGACTTGGATCACATGAGGCGTATCAAGGACGAGGACGGCAAAGTACTAGTGAAGGACGCGCATATTATGCGGAGGTGACAGTCTTACTTTCATAAACTCTTGAACGAAAAAAAAGATAGAGATATTGTGTTGGGAGATCTGGAACAATCTGGTAGATACCGGAATTTTGGGTATTGTGAAGCATTAAGGTTGAAGAGGTTCAGGGTGTTGTTCGCAGGATGCGTAGGGGACAAGCGACCGGGTCTGATGAGATCCCAGTTGAATTTTGGAAGAGCGCGGGCAGGGCAGGTTTGGAGTGGCTGACGGAGTTGTTTAACATCATTTTTAAGACGGCGAGAATGCCCGAAAAATGGAGGTAAACTACAATGATTCCTTTGTACAAGAACAAAGGTGATATCCAGAGTTGCTAAGCCACACTATGAAAGTTTGGGAAAGAGTCGTGGAGATGAGGGTGAGAAGAGGCATGTCTATCTCCGAGAACCAGTTTGAATCTACATAAGTCATTCATCTTATTAGGAGGTTGGTGGAGCAATATAGGGAGAGTAAGAGGGACCTACATATGGTTTTCATCGATCTCGAGAAGGCATACGACAAAGTCCCTAGGGAGGTTCTATAGAGATGTTTGGAGGTTAGAGGTGTACCTATGGCGTACACTAGGGCAATCAAGGATATGCATGATGGAGCCAAGACCAGGGTACGGACAGTAGGAGGAGACTCGGAGCACTTTCCAATGATGATGGGGCTGCACCAGGAATCAGTTCTTAGCCCATTCCTATTTGTCTTGGTGATGGATAGACTGACGCGACAAATTCAAGGGGAAGTGACATGATGTATGTTATTCGCAGACGACATAGTCCTGATTGATGAAACTCGCAGCGGAGTGAACACTAAGCTGGAGGTTTGGAAACATACTTTGGAGTCTAAAAGATTCAGGCTGAGTAGGACCACGACAAAATACTTGAAGTGCAAGTTTGGTAACGGAAGTGACCTTAAGACGGGTGTGGATGTGAGGCTTGGTACTCAGGTCATTCCAAAGAAAGAAAACTTCAAGTACCTCGAGTCTATTATCCAAGGGAATTGAGAGATTAATGACGATGTCACACATCGTATTGGGCAGGATGGATGAAATGAAGGCTTGCATCTGTAGTCTTGTGCGATAAAAAGATAACACCAAAACTTAAAGACAAGTTCTATAGGATGGTGGTTACACCGACGATGTTGTATGGGGCGGAGTGTTGGCCGATCAAGACTCCGCACACCCAAAAGATAAAAGTTGCGGAGATAAGGATGCTAAGTTAGATGTATGGTAATACAAAGAGAGATAGAATTAGAAATGATGATATCCGAGATAGAATGGGAGTGGCCTCAGTGGAGGATAAAATGCAAAAAGCGAGGTTGAGATGGTTCGGACACATGTAGAGGAGAGACAAATGCCCCAGTGCGGAGGTGTGAGAGGTTAGCTATTGACGGGTACAAAAGGGGTAGAGGTAGGCCGAAGAAGTATTGGAAAGAGGTGATTAGACGGGATATGGCGCAGGTGCAACCCACTGAGGACATGACCTTATATGGGGTTATAGAAGACACGGATTAGGGTAGAAGGGTAGTAGGTAGTCCTGCCTACGCTTATAAACTTGTAGTTGTAGTGTTATTATTGTAGGCTCGCTAGCCTATCATACTAGTAGGCACAGTATTGCTTTATAGTCCACTGTCGTTTGATTTATGTTGTTATGTATATTTTATTTATCTTATTTACCTGCATTAGTTATTGCTTCTTTTTCAGAAGTTGCTATCATGACTTAGTCGTTTTGTTTATCTTACTTTACTTGTGCTTGTGCTTGTGCTTTGTCTTGAGACGAGGGTCTCGGAAACAACCGCTCTACCAAGGTAGAGGTAAGGTCTGCGTACACTCTACCCTCCTCAGACCCCACGTTGTGGGCCCCACGTTGTGGGATTTCACTGGGTATGTTGTTGTTTGTTGTAGATATTTGAACCTAAAACCGCAGGTACTCAACTCATTTCATTGAGTACTAGGCCACATCTTTGAGTGATCATAGTCGGTGGCAGATCTGGGGTCCAGGGAGATATTCATTTATTTTTATGTACATATATATGTACATAAACTATCATATATATTGCTTAAGGAACAATGTCGACAATAGCCTCTATCATATTCCTACCCAATGTGTCATCACTAAAATGAACAATATTGAAGATAATGGGTCGCTCAGACCACTAAACACACACACATACGGACATTTATGTACATGTAAATGTACAAATATCATATATATTGCTTAAGGATTAGTGTCGTCAATAGCCCAAGTAACCACCTGTCATGCCTCTATCCTATTCCTACCCAATGTGTCACAACTAAAATGAACAATATTGAAGATAATGGGTCGCTCAGACCTCTAAACACACACATATGGACATTTATGTACATGTAAATGTACAAATATCATATATATTGCTTAAGGAACAGTGTCGACAATAGCCTAACAGTACGATTTTTCTTGAACTTGTCAAGCTCAAGTGATTAAGGAACTATTAAGGCAGAGACTGTTATTGCACTACGGGTAGAATGGCTTGAATAAGGGTGTAGCAATCACAAAAGTGGACACTACGAGAAATTGCATTGATTAATGAAAGAAGGATATCTTGAACACATATTACGATATCTCCCCCTTAATGCTATAACTTGATCCTACTTGTGTGCAAATGAAGTTGTACGATTGCCTCTATGATACAGTTGAGCTTAAAGTCTAGTCCCGCTAAGCACAAAGTGAATAAGAGTTTTGGACATTCATAGTTGGGGTTGTTTATTTTAATAATCGAGGTGTCGGGGCCAAGCTTGTACGCACCTCCACTAATTTCACGGTTCCTACTACCTTCAATCAGCACATGTACCAAGTAATTATGTCCACCGAGACTTGAAAAGAGAGAAGAAATCACCTATAGTTTTTGCCTCCGCTAGATATTTGAACCTAAAACCTCAAGTTCTCAACTTATTTCATTGACTACTAGCCACATCTTTGGGTGATCATAGTCGGGGGCAGATCTAGGGCCCGGGGAGATATTCATTTATTTTTATGTACATATATATATATTTTGAATACCCAAAGAGAAGAGGTTGATTCAGTGGTTTATGGGGTTCAAAATTCGGTTCTAAATTCAAAAATCAAGAACTATATTTTTATTTTTCAAAACCCTCAGTGAAAATTCTGAATCTGACAAAAACCGGAAACCCTAGTTTATCAAATCAAACCAAAATGATCGCAACCAAATCAAACATAATGAAATACAAACGTTATAGACGAAAACAAAATCCATACCTCAACTTGAAAAGATTAATTTTGAACAGTACGTCGGAAAAACCTTTCTCTTCTACTTCTTCGGTGTCGGAGTTTCACCTTCTTCCTTTTCCCCCGTGAAATACTATCATGTGCATCGGCATAACTCCAACAGATTTTACCTGATACGTAATCTGAATATTAAAGTTTATTAGTTGAAGGTTATTTTTTGTTATTAAATTCTAAAGATTATGTGAATTTTGAACAAATCTAAGGTATATTAATTCTGGAGTTTAATTTCAAATTAACCGCCTTATTATGATGTGCTTTCCTGATACTATCGTAAGCCACTCGCGCCTCTTGTGACATCACAAAATAAGTAAATGTCAAATCTGTCCTTTAAAATCTAAGCTAGCGCTTGTTAAATTTTGAAAATTTATTTTCAAATATTTATTTTATCATCTTCAAAAAGAATTTTAAGTTTCAAAAATTAAACCAGACCAGTTTTTGGATTTTTGAGACTTTCACTTACAAAATTTTAAAAAAAAAAATTAAAATGAATGTCAAACACAATTTCAAGTTTCAAAACTCAATTATACAAATTTGAAGTTTCAACTTCAAAATTTATGATCAAACGGAAGCTACTATATCTTTTTCCAGAAATCTCAAGAAACACTTTTGAAATTTTGATCAAACATTTAATATCGGAAGTGTTTAATTTTAAATAAAAAAGTTTATTTAAAAAAGTTGAATTGTTTCACCAAATTTAAAGGAAAATATGCGTTTAAAAAAGTAGCAGAAGTTGAAAAAATATATTTTTTTAATAAATATTTTTAAAACTTGTTTAAACACAAATTATTATTATTATATTAATAAAATATTTTTTAAATTAATTAGTCCAACATAAATTGCTTATTGCAAATATACTTATTCCAAAACCACTTCTAACAATAATAAGTAAATATTAAAATTTTGGACCGAACTGCTATAGTGCTATTTAAGAGCTCCTACGTGAACCAAAGGGATTTAACATTATAAATTCCATGTGTCACAATATATTTAATAATATCAAAATTATCTTTCGACTTTAACTATATTTTATTTTATAACTAGTGTGGTAGTGCCCGTGCCCAGAGATTGTATAGTGTTGTTGTTGTGTTTTAATTAGTCGGTTAAAATAATTGATGATGTGATTATGTTATCGTAAGCTCATGTGGTTACTTAGTGTAATAAGAAAATGAGCGTGGGATAAATCTTATTTTTTATACTAGACAGTGTACGTAAAATTAAGAACTCTTTCCAAGATATTTTGGTTTGATGTATCTATCTTAATTCTCCTAATTTAGCCTTAAATATTTCACTAATCAAATTAGGTTTATTTTGTGCTTTATTTTTCGGCCAAGATGGATATTGCTTTTGCTTTTAAATCAACTTACACATGTAACAATCTCAACTTCATAATTTTGCATTCACTCAATAGGAATTTAAATAATTTTGTCCTAGTACGTCCACCAATTTTTAAAATATTCAGTTTCAGATTATATATTTTTTTACTTTAAATTCCAAATCTTAAATAATAAAAGCAGCTAATATGTCTGATTTTTTAAAATCCGTTTTCCCTCATATGTTTTTAGTTTTGATTTATGTTGCTCCTTCCTTTACTCTTTAAAGATATTCTACTCTTAATTTTGACGATTTACATTCGATTATCTCCATTCTTTTTAAACTTCTCTAATTTTTTTCCCGATACCCTCCTACATAATAGTCTAACTTAAATATAGCCGGAAAATAGTTTTCTCACTCTAAACTTTATTTTCTTTAAGAAATGTAAGTTACGATTTTAATATTTGTTTTTTTTTCTAGAAATGTATATTTTGATAAATTTTAAAGCCCGAATAGACTCCAACGATTAATTGAACAAAGTTTTGGCTAAAATGAATAAAATTATTGATGAACTCAAATACTTGTACTCTAAAAAATATTTTTCTGGGTCCCAAAAAGAATTTTACTTTTTGATATGTAGAAATAATTTTAACTTCAAAATTCTCAATTTGTCTTTAATAAGATGATTTATAATCACACACACACACACACACACACACATATATATATATATATATATATATATATATATATATATATATAACATGTTTTAAACCACAAGTATCAAGTGTTTCTTTTCTTAATTTTGTGTGTAGTCAAATATACAACAATAATAACAACAACAACATACCCAATGAAATCTCACAACGTGTGGTTTGAGGAGGGTAGAGTGTACGCAAACATTACCTCTACCTTGGTAGGTAGAGCGAATGTTTCTGAGAGACCCTCGGCTCAAAATTGTGTAGTCAAATATAATGTTACATAAATTGAGACAGAGAAAGTACCAATAATTACAATGGTCATTATGTTGTAATTCTCTAATTTGTACTATAAATCAAATAATTAAATTCAAAATTCAAGATATAGATACAAATAAGAAGTTAAATTCAATATAAAATGAGTATTTGTAGAAATCTTACATTATAAATTATAATAACCAAACAGAAATTCAATTTCTTGCCTACGTTTAATTAGTTCAATGATTCAATCATATAATTATGATAATTAGGGCTCGCAATGGGTCAGAGGTGGATCGGGTGGAGCTCAATCCGCCTCCACCCGCCAACGGGTCTTCGACTGGGGTGAAGTCGTAACAAGGTAGTCGTAGGGGAACCTGTGGCTGGATTGAATCTTTCGCGATGGAAATGCACTCTTCCCCCAATCCATCCACCACCCGACCCATCCATCACCCTATTTTTTTTTAATCCACATCCGATCCACCTATCATCCATGGGTGAATCAGGTGGATCAAGTGCTTCGCGGATGGAAGCGACGAAGACTTATGAAAATTGGTCGATACTCAAGTCTTGTAGGTAATTTATGACATTTAATAAATATGTCAGTTCAAATTTCACAAAAATGAACTTTACTTTGTTCATTTTATTGGAAGTAGAGAATTGTACGGATTAATTCGAGAATGACAGGGTCTGGTAAACCCACAAAATTGCATTTGATTATATCAACTGATAAGATAAAATAAATATCATCAATCCTCCTAGTACTGTGAGTTCATATTTTTATGTGAAAACGATCAACATTTGTTTTTCCCTTTCTTATGTTGTTCAATGTACGTTTTACTTGATCAAACTTAGAGTGGTATAATTAGCAGATAAAAATATAATTTGTTCAATCTGTTTAAATTTGGACGAGTTAGCGACCCACATATTTTTTAACTCAAGTTTTTTTATTAGACTGATTCAGTCAAATTAAAAATAGCATTTATTAAGCGTTTGGACATGCAATTTCATCTTATGAGATAGAAATCATCGTTTGGACATGCGATTTCATCTCATGAGATGAAATTCCAAATCATCCAAAAAGGCATGATTTGAAATTTGAAATTTTAAATGTAAAAATTTACCACAAGTTTATATTTTGTAAAAATATATCCATAAATTGATAGATATAATTAGCAATCATGCTTATCAATTATTGATATCAATTATTAAAAGATCTAAAGCACGTTAACATTTGGTTATCTTTTCATTCAAGAAAATATTATTTCTTCAAATTTTATTGATCTGAGTCGTTACATTATCAAATTGTATCATTTCTAGTTTTAGATCAGATTAAGGATCCTAAATATGGGAATATCGTGGGGTGACAATTTGACAGACTGTTAAATAAATTTTTGATAAGCCGTAAATGCAAGTCATAAAAAGAAATGTAGGAAAACAATAAAGTATCTCAAAGATTGTGATTAGGTGAAATAAGGGTTAAAGAAAAGTGTCACAAAAATGAACTCTACACTTGACGTCCATGCAAGAGACACACTTGGCAGCCATGCAAGAGTAACGCGTGTCATATTACTGGACTTGCCCTAAATTCATCCAACTATTTTTAGATACGGAATAGAATTAGCTTACTCCATCGTTACTACACTCTTCTTACTTACTGGTTTTATTATTGAAATCGAAATCGTTTTCAAAATTTGTTTTGTCTCCTCTCTACATAAGCTGATAATGATCTCTAACCTAATTTCTAATACAGGTAAGGTTAATATTTCACAAAGAAAAATCATTTTCCATAAGTAATAGGATTTCACCATGACTGCAAGTCTGCAACATCATGTCACATTCCAAAAGTAACGAACTTTCTCTACCTAATAATCAGTATAGTGAATACTGAGAGTATAATTATTCTAGAGAAATGAAAATGTATTTCGCTGTTTTATTTCCGTTAGAAAAATAGGAAGACATAATTGAAGAAGAAAAAGGCTCTCTTACCAGATTTCGGGGAGCCGCAGGGCTTGACACGAATGTCTCCACCTATGTTAGTAAAGATGCCCCTAAATTGGTAAAATTCATTTTTGATGTGATATCACTCTCCTTAAAGAGATATTGCTCATATATTCTTTAGGAGATGCAAATAATTTCCTTCGGATTCAACAAAGTCTTAGTATACTGAAGATTTGTCTTATGCTACTTCAGGAGTATTATTACATTTGTAGAAATTGAGAGATGACTTTTCAACATAATCATGTCTTTTATGAACAATTGTGTCTGTTCCATTTTAGAGCACTTAATATTACAAACTAATTCAACAATCCCTCACTAGTTTGTAATATATATATCACAATGTTATGCATACCAGAAAGTATTTTGCATACATTTAAACTTTTCATTACTGTAAAAACTTTAAAGTTTGACGAAGTTGATGATATCTTAAGATTTAATTTGAACCTCAATTCATAATGTCAAACCGAAA
The DNA here is from genome assembly GCA_034509755.1 of Anisodus tanguticus. NCBI lineage: Eukaryota > Viridiplantae > Streptophyta > Magnoliopsida > Solanales > Solanaceae > Anisodus > Anisodus tanguticus. Next base: position 33,508,537 of record CM067548.1, read on the forward strand.
GTACCACACACATAATATCATTTAGTAGCTAATTAATCCATTATTTTGCTCTTTGCACTTTTACGGCCATGCGCTCAATCCTGATTCATGAATATTTACAAGACTAATCCTTTAAATCTTGTTTGAAGCAGCACTATTTTAATATTCATATAGGTGAAATTAGCTATTATGTCTCTCATCTATATGAACTGTCATCTAGACTTAAGTTATTATTCCGCACTAAATAACGATCGAAATCATCTGATTTGGTATAACCATACCTCTTAACGCGATCGATAGGTCCCACAAACATTTCTCAAAACAACACAAACATTTAGATATAGACACAAACATAGCCCACTCTGAAATGGTAAAGTATTCTGATTTCGCTAACCTTTCTCTCACCCTTCTACAGCCGTCCTTCGCACCATGATTTCTTAGAAACACATAACGCAAGCCCGAAACCATGACTTACTCTTGCCATAAAAGAATTCTTGCTCTATCAGAGCAACTTTAAGAAATTCCATCAAACTAATCTTACTCGTAGCTGACTTCGCTAGTTTCAAATCTTCCTAAACCTTCAAATCACAATACAGGAAGCATACCACCGATTACCCTGACAGCCCAAGTCCGTATGAATACATCTGACCATTTTAAAGACTTCTCACAACCATAGTGCCTCCTCGAATCATTACCAAGCACCAATGTAACCTATTACATATGTCCGAGTAGCTGGTCTCGATAAAATGTCATCCAGTCCACTCGTAAACCCTATTAAAGCTTGGTAAACCTATCATACCTCAACTCAGAACTGAAACTCATCGAATATGTGAAGATGATTTACTGGGAACCCATAAGTCCTCTCGAAAATATAAACATAGTCCATCAAGCTCTAATCGAACAATTCTGACCCGGAATGAATGTTCAACCCTTGAATACTACCAATAGACACTCGAACTAACTCTAACTTTCCGAAGCCAATCACAGTCCAACCACACCTCTGTGGTGGACAATTCAAATCTTTTCCTCATGCATAAGCAATCATGTCAGTCGCCCTCGACTCCAAAAGCTTAGTCATATCCAATTTGTCAACTTAGCACCGAAGAACTATACTTTATGCTTGCAACCTTCGTGTTTCTCAACCTTTACGTGATACGCAAATCTAATACACCCCGAACTTTCGATGCAAAACCTGTAGCCTTATATACCCTTTAACCATCAAATCTCCCAATATAACATCTCAATATGCCCATAACAATTCCGAAAGCATCAAATCTTACAACTCCCACCCTAAATCTCACGCAACTACTCCCAAGTCCTTAATATCCAAAAGTACTCACCCCAGATGTCCAATCAATATTACTTGCAACATAATGCACTACCACGAATATGGTCTCATCTTAAAATATAACTCTGGCGCTCACATAATAGGGATTTGAAAATTCCTTCCTCTTAAACCACACTAACTCATCCACTGAAGAATGTTACAAAGTTTCCTAACAGTGCACCACACAAGCCATTTTCCTAAACCTTAACATATCGGTTACATAAACTTTGATTCTCACTCGTTGCAGATCACGAAACTCCACTGAACTTCATCATATCACTTAGTCCATTTCTGTGGACTCCCTTCTTTAAGCTTACCCAACAATCACACCTCATCTGAAATAAGCAAGATAACAACACCATATTCCATAATGACCAAAGTAATCCCAAAGATGTACATTATCTTTACCAATTCTCGATCACTATACTTTTTCTTGACTATTCGATTCCCCAATTCCAATCGAATCACAATCATCATCACTGTCTAACCATTTCTCGAACCCATTCATCTCTAAAACTGAATAATCCTAATTCTAGCGTATCACATACACAGTCGTACTAATGTCCTCATATATATCCACTAAGGTGTCCTAGTTCAAATTCCCTTAACTCAATTTCTAAAATGTTCTCCACCACTCAAATTGATTCAAACCTTATCATTGATTTACCGCTTCGAACGTCCTAATTGCCAAACCAGAACACCTCTAACCATTCACATGATTTTTTCTTTCATCTGATCAACTCACCCAAATAGTAACATCAGTAGTAGCAGGAACTAGCTGAAACTTACACAACAGATACAAGGCTCTCAACAATAATCCAATATTAGATGCAACACCCGATAGCTTCTTTAGTACTAAAACTTCACACTTGACCAATACTAGTGTCATTCTTACTAGTCTACCACTAACTCCCATTGGCCTATGACATAACCAAACTTACCAACTCGACACTGAACCCTTATGTCTATTCTACCATTTATGATCGCAACATAATCTTCAAATCAACTAGTTTTTGATTCTACAATCTCCTTATCATTCCTCTAAACACGATGACCCGACAAACATACCCCTTACTGAAGGACCACGACCACATCTACCTAATATCTTAAGTCTTCACTCATCACAAATAACCTTGCTTTCCTATCTAGAGCTGATAACCACTTCCCTGATGAATCCACAAACCACTACCATATAGTCACGTTAAAGTCCAACTTTACTTTTCACGATAAAAGATGAAATCTGTTCTTGTACCAATTGCAACCTTATCCTGTCAAACACGTCAGATACCAATTTTTTTCCTTCCTAATATCATAAATTATCTATCCAAATCTTCTTCCTTACTCCTCCATCCCATTAACACAATAGTACTCTTACCAATACACCCTAAAAAGTCTTACTTCACTATACGTTTCCCACAAAAGTCATCTTTCATGTCTTTATTCTCAACTTCTCTTCTTTATTACCCGCAGTTACTATACTTTTGCCACATCCGATGATCCTTACCAAACTTACACTCGTCCCCGCATATCGACACCCAATACCCTACCACTAATGAATCATAGACCTTTCATTGGTACACTCATGCCATGCAAACTATCATAATACCTTGACGATGTTGAAACCTTTCCCAGACTAAACATATCATTGAACAAATCACTCTTATTAGCTATAAATGTACTTTTTCCTCTCCCGATCAACCCAACACTAGAACTTGGAGATCATATGACACTCTGTACCATCTCTTCCATTTCTCAAGAAAACCCCCACAATTGAATCCTTAAGCCAAAGCTAGAACTGAACTCGTTCACGCGTCTGAATCAGGATAACACATCTCGTACCATACCATAACACGTCACAGATAAATCGTTCACATAAGGATTTAAGGAAGAGTTCCCACCCTCCATGGGTGATTAAGACTAGGAAATTCAGATACCAATTAGAATCGACTAGATACCAATTTGAAGGATGTAGCATAAAAGGATTGGAAGAATTTGAAGTTTTCTAAATGTCCTATAACCTTTTGCAGATAAGTACGGAGCTCATCATACCCATACGCAAGACTCTACTAGAAATGCTCTTGTACTTATACATTAGGTAACCTAGGGCTCTGATACCAACTTGCCACGACCCAAATTACTGATCGAGCGGGCCCTACCCTTTTCCCACCTAGTAGGCGAACCCATCCCTTATAGATTCATCCAACAACATAAATAAATAATAAGAACAATAAAAGCCTAAAAGCATAGATTTATGACAATGTAGAATAAAACAACTACCTAAGGGATCTGGTCTGAATAGTACAAGAGCTTCTAAGTATACAACTGGAATAAAAGTTACCACCACAACCTGAATACAACTTCTGTTTAGAATGAGAAATAAAATGAAAAGTCTGGATGAACTCCATGAGATCCTTGAAGGATAATCGGACCTCGCTCATGAACATGTAACAACTCTACACCTAAAAGGGGTGTAGCAAGAGTATTAGTACAAACACTATGTACTAGTAGGTATCATCGGCCGACGACAATTAGCTAATATATATAAAAAAAGAAACTAAAGAATAGACATGCTCACAATCAAGTATAAACACTATTACAGTCCAAGAGTAAACAACCCAAGTATAGAGTATCCAGTCAGAATCCAAGAAATAAGAGAATGAAGTAATCACTAAGCACATCCATATAAGGCTTGTAGTAATGTGAATAATACTAGGTCTCAATAGTCTACAATCATAGCCTAGGTGGAACCTCTAGTCCTTGAATCCATCATGTGTCTAAGTAAAAGATTAATAAGAAAATAACATCTCAATGAATCAACAATCAGGGAATCAAGGCTGAAATTCATCATGCAAAATATTGAATACAACAACCAGAATCAGAGATATGAGTGGATGTAATATGAATGTATATGTGATGTAATGCAATACAATGGTCAACTAGCCACATCATACATACATGCTCCAAGTAGAATATCTCTACGTCCTGACAGTCATGACCCATTGAGGACCTACAAAGTCCATGTACCAGTCACTTCGTATCACACATCCTATAGATGACTCTTCCACCGAACACCCCACTAGCCATTCCACACACATCTCAAAGATGGCTACACAATATAATATGTCATATGAATCAGTGTTGTTTCCTTCTCACTTATTACCATCACGCCAATCACATATAATATCAGTATATCATGGAAATGAGGATGAATGCATGTATGGATGTCAAACTCAACACTAATCATGAGATAAATAAACATAACAACATCCATAAATCAACTACCAATATGAACTTATTCTCAAATTTGTACAATGCCACATCCGGAACAATTTTCCTTTAGACCACATAGGTAACATCAAGTATATATGCAAGAGAGGCCATACAAAATATACACGTAGCAAACACCTAATAGGAAGCCTCAGATGTTTCAATTTCCCTCTTATCGTTATTAATATCATATCACAATTCACAATGATGAATCATGTAAAATGGGTATGAATGATATGCATGTATGTATCTCAAGTGTAAATCATAATCAAGTCCCAAGCGTTCCACACATGGATATATATCACAATATTAGTATCAAATTAAGTCATTTCCTTTATCCATGATAGTACCAAGATAAGTGAGAGACAACTATATCATTGTAATGACCCGTTTGGTCATTATGATCTTTCCGCCCAATTTCTTGTTATAATTTTTCTTCCGGCATTCATTGATTACATTTATAATACAAATCATGAGTCGAGTAATTCCTACAGATGAAAAAGAAGACTTTTTGAAATAAGAAATCCTGGAAATAGTCATTTCTGCCTCAGCGAACTCATTTCCTCTTTAGCAAAGCCCGCTCTAGCATAAATCTGTCCGCCCCGGCACAGAGGTGATGTATCAATTAACTTTTCTTTAACTTACTATTCCTTCACCACAACGCATCCCCCCAAGCGAAATCGAGTCCGCCACGGTGGAAGCACTGGCATTCAGGTATATATATAAATGCTTATAAATAACACACTTTCCTAAATGGTATTTCTCAAGTTGGGGGCTATCCCAATCAGCTTTCAGCATTCTTGACCTAAGTTTTCCCTATGAAAGGTAATCCATTCCTTCTCCTTGTTATGTTTCCTTAATGTTCTAGTAGTTGGGGGTAAAAGCTTGAAAATGGAGAATAGTAGTAAGAACTCTTAAAAATAGTGGGCATCTTGAGATGATGATTTTGTAATGAAATTGAATGGGTTAAGAATGATTTCTTTAAAATAAGCTATAATGTGAGTAAAACAATCTTGTTGTATGATTAATTTGATTATATAAAACCCTTTCTTAAATTGGGGAAGAACCTAGGGTTGCAAAATGGGTTTTCTATGGTAACAATGAATTGAAGGATTAAATGAAGTTGTTTTTCAAATTAACTTTGGGTTATACATAGGAATAATGTTTAGAGTCTTTTTGAATAATTAAGTATGGATTTTGACACCGTGGACCCAGGATGGAGGTATACGTGTCTTATGTTGGTTGAGGACTAAGTCCTCGTGTGCTTGTTGTGATTTAATATGTAGAACTTATGTGTTAGATTAAGTATGCTACTGGGAGTTCCAAGGAGTCAAACAAGCGCGTCAAGGATCGACTGTTCGTGGCTTCCGCTCGGCTTTGAGGTAGGCTATGATTTAGCTTTTCAAGACTCCAAAAAAAATACATAATTAGTTATAAATATTGAGGGGTATTGGCGTATTTGGGGTCCCACTCAGCCGGTTGTGATGAATAATTGAGTGGGTACAGATGTTGAACTGCGATTCTGGGTAGATTTGAGGAACCAACCACGTGTTGGTCCCGAATGTTGTTTATTTGGGTTTGTCTCCATGTTTGTTATTGTTATTACTTATCACACATGCTTTCGTTATGATATCCTAATTTGACTTAGATTTTCCTATGTGTTGTTGAACTCTTGAAAACATGTGTATATTATCTCTATACTTGATTACATCTCATCATATCATGATATTTTACCTTGTATTGTCATTGCATACATACACTCATAGTTCTGTGATATTGATATGAGAGTGGTATGGATATATTATGGGCCTAAGAGGGCGGAAGGGTAAGAACACTTATGCGATTATGGCAACATTGAGATGATGATAATACAAATGGATCGAGTTACACTCCTCAATAGATATTGATTTGTGGGGATCAGAGTTGTACGCCTCAATATGATATATTTCATATAGATGGGTCTATAGCTCTAGTCAGATTCATGTATGTAATTTTGGTTGGTTAGGAGCAGTATATGGACTTCACGGGTCCGCCACGAGTGTACGATCATAATTAAACCTTGATATACTGTATATCAGGTTGAGAAAGGTACCTTGCATATACACTACATCTTCATCCTTGCATCCATATCATACATATTCATACCATTTAATTTCCAGTAGGTGTTTGTGTTCGCAATTGGGTGATTTTGATAACTTATCTTGATTCTCAAATCGAAGGATTGTATTTGTTACTTGATTCTTGGATTAATCATGGGTGTTTATATGAGGGAATGAGTGGTGGCTTTTTGTAGATTTGTTGTATGGATATATGTCATTAGTTGGTACTCGTTGATAATTTTGTCGTTCTAGTGGGTAAAGGGTGATATTGCTCAATGGTGATTGTGTCATTTGATAGAGAGTGTAGTACATGAAAGGGTATCGTGTGTGCTAATTGGCGATGTATTTTCTTAAGTCTGAGATTAAGGATAATGATTGTAAACAACGTGGTTCAATCTAATGGTTATGATTAAGGGTCTGGAAGTAGTAATGTGAAGGATTGTGGTGTAAATTGCTTGTAGTGTCAATTGTTATAATTAGTCGAGCTTGAATTTGGTATTATTGGGTCTATGTGAGAGTTTATGGGACTTCTAGGACTTGTTCCTTATATGTGATTGAGTGCTCCATGACATACTAGTGTCGGTAATAATATGACTTAAACAACTTAGTGCAATTATTGTCAATCATAGATAAGAGACTTGATAAGCTAAGTCTTGCATGTTCATAAACTAGATGTGAATAAGGTGTCTTGGTACTTATGTGAACCTTAACGTATTCAGTACAACTTAGTAGAATTATTAGATTGCTAGTGATGGGTTATGTGGGTCAACTTGGTATTTATTTTTTATTATTAGGTATATTGTGTACTCATGCTACACTTGCTGCATCTTTTCTGGATATAGGTATTCGGTCTATCAGGTTGCATATTGGAGCACGGGGAGCTGAGGTATCTTATCGGGTGGCCTTTGGTTCCTACCTTATATAATTGTTCCCTTCATTCGGACAGTGTTGTATTTTTCTGCATTCTGAAGTTGTATCTTAGATTTCTTGTATAAGTCAGACCAGGTTCTGGGGATGAAAGATTATTTTACAGATTCATTATTCTTATGCTTTCACAAAATTCTTTACGATTGTAGCTTATTTCCTTCCGTATTTACTTAAAACTTTTAAAAATTTGTTTTTGGGAAATTGGTTCGCCTACTAAGGGATTTTGTAGGTGCCACCAAGACGCCCGTGATTTGGATCGCGACAAAGTTGGTATCAGAGCTCTAGGTTCATCGATCTCACGAATACAAGGACAGTGTGTAGTAGAGTCTCGCAGATTGATATGATAACGTCTGTATCCATCCTCGAGTGGCTATGAAGCATTTTAGGAATTATTCTCTTCTTTCACTCCTATCGTGCCTACTCATTTATATTTTATACTTGATTGATTCGTATTTAGTTGATTCCAATTGGTATTTAGTTGATTCCAATTGGTATCTAGTCGATTCCAATTGGTATCTAGTCGATTCCAATTGGTATCTGGTCGTACGTGTAATTATACCCGAAGGCTAACACAAAGTGTAGAAGTTGTAATTTTGATTTTCTATTATGGTTCAGGGGTTCCGCCCCAGCGAACTTAATTCTGCACATGCGGGTCTGCACTAGCTAATGCTGGGCCACAAAAGCAATTCCCTATTGTGATGTTGAACCCGCCCTGACTAACTATTTTCCCGCTTTGGCGAATCCGCTTTTGCGTAACATTTTCTGCCATAGCGGTATTCTGAGCCCTATTTAGAAACCCGCCCCTGCTAAATCTCTCCTGCCGAAGTGAGTCCGCCTCATCGGAAACCTTCTCCGCCCCAGCGGTATCACTAGGCAGAAAACAGAGAGTTCTGCCTCTCCCCCATATCCTTTGCACTAGCTATGGTAAAAACTCTCCCATTTGATTCTTAACCTGTCATCCACAACCCTCCTCTTCTTCTCTATCTTGATCTCCAAATCTATCACCAAAAGCTTATGTCGGGTTGTAAGATACTCCCCCAGAATAACCTTTCAGTCTTTACAAAGACCGTTGTCAACCTTTCTAAGGAGCAAAAAGTCTATGTGAGTCTTAGCCACTGAACTACGGAAAGTCACCAAGTGCTCTTCCTTCTTCAGGAACCACAAATTGACTATCACCATCCCAGAAGCTCTAGTGAACTCCAAAAGTGAGACACCTCCCCCATTCATGTCCCCGAGGCTGAAGCCTCCATGCACGTCATCATAACCCCCCGAAAGTGACCCGATATATCCATTAAAATCATCTCCTACAAATTACTTCTCAGTGGGTGGTTTATCACCCACCACCTCGTCCAAATCCTCCTAAAAATGCCTCTTCTCCTCCTTATCCAAACCCGTCTGCGGCACGTAAGCACTAATAATGTTCATAGTGAACCCTCCAACTACCAACTTAATCGCCATCACCCTGTCATTGTCCCTCCTAACCTCTACCACCTGATCACTTAGCTCGCTGTCTACTAAAATGCCTACCCCATTCCTATACATCGACCTATCCGAGAACCATAACTTATACCCGTCCGCATCCTTAGACTTAGGTCCTACCCATTTGGTCTCCTAGACATAGGCTATATTAATCCTCAACTTCTTAAGAATCTTAACTAGCTCTATGGACTTTCCCGTTAAAGTCCCAATGTTCCAAAACCCTATTCTCAGCCTAGCATCTCTCTTACCCCACTTACACCCCATAACCCTCACCCCCGTCCCCGATCGAGAACATGACCATAGTCTACCATCAGTTACCAAAGCCACTAAAGCAACTATAAAATAATAAACTACTCAAACGTTTACCCTAAAACAGGAAGGAATCAAAGTTAAAGCACAAGTTAACAAGAATCTAGAGGCAAGTAAAACCACTACACCAAGAATGCTATAACTAAAGACAAGAAGGGTAAATGCAAGAACGTAAAGTCACGAATCAATACAACAAATCGGCAAAAATTAACAACAAGGATAAGGACAAAGAATGCATACGGGCAACCGGAGGTACCAACTCTAGTTGAATCGAACCTATTTGCCGGCGAAAATCACTGTTCACCCGCACCGGAAGTACTGTTCACTTGATTTTTCACCAAAAAGTTGAGTACCTGGCTTGTACTGGGTCACCGGAAGTCTGCTTGTGTTGGTGTTCGCCGGGAAAAATTCGCATGTGTTGGTTCTCGTTGGAAAAGATCTAGTTCCTCACTGGAAAATAGTTTGGTTCTTTGCTAAAAAACTTGATTCTTCGCCGGAAAAAGATCTTGTTCGGCCGACCAATATATGCCTGAATTCTTTATCTTCGCAGAAGGTCGCCGGAGTTCGCTGGAGATAGTCGGGGAGCGCTGGGGATTGTTGTGTGAGGTAGATATCTTACTTCCCACCCAGATCCGAACCAACCCACTCTTTTCCGATCGCTGTGTGGCATTAGTTATTGGGTATCGCCTGAGACAATGAAGGACATGGTGAAACGGGGATGGAGAAGAAGAAGAAAAAGAAAGAGAAGAGGGGAGGGGAAATAGGAGAAGAGGGAGAAACCACTTACCTAACGTCGGAGATACAAGGTTGGCGGAGCCGGCGGTCAGTGAGTTACAGAAGTTAGAGAAGAGAGAGAAATAATCTTAGAGCTCTATAGTAGTGCCCTACATGGAACTTGTTCTTCTGAAGTTAAGAATTCTTAGTGAACGTGTCACAAGCTAACTCCTTTTTTTGTAATTTTTTCTATAAAAATGAAGAATTAAATATTTGGGGTATGAACTTTACGCATGAACTTTATTTATCGATCCATATAAAATTTTCACCCAATCCCAAAAGAACCCGACCTATCCATGACCCACCCAATTCTAGATATTTCTTAAAAATGTATATGATTGCAATATCAGCTTAATATCCAGACATTACTTGAGGTTACATTCTACAATTAGTTTTTGTTCAAAGTATGAATTTATTTCTTTGTATTCAACTGCAATATTGTTGTTAAATTTAATAATTGAAATTAAGCCTTTTGTGCTTATCTTTACGTGTAAATCTTGATGTTACAACAATTGATGGTTAACTGATGCTTCTGATCTAAAACTGAAAAGAGGCATATATATGCAGTTCCAAAATGAGTACTTTGAAATTAAAATATACTACATAGCAAGTAGGTATAGAAACTAATTTGAAAAACGGTGAAAAAATGATCTAATCGCTTTGCTGCGTTAAATCAAATTGGGTTTTGTATTGGGTGGGTCATGGATGGGTCAGGCTCTCTTTGGGATTGGGTCAAAATTTTATATGGATCGATAATTAAAGTTCATGTGTTTAGTTAAAATTTAATTAAATGTCATATAATTGTGTCATTAAGGAAGGACAATTTTAAGTTTGAAAATAATATTAGGGACAAATTGAATCAAATAGGTGGAAGGAAGGACATTTTAATGTCATTTCTAATAGGTGAAGGGCATTTTTAATCCCGATAGGTGGAATGAGGGGCAAATTCGATCCAATAAATAAATGAAGGACATTTTTGAGTCATTTCTAATGGGATAGGAGCATTTTTTACCCTTTTCCGTTTCTGATTTGATCATGTTGCTCAAAGGAAAAAAGACAATTTTCTTATATGCATAAGCTCGTTTGTGGAAAGACGAATTGAAAACCAATTTTTACAGAGTAGAAAGTGATGAAAACAAGTATCAACCCGATTAATTGTCTTTCCAAGTATACAGTACAGGTGATCCTATTGCACATATAAAAAAATTGTCTGCCTCGTTTAAATAACCAATCAAGTAAAGCAGTTACTAGAGTAAGAAGATGAAGAGCATAATTTAGAAAAGTAGTAGTTGAATTTTATAGCTCAAACTTCAAGACATACTAGCTATTATCAAATATTCTCCGTATATTTTGTAATTATGATAGATGTATATTTAAGATAACTTAGGATTCTAATTGTATTAGGAATCAACCTTTGTAAGGTAAGTTAGGATTCGTACCATATTAGGAATCAACCTTGTACAGCTATATATATTGTGAATAATGAAAGAAATCCCTAAGGAAAATTATTCTATCTTTCATGATATCAGAGCCTAAAACCTAAATTCCTTCTTAATATTTTACCAACTAGCACACTACAAAATAAGACCCCTACCGAAATCTTATACCGTAGGCTACCATCATATGATCACCTACGTATTTTTGGATGCTTATGCTACCCCAACATAGCCTCCACTGCACCTCACAAACTTGTCCCTCGTACTCTGTCATGTGTCTTCCTTGGTCTATCTCCTAATATTTGGGGCTACTTGTGCTATGATATTGCTACTCGCAAAATCATCGTCTCCCGTCACGTCACTTTTGACGAAACAATCTTTCCTTTTACAAATCTCCGAAAATTTCAGACCACCGACTACTTCTTTCTCGATGAACCAAGTCTGTCCCCGGTCATCCAAAATCTATACCAACAGCAACCCACTGTTCCCATAGTCTCGTCCCCGCCACTGTCCAGCACCACCCCAATAGTCCCGCATCCAGCTGAGTCTCCTGCTCCACCCATACTGCCTCCAGTCCAGCAACCGGTCGAGTCTCCTGCACCTCTAGCAGTGTTGCTGCCCACCAGTCCCCGCAGCCCTGCCGTTTTCCAGTCCAACAACCAATCCAGAACCAGTGGATGAGCTACCTCCTAGTTCTGACCTCCCACTGCTGCCCTCTCACCGCATGGAGACTCGTGCACAATACGGGATCTTCAAACCCAAGGTTCACTTCAATCTCTCCGCACAAACATTATCACCCATTCCAAAGAATCCAAAACTAGCTAAACTGGACTCTAATTGGAATGCGGCCATGTGCGAGGAATTTAACGCTTTAACCAAGCAAAACACTTGGGATTTGGTACCTAGACCAACTGGTGTGAATGTTATCCGGTGTATGTGGCTATTTTGTCACAAGTTCAGAGACAACGGTGACTTAGAGAGGTATAAGACAAGACTAGTTGCAAATGACACTAATCAGCATGAGTGTATTGATTGTGGTGAGATATTCAGTCCGATTGTTAAATCGGCCACTATTCGGACTGTTCTCAGTATTGCTATGGGCTTGCATTGGCCGATTCATCAGCTAGATGTCAAGAATGCATTTCTTCATGGGGATTTGAAAAAAACTGTATACATGCATCAGCCCCCTGACTTTGTTCATCCGGTAGTTCCGCAGTTTGTATGTCGTCTCAGGAAATCACTGTATGGATTGAAACAGGCACCCCGCGCTTGGTATGATCATTTTTCCAGGTATCTTCTGCAATTTGGTTTTACATGTAGTAGGTGTGATAACTCTCTCTTCACCTTTCATCGAGGTAGCAGTACTGCATATTTGCTATTATATGTCGATGACATTGTTCTTACTGCCTCATCTAACGGGTTGAAGAATGAAATCATTGCTCTACTCAAAATTGAATTTGCTATGACTGACTTGGGCAAGCTAAGTTATTTTTTGGGTATATCGGTGACCAGATCTGCAGCCACTATGTTCCTGTGTCAGCGTAAGTATGCAGAAGAGATAGTGTACAGAGCCAAGATGGCAAATTGTAAAATTATGCCAACTCCGGTGGACTCAAAATCCAAGCTTAGTGCCAATGACGGTGCGCCAGTTTCTGATCCCACTCTATATCGGAGTCTAGCAGGTGCTCTTTAATATCTTACATTCACTAGGCCTGATATTGCATATGTCGTTCAGCATGTGTGTATGTTCATGCACGACCCCCGAGAGTCCCATTTTGCCGCCCTCAAACGTATTATCAGATACGTTAAGGGCACACTAGACTTCGGATTACATCTATACCCCTCTGCCCCAACCAAGCTACTTGTCTACACGGATGCAGATTGGGCAGGATGCCTCGACACACGTCGCTCCACCTCAGGGTACTGTGTATTTCTTGAGAATAATCTTATCTCATGGTCCGCTAAGCGGCAGGCCACACTTTCCCATTCGAGTGCTGAAGCAGAATATTGCGGTGTTGCTAACGTAGTTGTTGAGATCTGTTGACTCCGAAATCTTCTTTTGGAACTCGAGTGTCCACTCCGCAAGGCGTCTATAGTCTATTGTGACAACATATCTGCTATCTTTATGTCTCATAATCCGGTCCAACATCAGCGGACTAAGCATATTGAGATGGATATCCACTTTGTGCGAGAGAAGGTTGCATGTGGTCAGGTCAAAATATTACACGTGCCTTCCTCCTATCAGTATGCAGACATCTTCACAAAGGGACTACCGCGACAGCTCTTCACCGACTTCCGATCCAGCCTTAGCATTCGGCCTCCTCCCGCTTCGTCTGAGGGGGAGTATTAGCGAATATTCTCCAAATATTCTTCGTATATTTTGTAATTATGATAGATGTATATTTAAGGTAACTTAGGATTCTAATTGTATTAGGAATCAACTTTTGTAAGGTAAGTTAGGATTCGTACCATATTAGGAATCAATTTTGTACAACTATATATATTGTGAATAATGAAAGAAATTCCTAAGGGAAATTATTCTATCTTTCACTAGCCTGAAGTTAGAACGGTAAGAATTGAAGTTCGAACTCCACAGTTCTAATTATACGACCCTGATCTAGAATTTGAACTGCAAATACTGAATATTTGAAGTTTGAACTTCAAGAATTGAATGTCATGTAATTTGAAGAAATAGATTGTTGTACATCTTTTCAAGTTCAGGCTATGTTCTTTTTTCTTTTTTTTTGGTCAAAGAGGCTATGCTCTAAATACTTTGCAAATGCTTTGATATGTTTTAATGAACAACCCTAAAAGTGACTATTGGTACACTTAGCTCTGAAACCCACTAGTCAGAGTAATTCTTAGTTGCGTTAGGTAGGCCCACTATGAGGGTAAATGCTTTCTATTAAGAAGTTCTTTATTTTTAGAAATCAAATTGAGATCTGGTTAAGGATGAATGACTCTCAACCTTGTAACCTCTATGAAAATCTGCTTTATGCTTAGTGCATATTGTGACCTTTACGGAAAACCAAATAAAAAATAATGTTACGCTTGCCTTCTCGTTTCTGTTTAAGTAACCTTTAACTAAATGACTTTTCCTACTATCTACGATGATTCTGAGTCTAGATTATAAACTTCTTCTCTAAATTCAGGCATATAATCTATAGTCTTTAGAAAATAAACTTTTTAGATTTAGAAATTATGTTAAATATACTTTCCGGTTCATATATGCTTGGAACAGAAAGAAGAAATAAATAAAGTAAAATAATTCATGCTGCATAAAGGATGTTTTCTACTTTTCAACTAGATAAAATGATCATTTCATTGAGATGGATTGGAACACTTTGAGTAGTTCCTAATCGAAAATCACAGTGCGTACTCGGTTTATTGGTTTCTAGTGAAGTTTTGTCTCATGTTTACTAATTTGCAATTTGTTTCATGAAGGAAATGATATATTCTTACTCGTTACTGTACCAATTAACTAATAGTATCATTGTAACAATTTTCTCCTTGGTACTGGTAATGGAAAGGGAAAAGACAGTTTGCACTTAAAATAAAAACTATGCATGTCACGAAATCATTAGAAGTACTTTACAATGAGAAATACGATTGTCTTCAAAGTCTTTAAAAGAGGGGCTTTTGACATAAGTATAAGACTAGTTAGAATATGAATATGAATATAATTTGTATATAACTTTTTATTTTTAAAAGTCTTGAATGCATGACTGGAAGTCTGGAATTGATGAAGTCTTAGGTTATTGTAATTTGAGTAGACCATCTGACAACTATTAAAGTATCATTGGAATCAATGAATCCCATAAAGTTTAGTAGGCAATCTAATGACTTAATTAAAAATGGTATCTAGTTAACAATAATTTAATTTCTTACCTAAGTTATATCATCTTATCAAGTCTTTGTTGTTGCATTTTTTTTTGGTAATAAGAGTTACATAATCTCAATGCCCCAAGTTTTATTGAAATACTTCTCATTTTTTAGTAAGTACTTTTTCCCGAGATAAAGTAGTGGAATTAAATAATTTAAAAAGTTTGTTTGACCTTAGAAAATGGTTGGCAACAATTTTAGATCAATATATGGTAAACAGTTAGCAACAATCAAATCCAAATCTAAATTAGATCACATAATATCATGTATTTCAAATTTATTCAATGCCCTTAAACCTTAAAATAGAAAATATGCATGTCACGAAATCATTAGAACTACTTTACAACAAGAAATTGAAATTGTTTTCAAAGTCTTTTAATAGATCTTTTGACATAAGACTTTTTTAAAACTAACATTTTATCCAGAGTTGCATATTTAGTTTTTTAAAAAAAGTCGCACCCTTAGGAAATCCGTTATCATAACACTTCATTTGATTTTATTTTGGGGCGTAGTTTAATGATCCGTCAATGAAGTTGGAATGAAGACGATAAAGATTAGTTAAAATTCTAATATAAGTAAAAAGAAGTTAGTAATTTTTTTTTTAATCTAAATTTTAATGAACAAGAATTATTTCATATGAATAGCATATTTGATAAAGGTTGTTCTCCAATATCAGTTGAAGTAGATGGAGAGTATCTACGAATAGAAAATAGATAATGGTAAAAAACACATTTGAAATATTATTTTTTTGCGAGTTTACTACCTGAATTATCAGGTGTTTGTGCTTCATACATGGACTATCACCAACTATTTATCAAACCACACCTCGACTAGTATTTGATGGTGTGTACACTCTCCCTTTTGTTTTAAAAATGGTACCAAATGGCACTTCATGCGTATAATTGATTGAATTAATTGGAATTTCTTTTAAAAAATAAATTAAGAGATAATGATAAAAATACACCTGAAGTATCAATTTTTTTTGCGAGTTTCCTACTTGAACTATTAGGTGTTTGCGTTTCCTACTTGAACTATCACCAACTATTTATCAAAACACACCTCGAAATTAATGAGTCAGCTGCCACGTGGAAGATATTTTATGTGCAAATTAACTGTCAGCATCTTTTGACGATTATATTCAAACACTTGATCTAGTAAGTTTCGGTGTGTATTTTGATAAATAATTTGTGATAGTTCAAGTAAAAAGCACAAACGCCTGATAATTCAGATAGAAAATTCACAAAAAAATGATACTTCAGATATATTTTTGATCATTATCTCTATAGAAAAACAACTTTGAAATCATAGAATACTTTTTATTTTTCACTGAATTGGTCCACAAAGAGGGAAATGGCGTAATTGGTCAACTCAAAATATCTTTTAAACTAAAAAACAATAAAAGGTTGGAGTTGCCCAGCTTATGACTTCTGATTTGTCTCGAGTAATTTACTAAAAAGAGCTTAAAAGCTAGTTTGATAGCTTAAAAGACAATCCAAACCTCTAAATTATACTAGTGGAAAGATATTAATTATGATGAGACTCAATAACTGAATATGATAATTAGTTATCTGATAAAAAATCTAAATCATACGAGAGGAAATGTATATAATATTTTGTGGTTTGCTATTCAAGATCGTTGGAATACCTTGAGGGTTGCTACTTAAGATGCTTGAACTGATTTAGTTTTAATATGAATAGCAAAATAGATTGGGAAAATACCTAAAATACACTCCCAACCTTTGATCGGATTTGCTGTAACACACCTAACCTTTACGGTGGTCCTATTACTCCCCTGAATATATTTTTAAAACGTTTCTTTGACATTTATCTGGAAAATTCAAATCAAAATCCAACGCGACACAAGTCAAGGCTCGATTATGAAATAATATAGTGATTCATAAGATTAAATTCTAAGAGAATCAACTGTTTTTTCCATGAAATAGATTAAGAGTGGAAGAGAGATTTTAATTTTTTGTTTTGTCCGAAGAATAAAATGACATGAAAATGATCAGACTCCTTTGTTTTTTGGTTTTTTGTTCAATACGTGTTTGAATTGTTATCCATCTCACGGTACGATTTGATATTTGTCAGTATAGTTTTATAAAATTGAAAATCTACCATAATTATTCGGTCATTATAGATCTATATAAAAATATACGATTTTATTAAGCGATTTGGTTCGATCGATTGAAAAAAAAAACAATTAACACCCCTATCCTGCACCACCATTATCTAAAAAAAAGTTACCCTTGAGTGGAAAAAAAAAACGTTAAAAGAGAGGTAAAAGGAAGAATAAGAATGGGTCAACCAAATGAGTTGTTAACTCTACATTTTGGAAAAATAGTTTCTCAATTCTCTTACTAAAACATAGGAGTAACTAGAAAGAACTAAATAATTAGAGAGATTTTTTCTCTGATCCAAATGTATTATTAAAGACGTGGTATTGAATTCGATAGGGGGGTACTTATGTTTTGACCCGTACTAATCCACATGGACTCTCCAGTGAAAATTAACCTGAATATATGATTAGTATTTTTACTACATTTTCGGCCTATCTTTTGGTACACTCAACTTTAAATTGTTATTCTAAATTTTAAAAACTGAAAAGTCAAATATTGCTCATTAATTTTTAATATAGAATAAACATATGTTACTCATTAATCTTTCTGACTCTAGCTTACCATAATAAAAGTCTTGGATAGTTGATACTCCTTCAACAAAAATCTTGTGTTAAAAGTTGTACTATTTAATAATTTTCTTTTTCTAACTAATCACATTTGTCTAAGTTCATACATGCCTAGTCATGGGTTATTTTAATTTGAGTAGACCATTCTGACAACTATTAAGTTATCATTAGAAATCAATGAACCCCATAAAATTTAGTAGGCAATTTAATGACTTAATTAAAAATGGTATCTAGTTAACAATAATTTAATTTCTCACCTCTATATCATCTTATCAAGTCTTTGCTGTTGTATTTTTTTTGGTAATGAGAGTTACATAATCTCAATGCCCCGAGTTTTATTGAAATACATCTCCTTTTCTGGTAAATAAAATTTTTCCTGAGATTAAGTAGTGGGATTAAATAAACAAAAAAATGTTTGACCTTAGCAAATGATTGATAGCAACAATTAGATCAATATATGGTTAGCGGTTAGCAACAATCAAATCAAAATCTAAATTAGATCACATAATCTCAACTATTTCAAATTTATTCAATACCCTTAAACTTTTTTAACTGATTGATAACTCCTTTTCTTTCTTTATTTTTTAATTCCTAATTTTAATTGTTTTAATAAAAGTAGGACGGTAGACTAAAAAGATGGTAAATCTCTATACAAAGTTAAATAATACACTGTAATCGTAAATATATTTTATACTGTTAATTTATATGTCCTAAATAAAATAAAGAAAACCGAGGTTTCATCTTACATGGAATTTAGTGCAAAAATTGCTTAGAAACGAAAATGATATTTGCAGAAAATTAATAAGTGACTGTCCTTGTGAAAAAGTTTATTAGATTAGCTCATATTTAAAAAGGTTATATATTCTTATTTTATTTTCTTTCACTTGCATGGTACTGTCACTTACTATACTTCATTCCCTTATGAAGCTTCCATATTTCATTTCCATCCTTCCCTTATAAAGCTTCCATATTTCATTTCCACCACCTCATTCTCATTCTTCTCCCTCATTCTTTCAATTCAACTCTCTTTTTCATCTCCCTCTCTCACTTTTACTGCATTCTTCTTTGTATAAGCTAAGTGAGATTTTGGTTCTTGCGACTCTTTGTTCATCTTTTTCAGTTGTTCTTGCTCAAATCTTCTTTCCCTTCTCTTTTCTCTGTGGTTAATTAAGGCTTTGCTTTTGGTGATTATGTCCAGTTTGGATGCTCAACGCTTGTAAGTTTTTACGTTTTAGATCACCATTTATTTTATAGCAAAAGCTACTACTCCTCAGTGTTATTTTATGCTTCAATTTTTAATGATTGATACTTTTGATAATCTGTGCTTGTCTACTTTTCTTTTGATTTTGGTTGTATCTACTTTTTTCCCTCTGTTTGACTGTTTTTAATCATGCTTTTCCGTTTATTTGTTTGTATTTTTCAGACTCAACCTTGCCATTATCGATTACATGTGTAAAATAGGTTTCCATCAGATTCGTGAGGCATTCTCCCCCGAAATTCATGCTAATCCGAATCCTTTTGGTAAGTAACTCCTTTTAATGAATCTATTTTTGTCAGTTGCTAAAAGCTGATCCTCTAATGAATTAAGATATGTGTTCCAGTAATGGTTGTTGTTTACCTGAAAGGGTAGTAAAATTCTTATGCTTAATTAGTTTGGTAATTCTTACATATGATCATATGGTGGATTGCTGATCATGTTGTTCTTGAAAGTTTTGTTAATAGGCTGAGGTCATTCTCTTTGATTGATGTGGTATATTATAGTTACCTAATGTTGGGTGTTTTTACCGTATTAGCTGTCCTTTACTATTTTAGAGAGAGAGATATTTAATGGAGTTGAAGTGATGTGATAATGCTATCGAGCTTTGGATTAATGGTTTTTGATTTTGTGGTTCATTTCAGCTATCAATTTTCCTCATGAACCATTTCTGCAAGCGTGGTGGGCTAAATTTTTTGAAGCATACAACTCTAGGTTCCCTGATGACCCTGTATTTACTGCCGAAACCTTTGATAAGGTGTTAACCATGGACCTTTTCTATGCCTTGTTCATGTTTAACTGATATGATATAATTGCGAACTAAATGCTTTATTTGCTAAATTTTCAGGTCGCACAAACTGTGGAAAACGTAGTGGCTAATAACGATCCTGCAAATCAATCCTATGCCTCTGATCATGCGGGAGCAAACATCTCCCATGTGATGCCTATGATACCATCACCTCATTTGGTTGCATCTTCTCATGTGATGGAATCCAGCGGCTCTGATCATACGGACACTAGGATTTCAAATTTATTTTCATCTTTTGATACCGGTTATGAGTTACTGGATTTTTCTCTTGAGATGAATGAAATGGGCAGCATGCTTCCTTTTGCAAGCAATTCTGTGTAATAACATGTTATTTTTTTCCACATTTTAATCTATTTTACAATGTCTGCCTAGTTACTTCAACGATGATAAAGGTGGAGCGCTTGAAGCGATGTGGATTTTGTTCTCATTAGTTGGTTTGATATCATTGTCTTAAGCTGCTAAGTCAACAAAAGAAGATTGACCAAAATCACCTTCTTATTCTATCTGTGTATTGCTATTAATTATGACCTTTTGATATATGAAATGTCAAGAGTTTCTTGCAAAACTTGACTATTAAGGAATGCTTTTTAGTATGGTAATATGAGATAGATTTTTCACATTATCTTGATAGTCCAAGCATGTTTTGTATAGGAAACCATTACTTTGGTTGTTGAGTTTGTCGTATCAGAATCTTCTAATTCTGTATGTTGTATGCTCATGTCCTACAGCTATCAAATGCCTCAAATGCCAACTGTTCCTGAAGAGTGGAATGCAAGAGTATGTTTACAATTTCCCACACATATGCAGGATTTTCAATAAATAATTAATTGAAGGTAATTGACAAGTTTTCATCTCCAGGATGACACACTTGGCATAAACTTGGGAGGACCTACGCAAATGGAACCAAATATTCATGCTCCTGCAAACGCTTTGCCTGCTTCAACAGAATTTTTTGATGCGGGTTTGTTTGTAATTTAACTTTAGTTTGTTTAAGTTTTTGTCTTTTGCATTGATAATGTTGAATGTTTGAACAATAAGATAATCTGCAAATACTTTTAGCATAAACAATCCATTAGAAGGAATGTGCATATATTGAAGAGGACTGGCTCACTTTTAATGTGTAGCTCATCCAAAAAGCTCTAAGACAAATCACTTACCCGAATAAACTTCTCCTGTTTGTTAAAGGTTACTTCAAGCCACAATGGTCAATTTTCCTACCATCAATCTACAACACTGGTGCTAAAAAAAGTTTCCTACTATCTACTTTAGTTTGTTCCAAATGACATTGAACCTGTTGCCTTACATGTAAAGTAAGTTTCTTGTTCTTGTAAAATTTACGTAAGCTAACAACGTTTCATATTGTTTTTAAAATGATATGGCGTCATATCTACTTTTTCACATTTCAAAGTATTTTATCTTTTAACTTTTCTCTAATAGTTTTAATATGGTAATCATTCAAGTATTTTGGTCTTATTAACTAGTCACTTACGAACCAAACTACGTTGTTGCGGCAGCTATGTTTAGAATATAATTAAATAAATAGAAGTTCACTAACTTTTACAACTTAAGCTTTTAATTGAGACGGTCACACACTTCAACATTGTATCAAAGCATGCAGATGTTTTGGAATCGAGTCTGCCCGCAACCCATTATCTAAAAGATTTTTCACGTGCTTGACTCATAAAAAGAATCAAGCCCACACTTGAAGGGGCTTGTTGAAAATATAGTTAAGTAAATAAAAGTGTGCTCTTTCTAACAGTTTAAGCTTTTAGATGAAATTGTCACACACTTCAATAGCTTGAATTATGTGCCTAAATAGCTTTTCTCCTTCTCCAAGGAATCCTAACTTGGAATGCAAGCTCAAGGAAGAGATAAATAAATGTTATGAGGACTTGGGAATAGGGTTTTTTGGAGGATAGAAAGTTTGTAGATTGGAACTTTTTAGATCATATACTGATCTTTAAAGTATAGAATAAAGGTCTTCACTCTTCACACTTATGCGTGTTTCAAATGTTTTGAGGTTATTAGAGCTAACAAAGAAGTATCATACTACAGATAGTTCCTTGCGTATAGAAGGATTTATAATGGGAATCAGCTGAAGCGTATCTGAACTAAGTCAATTTAGTGGGACAAATGAGTTATGGCTTAGGTTACCTCTCATTCCCTCACGCTCATACATATTCTAGAACTAAAACTTTGAATACACAAGGCTAAGCAATGAACTTCAAAGGCACTGTACTATTATTAAATGAAGTATATTAAATAGCCAACTTTAGGATGATTCAATCAAGGTGCCATGCTGTCACTATTTTAATGTACAAGGTTAAGGAACATGGTGTTGCTCCAGAATGATAAATTGGTAAGTTATCGCTTAGAATGATATATTGGTGAGTCATGCTACCTTGATAAGAGTATTACCTAGACTATATGTGGTATGAGCTTAATCGTTTTCCATTTATTCTTTAACCAGCCTAAGTTTCCAAATTTTGAGTTTCTTAACCTTGATCACACAATTGGGTTTATAAACATTATCCCAATACGATGAATCTCTAGTATGATGTTCACTATGGTTCTTTAAACAAGTGCTTCTATAGCACATGTGCAACACCTTCTTGCCAATACAAGACAACTAAGGATGTTCAATCTCCTCATAGAACTGATGACCTCGGTACATTTTTGAATTGCCATTTTTCAAGTTCATATCAATGGAAAGGAATGAGGATGGCGGATTGATGACTACCATTATAGCCTTTGAAAGAGCCTCACGTCGAGCTAACATGACTTGCTACATACCAGTATCACCAATTCAAAATGGCTAAAAGGGGACTACCATATGAAGGCTTGCCCAACTACCTAACATAGAAAACGATTCTCGAATAGCAGTTGTTTCTATGTTATTCTCTTCCTAACCTAGCCTAACCACATGAGCACCATTGCAGATGGACATGACATGTGGTATAGATTTATAAATGTGGCTTGCATGCTTCTAAGGTGGCTCTTGTTACTTAGCTATCAGATAATACTTTGTTGTTCAACTAATTAGGGATATTAAGCAAGCCATGTTTGTTAGAACATACAACTAAACTCACTCAAGCTTAGCCTGTTTATTTAACAATTCTGCCATGTGTAACCTTAAGGCAGACTCATGTTCTTAAAAAAGATTATTTTAACATAAGTATAGAGTGTACTAAGAGTTATCCTTAGTATTACACTTATAGCAAACAAAATTCATTATATATATATGTGTGTGTGTGCGCGCGCGCGCGCGTGTGAGTTTAGTTTGAGCTTGAACTCGAGTTCAAGTTTGTTAATTCACTTGTTACTATATTGAGTCGTGCTTGAACTTGTCTACATATATTCGAATTGAGCTCTACTCCAATTTGATGACAATTAAATATTTGAGCTTGAGTTTGAACTCAACTTTATAATATGTGAGCTGAGCTCAAGGATGAACAACTGAAACCAGCTTGATCAAACTACACCTGTGATATCTATAGTTGACACCCATTCCCTTAGTGATTATCCAATGGCTAGTGAGAAATTACCTTTTGTTAAGAGTCCCACATCGGATACAGAATGGGAACATGGACTCTTTATATGGATTTGGACAACCCTCACCCTACAAGTTAACTTTTGAGATTGAGTTAGGCTCAAGATCCATTCTTTACATGGTATCAGAGTCAGACTCATTCCAATTCTTTGTTCACCGATGTTGTGCCCCCAAATTATATTATCCACGCTCCATATAACAAGGTCTGGGCATGCGGGGGAGTGTTAAGAGTCCCACATCGAATATAGAATGGGAACATGGACTCCTTATATGAAATTGGACAATCCCCACCCTACAAGCTAGCTTTTGGGATTGAGTTAGGCCCAAGATCTATTCTTTACACCTTTAGTAAAATCGTTACAACTAAGATTATATATGACACACTTCCCCATTCAGGTAAAGATGCATGTTGCAGGTTGAAGTAAGAAAAGGATGAACATATGGCATCTTACGAATAAGATCCACCAAAGCAAGTATGCAGCAGAGGCATCCACCAAAATAGAACTTTGATACAATGCACTTTCCCTTCACATCTTTTTATCTTTTGGTTTTTGAAGATGATATTCTGTATGTGCAATTAATTTCCATTGACTTGCTGACCAAGATTTAATTACTGTGGTTTCTGAGTTCTAGTTCTAGTTCTAGTTCCAGTTTCATTTTCGATTCATTATCAGTTGAAAGTTGTCGCAGCAAAAGACAGTAGGCAAACTAACATCGAAGGAAGTATGAAACAAACAAACAATCTTTAAGACTTAGATTCAGCAAAATTATCAGTGTGATGAGTGCTCTTTAGAATAATCACCAATAGAAGTTCTTGCATATCATACAGCTGAAATTTCAAATACTTTTTAACGAATAGATTGTACAATGTGCCGAGTAGCTCGGAATTGAGGCTTAGTTGTTGTTGATATATTATACATGTTCCATCAGGTTAGTATACCTGTTGGCATTTTTATGCACTTGTAGATCTCATCTTTCTTTTTAAATTTTAAATTTCCTTTTGATCTTCTTCCTGCATGTTAGCTGTTCATCTCCTCATCTTTCCTTTTTAAATTCTAAATTTCCTATTGATATTCTTTTGCATTGTATCTGCAGGGAACAACAGATCTCTCCCACAAGCATCGCATCAAGGATGGCCATCCATTGTGAGTACCTTGAACTTTTGCATCAATAGAAATGTATAGTCCATTATGGTGAACTTGTTGTTAGTTCATTCCTTTCATATTCAACCCAGGGAGTTGGCTCAATTCCCTCTATCATTATCCATCACGTTGTACATCCCAGTGTAATAGTGCCAACTCAAAAGGAACAGTTTCTGAGAAGTACATCCCTTCCTCAACAGGATGTTTGGTAGGTCCGGGTATGCTATGGAACAATAAAAACAAACTGGAAATAAAATCGAACGCCAATTCAGTTCCGAATGTCAGCGATAATGTCGTCTGACACAAGTGACAACACTTCGATACAACAGAAAAACATTTGAAGAGTAAATTGCAGCGGAAATAATAAAGAACACAAAAATTTAATATTTATTATATAACCTATGACGGTCAATGACGAAAGTATTATATATATTTATATACAATTGAATAAATTCATTCTTTTACAATTTTACAAAATAAAACAAAAGGAATTAAAATGTTGAAGTCGCAAATGACTTCTGCCTGAAAAATCTACCTAAATAGACATAGACAACATCTCATTATAATTGCTTCAATACATAACAAATCTAGAATCTTAGCAACAATTATAATATTGGACAGAATGTCGTCAACACGCTCAGGCAACACTTGCGATCCAGTTTTCTGAGATGAATTATCGAGAGCTCTCTTGATATTTTTGCAATTTATTTCTGTATGTCGATTCACTCTTGTAGCCTCTCTATTTATAGTAGAGTCTTCCTTGAAAAGCTCATCGACTTGTTGTGGAGGTTGAGGGAAAGGTGGGCAAGGTTTGTTGGAGAAGATAATGGAGCAAAATCCTCTAACTTCTTGGACTTGTTCCCCAAGCATAGCAACGGCTTTGACTTGTTCTTCCCACGTTTTTCATCAGCTCCTAATTACCTTGCCAAGTCACTCCATCGTAGTAAAAATTCCACGAGAATTGCTTCAGTCCGTGAAGTAAGGCAAAACTGTTTGTCATAAAAATGTTGGTCCGAATGTTGTGACATTTGTTCCAACATTTTTTAACTTCAACTTAGTACAAAAAAAAATGATATGTTGGGCAAAATGTCACAACACCAAACCCAACGTTAACAATGTTCAAACATTGGATATGCTCCAACTTCCTGCCCCTGCAATTTCTGGTGATTTTTTTCCTATGCTCACTCAAGCTGACTCAAGTGGAAAAGATGCAGGAGCAAGTTGATTACTCAAGTAACCTTGTTGCGTGCTGCATTTATGTAGCCATGCAATTAAACATGAATTTCTTTTCAGAATTTTCTGATCTTTGAAATCTCTTTATAAAACCTTATACATCAAGTTTGGCCATAAAAATTGTGAAATTTGATAAAAGTAGTATTTGTTTCAAGTTGAAAATGGTATTTGGAAATTGGAGTTTTTTTTGGAGATGAATACATATTGGAGTTGTTTTTGAATTTTTGTGAGTGATTCGAAGTGAAAATTGTGAAAACAACTTTTTGAAGTTTTTCAAAATCCGGAAACTTTTAACAATTCTATGTCCAAACAGTTTTCCGGAATATTATACTAGAAAAAAGTGAAAATTATCCATGGCCAAACAGCCACTAATAGTCAAAATAAGAACCGTAACTTAAAACTCAACTTTAAAAGGAGGAACCTATGTAGCAGAAAGGAAAAAGAGGCAAAAAATTTCAAAGTATTTGCAATGTCCAGCAATCAACAGATTGAGGAACAAAACATAGGCTATCCTACTATAATGTGATTGAGATCTTTTTCCTGCCTTACCTTTTCTTCTTCTGGCATTGAACAGGTGTTTGGTGATACAAATCAAACAACTCCAGCGAATTTACCAACTGACCAGCAAATAATAGATCCTATAGGAGTAATTATTGGAAGTTCTGGAAAGCAACCTGCAGTGCAGGAGCAAATAAACCAGGTAAGACTGCAGTCTTCAGATAAGGTTGGTCTTAGATCATAAAGGTCGCAAGTAACTAATTTTTGTGAGTGATTCGAAGTGAAAATTGTGAAAACAACTTTTTGAAGTTTTTCAAAATCCGGAAACTTTTAACAATTCTATGTCCAAACAGTTTTCCGGAATATTATACTAGAAAAAAGTGAAAATTATCCATGGCCAAACAGCCACTAATAGTCAAAATAAGAACCGTAACTTAAAACTCAACTTTAAAAGGAGGAACCTATGTAGCAGAAAGGAAAAAGAGGCAAAAAATTTCAAAGTATTTGAAATGTCCAGCAATCAACAGATTGAGGAACAAAATATAGGCTATCCTACTATAATGTGATTGAGATCTTTTTCCTGCCTTACTTTTTCTTCTTCTGGCATTGAACAGATGTTTGGTGATACAAATCAAACAACTCCAGCGAATTTACCAACTGACCAGCAAATAATAGGTCCTATAGGAGTAATTATTGAAAGTTCTGGAAAGCAACCTGCAGTGCAGGAGCAAATAAACCAGGTAAGACTGCAGTCTTCAGATAAGGTTGGTCTTAGATCATAAAGGTCACAAGTAACTAATTTGTGAGTGATTTGGAGTGAAAATTGTGAAAACAACTTTTTGGAGTTTTTGAAAATCCGGAAACTTTTAACAATTCTATGTCGAAACAGTTTTCTGGAATATTATACTAGAAAAAAGTGAAAATTATCCATGGCCAAACAGCCACTAATAGTCAAAATAAGAACCGTAACATAAAACTCAACTTTAAAAGGAGGAACCTAAGTAGCAGAAAGGAAAAAGAGGCAAAAAATTTCAAAGTATTTGCAATGTCCAGCAATCAACAGATTGAGGAACAAAATATAGGCTATCCTACTATAATGTGATTGAGATCTTTTTCCTGCCTTACTTTTTCTTCTTCTGGCATTGAACAGATGTTTGTTGAAACAAATCAAACAACTCCAGCGAATTTACCAACTGACCAGCAAATAATAGGTCCTATAGGAGTAATTATTGAAAGTTCTGGAAAGCAACCTGCAGTGCAGGAGCAAATAAACCAGGTAAGACTGCAGTCTTCAGATAAGGTTGGTCTTAGATCATAAAGGTCACAAGTAACTAATTTGTGAGTGATTTGGAGTGAAAATTGTGAAAACAACTTTTTGGAGTTTTTGAAAATCCGGAAACTTTTAACAATTCTATGTCGAAACAGTTTTCTGGAATATTATACTAGAAAAAAGTGAAAATTATCCATGGCCAAACAGCCACTAATAGTCAAAATAAGAACCGTAACTTAAAACTCAACTTTAAAAGGAGGAACCTATGTAGCAGAAAGGAAAAAGAGGCCAAAAATTTCAAAGTATTTGCAATGTCCAGCAATCAACCAGATTGAGGAACAAAATATAGGCTATCCTACTATAATGTGATTGAGATCTTTTTCCTGCCTTACTTTTTCTTCTTCTGGCATTGAACAGATGTTTGGTGAAACAAATCAAACAACTCCAGCGAATTTACCAACTGACCAGCAAATAATAGGTCCTATAGGAGTAATTATTGAAAGTTCTGGAAAGCAACCTGCAGTGCAGGAGCAAATAAACCAGGTAAGACTGCAATCTTCAGATAAGGTTGGTCTTACATCATAAAGGTCGCAAGTAACTAATTTTAATTGAACGTCTTCAAATTTCAGCAATTTTAGCAGTACCAGAATTGAGGAGACGTGTGTGTGCCCCTGTTTGGCTTCTAATTTCTTTACATGTGTTTTGTATCAGAGTGACAGAAAGAGGAAAGCTCCATCGAGTTCCCGAGCATCTGTAAGATCATTTTTCTGCATCTACTTCTTAAAGTCCTTTATGTGTTGGTGATTTTTTTTCACTTTGTCGCTGACAGAAATCGGCATCGGTTTTAGGGATTGGACTTCCCTTTCTTACTTTGTTCTTGTCTGTGTCGCCTTTATAGTAACTTCGACGAATGAGTATGGAATGTCTATGTGGTCTTCATCTACTTTATTCTTGCTCATTTAATATATGCCTGAGCTGTAGGTTGAGAAAGGGAAAGCTCCTGTCGCTGCTTCTGCTGTGCCTGCACGCACTCAAGCTGAACGAAAAGGTAGGTGACAACAAGCTTAATGGTTCCTAAGAAAATTAATATTAAAAAGGTTGCAATTTATATAATTGACAGTTGACAGAAATAGTTAATCCACCATAAGGACTGTACATAACTGGTCTCACCTTTTGTTAGGTTCTATACACCCAGCTAGGTTGTGCATCTAATGCTGTTATATTAAGAACCCTATCGTGCAGGTTTTTATTAGCATTATACCCTACTTCATTCTTCCAGATGCCACTAGTGTTTTAGGGAGTATACTGAAAGCTTCATTACACATATCTGAAGGTGTATGGTTGACCTTTGATATATGATATTGTACTTTGTTATGAACCTCTTTGCTTAGAAGCAAGTAATGATGTAGCAGCTTCTCATGGTGGCAAATACATGGTATCATCTGTAAGTTTCTCTTGTAAAAATTTGCAAGATCTTACATTTGTTCAATACCACTGTTTCTTAAAACAAAAGAAAAGAAAAGAATGTGGTGTCACATCTAGGTTTTAAGATTAAACACTGTAGCTTTTGACTTTGTCAGGCTCTTAACCTGATGGATAAATTACCAGTTATCTGCACAAAGGATAATTGACTTCATATGCTTTGCAGGCATCGCTTTTGAAGAGATTCGTAACCTTCACACAACAAAGAGCGAGCTCCTATGTTGCCACTTCAATTCAGAAGGAGAGTTGTTGGCTACTGCTGGACACGACAAGAAGGTTTGTCTTATTAATCTTCAACAACATTCTAATTGGTCAAAATGGGAGAGCGCTTATCTCAACTTCTCCTGTTAACGAACTTGTACTTGCGATCTTTGTTTAGGTTCTGATTTGGAATTTGGGAAATAACAATGTTGTTAATAGTGGAGAAGGTCATGTTCATCACATTACAGATGTCCGTTTTAGACCAAACTCAACAGTGTTTGCAACATCTTCTTTAGACGGAACTGTGAAGATGTGGGATGCAGCCAAGGTACTACCTCTATTTGCCATTGCTGATCCTTGGTCGAATGAGTATCAGTTACTTTTCTTTTAAGTTGTAAGGGCTCAGAAATAGCAATCAGCACAGAGTCAAATCACCAGGATATATATATATATATATATATATATATATCACTAGTTCTGTGATTTCGTTGTTCTTGGTCTACATTATTTCTTCTGATTA
The DNA here is from genome assembly GCA_034509755.1 of Anisodus tanguticus. NCBI lineage: Eukaryota > Viridiplantae > Streptophyta > Magnoliopsida > Solanales > Solanaceae > Anisodus > Anisodus tanguticus. The sequence goes on from CM067548.1 coordinate 33,538,661, forward strand.
CTGTGCTAATATTATCCTGATTCTTTTGCTTGTACTTAGACGAGAACATATATATTTTTTTATGTGCTCAGACAATTGTCAATGTTACATTTATTCCCACATTCTTTATATCTGTAGTGAGGATACTCAAAAGATTTATGCAATTATATCAAATATCAGCATCATCATGTTATGATGTCTATAATACATTTCATTTGAGTCAATATTTGAGGAATTTGATGTTATCAAAACATCTTATGCATTCTTTAGACCTTCAGAATCTTTTTTTTTTCTTTCTGGTTATCAGGATTTCTCATAATGATAATTGTCTAATCTCTTGAATTGCTTCCTTTTTATCTGTGTCTATTACAATCATGATATTGTGCATATCTCATCGTTTTGTCATGATCCAGCCAAGCAAGCCTTTCGGAAACCTTGCCGGGCATGCTGGGCATGTGATGTCAATAGATTTTCATCCAACAAATTTGCGTCTCCTCAGTTCTTGTGATAGCAATAATGAGATTAGACTGTGGGATATCCGTACGGGTGACTGCATGCTCAATTTCAAGGTTGGTGTCTCTATTTCCTTCCTTTTAATTAGATGCTGATAAAGAGGTATCTCTATTTGACATAAGAAGGCTCCATAATTTGATAGTTAGCTGCTTTTTCCGTTTCCATTTCAATTTGGAGATTACTAAATCATTGTTGAAACTATTTTTTTCATGAATTCCTGCATTTGATTGTAGGAGATGTTTTTCTGATTATTCTTTCTTCTTCATTCCAAGTAATTTCAAGGTTTTCAAGATCAGTAGTTGGTCATCACGTGAATACACATGCAAAAAGATAGTTTAGGAAATAAAAGGATTTCGTAATGTTATTTGAACCAACATTCGTATCACATTCAGCAACGCATTGTACAATGTTCTAAACATGTGGTTTATAGAGAATTAACTATTATTCATTCACGAAAAATTGTATTGATTAGCTCTTTGTACAAATACAGGGTGGTAGTAGCCAAGTTAGATATCAACCTCGTCTTGGCAACGTTCTTGCAAGTTCGACCGGGAACATTGTAAATATCTTTGATGTTGAAACTAACATCATCCTAAAAAGATTACAAGTAAGATGCTTATTCTTGATTATTGATAAAACTTGTTTTAAATTTTTTTATCTGTTGCATTACTATATCATATCATGTGGTCTCTTTTTTATTATTTATAGGGACACATCGAAGACGTCCGGTCAATCTGCTGGGATAGGACTGGGAATTGCCTAGCATCCGTGAGCGAAGATAGTGCACGGATATGGTATGTTAGAGATGGAGAGTGTATACATGAACTGAACTCCGGTGACAATAGGTTCCAGTCATGCACTTTCCACCCTGGGCACGGTCAAGTGTTGGTGATTGGTTCCGACAAGGTATGCTTAACACAATTTGGACATTCTGCTAAAGCTTTGAGCTCATAGATAAGTTCTTTGTAGACTTGGCTCGATTAATGTTTCTATATATTTGCAGAACAACAAGTTTAACTTAGAATGCTTAGATTGTAAAGAATGAATATTGGGCCTAACTCAACTCCAAAAGTTAGCTTGTAGGGTGAGGATTGTCCAAGTCCATGTTCCCATTCCATATCTGATGTGGGACTCTTAACACTCCCCCGCACGCACATACCTTGTTAACTGGAGCGTGGATAATATATTTGGGGGCCCAAAATCGGTGAATAAAGAATTGGAATGGATCTGGCTCTGATACCGTAAAGAATGGATCTTGGGCGTAACTCAACCCCAAAAGCTAGCTTGTAGGGTGAGGATTGTCCAAGTCCATATAAGTAATCCATGTTGCCATTCCACATTCGATGTGAGACTCTTAATAATTCAACCATCCTGAAAAAGAAAGAAAATAATTTCTCTCTTGGTCAGCCAAAGCCAAGAAATTGAAACGGAATAATACGAGGATAAGAATGTACGACGTTGGCAATTTGGGTTCTTGTGTCACAATACTATGTCTCAGAATGCACATTTCGATATGACCTTTGCTTCCGAGGGTCACATTGTTATTTTTGATATTTTTTCATCTCAATAAAGAATGATGATTGCATATTAACATTTTTACTTTTTTGTATCGGATCATTCTGTGGGGCTTAATGGCTTCTCTGTTGAAGGAAATACAGAAATATTAGATTTTCAAACTTAGCAGTTACTGCGTCAGATGATTTTATTCATGTTTGAAGCTTATTAACATGCATAGTCGTTGATTATTCTTTCTCCTTTTCCCTCTTCATCTGATATCGATCGAATGTTGTTGCAGTTCCTGGATCTGTGGAATCCAATCTTCCAGAGAAACATAACTTGGCCATATAGTGCACATGATGGAATAGTTTCTTCATTGGCAAATTCATTTTCGAAAGGAACCATAGCCTCAGTAAGTCATGACGAGCAGATCAAGATATGGCGATGAATCCTCTTTGTGCACAACAATCATACTTTCTTCTTTCGCTTATCCGAATTAAATCAATATCTGAATGAAACCACAATTGCATGAACACCTCTTCGATTTCCCCCTACCAGCTATAAATACTCTTACACCTGTGGTCATCAGTTATTTTGTACCAGTTTCAATGCAATTTGTTTTTGTCTCTCCATCTTGCAAGTTTAACTGTATCTGCGCCAATCAGCAATCTTCATATTAAATCTCTTCTTACATGCTGCTTTGTCTGCATAATTGGAAAGAAAAGACTAATCCATATGGGTGACATGTATTAATATGTAGATGATTTATTAATTTATCAGTGAATATTTATGTGCTTCACGCAGTCATGAAAAGTCTCATCAAAATTTATGAAATAATATTTTCAAATTACCCGAGTACTAAAAAATAAGTCTTTTTATCTAACTACGTGAGTACTGAAAAATAGGTTTTTAGAAAAAAAACTAAAAGTACCTCTAATTCCTCTTTTAAAAGAAAACTAAATTAATATCAACCCAAAAGTATCTTACAAAACTTCAGTTTCCAAAATTCTTGTGGACTTGTACTTCTCGCGTCTCAATACATTACCTTGTTAGATAATGAATATTCAGAAATTTTAATTTCTAACGTTATCGTGCATAACGCACGACAAATAATATTGTTAAAATTAAGAGTGGAAGGAATTTTAGAGAAAAGAAAAATATTGGAAAATTCTTTTTTGCTTTAATTCATAATAATGACCTCTTTATATAGAGGTAAAATTTTCCCTTTCCCTAGTCTAACAAGAAAACCATATTTTAATAAAACTATCACAATTACAATTTATCAAATATACTTATACTAGAATTCTACCATAAAACTATTAAAGTTAGACTAGGTTTTCAATATGTCAATACCCCCCCCCCCCTCAAGTTGGAGCATGGGAATCTCGAATGCCCAACTTGCCAAGCACATACTTATGTTGTGATTTTCCCAAAGCCTTTGTAAAAACGTCGGCCAATTGTTTGTTGGTTGACACATAACTTAGAAGTATTATACCAGATTGGAGTGCGTCCCGGACATAATGACAGTCGACTTCAATATGTTTAGTCCGTTCGTGAAACACCGGATTTCGTGCAATATATAATGTTGCTTGACTATCATAATACATTTTAACTGGAGATTTATATTCGACGCCCAAGCTATGTAGGATTTCCTTCAACCATTTCAATTCACAAACCGTCATTGCCATTGAACGATATTCTACCTCTGCTGACGAGCGAGAGACAATGTGATGCTTCTTGGTTTTCTATGATACGGGTGAATTGCCGAGGGAAATAAACCATCCGGTGAGTGATTTTTGGGTCAAAGGACATCCAACCCAGTCTGCATCACAACACCCATACAACCGGAGATCACAATCCTTCCTTAACATAGTTCCTTGCCCAGGATTATTCTTCAAGTATCTTACCACCCAGAAGGCGGCTTTCCAATGCTCTTCCTTCGGTTGGTGCATCAATTGAGACAAAACATGCACACATAGGACAACTCCGATCGCGTAAAACTGAGGTATATCAATCTACCAACCAAACGTCGGTATGGTTTTGGATCTTCCAAATTGGCCTCTTTGGACAATGCCAAATTGTCATTATGTTCCATGAGAGTATTAATCGGTTTTTCTCCCAGTAGCTCGGACTCAAAGATTATATCTAAGGCATATTTCTGTTGACAAAGGAATAACCCATTTTCTGGATCTCCTCGCTCAGATTGTGAGGTCCTATCCTGCGTGTGTTCATCTGTTCTATCTCCGCATGTGTATCCTCGATAATAACGACGTTAGTTCGGTAGTTTCCTATTCTGTGATCGGATCCCGGGCCTCCCCTCTACTGTTGTTGTTGTCCTCGTCCTCTTCCTCCGAATTTTTCATCTCCTTTCTTATTTCCCTGCCATCATTACGGATATCCAATAAGTTGAAAACATCCTTCCACAACGTGTCCGGATTTCTTGCAATGTGTGCAGAATGCTCCATCATTCTTCCCTACACCTTGATCACGGTATGGATTTCTTCCTTGCACAACAAAGTCCATGGTTTCACTCCGTTCCTCCCTTTTTCGTGTGAGTTCTCTCACACGCTCTTTCTGCACTAGTTTCGAATAGACTTTATTTAATTATGGCAAGAGTTCCTGGGCCAGTATGTTCGATATCAACGTTCCATATATTGCTTCATCCAATCCCATGAGGGAAAGATGCACTTTTTCTTCTTCTCTTTTGGTTTCCAAGATCATCCCCAGATTGCACGTGCACTTTCCGCACTTGCAAGTCGAAATCTGTTCGTAGTTTGCCAATTCTTCCCATAGGTTGGTTAGTTTTCCATAGTAATCTACTATGGTCCTTCCCTTCTGCTTGTACTCCGCAAGTTTTGCTTTTAGTTGTTGCATGAGGTCCGTTGATAACAGCTAACCACTCCCGGATGCTCGTCCACAATTCTTCCGCTTCCTCTTTATGCGAGATCGTTGAGCAAAGAGTTGGTTTGATGGTGTTACGAATCTACGATACCAACAAAGAGTTTATAGTCCACCAGTCTTCTAAGTCCGATGATTCTTCATCCAGCTTCTTGATCGTACCATCAACGAAGCTAAATTTCTTCCTTGCTCTTAGGGTCGTCCTCATGGATCGAGCCCATTCTTCGTAATTCTCTCCCTTCAACTGGATTTGTGCCGCCACAATACCGGGATTATCGTTTGATGTGATATCATAAGGGATATTGTTTTTCTTTAAGTTTTGTTTTCTTCACCGGCGATTCCTTTGTTTTTATCGCCGGTTTCTCTCCGTCCCCCCCCCCCCCCCCATTATTTAGGGTTTGTGTTCTTTCAACGTGGCTCTAATACCATGTTAAAATTAAGAGTGGACGGAATTTTAGAGAGAAGAAAAATATTAGGAGAATTCTTTCTTGCTTTCATTCATAATAATGACCTCTTTATATAGAGATAAAATTTCTCTTTTCCCTAGTCTAACAAGGAAACTCTTTTCTAATAAAACTATCATAATTACAATTTAACAAATATACTTAGATTAGAATTCTAACAGAAAACTATTAGAGTTATACTAGGTTTCTGATCCGTTAATAAATATCCATACTATTGTTACAGTGTTGAATAATTGTACGTGTGTTTTGATTGATTAGAAATCTATTGAATCATATTTTTCTTCTACATATGGATAAAAAGTTTATGACAAGATGAAAGAATAGTGTTTGCAGGAGACTAAAATTAACATGATTGAAGTTGCAGATCTCACTCTTTTTCGCAAATAATCAGGGTATATGACAACGACAGAGTAGTAAGAAACACTATCATTTGATAAATACTCAAGAAGAATCAACAGATTAAAATAAGAAATGCATACCACTCGACCATAATTAAGTGTTAAAAACATATATCTTGCATCCTTGATTCGGTGTAAACGCCCTATGCAGAATTTTTACCCTAACATTCCCAGCCCCATCTTGATCACATAATGTATTTTATTATCATCATATCCAAGGGATTATTAGGTAATTTCAAGAATGATTTAATTTATATAGGTTGACAATTCAACCACATTTTTATACTACTAATAGAGTTCATCCATTTACACATAAATTAGCCACTGTCATATTACTGACGCACCATATTCAGTACTAATCTTATATACACTGTCAAACGACTCCTATGTATTTATTAGATTTTATTTTGGATTTTTAATTTTTTTTAAATAATTACTAAAGTTATTCGATACATTGTGAACTTTTAATGAAATAGAAACATGATCAAATAATCAATTTAGTAAAAAATTATACACCCCTAAATGAAAAACAAATGGCTCTCACGCGCTTATAACAGGCAGTGAGAAAATCATTTGCCACGTCTTCAAGAGATATAATTTTGTCAAGTGAAAGTATCTAATTGGTCACTAGCAAAGCTAAAATGTGTAACTTACAAATTGCTGTGAAGTTTAAGGGGATATCTAGGTATTAAACCTTTTGATTAAGGAGTCAGAAAATAATTTGATTGAGGGAAAGCCAGTTTGCCCGAGTCAAGGCGAGGCCGATGCAGTTTACTTTAGGGTATTCCCATTACAACTCCCAAATACTCCTAATTGTTTTCTTGCTGCTTTTGGAGGTTAGAATCACGAAAAATGGAGTCGGAAGAATTGAGCAGAAGAGAATTATCATCACCAAAAATAGTTCTTTGTTGGAGCTTTGTGTCGTGACCCAAATCGCGGGTTATTGGCACCTACACTGTCCCCGGGTAGGGGAACCACTTCCCAAAACCAATAAAACACAAGTTAAAGAAAGCGGAATTTAAATAAGAAAATACTATAGTCGTAATAGTTGCACATCTAAGAAAATGTAACTCACCGAACCCTGGCCTGGGCAAAACATGACACTCGGTGCCTTGCTGCATGCGATCGAGCGAACCACATGGCTTTCTAACCATCATGGGCATCCAAACATGCAATAATAATAATATTAAAACATGTAAAACTGATCAATGAAATATAATTTGAAATCTCATAGCGAAAATAGTTTTAAAACATAATAAGTCTGAAAGATAATACTGACATGACTGATATGACATGCTAAACTAGTCTAGTCTATGAAACATCTGAAACATGAGTCTGATTGCAAAACTGTTTACCAGGACAAGGTCATGGCATACCTCTACTATAAAACATAATCAGGGAAAATAACCAACTGAGACCCCGAAGGAAATGTGGCTCACCAATAGCTGATACAAGTGAAGTCCAAGTGTGCAGATTTGTTGTCCTGAAACTCAGTACCTGCACCGTGAAGTGCATGCCCCGGGAAAAGGGACGTTAGTACATTTGAATTGTACTGTATATAAAGCAACTGGAAGAACAAGCAGTCACATAAAATAATTGGAACAAGAAACTGAAATTGAACAATAAATATGAATATGATCTGACATGAGTATAATAACATGTTTAAAATCTTTATAACTGGATATCTGTATATCTATGGGAGAGTAGTAACAAAATCGACATGTAACCACCACATGTGAACGTGGCAGCTGATCTCTGCCGGATCAGCTAAGTTGTCACACCCTAACCTAGGTAAGGCGTGGCTGGCACTCGGTACCTTACTAGGCCCGAGCGAACCAAGCTGTAACTCATATCATCTATTTCTCGAAAGACCAATTAGACCTAGAAGGCCAACTTGTAAACATAATATCGTATATGGGCCGATGAGGCCTTAAACTGTAATATCTGTAATTCAACTAACTCAGTAAGATGGGATCATCCCAATGCATACATGAATAACTGAATGACCGACTAGGCTAATATATGTTTGTGCAAACAGCAAAACCCAAAATAGATATATACAAGGGCCGACTAGGCCACCATACTAACAATACTGTAAATACAGGACACGTATACAAACCTCTAAGGAGACACAATTGTATCATAGCCAAGACAGAGTCCCAGTCTACCCATACTCTATAAATACACAAAACTAGACCTGGCAACTCCGAATGACTTGGAGTTTACCACCAAAAGATTATACTCAACAAATCCTACGATTGCAATCCTCCCGACATCACGTCTGAACCTGTGGCCATAAACACAACGTCCCCAGGCAAAGGGACGTCAGTACGAAATAATGTACCGAATATATAAGGAGACTGAAACTGAACTATACTGAAATATAAGATAATCTGAATATAAACTGAAGAGTTAATAAAGAAGTCGGCTACACTTACCCACCTCTGTCATCTAGTATCTAAACAACATGATATCAACTACTTAACCTCATGTAAGGCATCTAGACATACGTAAATAGCCGAAGGTGAATGCATAGCGTCAAAGGCAAGTGTATAGCCCTGAAGGCAATCTATAAATGAATAGCCCCGAAGGAAAGTGTATCTGAATAGCTCTGAAAGCAAGTGTATAGCCCCGAAGGTAATTTGTATCTGAATAGCCCCGAAGGCAAGTGTATCTGAATAGCCCCGAAGGCAAGTGAAAGCATACAACAACAAGCAAACAATTTGTAAGCTAGATACATGCATCTATAACCACAACTCATCCAATACTTCCTGTAATTCACGACTCATACTTATTAATTCTTGATCCTCCCTCATTAGCTTTTAAAGGAGACTTGTACTATCTTTAGTCTCGTCCGACTATCTTGTTATACAACTCGATCTATCTTTATGATTCGCATATCTCTACTTCTCTTAAGTTTGAGGAGTACCTTATTTAACTCATATTCTATATTCTTTTAAGTGACTCATCACGTCGTAGTTCATCTATTCCTCTTATCTTTAGGGAGTTTTCTAATCATTCTCAAAATATACGTACACGGTTATCTCGCTAGACTATTACAATCTGATCTTATAATTAATACAATCTCACCTTCCTTTACTTATATTTCACTATTGGTTCATTACCTCATACATTCTAAATGCTCAATCTACTAGGAACTCTAGCTTATGAATATCTTAAAAACGCTACTGATTTATATTATTTTTCGGAAAATCTACTCAAGATCGACTCACGAACTATTAGACGGTCGTAATTTGTCACTAAAGAACATAGATGTGAACTAGCCACTTTCGACTTCTAATAAGGGAACATACTTAGGGATTCATGCCGAAAAGAAGGAAAGATAACCCTTACATATCTTGAACTGATTCTCCGATGACGAAGCTGAAATCCGCTTCTTCACAATCTGTCTACAACAATAAACAATACTAATATCAACAAGGAGGCACATACAAAATAGCTACGAGCAACATGCTCGTTTCTACGGTAATTCAGACAGAATATCCCGCATTCCTTCAACCTCCCTCAAGTTCAAAATAACAAAAACAAAAACAACCACATCAAAGTCAGCCACAAAAGCTTAGAACAGTCACAGAATATCCCACACGTCAATAACACATCTTATACGATTTCCCGCTATTAATTCCGTATTTCTCAGCTCATAATTTAGCTATAGCCTAGACGAACTTAGTTATATCCAGGAGAGGGGAATTATTACCTTAGATGCTAACTAAACTAGTCTCCTTCCACCTTACTTCACTACGAAATAACCTTTGATCCGCTTTAAATGGAAAACACCACGAATTTTGTTGCTGCTACTAGAAAGAAAGCAATTACGTATCTTCTTTGGGTTGGAAATCATGTTGCTGCCAACTTTCCACATAAGAAATTGTATGTTTAATATTGAAGTTGCTGCAATATATATCTTTGAGAAAATTCTCCAATTTCAAAATGATCTCTTCATGAATTATACTATTATAAAACCTGGGCTCCACCCATTATTATAACTTTACTTTAGTGTAAAGGCTTGGCTATTAAGAAGCCACCAACTTGCATGTAATTGATAAGAATCAACATTTTTGTTCTCTTAAAAATGGCCCACGTGGATCAACATTTATCCACATAGTACTTATCCCTTCATTCATTATCTAATCCTTTATCGCACACAAATTTCAACCTTTCATCAATTTCCCGAATAATTAATTTTCAATCATCGTCGTCACATTTTAAGTCTTAAATTATTTTGGGACTTCATCTTCTTATACAACGAGTTCTTTATTTGCATACTTGATATGACCAAAATTCTCTGGGCTCGAGTTTGCTTTCATACATCGAGTGGTTCAAACCATAACCCCAAAGCCCAAGGTTTTACATTGATGAAACTTACTATTCGATTCACTTATCCCGTAACCTCACGATACTTACTTATCACTTGCTAAACATAGTATAAGCACTTATAGCCTCAAATATAATCTTGTTCTTCAAGCTTATGTCGACTAACTTACGAATTACTTAACATACGAAAATACGGAATGTAACATAAGCCATCTCTTACCTTGCCAGGGTACGAGACATGAATATGACATGATGGATCCAATAATCCCACAAAGGGGTAACATTAAGGTATCGTCCTCTGGGCGGAGCGATCCGTATCCTATATTGACATACGTAGTTTCAGGCTGTCTGAGCCTTCTCGGTAATCTGTGCAACTCCCAAAACATGAATATGACTATAGTTGGCTGGTAAACCCATGAATTTCATGAAAACAACTTGTAAAACATAGTTTGAAATTATAATTTAGTATGTGAAGAGATACATAATATAACTTGTATAAATCATGGAAAACACATATAATTTCATGGATTGAGTGACAATGATTCATGACTTGATATTTAAGAACTCATGGAATTCAAAGCATGGTTCATGGACTACGGACAAATTCATGATAGTCATAATGGCGTACCATGAATACAATTAACTAAGACAAGATATAACATGAAATAAAATTGTACATGTATATAGAGTCATCATGAACTTGAGCAAAAACCTAGGTTTGAGGAAATTCATGTTTCATGGATTACATGTAGCGTGGGGAAGACAATGATGTTCCCACACGTGGATAGAAACTCTACATACCATATTCGCTCCAATACTTATTATAAAAATCTGAACTTTGTAAAAGAAACCCAAAGCTTGGACTTTATTCTCGTGGGTTGGGTTTTCTTGCAAACCCTAAGTTAAGAATCAACGATTTCACTTAGGAATTAAGTATACTTGATTAGAATTACGTGAAAATACATGAAAAAGGCTTACCTTGAGTTATGAAGATGGTGGGAAGAGAGAACTTCTTTCTAGGGCTTGGAAAATAAGAAAGCTGATTTTTTAAGACTAAGTTGCGTATTCATACTGTTTCTGTCGAGAGGATTTTACGGCCATATTCGACGGTCAGTAACTTTTTCTACGGTCCGGGTATGGATCGTATAATTCAAGTGCAACTTTTCAGTGACTTCCAAAAGGTGAGGAGAATTTTACGGTTAAAAAGGACGGGCCGTATAATTTTATACGGTTCGTATAAGTTACTGTGTTCCATAATTTTTAACAACAAATTTTACGATTCAACTTGACGGTCTGTAACACTTATATGGTCCGTAAAACTTGGGCATCAAACTGGGTCTGCAGAACCGAAACTAGTTTTTCAACTTCAACTCCCCGTCTTGGTTTCCTAAACTCTTGAATCATGATCACAACTTAGTGTGAAGGTACGAGGCGTTACAAAAAATATCCAACATATCCCAAAAACTGGTCAAATAGTACAAGAGCTCTAAATACGAATGTGAAATACAACACTGAAATGTGCCCGTAGGTGAAATAATATTTGCTGAAATGTAATAACAAAAGCAAATAAGGAAGGGTCTTCCAGGGGTCACAAACGACCAAATATCTCACCCTGAACGACCGTGTGAGTCACCCTCACGAATCAACCATGCGGTCTAGAACTGGATCTTGGCTCAGACTCTGCACTCAACAAAAAGTCCAGCAAAAGTAGTATCCATACAATACTAGTACTAGTAAGCATCATAGGCACAACGATTAAATAACGCATAAAGAAATAGGAACTAACAAGTAGCACATAAGGCAATCAAGTATGGTCACGAAATCATGTACAAGTAAGGGTCAAAGAATCATACAATCAACCAAAGACAACTATAGGTCACCAAATGATCAGTTAAATATATGAATGAATGAGTGAAATGTAATGCAATGGCCATCTCTCTCTCTCTACTCTCATACACACATGCTAAGGGTAATTCCTCAAAGCCATGACCCATGTGAGACCCACGAAGTCCATGTACCACTCGTGCTCTCTGGCAAAGATCTCATAGGCTATCAATCACTCTTATTCTACAGCAAAGACCTCAGAGGCTCTTTATGACTCACAATCTCCGACAAAGACCTCGGAGGCTCTCCATCATTCACCTTACCATCATGTCAACATAAGAGTAATCTGGAAGGCATGCCATGCATGATATCAATTTCAACAATATCACCAAGATAAAATCAACAAGTACGAGTCATATTACCTCTAACAGTTTAATCATCGATATTACCCTTCATTTCTATGAGATACGTGAGTTATCATATAAAATACATGCAAGCAATAATCACAAGTATGAGCGCATATGGCGACAAGCCCATATAACAACTGATGAAACTAACCTAATTGGAATTCACCTCCACATCATACCCGAAGGCCTATTATGTTGTCCCCATCAATATCTACAACTACATATGAATCTCTAATTGGAGTAAAACAAAAGTAAGCCATAAACTACCTTAAGGTCGAGCGGGTGCTACAAATCCTCACGCTAACTCCTTTCCCTTTTGAAGTCTCTCCGAATGGTCGAAATCTATAAATTATGAACTCTAAGTTAAAATACAATTCTATTGATACCCATATCACTATACCTTTCAAACAATTCCCAAAATGACCCCAAAAATCTAAACCCGAGCCTGAAGGGCGAAATGAGAATTTTATTTCAAAATCGTATTAACCAAAGCCTCATTAGTCTATGTTATGAAAATCAATATAAAAGGCACGGAATTTGGTCTTCATTTTAACTAAATCCCCCTTTCAAAACTAGGGTTTAAACCCCCAATTCTACTACCCAAAATATGATTTAAACTACTCCATCGTCCCAAAAAGATTGTTCTAGTTTGACTTGACACAGAGTTTAAGAAATAAAGGAATACTTTTAAAATGTGTGGTTCAAAACAAACATTAGGTATTTGTGTGGTTGTAAATCATCTCATAAAGTTAAATTATTTTTAAATATAGAAAAGTGTCAATCTTTTTCGGACAAACTAATAAGAAAAATAGGACAATCTCTTTTTGGTACAGAGGGAGTACAAAATACTAAAGGGAATGTCATAAAATAACGGAAATAAAGTTAGAAGTTTACCCATATGAAGGTTCTAGCTGGGCACCTCGAAATCTCCCCCAAAAACTAGCTCACAAAGTAAAAAATGAGAAATTGAGAAAAGGTCTCGGATTCCCCAATTAAAATCGCTGGAGCTACAGTAAACGTTTTGCGAATGTAGTTTGAGACCACGCGATTGCGAAGGCAAATGATGACCCCACCCACTAGACTTCTCCGCGATCGCGAGCCCTTTCTGCAATCACGTAGCATCGCGATTGACCTGCCAAAAATGTGGTCACACTCGTGATCGCGAGGCGGCCTAACACGATCTTGTAGGCTAGTCCCCACAAGCCCGTGATCGCGAAGAAGGAAACCAAATACTGAACACCAGATTCCCTAAACTTGGATTTGACCCTCGAAACTCATCCGGGACCCCCAGAACACAAACCAAATATGCTCAATGAGTATATTCAGTGTTACGAACCTGCTCGCGCACTTAAAACACTAATTTGACATCGTTATAATACGTTCCCCCTCAAAACTACCTAATTTTCTCACATTTCAAAAATAGCCTACTAGGCACTCAAATCACGTATGAATGCCCCGGAATCCAAACCAAGTACTCAAAAAAGTCATAAAAGGCGTTTCAGACCTAATGGAATCAACAAAATTAGGATACGAATCCATTTACCCAAAATTCAACTTATAGTCAAACCTTTTCATTTCAAAAACGCAAGAAGGCTCTAAATTATGATTTTTATTCTAAAACGAGTATGATTTACCTCGGAAAGAGTGTCATTCCACCCCACGAGCTAAAACCACCAAAATAAATGTCATGGAAAGGGCATTTTAGGTACTGTAATTCCAAAAAGAGCTAAACGATCAAACATGTCGTTACCCTTTGACTCCTCGAGTCAACATAGGCATAGTTTTTCCCCTTTCTCCTCGTTGTTCTTGTTCCTTATAGAGGTTATTTATGACGTTTATACTTTAAATTCATCTATTGTTTGATCCAACTAGTTGATCTTTGCTTTTCTTTTTTTGGGTTCTTGAAATACGCTAAAGATTGCATTTTTAATAGGCTTTTGGCCGTGAAAACCAAATATTTTTCATGTTTTTTGGAATTTTGAAGTTGGAGTTGAAGATGTAGTTATCTTTGATTATAGTTTTTGCAAAGAATATTTGGTTGTTTGAATATAGTGAAAGTGAAAAAAATGAAAACATGGTTTTAGGTGTTTTTCATATTTCAAATACAACTTTAATTTTCATGCCAAATGCTGATTTTCAAATAAAGTGAAAAGATTTTTTTGGAAAAAAAAATGAAAAATTCTCATGGTCAAACGGGTCCTTAATGTTGGGTGTGTCATGCTATTATATTGGGCTTGACTTTTTTGTCAACTGACTTTTTATTGACACTCCGTGTTGCATTCCTTGTTTTAATAATTGGAGCCTTCTTCGTACTTCTTGGCAGGTGTGTTTCAGCTTTTGTTATTCAATGATGAAGATTTGACTGGTATTGGTGTATAGTTATTTTTCCTACATGTTAATGTACTTGAAAATTGTTAAGCTTGCTTGTATAATTGGATTAGTGGATCTGGATAAAATAAGTGAAGAATCCTTACTTTGCCAGGTGATTTGAATAGAATCTCACTTTAAATCTTGATATTGTAGTACCAGGAGTAAATGATAAAATGTAGAATTACAGGATCCTGTAACTGATTGACAGCGTTTGTTGAATCATTTCTTTGGAAAGGGAAGTTGATATCTAGGAGACAGAAGGATTTTCGTAGACTCATTAGGACTAATAGCCAAATGACCTGCCTTAAGGTGTTCCATTCCCTCTGTGCATCTTCTTCTCAACTAGTTGCAGAGACACATTTTCCATTTTCCCAGAGATATAAACTATAGAAGTCAAAGAGTAGTTTGTCAGTTGACATGGTCTTGTTGGTAGTTCAAAGAGTATTAGATTGTTCGTGTGTCGGCCTTCTTGTTCCATAGTGTAAGATATATTAATCTCCCTTACGGAGTCTTTCTCATTAATATCAATATATATAGTGTACAATATATAACCCTAATACAAGAGGAATCCTAGTCACAATACAAGAGGAATCCTAGTTTACCATAATTATCTATCACTAAATATATTTACAATATATGAGATATATTCTAATTATGGATAAAGATTGTAGTGTTATAATTGTACATGTTTACACACCCCCTCAGTCGGAGCGGGAGGAGGCCGAACACTAAGACTGAATCTGTAATCAAGGAACAACTGTCTTGGGAGGCCCTTCGTGAAAATATCCGCGTATTGATATGAGGAAGACACATGCAATACCTTAATATGCCTGAGAGCAACCTTCTCGCGAACAAAGTGGATGTCCATCTCAACATGCTTGATTCGCTGATGCTGAACCAAATTGTGAGACAGGTATATGGCAGATATGTTATCACAGTAGACCAGATACGCTTTACTTAAAGGACACTGAAGATCTAAGAGAAGATTTCGAAGCCAACAGATCTCAGCAACAACATTAGCAACTCCTCTATACTCAGCTTCTGCACTCGAATGGGATAATGTGGCTTGCCGTTTGGCAGACCAAGAGATGAGATTATCACCCAAAAATACACAGTAGCTGGATGTAGAGCGGCGAGTGTCTGGACAGCCTGCCCAATCTGCATCTGTGTAGGATAATAACGAGTTTGGTGCAGAGGGGTATAAGTGTAGTCCATAATCCAGTGTGCCCTTAACATATCGCATGATACGTTTGAGGGCAGTAAAATGAGGTTCCCTGGGGGCATGCATAAACAAGCATACCTGCTGGACAGCATACGCAATGTCAGTCCTGGTGAAGGTGAGATACTGAAGTGCACCTGCAAGACTCCGATACATAGTAGGATCAGTCACTAGAGTACCGACCATTGCACTAAGTTTGGATTTAGAATCAACTGGAGTGGCCATGATTTTGCAATTGTCCATCTTAGTCCTGTGCACGATCTCCTCTGCATACATACACTGACAAAGAAACATACAATCTACGGATCTAGTGACTGAGATCTTCCAAAAATAGCTCAACTTTCCCAAATCAGTGATGGCAAATTCAGACTTGAGCCGTGCAATAATCTCATCTTTCAACACAACAGTAGAGGCAGTAAGAACAATGTTATCCACATATAATAGTAAATAAGCAGTATCACGGCCTCGATGTAAAGTAAAGAGAGAGTTATCACATCTGCTGCATGTAAACCCAAGACGTATAATGAAATGTGCAAAATGATCATACCATGCTCTGGGGCATGTTTTAAGCTATAGAGTGACTTACGGAGATGACACACATAATGTGGGGCTGCTGGGTGGATAAAATCAGGCGGCAGGTGCTTGTAGACAATTTCTCTTAAATCCCCATGAAGAAATACATTCTTCACATCTAGCTGATGAATCAACCAATGCTTTCCCAGAGCAATGCTTAGAACTGTGCGAATGGTGGCCGGTTGAACAACCGGACTGAATGTCTCACTACAATCAATGCCCCCTGTTGGTTAGTACCATTTTCCACTAGTCTTGCCTTGTATCTTTCTGAGTCACCACTATCCCTGAACTTATGACGAAAAAGCCACATGCAACGGATTATATTCACTCTATCTGGTCGAGGAACCAAGTCCCAAGTATGCTGTTTCATTAAAGCATTGAACTCTTCACACATATGTCACGACCCGACCCGACGGGCCGCGACTAACCGCCCTAATGACGTCATTACACTAACCTGTCACACATAATCCAACTCACACTTAATAAGTCTGAAATTCGGCAGCATAACGCTGCAATATCAACATATGCTAGGGTAGGCGAGCCGCCGACAAGGCTGCCTTTACCCCCGAATGTACCTGGCTCCTGAGGAGTCACAACTAGCCAACACAATATACAGGCAAGCCGACAAGGCTGCCAACAGATAATATAACATATACACGGGAACACCCCCAACATAGAGTACAATGATATGGCTGACCAAAACAGAGTTATAACCCTTACATAAGTACAACCCACCACTGTCTACAGACCTCTATAAGAAGAACAACGACATATGACGGGACAGGGCCCCGTCGTGCCCCTAAATACAAACATAAGTCTAAAAGAGGTTCAGTACCAAAATGACAAAGCTCTGGATCAAAGGAGCTTCCCAACCTGCTGAGTAGGGACCTAAACCGGAGGATCACCAAACTGAGCACCTGTACATGCGGGCATGAACACAGCCCCCCGAGGAAAGGGGGGTCAGTACGAAATAATGTACGGAGTATGTAAACATGAAATACTGCATATGAGATCATAAGTAGCCAACAGAAACATGAGATCAGTATAAAAGTCAGGATCCAAATCCAACTGTGCCATAAACAATAAAAGTCAGCTGCCTTATAAAAATGAGAGTCAAGTCAAGAAAACATGAGTGTCGTCCATATACATATATATACATCTGTAACGTAACCCGGCCCACTAGTGCGGGACTCGGTGGAATCATATCATAACCCGGCCCATGCTGGGACTCGGTAAAGTCATCTCTCATCTATGGATCCATCCTACGTAACCCGGCCCTCTAGTGAGGGTCTCGGTGAATAATGCAAGGCTGTGCACGAGTCGTAACCCGGCCCGGGACTCAGTGAGGTGAAGTAGTAACACTTAGCACGAGTAGATATCGTGAGTAACCATATGTAAGTAAAAATTATCATCTGACTCTCAATGAAATCATTGTAATAATGTCATAATAAACTCTTTGCTGAAAAATCATAGGCACTTCTCATAAAAATCCTCTTTAGGAATTAAACTGTATAAGAATCAAGTACGTCCGCCGTACCCTCATTAAATAAAAATCATGCCAAAGAAAGAAGGAATAGTTCACATACCTCTTAGACGAACTAATCAACTCTATATTAGAGTACGTCTCGATTAAGAACTTCAACCTATAATAATGGTAATAAGTTCGTCAATTCTATGGTCGCTAGCATACTTATATCGAATAACGACTTCTTATTTTATAAAAATTCGGGCAGCACTTCCCCTGTTTATACATGTTTCCACAACTTCCAAACGAGGCTAATAACATCAATAAACAAGCACTAATTAAGGGCACAACCAAAACAACAATAAAGGGAATTTACACACCCACTTCTCATGTAAATTTAGCCTCTTAATCCACCTTAAAAATAGCCCACAAAACAGCCCATGTTCCAACAACAACGAGGGTAGAATGTGAAGCCTTTCTATGCCTTTCCACACCCTTATTCCTTTAGGACTTACCTTAGCAATTACCACAATTAAACATGCATAATGGTGACTAAATTTTCAGAATTATAACACCACAAAACAGTCCCTAAAACAGTCCATATACATCACAACATGTCCAACAATTTCATGCAAGTTCTTGGCCACAACATGTCATAATTCCATAACTCTTATCTTAATTCCTATAATCCAAATTTCGGATTTTAATACTTCCATATAACTAATTCCAACTAAATCTCCATGTTTCCTTTCAATTTCATCATGCAATTAGTGATAATAATAACCACAATAACCAACGAATCCAACAATACCAAAATCTGTCCCAAATTGGCAACTAGCCAAAAATGGTCACATGCAATGCTTAAATTCCAATTCTTCCTTAACACAAATTCATTACCTTAATTCTAACAACATGCATTCCAATTTTATCATAGAAAGAAGAATTTTTATACCTTAAATTCGTCAAAACAGTCCGCAAATTTCTGCCACTGTTTGTCCGAAGATTCCCCACTGTTTTGTAATTTTTCTCCTCCTTTTTGTTCACTTCTTCAACTCCAATTGACATGCAAGTGTTCTACAATGTTAAGCCATCATCCCTACACATTTTCTTCCAAAATTTCATCCCAAAAATCCCAATTTTCTGGGCAGTTTTCGGCCCAAGCAATGGCTGTTTTGCCGCTGTTTTGCTTCTAATTTTTGGTGAAAAATGTAGTCTAGGAAGAGAAGATAGCAACCTTAATTTTGGTTATGGGTGGAGGGTGATTTTCGGATTAGTGTAGAGGAGAGAATGAGAGGAGAGTTTGGTTTTTTTTGTTTTTGTTAAGTGTAGAAGAAGATGAAGAGGTAATGTAAGTTTATAACCAAAAATCTGATTTTCCTTCTTACACTTTGGCCCCCAAGTTCTTCAATTAGTAAATATCAAACCCACTTCTTTTAATTCCCGAGAATTTCATAAGCCTCGTATCCTCAATGTCATAATTTTTTTTAATACAATACTAGTGCATAACTCCATTGGAATAAATTCAACTACTAGGATTAATTCTCGTCGTCACGTGTATAGCACTAAAGAAAAATTATTCTGGGATAACATCCGTTTATACATTAATTTCCCGTATTAACATATGTAAGCGTTCCTTATATTCAATATCCGAATCTTGCTTTCTTAATGACGTTCTTAATTATCGTCTTAATCTTACGAGGTGTAACAACATAGTCGCATTCCAATTTGGCTAATTTAGGGCTTTTCAGAATAGGTCAAATTGTTTGGGTGGACATGTTAAATTGGACTTTGGATTTGAAAATCCCGTGTTGGGCATGGGTTTCCATCCGATGTGTGGGCACTGGCTGGGTAAGGGTGTTGGTCGACTGGTTGGTTGGACTGGGTGGTGGCAGATTCAGGTGTGGTATATGTTGTGTTGTTGGGGCTGGGTTTTGGTCGAGGGTGGCTGTCGGGTGGTGCGGAATAGTGACGGTGTTTGGAGTTGGAGTCGAGTGGGTTTGGTCGGTGGTTGCTTGTGAACTGTGGTAGGGATTTGTGAGGATTCTTTGTATGCCGGAAATGGAGGAGGTTTGTAGGGTCGGGTACGATGTCGGTGGCGTATTAGTTTCGGTATCTGGGTTTGCTGGGTGGTGGTTGAGGGGCGGACTGTAGTCGGCACAGTGGTGAGACTGTTGGGACGACACCGTGGATGGGACGGTGACCGGTGAGTCGGTGGAACCTGGAGGCAGAGTGGTGCTAGAGGTGGAAAGATGTAGCGACAGGGGGGACACCAGTGGCAAGGATGCCGACGGCAGGTGATGTACGGTGGCAGATGGAGGAGGTGCAGTGGTGTCATTCGGGCACAGTTCCCGAAGGTAGACAAGAGAGAGAGTTGATTCATCTAAAAATTCGTAATCCAGTTTTTGAAATTTTTGGATGTTGGAAAAGGGGAATTGCGTCTCGTCAAAAGTGATGTGACGCGAGACGTGAATTTGACGAGTGGATAAGTCATAGCACAGATAGCCCATATGGTTTGACGGGAAACCTAAGAAGACACACAGAGTGGTGCGGGGAGCTAATTTGTGAGAGGTTATGGAAGAGAGATTAGGGAATCATAGGCAACCAAATATCTGTAGGTGATCATAGGAGGGAACCCTACGGTGTAAGATTTCGGTTTGAGTCATGTTATGGAGGGTACTAGTGGGTAAAATATTAAGGACGTATTCTACCATTTTGACCGCATAAACCCAAAAAGTTGGACGGAGGGAGGCATGTGTAACACCCCATACTTTCGGGTAACGGTTGAATGCGTAAACATAGGCAAGTAGACCGGACCCCGGGAAGTTTATGTTGTACTTACGTATACTAATAAGAAAATTAGTATATAAAAGGACATGGTCCTGAAATAATTTTGGATTTAATAAGTGTGTCGATGGGGTTTAATAATAATACCCGAAGAGATTATAGACTGGTATTTTATTACAGGAATATCGACATTAGGTATAAGAGGATTTTATAAGTCACCGGGATTTAAGTAATATGAAGTCGGGAATTTAATTGTGTGTATAATTAATTAATTATGGGGTGGATTAATTATAAGTGGAGACCCATTTTTAGTGGAATAATATGTGTAGTCTTATAAGGCATCAGTGCATCGATTCAGTGGAGAGAAGGGGGTTGATGGCAGCCTCCTGAGTTTCATAAAGCCCAAGCGCTCATCTCTTCTTCAATAGAAGCCTTCATATCATCAAGCCTCTTTAGAAATCGTTCTTGGAGTAGAAGTTGTTACTCTATAACCTGAAAGAGTAATCGCTATTGATAATCGCTGAAATTCCAACCAAATTGGGGGAAATACCGTGAGCTTTCACACAACCAAAAAGGGGAAATTCATGATGTTTTGAACCTGGATTCCGGCTAAAAAATCAAGTCCTTATACTAGCCTACACATTTCGAAGTCAGGCAAGAGACCCCAAATTTTTGAAGAAGTTCTGGGAGCCATTTTTGGGGGTCCTGTTTCTGCGGTTTCTGCTTGTCGGAAGCTGTTTCGAGCAAAAGGTTTTCCAACGATTCTCGTCGCTGTGTTTAAAAGAGGTAATCTTCATTGTTCTTAAAGTTTATACAATTTTTGAATTCGATTCTTACCACTAAGTTCTAGGACGATTGTCGAAAATATGAATTTGGGTTGGGTGTTGTTGGGACTGCCGTAATTGAAAGTTACTGAGATTGCATGTGAAGCTGTTGTACTGTCTTGGAGATTGTAGCAGCAAAAAGAAGGGTTAAGAGGATTGAGTGTCTCGCTATTTACATAGGTTTCGATATAGAGGGAATATATGTTCTACACATTCAAGGTATTCGTTAGAATGTCCCTAAGAATCTGTTTCTAATATTTTAAGTCGATCATGATTTAAATCACCCGTAGATGTAGATAATCATTCATAGAGCTTACAAGGAACCCACGAAACTTAGATAATTTTGACAACAAGGTATGCAAGGCTTTTTCATTCTTTTGACATAATTCTATGTGCGAAACGTAACCATCATGTTGCTACATAAATTACTCTACTCTTAGTAGTTGAGAATGATCATGTTATTGACTCTTATGTTAAAAGCATGTTTAAAAATATTTCTAAGTTCTTATTGAGGCATACGGAAAAGAGATTGATATGCACAATGTTAGCCAAAGATTCAAGGATATTGGGCCAGGATGTGTTGTTGTCATTCATGCATTCTCATTTGCATTGCATTCATATATTACCTTGGACCACTTGTGCTATGCACATTATTATATAGTAAATATTATATATATATATATATATGTGTGTGTGTGTGTGTGGGAATTGGGAAGAGGGAAAGACGTTATATACGCACACTACCTGCAGCTGGTACAGACTATCAAAAAGAGCCCTAAGAGGCTAATATGATGTGATGTGATGTGATGTGATGATATGATGCTTATATGGCTTATTGGGACGAATTGAACGATCCACAACACTAACATATATTGGGACGGGTTGCATGATCCGCAACACTAACACTAATATATATATATATATATATATATATATATATATATATATATATATATATATATATATATATATATATATATATATATATATATATATACCGCATTTGCATCATGCATACTTCTTCCTTCTTTTACCAACGTGGAATACTTTGTCATTTGACCAATAACCGTTCTCACCCTGCTTGTAAATTAATGGGATATACTTATTTCTACATTTAGTAAATTGCCAACAGATTTTCATAAGACATACAGTCCAGTGGTTAAACTCACCACAATTTAAACCGTCCTCACCCTTCTTGTAAAAAAAATTGGGCATTGCATCAGATCAATGTAAATAATTCTTTTCTTCAGGGGAAGATTCAAGAAGACGTGTATATGACTCGACCTCGTGGCTATGAAAATTTGGCGCATCTCGACTATGTCTGCCATCTCAAAAAGGTTGTTCACAGACTGCGAGAAGGTCCTAAAGCCTGGTATGATGTACTCACTAATTATTTGATCCAAGTGGGGTTATAGATGTCTGAGTCTGATAATTATTTATTTATTATGCATAATTTGGGAGTAACAATATATTCTGATATATGTGGACACCATCATACTCACTGGCAGCAATGAAACACCTTCAACAAGTTATTAGCTCTCTTTCTAAAATGTTTTCTCTTAAGAATCTTTGTTTATTGCACTATTTCTTGGGCAGTGAGGTACATAGGGATGCTGACGGTTTGTTTCTTAGTTAATCTAAGTATATATAGGAGGTGCTTAATGTTTGGCCGAAAATTTAAAGTGAAATTGCTCCCAGTTGGTTATCCATATCCAGCAATGATTAGACCATGTCAGGCAAAATTAAACAGGTTGCAAGCAGTTGGTTTATGAATCGCGGGGGAATCTCATGTAAATCAGGTCTCTGGATTTTTTTTAGCAGTCTGCCTAAGCCACAGTATTTTTCCGGCCCGAGTTGGATTTGGTTTTTAAAAACCCAAGTTTTTTGGTATCCTATAAATACATATTATACATCATTTTTAAATAACTGTGGGGATAACTTGTGACCCTGAGTTGAGAACCTTTGACCTAGACTAGAGAGATCATAGAGCCGCCGTGGAGGCCGAAGTTATTTGGTTTTACCTTTTCTTCTCCTTACTACGAGTTTCTATGTTTCTTTGTATGAATTGTTGTTTTTCCTCAATGTCTATGTGGAGCTAAACTTCGTGTTCTAGGGTTGTGGTATAGCCATGAATATTGACGTTTAAAGACTATTTCTATCTTAATACGAGTTGTTGATTTTGATGATTTCTTTAATCCGTGCATAATTGCTTGATTGTTTGGCCAACAGTTAGGTTCTATCGACTATCTAATATACATGTTTGGAAAAGATGTTGTTAGATTAGAGAAGGGTTAAAGAGAGCGTGATATGATTATCCCTACATTTGGGCTAGGATTTGTGGCTAGGATAAGAATATACATAGACACCACGTTCAATTAAATACCGTGGATGAATTGCGTTCTTAATAGGTCAATTCCATAGGAATATAGGCTGCAAACTGTTTTGAATATGCGAGTAGTAGTTCGGGAGAATACTACGAGAGTTAATAATCCGGTTAATTAACAATCGTCTAATTCAGATTAAGGAAAAATAGTTTGATAGCTCAATAGGGTTGGTGAACCAAATGCAACTCTGGAACATTCATATCATTGATAACATAAAAATTCACTCTTTCTTAGTTAAAATTTATTATTTATTTTTAGATAGTTTATAATTACAACCTTATATTTTATCTCTTGTTTAGATAATTAGAATTGATTTAATTTAGTTGGCGGTTAATCATAACTCTATGTGGGTTCGACATTCAATTTCTAAAATTACTATATTACTTGTACGACCGAGTATACTTGCGTGCGCATTTTGGAGCAACAATGCTACTTGACACTCAGATGCAAGACTGCAAAGGCGTTTAGTCACCAATGAGTACGTCAGCAGCACTTCTGGTAAATGACGGAGCCCCCAAAACTGATGCAAAGAATATAAGAGTGTAATTGGTAAGCTTCAGTACCTTTCGTTTACCCGACCTGACACATATTCAGTAAACAAGCTTACTCAGTTCAACACTTCTCCCTTTGTGGTTCACTGGACGACAGTTAACGTATCCTTCGGCATCTTAAAGAAACATCCCAGTATGATAATTATATTTCCCCATAGCAATCTACTAATCTCTATGCCTATGTTGATGTTAATTGGGCGGGTGATATTTATGATCGCCGCTCAACTCTGGTTCCATTGTTTATCTAGGCACGACGCCTATTTCCTGGTGTTCTCATAAGAAACCAACTATTTCCCGCTCCTCCACTGAGGCTGAGTATCGAGTGATTGCTTCTGCCTTGTCCGAAACAAACTGGATCACCCACTTGCTCAAGGATTTCATTAATGGCTCTCTGTTGATCCTGTAATACTTTGCGATAACCTTGGAGTCACATACATTGCTAAAAACTCAGTACATCATAAAAACAATGAAGCACCTCGAGGTTGATCTTCACTTTGTTAGCAACCAAGTCCGCAATGGCCTAGTCCAAGTATCACACGTGCACTCCACTGATCAAATTGCAGACCCGCTCACCAAACGATTGTCCAAGCTAGCCTTCCAGTGCATGCTTCCCAAGTTAGGTGTTCTCTCTTCAGACCTAACTTGAGGGGGGTGTAACAGTGCACGTACTACTCAACAGTCCCTGTAAATTAGGATAAGTCATCTCCAGTTAATTTAGGCTTTAAGTTGGTATATTTTATCATTCAGTTAGGATTGTTCACTCATGTTTTTCTGCTCCTATTTTCTAGGAGTTAGCTTAGCACAATCCGTTACGTTTTCTTTGTATATAAACTCCATTGGAAGCTCATTAATACATACACTTTCTAATTCAGCTTCTCTGCAATTATAGTTATTACTAACTTACCACATTTATCTAAGTTCATACATGCAATATTGGAGCTAGTGAAAACCTTCTTTTATTGTAATTTGCAGTAAATTCTAACAATTATTAAGACATTTGTCACGACCCAAACCGGAGCGCTATGACGGGCACCCGGACCCTACTTGCCGGGCACCACTAATCACATATTTAACATATATTCGTAGTCAAACATGGCCACAAGGACCGTTATCAAATATCCGGCGGACACACACAACACGACCGACATGTCCATACACGACTACTATACACAGGACAACTGTCTAGAAGCCTCTAAAGAGTACATGACATCACAAGGTCGGGACAGGGCCCCACCATACCCATATGAATATGCAAAACATCATACCACGATTAGACTGCAACTCTGAAACAAGTAAAGTGCTCCAATATCAGCTGAACCAGCAACCTACTAGTGCGAACTGTCACCCTGTTTACCTGAGCTTGCGGGCATGAAACGTAGTGTCCCCCGACAAAAGGAACGTCAATGCGACTGATGTACTGAGTATGTCAGGCATGAGAAATAGCATAACAAAGATACATAAATAAACTAAAATAGAAACAGCCGACACAAATAGCCGATAGCAACAACCGATAGAAACAGCTGACATCAGTAGCCGATAAAAACAGCTGACAGAAACAACCGACCAGTAGTGAATCCCTCTGAGTGCCATAATATGCCTAAATGTCATGCATAATGCAAATGTAGTATACATATATATATTGGCCTCATCGGGCATCTTCCTTCCCATAACAGCCTCTGTAGGCATCATTTCATTTCGGCCTCTGTGGGCATAGTCATTATCATATTGGCCTCATTGGACATCTTCCTTTTCGTGATATCTTTACCAGCTGCATGTGGTGTTGCATATATAACGTCATTCCCTTTTCCCATCCCCTACATATATATAATGTGTACTATATAGTAGTGTATTTAACACATGTGGGTCCAGGGTAATACATGAATATAATGCAATTGCATGAATGACAATAAAACATTCTAAACTTATCGGATAACATATTATCCTTGTACCTTCGGCTAACACTGTGAACATTAACATCTTTCCCATATACCTCAATAAGGATTCGGGAACATATACCTTCGGCTAACATTGAGAATATTAACATCTTTCCCATATACCTCAACAAGGATTTAGGAACATATTTAGACATGCTTTCAACATAGGAATGAACAACATGAACATTCTTAACTACTAAGAGTAGAGTAATTTATGGAATAATTATCACATTTACGTTTCGTTACATGGAACATGCCAAGAGAAAGAAATGATTTGTCTTAACATACCTTGTTAGCTTGCTTGCCAACCCAACCTCGCATCTTGTCTAGCGGTTCAATCTTAAATAACTTGAGAAACACAAAATTCCAGCTTGCACCCTATTGTAACACTTCTCAAATTAAACACTAAGTTAGAGAGGTAGATTATCCATAAGCTACACATCTTCCGAGTGTTAATTTGTGTCAAGTCTTCGTTACCATTTCAAGGATCCCATCATTTTCCTTTTTATAAAAAAAACCTCCGCAGCTTATCGCATTTCTGTAAATGAAGCCCTCGCTTCCATATCCAAAAATTCAAGTACTGTAATGACTTATTTTTGTGCACGTTCTCAGTTCTCGGATGATGTTGATAAAAGAGAAAGCCTCATATGTTTTCTGTTTTGAATTAATGGTAATGTAGAGAATGAATATCAAAGTCTAATTCTTTTGACACATTTTCTCTTGCCATGTGTCGATCAATGGAAACTTATGTGCTTGGTCATCCTAGCCACTTAATGCCACCATGCTTAGCCTAATTAATGCCATGTGGCAGCCCCCATCAACACCTATCCATTTAATCCTAATTAATACCACAATTAATCAATTACTCACATAATTAATTTCTTGATCTCAATCCACTTAAATTTTAATAATTATAAAACCTTCATATACTCAATGTCATACTTATCAAGTCCTAAATTATTTCGGGACCGCATCCTTTTATATATTAAGCTCTTCATTTGCGTACGTGAATATGACCAAAAATCCTCCAACGATCGGGTCTATTTACACATGTCTAGCGATTCAAAACATGGCCCGAAAGTATGGGATGTTACATTCTTCCCCCCTTAGAAACATTTGTCCTCGAATGTTGGGTGATATATCTAATTCCCTTCACGTAGCCTGAAAACATAACCCCTTCTTATGTTTCTCTCGGTACCTCGGCGTTGATCTGAAATAGGTAAGGATATTTGTGCTTTATCTCCTTTTCTCGCCTCCCATGTCATTTCTTCTATGTTCTTATTCTACCAAACAACTTTTATGGAGGCTACTTCTTTAGTCCTCAACTTGCGGACTTATCGATCTAAGATAGCAATAGGAACCTATTCATATGATAGGTCCTCTGTAACTCTCACATCGTCAATCGGCACCATCCGGGAAGGATTCCCAACACATGTTCTCAGCATGGAAGCATGGAAAATCGGATGAACAAACTCTAACTCCGAGGGCAAGTCCAACTCGTAAACTACTTGCCCGATTCATCATATTATGTGATATGACCCAATATACCTTGGGCTGAGCTTCCCCTTCTTCCTAAATCTCATTACACCCTTCATAGGAGAGATCTTCACAAAGACCCAATCATTCACTTGGAACTCTTAAGTCCCGCTGCCGCACATCTGACTACGACTTCTGACGACTCTGAGAAGTTAACAACCGTTCTTGGATAAGCTTCACATTCTCTATGGCCTGGTGCATTAGGTCAAGCCCCAAATAATTATGATTCGCCTACTTCAAACCATCCGATAGGAGATCTACATCTTCGTCCACACAAAGCCTCGTATTGAGCCATTTTAATGCTAGCATGATAACTGTTATCATACGCAAACTCAATAAGGGGTAAATGATCATCCCAACTTCCCTTAAAATCCAATACACAAGCTCGTAGCATGTCTTCGAGCTTCTGAATCATATGTTAGGCCTGCCCGTCCGAGGGTAGAAAACTGTGCTAAGATTAACTTGAGTGTCTAAACCATTTTTGAAATGATCTCCAAAAATTAACTATGAATTGTATACCTCAGTCAGATATAATATAAATAGGCGTACCATGAAGGTGTACAACTTTGCGTAGTCATCGGCTGTGTAGGTAGTTCTGACTGCCATAAAATGAGCTGATTTGGTTAGTCATGTAACAATCACCAAAATAGAATCAAACTTATGATAAGAGCGAGGTAAACCCATAATGAAATCCATATTAATTATTTCCTATTTCCACATCGGGATCTCAATGTTCCGAGTCAAGCCGTTGGGCCTTTGGTGCTTCGCTTTTACTTGCTATCAATTAAGACACTGAGATACAAACTCCACAATGTTCCTCCTCCTGTCGTTCCACCAATATATACCCTTGAGATCATAATACATCTTCGTAGATCCAGGGTGAATGGAATTTTGTGAGCAATGGACCTCGTCATTATAACACCCCGTACTTTCGGGCAATGGTTTGAGCATCTATACATATGCAAGTAGACCCGAGCCTTGGGGAAATTATTTCATATTCACATATGCAAATAAAGAGCTTAGTATATAAAAGAATGAGGTCCTAAATTAATTTAGGACTTACCAAGTGGGACAACAATGATTGGCTAATTGATAATTCATAATGGGGGGGGGGGACAATATAAGGTGGTCTAGGTATATGTGTAAATGGGAATAACCACGTGTAGTCTTAAAGTAAGTCACCTAAGTGACTAAGGTGAGGCAAATAACGGTGGCAGCTTGTGAGATTCACAAGTCTCCAACCGTCAACCCCTTTATTTATATAGGACAAGCATTTATTTTTATCATACAATACATGCTATTAAATGTCTTCATCTCCTAAGCCCCTATAGAAGTTTTCTTTGGAGAAATAATTGTTACATTTCTATCGGAAGGAGTGACTCCCGATTAGTAGCCCCTTTGAAAATTCTCGGCCATGTTCTCATTTTGTTGAGATAATTCAAGATTTTAACAAATGTACAAGAACTCTAGAGTGCAAGTAAATGTTTTCTCCACTTATTGAGGTATGTTAAGGCAAATTATTTCTTCTTTTGGCATGTTCCATGTAACAAAACGTAACCGTAATATTATTCTACTCTTACTTGTTAAGAATGTTCATGTTATTGATTCCTATGTTAAAAGCATGCCTAAATATATTCCTAAATCCTTATTGAGATATATGAGGAAGATGTTAATATTCCCAATGTTAGCCGGAGGTACAAGAATATTATGTCATCCGATAAGTTCAGAATGTTTTATTGTCATTCATGCATTTTCATTATATCCATGTATTGCCCTGGATCCACTTATGTTATATACACTACTATATGGTATGAAATATACATATATACGCAACACCACCTGCAGCTGGTGCAGATATCACGAAAAGAAAGATACCCAATGAGGCCAATATGATAATGATTATGCCCATAGGGGTCGAAATGAAATGATGCCCACAGAGACCGAAATGAAATGATGCCCGATGAGGCCAATATATATATATATATATATATATATATATATATATATATATATATATATATATATATATGTATACCGCATTTGCATTGTGCATGCCATTTAGGTATGTTATGGCCCTCAGAGGCGTTCATTACAGGTCGACTGTTGATGTCAGCTAATTTTGTCGGCTGTTTTGTGTTTCAATTTATTGTTATATCCTTTTTATGCTATTGTTCATGCCTGACATACTTGGTACATCAGTCGTACTGACGTCCCTTTTGTCAGGGGAGATGCATTTCATGCCCGCAGGTTCACGTAGGCAAGTCGACGATCCACGTTAGTAGGTTGCTGACTCAGCGGATTTTGGAGCACTCCTCTTGTTTCAGAGTGTCGGTATACTCTCGGTACGGTATACATTTGCATGTATATATGGGTATGGCGGGGCCCTGTCTCGACCTTTGATATCACATACTCTTTAGCGACTTGTAGACAAATGTTCTGTGTGTAGTAGTCATGTATGGCCTCGTCGGCCTTGGTACGTATACATATATAAGTTGGGTTTTCTGGTTAAAATTTTACATAGTCCTTTTTCGGCTTAGTCCGTATTTAATTATGATTAGGTTGACTATATGGTTAGTGGTACACGGCAGTTAAGGTCTGGGTGCCCGTCATAACCCTTCAATTTGGGCCATGACAATCATAATCTTGTCTCATAAGCCTGCTATATTGGGAATACTCAAATTGACCTTCCACATGAGGTCCTTCTCCCATTATACTCGAAGGTTACAGTTCTCTTTTGCTAAATATCCTTCCCGATATTTCCTAAAAATATGATCTTCATCATGACGTTCCCTTTTTCCTTCCAGTATGCAGGATGATCCTGTTGTATTTTGGTTCATAGGGCTTATCACTATCTGAATCCTCCAATCAGACTTTCACTTAACGAACTGATGCATTCCCTTTGGTCAATTTCTCTCATGCGTCCTCACATTAGTCAGGCTGCTTGTATGTGAATGATTTTATTGTCAGCTTAGCTTTGTTTACTAACTGGTGTGCTGAAAACTCTTATATTTATAGTATCTCAATCGTGAACACTTTATGAACAATATCATTCAAATATGAATCGCGCGTATCATCGTAGCTAACTCCCATTCATGGTCTGAAAGGAATCTCTCATTTTGTACTTTCTCACTACTCATGATTAGAAACAACTCCCTTTCTTTACTTCTTTTGACACTTGTTCACTCATTTTCTTAATTGTTGTACTCTTCCTAGTTCTGAAATATTCGACTATACATACGTAATCTCAAACATTGCTCCTGATTCCAATCTTTGGTGTTACCAACCCTTAAAAGGTGAGTTATTAACTTATTCCCTCATTTAGTACATGGGAGATTCTGAAGAATTTGCATTACATGACGTTGGCATACTATATCCAAAATCCAAACCTGATCATCATACTTAGATTTAAATTCCTTCACTTGCCTCATGGCTAAGACTTTCTGTCAATGGCGCTTTGGGAAAGATTCCCTCGATCTTTGTTAAGCTGTAAATCCATTACTTTATCTATCTCGTAGAACCTTTGGTCAGTTCATAGATACTCATAGACATCTGTATTTGCCTGACATTTTGTCTTCATTATAATGTCGTTATCTCTTTAATGTATATCTTTAATGTCTACCTTATATCCATATGCGTCATTGGCTCCTTTCCACATGTTTAGGCGCTAATCTCGAGCTTTACTCACTGTTACTTCCATCTACATACTTTCTGAGAGGGTGACTGCATAGGTTATGGAACCAATGCTTCGTATGTTTAGATCCAATCCACAGTGTTCCATGATCTCATGACTTGTCCAGCTTTTTTGTCTTAGCATTATTAGATCTCTCATCGACCGAGTGCTCATTCGTCTTACCTTGATATTTCCATTTCAAGTTGTCTTGGGGGGTCTCTTATCTCAAAGTATTTCTCATATTATCTTCCTGAACATCATAGAATCGCCACTTTTGGTCGAAGAGTTCTTATTATCTCTCATCTACCATTAGTTCTTACGCTATTCTGGAATACTTATACTTTGGTGAAACCCACATAACTATAATCTCATTCACCTTTATCCTTCTTGTCGAAATCCTTCCTTCCGTTCATCGAAAAACATTTCTGTCTTGATACTTGATCATACCATTCCATTCATATTTATTAATTATTTTCATATTTCCTACCACCATTCTTGATTGTTCCATAATTTTCGTCCTCAATTGCCCCTATTCATAAGCAGAGGTTATTTAGAATTGTAACATACTGCATAATGAAGTCGAAGACCTTACCCATCCAATACCTATAGCATATCTTAGCTTACTAACATTGATACATGTAATTCTCAATAATACGCGATCTTGCCCTTTACGCACGGACGAGAGGCTTATGTCCCTTTCCACTACCGTGGATAACACGATCCTTATATATAACTTGGGCTCACTATTCTGGGTACGTCACTTTACTTGATCTTCTTAAATTTACTGATGGTCACTCTTCAGACAATTCGATTGTGGCAATCCGTTCTCGTTAATGATATTATGGAACAATTCCCAATCTATTCTAGGTAAGACCTTACAATTTAGGTCGCACGTACATAACATATTCCCTAATTCTAATCAGCACTGTAAAATGTGTAGATTTTTTTATAACCTACTAAACCTTCCAATGATGTTTTCTGCTTTTTCATCTGTACAACTTATAATCATTAGGGGTGGGTGTATATCGGTTCGGTTTGGTTTTGTATCCGAAAAATATGAACTGAATAAAAATCCGTTTTAAAAAAAAATAAAATGAATACAACATTTTTAAAAAAAAAAATGATATGTTCCGTTTATATCGCCGAACGTATCAGATTATATCGGTTTTTTCTAGTGGGCCGGGTCGATGATTTTTTTTTTTTTTTAAAATTGAATTTCCAAAACTGAAATTGACATTCACACCTACACTACCATGAAATTTCGACGTTGAAATCTATTGTGTATCGTGAGATGTTTACTAAAGAAAAAGGAAAATTAGAAATCGATTTGGGAGAAAACACAAATTGATTGGAAAAATAGAAGTTTTCGTAAAAATTGGTTGCGCCAAACCGCCTTGCGGCAGTTTGGACCGGCCCCGTCTCGAAAAAATACCCAAAATCAAAAAAACAAATCAGGTAAAACGGACATCCGAGCGCAGAGTTACGACCATTTAAAGTTTCACCAATTTACAACTACTTTTTCTCCTTATATTTTATGTCAATGCTTCCGTGATATGTTAATCAAGTTCATATCGCATTCGACTTCCATAAAAGCTTCATAGATTGACTTCAATGGCTATGATTTAAGAGATAGTAGTAGCCTAAAATAAAAAATAAGAATAATTATATATTTAACTCGGTTTTTTCGGTTCGGTTCGTATCCAAAATTTAAAAACCGAACGGAATCACTAAATCCTGATTCGGTTCGGTTTTTCAAAAAAATAGTTTTTTTAAAAAAAGAGAAAAAAACGAACTGAATTTCGGTTCGGTTTGGTTTTTTTGGTTCTCCGTGTTTTTTGCCCACCCCTAATAATCATCTTATCCTTACCTTTGCGCATTAATTTGGGACACTTCAGAATGTTGTGGCCATGGCTACCACACTTAAACCAACCCCATGTACCTTTGTGGCAAAATCCAGCCTGCACTCGACCACACTGACTACAAGATGGTCGGGGCGGTCTCATTCGACCCTTACAACTTTGACCCTGAAATATTGGCATCTTTGACCCTTCTAACTTTCGGCGATCCCTGACTAATAAACTCCCTGACCCCTCAAGGGCCTATCTCTGTCCAATGCTCTAGGATAAAGTCGTTCCTGAGAAAACAACTTACTCATATCCTCTGACGGATCTATCTCAATAGAGAGCATACTACTCGTATTTACACTCAATCCAACTTCAATCTCCCTACTAATCGTAACCCTACTGGAATAAGGCATTGTTGTAACCATAAACACGATGAGGTCTACAGAGAGAATCCTTACAATCTTCTGTGTTCAGGTGCCTTGTACTTCCTTTACTTACTCTCCTTTTTTTGTATCCCAAAGCAAACGTTTTGCTTTCCAAACTTGCATTATCTCCTCCGTGTATGAGTGAGACAATTCCTCACAATCTCAAAAATCTTTAACATAATACTGCCCTTCTGGCGTATCAATCGTCTAATAGAAGTCACTCATTTACTGGCGACGAATATGAACTAACCGAAGTCTTTTTGGTAGCCGTCATTACTGAAACAATATCAGGCACGAGTTAAATTCGAATTCTTAAGTCTTAGCTCTACTGCACGATCTATGATATGAAAGAATGAAAATCATCCCTAAATGCCTTGCAGCCTCTTGTTTATAAGTGTGGCGCGCAATACACCCATAAACAAGACTCTACTAGACACGACTTGCAGACTCCCTAGGACAGAACTACTCTGATACCAAGTTTGTCACGACCCAAACCGGAGGGCAATAACGGGCACCCGGACCCTACCTGCCGGGCACCACTAATCACATATTTAACATATATCTGTAGTCAAACATGGCCACAAGGACCATTATCAAATATCTGTCTGACACACACATCAAGGCCGACATGGACATACACGATTACTATACACAAGACAACTGTCTACAAGCCTCTAAAGAGTACATGACATCACAAGGTCGGGACAGGGCCCCACCATACCCATATGCATATGAAAAACATCATACCACGATTAAACTGCAACTCTGAAACAAGTAGAGTGCTCCAATATCAGCTGAACTAGCAACCTACTAGTGCGAATCGTCCCCTTGTTTACTTGAGCCTGCGGGTATGAAACGCAGCGTCCCCCGACAAAAGGAACGTCAGTACGACTGATGTACTGAGTATGTCAGGTATGAAAAATAGCATAATAGATATACAAAAATAAACTGAAAAAGAAACAACCGACACAAATAGCTGATAGAAACAGCTGACATCAGCAACCGACAAAAACAACCGACCAGTAGTGAATCCCTATGAGGGCCATAATATGCCTAAATGTCATGCATAATGCAAATGCGGTATACATATATATATTAGCCTCATCAGGCATCTTCTTTCCCATAACAACCTCTGTGGGCATCCTTCATTTCGGCCTCTGTGGGCATAATCATTATCATATTGGCCTCATTGGGCATCTTTCTTTTCATGATATATGTACCAGCAGCAGGTGGTGTTGCATATATAACGCCATTCCCTTTTTCCATCCCCTACATATATATAATGTGTACCATATAGTAGTGTATATAACACATATGGGTCCAGGGTAATACATGAATATAATGCAAATACATGAATGACAATAAAACATTCTTAACTTATCGGATGACATATTATTCTTGTACATTCGGCTAACACTGTGAACATTAACATCTTTCCCATATACCTCAATAAGGATTCGGGAACATATACCTTCGTCTAACATTGAGAATATTAACATCTTTCCCATAAACAAGGATTTAAGAACATATTTAGACATGCTTTCAACATAGGAATGAACAACATGAACATTCTTAACTACTAGAGTAGAGTAATTTATGGAACAATTATCACGTTTACGTTTCGTTACATGGAACATTCCAAGAGAAAGAAATTTGTCTTAACATACCTTGCTAGCTTGCTTGCCAACTCAACCTCGCATCTTGTCTAGTGGTTCAATCTTAAATAACTTGAGAAACACAAAATTCCAGCTTGCACCCTATTGTAACACTTCTCAAATTAAACACTAAGTCAGAGAGGTAGATTATCCATAAGCTACGCATCTTCCGAGGGTTAATTTGTGTCAAGTCTTCGTTACCATTTCAAGGATCCCATCATTTCCCTTTTAAAAAAAAAAGCTTCCGCGGCTTACCGCATTTCTATATGTGAAGCCCTCGCTTCCATATTCGAAAATTCAAGTACTGTAATTACTTATTCTTGTGCACGTTCTCAGTTCTCGGATGATGTTGATAAAAGAGAAGGCCTCATATGTTTTCTGTTTTGGATTAATGGTAATGTAGAGAATAAATATCAAAGTCTAATTCTTTTGACACATTTTCTCTTGTCATGTGTCGATCAATGGCAATTTATGTGCTTGGTCATCATAGCCACTTAATGCCACCATGCTTAGCCTAATTAATGCCATGTGGTAGCCCCCATCAACACCTATCCATTTAATCCTAATTAATACCACAATTAATCAATTACTCACATAATTAATTTCTTGATCTCAATTCATTTAAATATTAATAATTATAAAACATTCATACACTCAATGTCATACTTATCAAGTCCTAAATTATTTCAGGACCACATCCTTTTATATATTAAGCTCTTCATTTGCGTACGTGAATATGACCAAAAATCCTCCAACGCTCGGATCTATTTACACATGTCTAGCGATTCAAACCATGGCCCGAAAGTACGGGATATGACAACATTTCATCATGGTTACTATTAATAACCACTTGATGAATTTTAATGGGAAATCCAATGCCTTCTTTCTTTTTAGTATAATCATCTAGTATCCTGAACCTATTGGCTCGACTAATCTAAATTCGCGTCGCATAGGGGCATTTAAGGGGGAAACACTCTTTACCAAGGATTTCTCCATTCTCGAGGCGCAAATCCGAAATCTCTAGTTAAGTATTAAGGGATCTCATTCATCCCAATACGTCGGTCGTGCATTCCACTTACTTAAAGAAAAATGATATCTATTTAACAATAATTTAATTTCTTACCTAAGCTATATAATCTTATCAACTTTTTCTCTCTAGGATTATGTGATAAGTGTGGCATACTCTCGACACCATGACTTCTATTGATATAACTTACTTGACCACCTCTTTTTTGGTAAGTACTTTTTGAAATTAATTAGTTGCAAAATAGAAAAAATGTTTGACCTTCTGACTTTATCATTTTCATTTTACCCGTACACTAGGGACCACCATTTCTCTTTCTCTTCTCTCTATTTAAATCCAATATTTTGCTTTTCTTGCTCTGCTCTCTCCCCCTCTCTCTTTGCATTCTTCTGTCTGTAATCCAAGCTGGATATGGTTCGTGAGACTCTTTCTTCATCTTTCCCCGTTCTTGATCAAACCTTCATTCTCTTTTCTTTTCTGTGGGTTAAGCAACACTTTGTTTTTGGTGATCACACTAGTTTTGAGGCTCGACACTAGTTCTTACGTGTTCGCCAGTAATATTGTAGCAAAAACTACTACACTCAGTTATTTTATACTTAATATATTAATGATCGATACTCCTGATAATTTGTGCTTATCTACTTTCTTTTGTTTTTGGGTATATATAATTTTTTTTCTTTGTTTGATTGTTTGTATTTATGTTTTTCTGTTATTTGTTTGTGTTTTTCAGACTTGAACTTGATTTTTGATTAATGTCTAAGAGAGGTTTCCATCAGATGGGTGAGGTAATGTCACGACCCAAACCGGAGGGTCATGACGGGCACCCGGACCCTATCTGCCGGACACCACTAATCACATATATTTATCAGCTACCGTAATTAATCGTGGGCCCCGAGGGCCGTCACGAGATAACCTGCTGACACATGGGAATAATAAACTGAAAAGGTACCGTGTAAACTCTTGCAAACGGAAGAACACAACCCATGCATATATACTTACTAAGGCCGACAAGGCCATACATGACTACTATACACAAGACAACTGTCTATAAGCCTCTAAAGAGTGTGTGACATCATAAGGTCGGGACAGGGCTCCGACATACCCCCAACGCATAACCAAAATATCGTACCACGACTAGACTGCAACTCTGGAACAAATAGAGTGCTCCAATATCAGCTGGACCAGCAACCTACTAGCGCGAACCGTCAACCTGTCTACATGAGCCTGCGGGCATGAAACGCAGCGTCCCTCGACAAAAGGGACGTCAGTACGACTGATGTACCAAGTATGTCAGGCATGAAGAATAGCATAGCAGAGACCTAAAAGTAATATGAGACAAGAAACAACCAACCTGTATCGAATGCCTCTGAGGGCCATAATATGCATAAGTATCATGTCTGTGTAGAATGCCTCTGAGGGACATAGTATGCATAACTATCATGTCTGTGTAGAATGCCTCTGAGGGTCATAATATGCCTAAATGTCATGCACAATACAAATGCGGTCTTTCATATACATATGTGTATACAACGCCATCAAGCCTCTGTGGGCACCCCATTATATCATATCGGCCTCTGTGGGCATAATCATTATCGTGTATATATGTACCAGTTGCAGGTGGTGTGTGTATATAACGATGTATCCCTTTTTCCATTCCCCATACATATATATAATGCATACATATAGTAGAGTATATAACTCCTTTGAGGTCAAGGTATGTACATGAATGTAATGCATGAATGATATGATAATAAGACACTATAAGTTTGTCGGAGTGAGAATATCGCTCCACCTCCGATTAACATTATGAATACTAACATCTTTCTCATATACCTCAATAGGGATTCAGGAACATATTTAGACATGCTTTGACAATAGGAATGAATAACATGAACATTCTTAATTGCTAAGAGTAGAATCATTTATGGGACAGTATTACATTATGTTTCGTACTTAGAACATGCCAAAGAAGAAATAATTTGCTTTAACATACTTTTAATGCTTTCCTTGCTAATAATAGTCCCACGAATCTCAAACGACTCGACAAATTTAATCTTGAATGAATACTAGAGGAGTTTCACCATTTTGTGATTGTGGAATATCTGAAACAATCAATTTTCTAGGTCCTCGGCAAGACAATATTTTCCCTGGAAGCAAAAACCCACTTCGTAGGTTTGTTAGCAGCATGACCACTGTTGCATATTTTTTTCCGGAAGAAATAAACAAGGAAGGTTTGGTTTCATCCTTGTGAGATATCCCAAAATATCATCCCCTTCTATCTACTGCTCGTATATGATACAAATGTATACATTAATGTGATAATCAAGTACTTGATAAAAATGACTAATAAATGCATGAGACAACAGTTTTGGCCTAACTATGAGATTTTGGGCGGTGAAATGAGTTAATAAAGACCAACATGACAATTATTAACATGATATATAAAGCCATGTGTCATCATCATGCATATTCATATGCTTGTGACTCATTAAACCATTTGTAGACACCTAGTGTCCCATAACTATTACCACATGGCAAGGTCTTGCCACTTATCCACTAACCACTAACTTTATTTACTCAATTTCATAATCATGCGATATACCACTAGTTCATAACCTCTTTTGGGACATACAAAACTATTATTATTAATCCCCGTCATCGCGTTTGTTACGTCCAAAATTATTTCGGGACCGTATCCTTTTATATACTAAGATCTTCATTTGCGTACGGGAATATGACATAAATCTTCCAAGGCTCGGGTCTACTTGCATACGTCTAGTTGTTTAAAACATCGCTTGAAAGTACGGGGTGTTACATTACTAATCAAAATCCTGTTGGTAAGTATCTCCTTTTAATGAATTTTATTCCTCTAATCAGATGCTAAAAATTTATATTCTAATGAATTATGATATGTGCTTTAGTGATGATTCTTCTTTATCTTGAAAGGGTCGAAAAATTATTATGTTTAGTTTGGAATTCTTGCATATATGATAGATTGTTGATCATGTAGTTCTTGAAAATTTTGCTAATAAGTTGTGGTCATTCTCTTTGAATCATGTGGTACACCCTGCTTCATTCTGCCAGATGCCACTAGTGTTTTAGGGACTATACTGGAAGCTTCAGTGCACATACAATATACTTGATGTACAATACTGTACTTTGTCATGAACCACTTTTCTTAAAAGCAAGTAGTATGTCTTTTGGATGTTTCTTGTGAATTTTGCATCTGGGTTTGAGATGAAGCACCGTAACATTTTAGCTGCTAGTTATCGACACAGAGGATAATTGAATTCATATTACTTTGCAGGCATCTCTTTTAAAGAGATTGATAGCCTTCGTGCAACAGAGAGCAAGCTCTTATCGTTAAATATATTGTGTATATTGTCTCAGTTTCCGTGTATATATATTACCGTATATATATTACCATATATTACCGTGTATGTACAAGATAGATTAGATAAGGTGTTACGGTGTAATTAGTATTATACACTTACCATAATTGTATAGTTAGGATTCAAGTAGAATAAGGTTTAGGAGTAGAATAAGAATAAGATTCTCCTATTATGGAAATATGTAACTTATAAATATAGCCTTTCAATTAATGAAAATAATCAAGGGATTATTTCTTTCATGGTATCAAGAGTCTAGGTTTATTTTCTCTCCCAAATTCTCCCAAATTCCGTCGACTTCCTTAGGAAATTCCGAGACCTTGCTCTCGGTTTTTCGTACCGATGAGAACCCCCTTCTTCCCAATTTTTTCTCCCTAATCCCTCAATCACATATTGTTCTATCAATATGTCTACATCCCGGAACATGTTTCATCCTTCCTTTACAGTTTCTAACATCAAGAATAACATCCCTCTTGTTCTTGAAATAGAAAACGTCCAATATGCGACGTGGGCCGAACTGTTCAAAATTCACGCACGATCACATCAAGTCATCCATCACATAATCCCCGCGGCTCCTGAGGATACAGAGGTGCCAAACGCGAGGATGATCCTAAGTTGTGGACGACTCTTGATGCTACCGTCCTTCAGTGGATATACTCCACAATTTCTACCGACCTTTTGCAAATAATTATTGAGCCTGACGCTACGGCACATGCGACTTTGGATAGACTGCGTGATATATTCCAAGTTAATCAAAATTCTAGAGCCGTTACCCTTGAGCAGGATTTCTCCCACGTCAATATGGAAGATTTCCCTAATGTTTTGGCTTATTGCAAAAGATTAAAGGAATTGGCGGAACAACTTCGCAACGTTGGCGTGCCAGTTTCGAACGATCGTTTGGTCCTCCAAATGGTTTTCGGCCTCTTCGAGGCCTATAGTGGTGTTGGACACTTCTTCGGCAAAGAATTCGCTTCCGCAATTTTATCAAGCCTGTTCTATGCTTACACTCAAAGAAGCAGGCATGGCAAAAAGGGCGGCTACCGGTGCTAGTCCCGTAGTCATGATGACCGAGTCTACGGTGTATCCTACCGATTCCAACAACTCGGGCCAAAACCGCAACAACGGTGGCGGCAAAAAAGGGTGGAAATAAGAAAAATAATGGCAAGAACCGCAGCGGCAACAACGGCGGCAGACGACAGAATGGTGGTGGCGGTGGGGGTCCTCACGGTGGTCAGCATCAGCAGCAGTTTTGGGGCCCACAGTGGGCCCCTATGCAGTGGCAGTGGGCCCCACATCAGCAGTTTGGGCCTAGCCAATGTTTCCCCCAGCGGCAGTTTCGGCCCGACCACTTACCCAGGCGGTAGTGGGCAACCCGACAGCGGTCCGGTGCCCGGTCGGCTGGTCCACATACGCCCGACAGTGCGGGCCGTGGCCGCAAGCAGGGGTGCTTGGGCCTCGGCCCTCGCAAGCCCATCACGCAGCGGCACCCACGCCTACCGACATCGAAGCCGCAATGCACACACTTGGTTTAAATCCTTCGGACCCAAATTGGTACATAGACACAGGTGCCACTACCCACATGACATCCGATTCAGGTACGCTCTCATTTTATTCTAATTTGAGCAACCCTCGCGGTATAATTGTTGGTAATGGTAATTCTATTCCAATTTGTGGTTATGGTCATAAAACGTTATCCCCCCCTCATCCACCTCTTATCTTGAAAAAGACCCTACACGCCCCCAAATTGATTAAAAACTTAGTCTGTGTTCGTAAATTCACTACTGACAATTCTGTTTCTATTGAGTTTGATCCATTTGGTTTCTCTGTGAAGGATTTAAGACGGGGAGTCCTCCCATGAGGTGTGATAGTAGGGGAGACCTTTATCTTATCACACCCAGTTCCGGTCCATCGAGTCAAGCCCTGCCATCAGCCTTTGCATCCATTTCTCCTTCCTTGTGGCATGCTCGTCTTGGTCATCCGGGGTCCTCTATTTTGTCGTCTTTAAATAAAAATAGTTTCATTTCATGTAAGGGTACGAGTAGTACTCCAAATTGTCAATCGTGTTCTTTAGGAAAAAATATTAAGTTGCCATTTGTAGACTCAAATTCTCATACTTTAATGCCATTTGATATTATTCATAGTGACTTATGGACGTTCCTGTTCTTAGTTCTGTGGGTCATCGGTATTATGTTCTTTTTTTGGTTGATTATTCTAAGTTTTTATGGACGTTTCCGATAGCGAAAAAATCTCACGTTCTTTCCATCTTCCTAAAATTTAGAGTATTCATCAGAACCCAATTCGACCGAGAAATCAAAAATATTCAGTGTGATAATGGCAAAGAATATAACAATGGGGTGTTTCGGGAATTCTATGCTAATAATGGGATCAATTTTCATTTTTCTTGTCCTCATACATCTTCACAAAATGGGAAAGCCGAACGCAAAATTCGTTCCATAAATAACATTGTCCGAACATTATTGCTTTATGCTTCCGAACCCCCGTCGTTTTGGCATCATGCTCTCCAAATGGCTAATTATCTCCTCAACATAACTCCTTCCAAAGGTTTGACATACTCTTCCCCCCTTCAAATTTTATATAATAAAATTCCTTCATATTCACATCTTCAGGTTTTTGGGTGTTTGTGTTATCCGTTATTCCCGTCCACCATAATTAACAAACTTCAGGCGCGGTCTACTTCGTGTGTGTTTTTGGGTTTTCCATCTAATCATCGTGGCTACAAATGCTTTGATTTATCCTCTAATAAAATCATCATTAATCGCCATGTCATTTTTTATGAATCCCAATTTCCATTTGCTAATGTTAATACTCCCGGGCCTAGAGATGGCAATGGATCTTGGACCCGGTCCGGATCCGGTGGATCCAGATCCGTTTTATAAGATATGGATCTTCAAAATTTGGACCCGACGGATCCGGATCGGACTCAGATCCATTTTTGACGGATCGGATCTGGATTTGGATCTTGTATTTGAGATCCGTATCCGGTCCTGATCCGATCCGTGGATCCGTGTTTTATTAAATATATCCATAACCTAGAATGTAATTTTATAAGTATTTTCTTAAATGTTTTTCATAATTTATGTATTGGGTAAAGGGTTGAACCAGGATAAGGCACAAGTCACACAGCCATGTAATTTATCTTTGAAATTTCATTTCTTTTACCTATATGCTCTCTGCAGTTTCCCATTTTTCATTTCTATAAAAAGAAAAAATTATCACTCTTCTTTAAATTTTCCTTTCTTGAATCTGCTAGACGTAAGCTTTAAGTATCTTTCTCTCATTTGTTTGATCAGCAAAAAAAAACTGGGACTTTTGATAGATGACTGACATTGTTTTATGTTGTTTAATGAAGTCAATCAATAGAACTACAAGTGGAGCATCACTAAAGCCTCCAAAAATTAGCTCAAAGTTGCAACCTGTTCAGCATCACTAATGAAGTCAATCGTCTTTATTTTCTTGTGATGGTAAAACTTTGTTCAGTATTTTGGAAGAATAGTGTCATGTTTGTGTAGGTTGATTGAATGAACTCAATCATTTTGTTCAATCAGATTGCATTTCATTTTGTCATAAAAGTTTCAACATGTGGGAATATTATTCAAGCCAAAAAAATTTACATGTAGATCCAGATCCAATTAGTGGATCCGGATTTGGATCCAGGTATGAAAAATGGATCGGGATATAGTAGGATCCGGTCCAGATCTGATCCGTTGCCATCCTTACCCGTGCCTAGTTC
Source organism: Anisodus tanguticus (assembly GCA_034509755.1). NCBI lineage: Eukaryota > Viridiplantae > Streptophyta > Magnoliopsida > Solanales > Solanaceae > Anisodus > Anisodus tanguticus. The sequence goes on from CM067548.1 coordinate 33,582,374, forward strand.
GTATAATTTTTTGGATGATAATATATTCCTGTATATTTTTCAGCATTTTTCGGACATCTCCCGCACCCAAAATTCTCCAGCGGGCCCACTGCCCGCTGGCCCCACTGGTCCGTCACCCACTGTGGATCCCAGTCCAGCCACTGGGCCGGTTCTGCGTTTGGGCTAGTCCAGCCCAATTCTGGAACTGGTCCAGTTACGACTCCAGATTACCGATTTGGGCCAACAGGCCACTGCCTGCTGGCCAGTCCGTCCCGAGTCCCGAAAATTCCCAAAATCCACCCACCCCTGCCCCAAGTCATGGACCAGTCACCCGTAGTCAACAGGGGATTTTTACACCAAAAATACATTTTAATTTACATTCTAATGTTCTTAAATCACTCTTATCCTGAAATCATGTGTCTGCATTAAATGACCCGAATTGGAAAATTGCTATGACCGATGAATTTAATGCTCTTATTGATAATAAGACGTGGGTGTTGGTACCCCGTCCATTTGGTATTAATATTATTCGGTCTATGTGGATTTTTGCTCATAAGGAAAATTCAGATGGTTCATTTGCCCGACATAAGGCGCGGCTTGTGGGTGATGGTAAGACTCAGCAGGTGGGTGTTGATTGTGGTGAGACGTTTAGTCCGGTGGTCAAGCCGTCTACCATTGGCACTGTGCTTAGCTTGGTCTTTCAAAGGCACGGCCTATTCATCAGTTGGATGTCAAGAATGCTTTCCTACATGGTGATCTCAAGGAAACAGTCTATATGCATCAGCCATTGGGATTCAGGGATCCCAACCATCCTCGTCATATCTGTTTGTTGAAGAAGTCCTTATATGGGCTTAAGCAGTCTCCATGGGCCTGGTATACGCGGTTTGCGCACTATGTTTCGACTATTGGGTTCACTAACAGCAGATCGGATAATTCATTGTTCATCTACCGTCGTGGTTCATCTGTGGCCTATATCCTGTTATATGTGGATGATATTATTTTGATGCCTCTTCGATACCTTGCGCCGTCTATCATGACCTTTGCTCGGCTACGAGTTTGCTATGAAAGACTTGGGGCCCTTGAGCTTCTTTTTGGGGATTGCTGTCACTCGACATTCCGATGGGTTGTTCTTATCTCAACGGAAGTATGCAGCTGAGATCATCGAGAGGGCGGGGATGTCATCCTGTAAGTCCACTTCCATTCCAGTTGATACTAAGCCCAAGCTAAGTGCTGCGACCGGCGTACCCTACGAGGATCCGACCCGCTATTGCACTCTTGCAGGGGCCTTTCAGTATCTTACCTTTACAAGATCGGATATTGCATATGCTGTCCAGCAAGTGTGTTTGTTCATGCATGATCCCAGAATTAAGCACATGAATGCACTCAAACGCATCATTCGGTATATTCAAGGTACACTTGACTATAGTTTGCATTTATATCCTTTTTCGACATCCACACTTGTCTCGTATACAGATGCCGATTGGGGTGGCTGTCCCGACACCAGACGGTCGACGTCAGGCTATTGTATGTTTCTTGGCAACAACTTGGTCTCCTGGTCTGCAAAGCGTCAGTCAACTCTATCCCGCTCAAGTGTCGAGGCTGAATATCTAGGGGTAGCTAATGTGGTCTCGGAATCATGTTGGTTACGTAATTTGCTTGTCGAGCTTCATTGTCCCATTCAGAAGGCAACCTTGGTTTATTGCGATAATATTAGTGTCATCTACCTTTCTGGTAATCTGGTTCAGCACCAACGCACTAAGCATATCGAAATGGACATTCACTTTGTCCGTGAAAAGGTTGCTCATGGTCAAGTTCGTGTATGCCATGTCCTGTCAAGATATCAAATTGCCAACATCTTTACAAAGGGTCTTCCCTCGGTCCTTTGTGAAGATTTTAGGGACAGTCTCAGCGTTCGAAGACCGCCCGCTATGACTGCGGGGGTGTGTTAACTATACACAATATACACATTTCCGTGTATATATATTACCGTATATAGAGTGTATATTACTGTGTATGTACAAGATAGATTAGGTAAGGTGTTATGGTGTAATTAGTATTATACACTTACCATAAATGTATAGTTACCATAATTGTATAGTTAGGATCCAAGTAGAATAAGATTTTAGGAGTAGAATAGGAATAGATTCTCCTATTATGGAAATATGTAACTTGTATATATAGCCTTTCAATTAATGAAAATAATCAAGGGATTATTTCTTTCACTTATGTTGCCACTTTCATTCACAAGGAATGTTGTTGGCTACTGCTGGACACGAGAGGAAGGTTTGCTTATTAGTCTTTCATAGGGTTCTTTTTGGTCAAATGAAGAGGGCTTATCTCAATTTCTCTTGTTGACAAACTCATACCACTTTCTGTTTTTAGGTTGTGATTTGGGACTTGGAAAAGGATCAAGTTAATTTTGGAGAAGGTCATGCTGATTTCATTACAGATGTCCGTTTTAAACCAAACTCAACGGTGATCACAACATCTTCTTTTGACAGAACTGTGATGATATGGAATGCAGCCATGGTACTACCTCTTTATTGCAATTGCAGATCCTTGGTTGAATGGTTCTTTGAGTTAACTTTTTTATGTTCTATCCATCTCAGAAATGACAGTTAGCACGGAGTCAAATCAATCAGAATATGTATTCACTAGTTATATGATTTCGTGTTCTTGGTCCACACATTATTTCTTCTGATTTCTGTGATGTTATTGTCCTGATTCTTTCGCTTTTACTTTGATGAGAATCTATATTCTTTTTAGCAAGAATAACTGTTCAGACAATGTGATATCTATTGCCACATCTCTGCGCTGAGGATACCCAACAGACTATCACTATTATGTCAACCCAACAGATCTATCACTAATTTGATAAATAGCATCATCATCATCTTATGCTGTCCATAATACATCTCATTTGAGGTAATATTTGAGGAGCTATGTTGTTACCAAAACATCTTATACAGTATTTACACCTCCTGGCCAAACATTGATTATCTCTTCCTTTTTTTCCCCTTATGGCTGCTACCAGGACGTTTCTGATAATGATAACTGTCCAATCTCTTTAGTTGCTTCATTTTTTTTCTGTGTCTACTATGACCATGATATGGTACATGTTTCACCATTTTGTCTTAATCCAGCCAAGCAACCCTTTCCAAAATCTTGTCGGGCATGATGAGCATGTGATGTCAACAGATTTTCATCCAATGAAGGCTGGTCTCCTCAGCTCTTGTGATAGCAACGACGAGATTAGACTATGGAATGTCAGTGAGGGCGATTGCAAACTCATTCTTAAGGTTGGTGTCTCCGTTTTTTTTCTGTAATGTTGATGAAGAGATGTCTCTACTTGACATAGGAAGACCTCCTTAATTTGATATTTACCTGCTTTCTGTTTCCATTCAATTTTACTTATCTACCTATTCCAAGTCGTTGTCGAATATGTTTTGCTCATGAGTTCCTCGTTTAGCATGTGGGAAAAGCCGACTCCAACTAGCTTGGGATTGAGGCGTAATAGTTGTTGTAGTGTATGGGAAATGTTTTTGTTATTGTTCTTTCTTCTTTTTACTGCAAGAATTTTCAATGTTTCAAAGATCAGTAGGCTGTCACCATGTCAATACACATGCAAATAGGACATTTAGGATATAAAAGGGTTGAGTTTCATGTTGCAACCTCAAAAAGAATGGCTAATTTTCATAATATTATTTGAACCAACATCAATATCACGTTCAGCGAGGCAAAGTACAGTGTTAATGTGACTTTCTAGAGAATTAGCTTATATCCATTCACAAAAGATAGTATTGATTTGCCCTTGGTACAAGCGTAGGGAGGTAGTAGACAGGTTATATTCCAACCTCGACTTGGGAACCTTTTGGCAAGTTCTACAGGAAATATTATAAATATATTTGATGTGGAGACAAACAGCATCCAATAACAGTTACAAGTAAGATGTTTATTCCCGATCAAGCTTGTTTTAAATTTCTTATCTGATGCATTACCATATTATATCAATGTGGTTTCGTTTTCTTTAATTTAGGGACACGCTGCTGGGATATGAGTGGGAATTGCCTGGCATCCGTGAGTGAGGATAGTGCACGGATATGGTCTATTAGCCACAAAAAATGTATACATCAACTATACCCCGGTGGCCATAAGTTCCAGTCATGCACTTTCTGCCCTGGGTATGCTCTAGTCTTGGTGATTGGTTCGAATGTGGTCTGCTTAACACAATTTGAACATCTTCTGCTGAAGCTTTAAGCTCATAGGTTAAAGCATATATAGATTTGCACACGACTCTGTTGATGTCTCTTTATAGTTGCACAACAACAAATTTCACCTGGGCTCACTGCATTGTCCTTAATTTTCTTTTCTCCTTTTCCATTTTTCATCTGAAACTGTTTGATCCAGACAACTTTCTAGATAGGTACTTCTAAGTTTTTCTTTCTTGTCATCTGTGCTCCTGTCTTAGAGTATTTTTGGCCAGCACATAAGATCACTAAAACTTCCTGGATAAGAAATTATTTGTTTCATCATGTCAGACCCGAGACTATTACCCTCCTCCTTTTGTTAAATTCTCAGTTGTATAGAGTTCTTTTGATATTTATGGACAGTAACCTGTTGATTGTTCTTGCAATTACTTGAGATGTGGAATCCAACTTTCCGGAGTAACAAAACTAGGCCACATCTAGCACATGATGGTATAATTCCTTTGTTAGCAGATTCACCTCAGCGTGGAATCATAGCCTCAGCAAGTCATGATCAGTTTATCAAGAAATGGCGTTGATGCTTGTTTCTTCATGGATCAAGATACAACAGTCGTACTTGTTTCTTTCCCTGGAGGATCTTTATAAATACACTGGCCAAGTACACAATCATAGAGAAATGTTTCTTTAGTTGTAGGAATCAGTTTATTTTTCATTAATTTATTATAGCCACCTGCGGCAATTATCTCAAAGATCTTGTGTATTATTATAAAAGTACTATTAATGGAGTGCAATTGACTTGGAATGCCTCGTTGTACACTTCTCCAATACATTAATTGCTGGAAATTACATCAATCAGAATAAAACTATAGTTGCGTGCATACACCCTTTAGCATGTGTATACAGGTTGAATAATGCAGAGAGCCGAGAATTCAACATAAAGCAAAAGTGTTATCATGCAACTATGCTATAGTGATGTTTCATTTCAGCTCTCTTGGCTTTCAATTTCATGTATACGTGGTCTACACATTTCTCCTTTTTGTTTAAGTTTTCTTCTTATATATAGAAAAAAGCTACGATTTTGTATATTAAAGTTGAAGTTGTTAAGAAATAAAATAGTAATACTTAATTTAGAATTCAAGCGAAGATATAAGGGATTCTCAAGTCTTGAATTAAAAAAGGTGACCTTTGACCATATCAACCATGATTATAAGTGAAGATGGGGACTAATTAGAATTATTAAAATCTTGGGGGCAATTATTAGGCATTTGAATTTTAAAGAAATCCATGTAGAAATTTGTTGGGTTCAAAAAATATATAATCAATGGCACAACGGAAGTTTAAAATTTTATTTACTTACCCCAGCAATGTCTTCTGGTATGGTTATATGACAATAAAAAAATATGTAAAGTAAAACTTAAACAAGAACACTTACAGGTTATTCAATTTGGAATCTTTACTAAAGGGCGAACACACGTTTGTTCCATTCGACTGCAAGCACCTTGCTACAGTGTATTCCTCTGTCAAGAAAGCTAGGAAATCTTGGCAGAGGTTCGAGAAAACTTTATTCTAAACGCTAAGTCTAGAATTGTGTTGTATATTGATTCTTCTATGTTTTATCAATGAGGTTAGTGTTGTATATATAGTTAATTTTAGATCAAAACCGGATTAGGGTTGGGCTCTAAGTCTGGCCCAAAAACTGAGGTGCAGTGGGCCAGTCTGACTGGACCCACTGCCGAGTCAGCGCCGCAGCTCAGCCTAGTAGGCACCGCGGCGCCTTACGTCCAGTGACGTTCCTCGTTTCGTTAATATATATTCATCATATTTAATTAAATCTAAATTTTAATTTTGACTTAATTAAATAATTTCCATCAAATAGAAATTATCCCATAGTTATTATCAATTTAAATATCTCGATTCCAAATCGAATATTTAATACTTTCCCAATACACCCTTAGATCGAAGAGACAATCGACATAGTGTGACCCTATAGGCCTTCATATATTGACACTAATACAATTAAGGTCCATACGGAACTCCGAGACTGCACCGTATGACGAACTCAATATGTGAAGTACGTTTACATGAATCCAGCAAACATAACCTTTATACATAACCTTTATGTGAGATGGTAAATTCCTTTCATTCGTGACACACTCGATCAAGCTTAGGATTTGCCATGTGTCTATCCAAATGGTTTGATCACTTTATCTCATCTATATTAGTCGACAACTAGACCATATTCTGAATATGTCTCTTGCAATGACCAATGACTTGGTCGACCTAATATCACTAAGAAATTGAGTGCTCTCTCGAATATTCAATCGAGGAATGAATCTTATTCTTGGTCCAACTACCACCTTAGTTTACATCATAATGCACCCAATACAAGCCGTATCTTATCCTATAAGGAGTTTAAGCTTAGGACAGGGTCAAAGTACATTACTCTGTAAACAAGGTGCGTATTGACCTCAAGTCAGAGGACCTGTATCTCCCACACGCTGATAACACTCTAGACATGTATAACAAACAGTTTATCAACAGGGTATACCAATACTTTCCAAAAGTATACATGTGTCCATCACTAGTAACCATTACTCGTAGCATGTGGGACATACTACATTTTCCAAGAATGTGATGTAGACTACATGTCGACTTATAACATATCATCGATATCCCATTTTCGATGATCATTAGTCGATGCTATTTTGAGAGTTACGTTCTATAATTAATATCTCAGTCTATTAATGACAACGTAAGCTCAAGGAATGTACATATATGAATAATTGCAAACAATCAAACAATAATTCAATAATTACAAATGTCATAAATATTAATCTTATTAATAATACAATGTGTTCAGGTACATTTGTCATTAATAATGATTGTCTCTAGAACATATATACTTCAATCCATACATAACACTTTTTATATTCAAATATTTTTAATTCCCTCCCTTCTTTTATCTTCATCATCTTCTTCTACGTTTCATCATTTCTTGTTGTTGCTATTGCAGATTCTTTCCCTCCTTTTCTTCTTCTTCATGGTCTTCCTCATTGTCGTCATCATTTTTTTTCTTCATTTCTTTATTTACGGACTATTTTTGTGTTTGCCATGAAGAATTGTAGAGAAGGTTTGGGGGGGGGGGGGGGGGATTAAATCAGTTAATTTTTTGTTTTTGCAGTACATCCAACAACTTCGAAAGTTGTCGCAATCAACTACCAAATTTTATTTCTTGAGTTGTTGCAACCATTATCGATAATTGTTACAATAACTATTGAAGCTGTTTGGATTTACTGCAGAAGGTGGAGGCGGAGGAATGCTAAATATTATTGTGCCACACAAGGAATTGACTGTGGAGAAGGCCGTTCAGAATTGGATACGAAAAGAAAGAGATAAGTTCAGATTCCCCGGTGGAGGGACTATACTCCCTAATGGTGTCGATGTCTATGTTGACGACATTGACAAGTCGATCAATCTTAGAGATGGTTCCATTAGATTGCCAATGATATGTAGGGCCGTCTCAAACATATTGGGGGCCCTGTTCTAATTCGTAAAAGTGGGTCCTTAATATAAGTAAATATACGATTTCAATAATTAGATTGGACTAAGACCTATGAAGACCTGTGAATTATGGGTCTTTACAGTAAATTTTGGCTAATATACTTAATAAAAAATGAAAAAAAGGAGCCCCTAAAAATTTTCATTTTCAGGGGCCCTGTGCGGTAGTACAGCTCGCACGGACCCAAAGAGATGACATGGGCTGTACATGGGGTAATTTATTATTTTTCTCTATGGCTCGATGAATTGTAGGATCCCATTTTAAATGTTTGTCTAAAGAAGTTGTGATGACCTATGTTGGTGGCGAGTTGGGGAGCTTATCTTCTATTGAACTAAATATTAGTATGGCTGAGTCGATTCATAAAACACCGTGATGAGATGACTTGAGCAAGTACAGTTTGGTATACAACGTAGTTGATTTTGATCTTGATGGTGTAGTTCTCCCATTGATATGTTGTAGTTACATTTCTTTCTATAATCTTTCACCTTTGTACTATATTTATAATTACACTTTGAGCTCTATAGTTGTTATTAAGCATGCGTATTTTCTTATTCTTAATTGTAGCATCATATGAAATGGTGAAAGGCAGGAAAAAGGGACATTGCTTCGACTGTAAGAGGGTAATTTTTGAACCTTTTTTATTATAATGTTTATATGCTTAGTTTTAATGCTAAATGGTTGTGCTTTATATTTCATATTATACTGTATAGATATATGTACTTGAGGAAAAACTTAAATTTTAAGATTACTCTTTTTGTTAGGGTTTAATTCATATGACTTAATGTGGAAAAGGAAAACTAAGTCCATTATGGAATAAGAGGAGGAAAATTTCCAGGAAAAGGGATTCTTTTCCTTTAATGGTATCCTGCCATAATGTTTTTTTTTCAAGTTGCCTTTGAGAATGGTTTTATTGAATTTAATTTACATTTGACATACTACTTTTCTGGTAGATATTTCTTTCCTTGTCATTGAACTGAAAAACAAGCTGCAAAATATTTATTATGTGAAAAGAAGAAAAATAGGTACTTTTAGCATAAAATAAATGATGAGAAAAGAGCAGGAAGAATAATTATAGCAGGTTGATGTACGGCCATGTAATTCTTCTAAAAATAGCACCATACTTCCAATTTTATGACACTTTTTACTCTTTCTTTCCGTTGAACATTTGATTTTCTATATATCCAATTCTATGTTCAATTTGTTTAGTTGGCGGACTTGAACTGGTAGGCAACAATTACTGTTTTTGAAAGTTTGTAAGCGAGAAATAATGCAATCAAAGAATACAAAAGGAGATCAAAATCAACCATGTTAGTTCAAAAGTAGATGGATGGCATTTTAGAGACAAAAGCTTTCAAGAGGTAAGCTCTTCCAAAAGTTCTCTATGCTCTTTTAGATATGATTGAGTGTCTATTGGACTTGTGATATTTCAGAAGTTAATGTAAACGCAACTTCCATTCTTTGTGGTATGAGATTATGAGGAAACTTAAAAGTAGATCATTTCATGGGAAGGTTTGGCAAATGTACAGAGGTTGTTGAGGCATTTTTACTAGGTGGTCACTAGCAGGGGCGTCTTTGGGCCGTGCGAGCTGTGCTACCGCAAAGGGCCTCGAAAAACAAAAAATTTTAGGGGCCCTTTTTTATATTTTTTATTAAGTAGTATTAGTCATAATTTACTGTAAAGGCCCATAATTCGCAGGTCTCAGCCCAATCTAATTATTGAAATTGTATATTTACTTATATTAAGGACTCACTTTTACGAATTAGAACAGGGGCCCCAAAATGTTTGAGATGGCCCTGGTCACTAGGTAATTTTTTATTTGGAATTTGAGAATTTGATGTTTATGCATGATAGACGTCAAACATTAATGTGAATTGGATTTTCTGTTTTTTGATATTTCGCACATCACACCATAATAAACAGGTACACCCTAGCGGCGACGAACCACATGAGAGTTCAATATGTTGAGGAAAAGATATGCAAACTATTAAGGAATTTTAGAGGTTTATGTAGAGCCTAAATTAAAGATCCTATCAGATGCAAACAAAACTTGAAATGTTCATGGAGATGAATATAATTCTTCGATTGAGATACCACATGGATTAGAGTGTGAGCTCAGATTTAAGCACAAGTTATTTATTATGTCGAAGGATCCATAAGAAGTTATCTTGCCTATAACCTGCCTGATCACACAGTTGCATTAAGGGAACATGAACTCACCATGAAGTGTCTCAGCATTGTATAAACATAAATGTGAAACTTTAAATCAGTATATGCTAAAAATGGTTTGGAAAAAAAGAAGACAGAATTGTGCTCCTGTTTATTTACGCAGAAAGCTCCTTGGGAAATTTTCACTTAATTCTTTTCTCAAACGAGAGTAAACTTTTGGCTGATCTAGAGTATGCCCTTTGTCAGTGGGTCTGCTATGTTGTCCTTTGATTTTATGTAATCAATGGATATTATACCCGTGGTGATCAGCCGTCTAACGGTCTTATGTCTCCGTCTAATATGACGAGATTTGCCGTTGTACATAGAACTTCGTGCCCTTCCTAAAGCCGACTGGTTGTCGCAGTGAATCATCACCGAAGGTACGGGTTTGTCCCAACAAGGGACATCCTCTAAGAAGTCGTGAAGCCACTCAACTTCTTCTCCTGCTTTGTCTAAAGCGATAAACTCCGATTCCATCGTGGATCGGGCGATGCAAGTTTACTTAGAGGATTTACAAGACACGGCCCCACCACCAATTGTAAATATATACCCACTGGTGGACTTGGTGTTCTCTATATCAGATATCCAGTTTGCATCATTGTACCCCTCTAGTACAGCTGGATATCTCGAATAATGCAACACGTAAGTTAGCATGTATTTCAGGTATCGTAGCACCCGATTCAACGCTTTCCAATGATCATTACTTTGATTACGGGTAAACCTAGCCAACTTGTTGACTGCATAAGCGATATCAGGTCGGGTTCAGTTTGTTATGTACATCAACTCCCAATTACCTATGCATATTGCTCCTGGCATACAGGTGCACCACGATTTTTATCAAGCTTTTGATTTCTATCCAATGGTGACTTCATAGGCCAACTGTCAAACATCTCAAACTTTCTCAACACATCCTCGATGTAGTGAGACTGAGATAAGACTAGTCCGTCAGACGTCTTAGAGATCTTTATCCCAAAGATGACATCTGCGATACCGATACCCTTCATGTCGAAGCATTGTTTCAACATGTTCTTAGTCTTTAGGATCAAGCTAGGACTACTCCATGTGATCATTATGTCGTCTACATAGAGGCATATCATAACGAACGAGTCGGAATTACCTTTCATGTAAACACATTTGTCACACTCATTAATGGAGAAACCCTTTGATAGTAGAGTACTATCAAATTTTTCGTGTCATTTCTTCGGGGCCTGTTTCAGCCCGTACATAGATTTGACAAGTCGACATACTTTATTCTCTTGCCCAGGAACCACATACCCCTCGGGTTGTTCCATATAAATTTCTTCTTCCAAATCATCATTTAGGAAGGTTGTATTGACATCCATTTGATGTATCTCAAGGTCACGCAATGTTGCGATCGTAATGAATACTCGTATGGACGTCATTCTAGACATCGGGGAGTACGTGTCAAAATAGTCAAGGCCTTTTTTTGTAGATAGCCCTTGACTACCAACATGACTTTGTACTTGTCAATAGACCCATCTGCTTTATACTTCCGTTTGAGTATCCATTTACAACCCAACGGTTTATTTCCCGGAGGAAGATCAATCAACTCCCAAGTATGGTTATGCAGGATGGAGTCTATTTTACTCTCAATAGCTTCTTTCCACAGCGGTGCCTCTGGAGTTGACAATGCTTCAGCAATTGTCCTTGGTTCGTCATCAACCATATAAGCTACAAAGTCAGGATCAAAGGTTTTATCCTTCCTAGCCCTTTTACTTCGCCTTGGTTCAATTTCTGGAGTCTCCAAATTCTGAGAATCTGGAATACTAAATTTCGGATATTCAGCCACTTCGAAGTCCACTAGATTTGAACCATCTAGATCCGGGCAGTCAATGACTCCTGGTTTCTGAGAGCTCTGTTCATAACTTCGTTTGCGAGAGGTTATGTCTTTTTCCTTTCTAGGAAAAGTATCCTCAAAGAGTTGAGCAATCCTTGATTCCATGATTGTACCTCCGTGGATATCTGGAATATCTGACTTATGCACTAAGAAGCGATAAGCACTACTGTTATTTGCATATCTAATGAAAATGCAATCTACAGTCGTAGGCCCAATTTTGACCTGCTTTGGCTTAGGCACTTCGACCTTTGCCAAACAACCCCACACTTTTAAATATTTATAGGTGAGTTTCTTTCCCTTCCATGATTCATATGGAGTTTTGTCCTTACCCTTATGTGGGACTCTATTAAGAATCGTATTAGTGGTAAGGACAGCTTCTCCCTACATGTTTTGGGGAAGATCGGAATTGATGAGCAAGACATTTATCATTTCCTTTAATGTGCGGTTCTTGCGTTCAGCAACACCGTTCTACTGAGGTGAGTATGGAGCCATCGTTTGATGAACAATGCCCGATTCGACACAATATTCCTCAAATGGCGCTACGTATTCTCCCCCTCTATCGCTACAAATTGATTTAATCTGCATGCTTAGTTGGTTCTCAACTTCTGCTTTGTAGCGTCAGAACGCTTCAAAGACTTCATCTTTACTTTTCAACAAGTAAATATAACAATACCTTGTGCTATCATCAATGAATGTCACAAAGTACTTGTTCCCCCCTAGTTTGTGCAAACTTCAAATCACATATATCTGTGTGAATAAGTTCTAGATGAGCGGTATTCCTTTCGACGGATTGAAAAAGAATCTTTGTGAGTTTTGCCTCTACGCACACCTCACACTTATGTTGAGGGTTTACGTCGATAGACGACAACAACTCCAACTTCACCAACCTTTGGATGGACTTATAGTTAACATGTCCTAATCTATGATGCAATAAATTAGAAGACTCAAGCAAGTAAGAAGAAACTTCAATTTTATTGCTTGGACGCATTACAGACATAACATTAACTTCGAAGAGGCCTTCACAGACGAAGCCTCTTTCCACAAAAGTTCTATTCTTGGTGATTATAAATTTATTGGACTCAAATACTAGCCTAAAACCAGCATTAACCAATAAAGGTCCTGAAATTAAATTCCTTCTAATTTCAGGGACATGTATCACTTCCTTCAGAGTGAGCTCCTTTCCAGAAGTCATCTTTAGGACTACATTTCCTACCCCCTGCACGTCAGAGGAAGCGTTGTTGTCCATGAACAACTTCTTATCTGTAACTAGTGTATATGTGGAGAAGACATCTCTATTGGTACAGATGTGTCTGGTAACACCCGTGTCCATCCACCATTGCATGGGGTTCTTCGTACCTGCATCTTGTGCGTTGTACTTCTTCTGCAGTTTTTCCCATAACTCTTTGGCGGTGCCTACGGTGCAATACACCGTGTAGAGTGGGTCTGACAGACAGTTTAAAATATAGTTCTTACACATGAAGTCGCTATGACTCCATGCATCAAGAACCATCTTCATGTCATTAACGACATGGATACCTTGGCCCCCTTCAACCATTTCATTAGGTTGAGGGTCCATCTCATCTCCAGCTTGTGAAGGATCTTCTGTTAGGAAATGAGTCATTCCCATAACAGTCAAGTAAAACAACATCTTATGCTGTCATCTCTTGAAGTTGGAGCCCATAAATTTTTCTGGGTGTTCATGGTGGAAACCAGATGGTGGAGGAACTGTCATGTTCCCTTGAGCAACAGTAAAGGCATTGGATGTGCCTTGAGCAGCAGTGGGGAAGGCAGAGGGGTTGCCTTGAGCAGCAACAACAGCAGAATCAAAAGCGAGTTGTTCTCTTCCAGTCATCTTTTCTTAGAACTTACAACAATCTTGTCTTAAATTGTGAGTTACAACAATTGCAGGAAACGGGAAGTAAGTAAATATTACAATAGCCAGAAAGGATAAACTACTAACGATTACAACAAACTGTAAATAAGAACGATTACAACCATTTTGATACTTCGCCTAGTCGAGTGATGACACTCTGTCTTTAAGACAAAATTGCCCTGTATATATCCTCTTACATTATGAGCAATAGCCTCCCAAGATAAAACAACAACTTAACAAATGAACAAAGAAAACTCAAATGTTACTCTTGAAGAACTTTGAGTAATGAAATAATGCTAGAGAGGAGGAGGAAGATTTATGATTATAGTGTAAGGAAGGTGGCTTCTCAACTAGCCAACTAATGACTTTTAATAGCCATGTAATGACACTTAGTGAGGAGTTACATTCAGCCAAATAAATGGCCGAATTCATGTGCAAAGTAATGGAGATTCAATGCTCCTTATCTTTCCTGAAACTCCAGGGACCAAACTGTAAATATTAAGCAATTTGGGTAATACCAGAAGAAGCCCGAAGCCTGAGCCCGGACCGGATGGGTGGCGCGTGTGTGGGCTTAGCCTCGAACCCAAGCACACCTAGGTCCTCCCTCCTTCAAACACATGGGTTATCCCTTGGGGTCCCAAACCCTTATCCATTTTTTAGGCTTATAAAATGAATAATTCTTCCTTTCCCCACCGATGAGGGAGATTTGTTCAACACCATATTTTTCATGCCTCAAATACCTTACTTTGTGGACCAATATCTCTTTCATTTCTTAACGAAATTTGACGATCTTTGGCCCTACAGTCATCTACTCACTTAGTAGATTATGCACGTGTGAAGAACCAAAGTCTCCAACATGCGGAACCCTAGTGTTTAAGTCATTAAAGATGGGCGGACGCAATATCCATCAAAGACAAATTTCCAACAAAAACTTAATTCTATGTGAACTCTATCGGCATAGCTCTCACTACGCAATAAAAACATCAGGGAATAAAAATAATTTCACTGCTTTTGAATTTAAATATGAATCCACTCTTTTTTTAAGGAGCACAACATCACATGGGATGGGGGGGTCACTTTAGTACTCATCTGAGAAAGAGAACAAATATGATGCATCTTGAAGCAGAGAAGGGCTAAGTTTGAGTTTATCTTTATTCCCTCAAAATCAGAAACAATGGTGCCCATTAACTCTTCTAGCTTGTGTTGACCAGTCTTTTTAATTATGTGCAGGGCCGAACGTAGACTATAAGGTAAGGGTTCATGTGAACCCGGTAGGTTTTGTTCATACATTGTACTTGTTTTAAGTAATTTATAAAATATTTATAAATATTTGACTGTGAATCAATTCTTGTTCGTATTTATTAATTTGGGGTCGGTATAAGAACACAAAAACTTCAAATTTTGGATCCAGTATTGTGTCTCTACAGTAGTACATGGAAGTTTGCTTTTCTGTTTCCCTTAATCTAATTGTTGTAAACACATATTTACTTTCCTCTCCTAGAGTGAAGCTCTTTGTATATTTTTTAGTGTTGCAAATTTTCTTTATTTGCTTTTGCATTTAGTGTATGGGGCAAGAAAATACTAAGTAATTAAGTTTTGACAAGGCATCCCATGTTCCATTGAGAGCGATGCTCATAACTGCTTTAGTCTTTTCGATATACTGGTTGCTGGTTATGAAGATACCACATTCTTAGTTTCTTTAGGGAGTTCATCTTAGTACGGTTGTGTCTTTGCATGGCTCAGTAATTTGCCTTGCTAGGTGATTTCTGTACTTCTTGTGAGAATCAATATGAGTTGTATCTTTTGCGGTGGATGATTATGAACCAACATGGAAGAGAGTTGACATTGAAATTGTAGTGTGTATCATATGTTAATTTGGATTCTACATTTTGTACTTCTAAGTTTTCTGTATGATTTGACTTAATCAACCATGTTAAACAATAGCAGTGGGTTGGGCCTCTCGGCCAGATTTGCTAGAAAATTGTTCCAATAAGATATTGTATATATGGTATATATATTTGTAGTATATTGTAATAAAAAGGATACCTTAATTAGTGTTATACACCTACCATAATTGTATAGTTAGAATTATGGTAGAATAAGGATTTAGAAGTAGAATAGGAAAAGGATTTTTCCTATTATGGAAATATGTAACTTGTATATATAACCTTTCAATTAATGAAAATAATCAAGGGGATTATTTCTTTCATGGTATCAAGAGACTAGGTCTAAACCAAAAGTTTTCTTCTCTCAAACTTTTGCCTCTTTGGCCGAGAACCCCCCCCCCCTCCCTCGGGTTTTTCTCTCCAAATATCTCGTCTTCCGCTCTCAAAAACCTCTCTTAAATTTATCCTCCTTCTTTGTTCTTTCAAATATGTCTAAGAACAATTTTCACCCCGCCGTCACGGTTTCCAATATCAAGCTCGGTGTCCCTATTGTCCTTGAGATGGAAAACGTTCAATATGCAACGTGGGCGGAGTTGTTTAAAATTCACGCTATCTCTTATCAAGTTCTTCATCACATAATTCCTCCCGCTAGACCCGCCCCGCGGAGGATCCGAGGTGTGGATTACACTTGATGCTACCGTTCTTCGGTGGATATACGCCACTATTTCGGTGGACCTTCTACGGACGATTATGGAGCCCGATACCACGGCTATGGCTGCATGGAATAGATTGCGTGACATATTCCAAGACAACCAACATTCCCGTATCGTCACACTCGAGCGAGAATTCTCTCTCGTTCGAATGGACGTATTTCCGAACGTTTCGCATATTGCAAGAAACTAAAGGAATTGGCGGATCAACTCCGTAATGTTGGCGCACCGGTGACAAATAATCGTCTAGTTCTACGGTTGGTTGCGGGCTTTCGAAGGCCTATAATGGTGTTGGAACTCTCCTTCGCCAAAGCAACCCTCTTCCCGACTTTCATCAAGCCCGCTCCATGCGACGTTGGAAGAAGCCGGTTTGGCTAAAAAGGCGGCTACGGAGCAAGCCCGGTTGTCATGGTGGCATCCTCTCCTAGTTCTTCGGGTTTTGTTAATAATTCGGGCCAAAACCATAATAATGGTGGCGGCAAGAATAATCGCAAAAATAACAAAAACCGCGGGGGCAAACGAGGTGGTTCGGTGGCGGTTCCGGTGAGCAACAAGCGAGCGGTGGGTCCCATTCGGGGTACGGTGGGCCATCACCACCGTGGGCCCGGCGGTGGGGCCGATGGCGGTGGCACCCGCACCCTCGGCAAAGAAGCCGCCGGCCGGTGGGGTGGCCGGTCCGGCGAGCCCAATACCCGGCATTGGCGGCCCACTGGCCAGTGGCCCAGCAATGGCCCCCACAACGGTAACGACCCGGTTCCGGCACGGCCGAGAGTCCTTGGGCCCCGTCCTCCGCAAGCCCATCATGCACGAGGCCCCACTCGACCGATATCGAGGCCGCGATGCACACGTTGGGGTTGACTCAACCGGACCCAAATTGGTACATGGACACGGGGCCACTACTCACATGACTTCCGAATCGGTACTCTCTCATCTTATTCCAATTTGAGCACCCCTCGGGGGATAATTGTTGGTAATGGCGAGTTCTATTCCAATTCTAGGGTATGGTCGAGAAAACATTGTCTCCTCCTAATCCACCACTCCTCTTGAAAAATACTTTACATGCTCCTAAATTGATTAAAAATTTAGTATCCGTCCGAAAATTCACAAATGACAATTTTGTTTCGTTGAATTTGATCCTTTCGGTTTCTCTGTGAAGGATTTCAAGACGGGGAGTCATCTCATGAGGTGTGATAGTAGGGGGATACGTATCCTATCATGCCCGGTTTCGAGTCCATCGAGTCCGGCCTTGCCATCGACTTTTGCGACCATCTCTCCTTCCATATGGCATGCTCGTACGGGTCATCCGGGATCTTCTATTTTATCACTTTAGATAAAAATAGCTTTATTTCTTGTAAGGGTACAAATCGTACTCCAATTTGTCAGTCTTGTTCATTAGAAAAAATTATTAAGTTACCATTTGTAGACTCCAATTCTCATACTTCTATGCCATTTGACATTATTCATAGCGACTTATGGACATCTCCATTCCGAGTTCAATGGGTCATCGTTATTATGTTCTCTTTTTAGATGATTATTCTAGATTTTTGTGGACGTTTCCAATTGCGAATAAATCACAAGTGTTTTCCGTCTTCATAAAATTTAGAGCGTTCATTCGTACTCAATTCGAAAGAGAAATAAAAAATATTCAATGTGATAATGGGAAAGAATATGACAATAGGGAGTTTCGAGAGTTTTGTGCTACTCATGGGATAAATTTTCGTTTTTCATGTCCTCATACATCTTCACAAAATGGGAAAGCCGAACGCAAAATTCGTTCCATAAATAACATTGTCCGAACTCTCCTTATACATGCCTCCATACCTCCATATTTTTGGCATCATGCTCTACAAATGGCCACATATCTTCTTAACATAATTCCGTCTAAAGGTCGACATATTCTTCCCCCTCAAAATCCTATATAATAAGAACCCTTCTTATTCTCACCTTCGGATTTTTGGGTGCTTGTGTTATCCGTTATTTCCATCCACCACAATTAACAAACTTCAGGCTCGGTCTACCCCGTGTGTGTTTTTGGGTTATCCGTCGAATCATCGTGGTTATAAGTGTTTTGATTTATCCTCCAAGAAAATCATAATCAATCGTCATGCCATTTTTGATGAAACTCAATTCCCATTTACGAAAGTTCATACTCCCGAACCTAAGTCGTATAATTTTTTGGATGACCAAATATCCCCGTATATTATTCGGAATTTTTCGGACATCTCCCGTATCCAAAATCCTCCAGCGGGCCCACTGCCCGCTGGCCCAACAAGACCGCCACACCCGGCTCTTCCACCCATCGGAACAGTTCCGGCAAGAATCGGGCGGTCCGGCCGGATTCTGGAACCGGTCCGGAAGCCGAGTCCGGCCATTTCCGATTTGGGCCAAGCGGAGCCCACCGCTTGCCGGCCGATCCGTCCCAAGCCCGAGAAAATTCCATTAATTCTTCCTCGAGTCATAGACCGGTCACTCGTAGTCAGGGGGGTATTTTTACACCTAAAGAGACATTTTAATTTACATTCTGATGTCTCTAAATCCCCCTTGCCCCGCAATCCTGTATCCGCATTAAATGACCCTAATTGGAAAATTGCTATGGTGATGAATAGAATGCTCTTATTGATAATAAGACGTGGGAGTTGGTGCCCGTCCATATGGTATTAATATTATCGGTCTATGTGGATTTTTGCTCACAAGGAGAATTCGAGATGGGTCCTTTGCTCGGCATAAGGCGCGACTTGTTGGTGATGGTAAGACTCGACGAGGTTGGTATTGATTGTGGTGAGACATTTAGTCCGGTGGTCAAACCGGCTACCATTCGCACGGTACTTAGCTTGGCCCTTTCAAAGACTTGGCCAATTCATCGGTTAGATGTCAAGAATGCTTTTCTACATGGAGATCTCAAGGAAACGGTCTATATGCATCAACCGTTGGGTTTCGGGGATCCCGGCCGCCCTCATCATGTCTCTGTTTGTTGAAAAAGTCCTTATATGGGCTTAAACGGTCTCCACGTGCACGGTATACACGATTTGCTGATTTTGTTTCGACTATTGGGTTCACACACGGCAGTCGACAATTCTTTGTTCATCTACCGCAGTGGTTCGTCATTGGCCTACATTTTCGTTATATGTGGATGATATCATCTTGATCGCCTCCTCCGATGCTTTGCGTCGTCTATCATGGCCATGCTCGTTCGAATTTGCTATGAAAGACTTGGGGCCCTTGAGTTACTTTTTGGGAATTGTTTGTCAAACGTCATTCGGTGGGTTGTTTCGTCTCAACGGAAGTATCTTCGAGATCATCGAGAGGGCGGGATGTCATCCGTAAGTCCACTTCCACGCCGGTTGATGCAAACCCAAAGCTAAGTGCCGCGGCGGGTGCACCATACGAGGACCCGACCCGATATCGCGATCTTGCGGGGGCTCTCCAAGTATCTTACCTTTACCGGACCGGATATTACGTATGCGGTTCGGCAGTGTGTTTATTCATGCATGACCCCGGATCATGCATGACCCCAGTTGAACACATGAATGCAATAAAACGCATCATTCGGTATATTCGGGGGACACTAGACTATGGGTTGCACTTGTATCCGTCGGCTACATCTACGCTTGTCTCCTACACGATCGATTGGGGTGGTTGTCCCGACACCGGACGGTCGACTTCGGCTCTTGTATGTTCCTTGGCAACAACTTGGTCTCATGGTCGGCAAAACGTCGGGCAACTCTGTCACGCTCAAGTGCGAGGCGAATATCGAGGGGTAGCAAATGTGGTCTCCGAATCATGTTGGCTACGTAATTTGCTTTTGGAGCTTCATTGTCCCATTCGAAGGCAACCTTGGTATATTGTGATAACATTAGTGCCATCTACCTTTCGAGTAACCCCGTTCAACACCCGGCGCACCAAACATATCGAAATGGACATTCACTTTGTCCGTGAAAAGGTTGCAAAGGGTCAAGTTCGCGTATGCCATGTCCCGTCTCGTTATCAAATTGCGACATCTTTACAAAGGGTCTACCGGCGGTTCTCTTTGAAGATTTTAGGGACGATCTCGGCGTTCGAAAGCCGCCCGCTATGATCTGCGGGGGTGTGTTAAACAATAGCAGTGGGTTGGGCCTCTCGGCCAGATTTGCTAGAAAATTGTTCCAATAAGATATTGTATATATGGTATATATATTTGTAGTATATTGTAATAAAAAGGATACCTTAATTAGTGTTATACACCTACCATAATTGTATAGTTAGAATTATGGTAGAATAAGGATTTAAAAGTAGAATAGGAAAAGGATTTTTCCTATTATGGAAATATGTAACTTGTATATATAGCCTTTCAATTAATGAAAATAATCAAGGGGATTATTTCTTTCAAACCAAAAATGTGGTTTTCTCCTTTGTGCAGATGCAAATGCAATCTCATCTATTGATTTTTATTTCATATCTCAGGTGACTCAAAATTTCTTCGACAATGCAATTTCAATATGTCGAATGTTGAGTACATCAAACTACTGCACCATTTGCTATAGTTTTACGTTTAACAGGTAAGTTGACACTTCATTGAATTTAATCTTTCTCAGTGTCTTGTCTTCCATCATGATTGTCTTGGCTTATTCCTTGTGGTGCCCCATTCTTTAAGACATGTAATGAGTTTAGTCAAGATTTCTTTAGAGAAGGCACACAAACCTCTTCTTTGAGTGCATAAAGTTGCTTACTGTCATATTTTCTCACTCTTATTTTTTTGGCATTCTTTTTTTTTTGTTAAGAAGGCAAGACTAAAAACATCCTGGATTCAATTATTTAAGCTCATAGATCGGTGAAGTACGTAATCACCAATTATTTTTTGTACAACTGTTTGCTTGGTAACTTGATTGTGTTTTTACCTTCATATGTTGTAATTGGTTATAATTTGTGCATATAACCATATGTTTGTGTGTTTAAAATTGTTAAGAGTCCAACATCGGATATGAAATGGGAACATGGACTCTTATATGGACTTGGATAATCCTCACCCAATAAGCTAGCTTTTAGGGTTGAGTTAGGCTCAAGATCCATTCTTTACAAAAATTTATGCTTCTATGTGCATATAACCATATCTTGTGTGTGTTTAAAATTTATGCTTCTTCGGAAGGGAATATACACTTCTAATTAGAATTTTGAAGATGAATCTTTCTCGAGAATAAATTTCTAGGATATTGGCTGAAGAGAGTGAAATATATCTATGCTTCAGGTATTATTCTGCTGGAGCTTCTGATGAGAAGAAGACCAATAAGAAGCAAAAATGAAAGTTGTTGCTTGCTGATCAGACTTTTCATAGAATTCTATATGAATCACTTTGCAAATGTTCATCGTCAAAAGTTGCAGTTGAAGCTGGTTGACTTAAAAGTTGTTGAAAAAGTTGATCTAACTGCAAGTTATTCTTGAATGACACATGTTCTTGGTGCTAAATATATTTGGTAGTCGTGTAGCTGCGTTTGTTGGTATATGAAGCCAAAGTGAAAGGGGTAAAAAAGAAAAAAGAGCAGAGTAGTGCATGTTTAAGTGTATCACACGACGCCTATAGCTCCAGTTAAGGCGCACAGTGATTTTTGGTGCGAACCATATATAGAAAGCTGCCTGCTTTGGCATCTCATTTGAGATTTGTTCATTTTTCGCATAGTGCTTGTGTTCAAGAAAGATTTAAAGAAGTGGGTATATTGTTAGACAACACAACACACGTGAAAAACGTAACTACTTTATTATTGCAAAAGTAATTACACCAAGACTTGAACATTATAACTTGAGTACAACTTACTTGCTCTCACTTTTTGAGAACTTCTTGCTCACTTGACTTACAACTCAAATTGATCACCTCTATTTATAGTGGTGATGGAAGAATCTAGTTAGGATACTTAATTACTATTTTATTATAGAATATTCCTAACTACCTTTTTCTAGAATCACTCTTCTATTTATTTCTAGAGTTATTCTTTCTAGACTCCACTCTTGAACTTTCATTCTAAAGTTCTTTCAACTCTCTAGAACTACTTGAATATTCTGGATTGATTATCCATTGTCTTGGATATTAAGTTGATGATGACTTTTAACACTCCCTCTCAACACCAACTTAATTTGTTTTTGTATCCATTGTGAGTGATTCTTGAAGCTCTGCAAACGTTGGGATGTCCAAGCTCTTTTTGAATCTGTTCCTCCATTAGATTTCTCTGGTTCTCTAAACTTTTCTTCTTCAGCTGTAGCAGCATTGGCGTACTTGGGATTTGGCTTTCGAACTCTTGTCGATCTCAGAGGTTGTGGGCTTACTCCTTCTGGTTGACAGTCTTCTACTCTTTGAAGCGCGCATGTTTGCCACGGATTCTGTGTTGCCTCGTCTTCGGTATTGTAACATCCCGTACTTCCGAGTAATGGTTTGAGCGCATAAATGTAGGCAAGTGGACTCGAGCCCCGGAAATTTTATGTTGTACTTACGTATACTAATAAGGAAATTAGTATATAAAAGGATGTCATCCCAAAATAATTTTGGATTTAACAATGCGACGACGGGGATTAATAATAATAATTGTATATTCCCAAAGAGGTTATGAACTAGTGTCATATTACAAGAATTATGACATTTAGTATAAGAATGTTTAATAAGTCGTCAGGATTTAAGTGAATTGAGATCAAGAATTTAAGTGTATAGTGGGACATTATGTGTAGCCTTATAACAGATTGTCTCAATGACTAAGCCTCATAATCGAACGCTAGCAGCTTCAGAACTTCATAAGTCTCCAAGCATCCATCTCTTCTCCATTAATAGAAGCCTTCATCTCATCAAGCCTCTGTAGAAATCATTCTCCGGAGAAGAAATTGTTACACTTCAACCTGAAAGAGTAAATTCTCAATTCGTAACTCTCTGGAATTCTCAACCAAATTAGGTGTTTTCCGAAAACCTTTGCTCACCCAGAAAGGGGGAAATCCATGGCGTTTTAGACCTTATTTTCAGCAAAAATCGAATCCTTGAAACAAGCTTGAACACTCAGAAATCAAACAAGACCTTGAGTTTCAGAGAAGCTCTAACTCAAGTTGATTTTGGGTCATGTTTCTGCTTGTCGGAAACTAATTTGGGCAAAAGGTTTTCCGATGACGCTCGACAGTGCTCTTAAAAGAGGTAATCCTTCTTATTCCTAAGTTTATACCAATTATAGAGCATGATTCTTACTAGTTTCTAGGGTAATTATCATAAATACTAAGTAATTGGGTATTATTGGGGTGTTGATATGAAATTGGAAGTTGCATGTGAAATTGTTGAATTGTTTTAAGCATTGTAGCAGTAAGAAAAAAAAAAGGTTAGAAAGGTTGATTGTGTAGTTATATGCATAGGTTTCGACATAGAAGAAGTATAGATTCTACGCGTACAAAGTATTCTCTAGAATGTCTCAATGAAGCGATTTCTAGTATATTGATCCGATTATGATGTAAATCATTCTTATGGTGTAGATAATAGTTCATAGGGCTTACAAGGATCCGCCAAACTTAGATAATTTCGGCAACAAGGTATGCAAGGCTCTTTCTTTCTTTTGGCATAATTCTATATGTGAAACATAACCATCATGTTGCTACATAAATTACTCTACTCTTA
The DNA here is from genome assembly GCA_034509755.1 of Anisodus tanguticus. Lineage (NCBI taxonomy): Eukaryota > Viridiplantae > Streptophyta > Magnoliopsida > Solanales > Solanaceae > Anisodus > Anisodus tanguticus. The sequence goes on from CM067548.1 coordinate 33,606,259, forward strand.
GTAGTCAGGAATGATTAAGTCATTGACTCCTATGTTGAAAGAACGTCCAAGTATATTTCTAAGACCTTAATAAGGCACACCGGAAGAGATGTTGATGTTCCCACTGTTAACCAAAGGTGTAAAGGATGTTATGTCACTCCGGAGGTTTTATTATTGTTCATGCATTTTATTTGCATTGCATTCATATGTTACCCTGGACCACTTGTGCTATGCATATTACTATATGGTAAAATATATATATATATATATATATATATATATATATATATATATATATATATATGGGAATTGGGGAAAGGGAAAAAGGCGTTATATACGCATACCACCTGCAGCTGGTACAAACTAGCCTGAAGAGGCCAATATGATGTGATGCCCTTGTGTGGCGATATAACCTGATGCCCATAAAGGCGGTTATGGGAGGATTCTTGTGTGGACATTAGTATACCGCATTTGCATTATGCATACATTCATTAACCATTATATGGTATGATGCCCACAGAGGTTGTTATGGTAAGGAAGATGCCCGATGAGGCTGATGTATATGGAAACTGCATTGTGCATAACATTTAGGCATATGTATTAGGGCCCTCAGAGGCATTTACTGATGTTCAGCTATTTCTGTTTCAGACTATGATATATCTCTGCTATGTTATTTCTTATGCCTGACATACTCAGTACATCAGTCGTACTGACGTCCTTTTTATCGGGGGACGCTTTGTTTCATGCCCGCAGGTTCATATTGGGAGAGTGGCAGTTCACCCTAGTAGGTTGCTGGTTCAGCTGGTATTTGGAGCACTTTATTCATTTCGGAGTTGCGGTCTGGTCGTGGTATGTTTTACTCTTTAGAGGCTTGTAGATATGTGTCTTGTGGTTAGTTATTATGTATGGCCTTGTCGGCCTTGGTATATAAATGTATAAGTTGGGGCTTTGGGGTGAAACTTTATATAATCTATCACGGCTCAGTCTGTGTTTAAATATGATTAAGGGTGGAGTCTAGATGTGGTGCCCGGCGGGTAGGGTCCGGGTGCCCTTCGCGGCCCTTCGGTTTGGGTCATGACAAACTTGGTATCAAAGCGTGTCTGTCCTAGGGAGTCTACAAGCCATGTCTAGTAGAGTCTTGGTTATGGGTGTGTTGCGCGCCACACTTATAAGCAGGAGGCTACAGGGTATTTAGAATTGTTTCTATTCTTTCATATCATAGATCGTGCAGTAGAGCTGAGTCTTAAGAATTTGAGTTTAACTCGTGCCTATTACTGTTTCGGTAATGTCAATTACCAAAAAGACTTCGGTTAGTTCATATTCATATCCAACAGTATGATGTAAAATGTTTCAAGATTATGAGAAGTTGTCTCACTCATATATGGAAGAGATAATGTAAGCCTGAAAAGCGTAATGTTTGCTATGGTTATATGTTTGGATTAATCAAATGAATATATGGATTTTGTATGTGGATTGATAAGATTGTTGTACAGATTGGTGTGATTTTAGTTACGTCATGAAATGGCTTTAAATCTGATTGTATGCATAAGTTAGGCAATAATAACCTTGTTGAACTGATTTAGGAGTGATTAATGTTTATTAGAGATAATTTTGACTTAATACAAATCTAACCTGAGGCGAGGGGTAATATATAACTTATTGGTTATAGTGAAAACACTTGTGTACTCCTATTATCTTTTTCACATATTTACCATAGTAACATTTGCTTAGTATAAGCCTAAAGAGTATGTTGGATTATTGTTTTTGGTATTTCCATGTGGTATTCAATGATTTAAAGTGATATAGCCTAAGTGTGGTTTCCCAATAACATGTTGAGTTTCAAATTTGATCCCATAATATGTTGTTCTTGCTATTAATGCTTTGTTGCCTTCTATAAATGCATATTATGGTGTAAACTGCCTAGTTGTTTCCTGCACTAGTTCATTGTGCCCAAAATTACCTAAGTTTGTTTAGACTTGAATCATATAGTCTTGTATATCTATTTTACCATCTTTGTAGCCTGGAATACATGACTAATTGTTTGGAACTACAAGTGATGAGCATGTTGAGTCTGTATATGCCATTCATGTATCTCTTATGACTTCTACTGACAATTTAAGTTAGACAACCATTTGTATGCTCTAAATATTATTCTTATCCCACTCATATGTGCATTTCTTGTGTGCTAATGTGTGTATATTTTCATCAGTGTCATATATGGTTGTGACATGTCTTTATTCTGTGATCTGGACATGGTTGAAAGCCCTGTTCATACTTTAGTCTAAGTTAAGAACATTAGTCTTCAAGGGCTCAAAGTAATGGCCATCTGAGTCTAGACACCATGTTAAACATCATGTCTGCCTATTGCTATGTGTTTAGTCTAAAAATATTAGTTTTAAATATTATCACCCAGTTTAATATCTATTTGAGTGAAGTCTAAAACTTTGGAAGTTATATGTCATATAGTGTTTTGATAACCAGTTTCTGGATAATATATGTTTGGATTGCTTCCATGCTAAGCTGAAAATGATAAGTTGCTTATTAAAAGAATGTGCCATATTTGTTAACCTAAATAGAATAGTGTAGCTAAGATCTTGAACCTGAAAGGTCTGGTTGGATCATCTTAGTATTATATGTTGCCTTTAAGATTGTAAAAAGTCAGGTTGAATCTGGGGATGCCTATCCTTTATTGATATGATTGACTAGATTCCTAACATGTTTGTTTGTGCCTAAAAATGACTTGCTTAGTTTTGATATAAGGTATTACATATTTTGGTGTCTGTTTGATCCATATTATAGTTGTACTATTCACATTGATTAGCCAGGATCAAATAGGGATATAAATGACTATGTTTTGTCTATATTGACCACTTCAAAAGCTATGCTGCCAGTTTTGGTCTCAAATTCTATATGCAACCATGTCCATTTGCATCAGTCCAGTTTTAAATAACATGTTAAGCCTCTAATAGTCCTTGTGATAGTGTCCTAGGACCCTGATTATGTCTATTCTAATCATGCTTGTGTATCCCTGCCATCACCACTTGTCTAGAAGATTTAAAATCACTTAGTTTAAGTGTTTGTTTAGGTAGAAAAATTGGAATTCTAAATTGCTATGTCAACTGTTATGTTCTATTGCTTTGTTTAAGAAGAGACACTAGTTTAAAACTCTACATGTGAAATATATGTTCAAGTCCTATTACCTGTTTGATTTTGTAACCATGCTTACCTAAAGAGACTAGATATGTATCATTTTTTTATTGGATCATGGGAAATCCACATGTTTGTTTGATTTAAAGTCAGCTAGTTAGGATTAAATTGAGCTTGCTCCCTCTGTATGATGTCTGGTAGATAATATCATATCACAGACCTACACTATCACTACTTGTATTAACTGAGGACTTACTTGAATGACCTGCATATGTTATGTCTCAAGCTCAAAGATGTCTAAGAGCTTAAGAAGCCATGTATGCCCTTTTCATATACATTTGAACCTCGTTTGTTGTTCTGTTAACCTGTTTAGCCTAAGACTATGTACAATAGATCATCTTTGCATGTCACATAAGTTCATGACTGCTTTTAATATTTTCAGTTTGTGCTTGGGTCAACATGAACACCCTGCATATCTACTGAAGTCTGCTTTGCCTTTGTTGAATATCTAGGCTAAGAGTCATATTTGTGCTTTGTTGGAAACTCAATTTCCATCTAGTCTTTCCTATTAAATTTATATACATGACTTGATGTATGTGTTATGTTGATGAGATAAACATATTTAGTTGAGGTAATATGTCATGTAGTGACTGTTTTGAAGTGTCATGGTTATTATAATCTTATTTGCAACCTTGGTTAACTATGTATATGCCTGGTCTGATCTGAAACTTGAATCTAGTCCTTGTGTTTCAAAGACTAATGTGGACCATTTGAAATCTGCCTCCTTGTTGTGACTTGGTCCTGCTTATGTATCACATGTAATAGCCTTAGTGTTACACCATTTTTCTTTGTTTATGTCCTAGGTCCTAATTGACACCTTAAACACCATGAGCTATTGTATTTCTGTCCAAATGAATGGTAAACATTGAGACTTACCTTGCTGCCATACTTTGAACTTCTGTCTCTCAAAGAAAGTCACTATTTTGAAGAAGAAAATGGCAGCCTTGAGAGATAGTTGTTGCCACAGTAATGAGAGCAATTTCTGGACATTCTAATATTCACTTTGAGATAGGATCTGAGGCAAAGTGTTGGGGTTTGAAACTATTTCCATTAGCTACTACATTTTGTTATTGGCACTGTTACATTGAGCTGGTTGCTGTATATATTTGTTATTTTCTGAGGCATTTAGCTACCATGCTTACTGTTGTTATGGCTGTTTTTTAGGTCACTTGTCACTACTGTTTGGCTGCTGTTTTTGCTGTCACTTGCTACTACTGTCACTACTGCACTTTGATAAGAATTGTTGCCATGTTCAAACACTTGTTGTTGCCTTCACTTTGAGACAGATGCTGTTGTAAGTCTTGGGCAGGATTTGAAAATAAGCAGTTGTGTTTGCTGCATCTTAGCTTGAACCAGTGCTACGTTATTTACACCATATTTCACTCATTTGAACAAAAAATGTTTACTGTTTTAATAACTATGATGCATATAGGGCTTTAAACTAAATATGCCTATTGTTTAAGTATGAAGAATGCATGAGATATACTACAAACCTAGGCAAGAATCCATCAACCTATTAACTTTCTATTTAAGCAATTAGCTAAGTAAAGGTTGCTTCACACAAATTACTAAATACTAGAATTGAAAGTTGTCATTATGTGTTTATTTCATTTTATATGTGGGGTTATACATGTAATTGGCCTAAACTTGAGTCTATTCTTTGGAAATGGTCATAGATTGATATTTTTTTCACTATTTTCAATCCCTATTCTTAACAATAGTATAATAAAAGACCACCTAGTACTAAAATATTTTTAGGTACGGTAGGTATGTAGTTACCTTAGTGCCTAGAATTGATTCAAGTTAGTTAGTTCCTCCTTGGTTTTACGGAACTGGATTATTTCTATGTTCATTATATTATGACAGGAATTAGATATGTCACCCCAACATTCAAGGACGAATATTTCTAAGGGGGAGAGGATGTAACATCCCGTACTTCCAGGAAATGGTTTGAGCGCATAAACGTAGGCAAGTGGACCCGGGCCCCGGGTAGTTTATGTTGTACTTACGTATACTAATAAGGAAATTAGTATATAAAAGGATGTCATCCCGAAATAATTTTGGATTTAACAATGCGACTACGGGGATTAATAATAATAATTGTATATTCCCAAAGAGGTTATGGACTAGTGTCATATTACAAGAATTATGACATTTAGTATAAGAATGTTTAATAAGTCGTCAGGATCTAAGTGAATTGGGATCAAGAATTTAAGTGTGTATAATTAATTAATTATGGGATTAATTAATTATAATTGGGGACAATATATAATGGGACATTACGTGTAGCCTTATAACAGATTGTCTCAATGACGAAGCCTCATAATCGAACACTGGCAGCTTCAGAGATTCATAAGTCTCCAAGCATTCATCTCTTCTCCATTAATAGAAGCCTTCATCTCATCAAGCCTCTGTAGAAATCATTCTCCGGAGAAGTAATTGTTACACTCCAACCTGAAAGAGTAAATTCTCAATTGATAACTCTTTGGAATTCTCAACCAAATTAGGGGTTTTCCGAAAACCTTTGCTCACCTAGAAAGGGGGAAATCCATGGCGTTTTGGACCTTATTTTCAGCAAAAATCGAATCCTTGAAACAAGCTTGAACACTCAGAAATCAAGCAAGACCTTGAGTTCAGAGAAGCTCTAACTCAAGTTGATTTTGGGTCCTGTTTCTGCTTGTCGGAAACTAATTTGGGCAAAAGGTTTTCCGATGACGCTCGTAATGCTCTTAAAAGAGGTAATCCTTCTTATTCCTAAGTTTATACCAATTATAGAGCATGATTCTTACTAGTTTCTAGGGTAATTATCATAAATACTAAGTAATTGGGTATTATTGGGGTGTTGATATGAAATTGGAAGTTGCATGTGAAATTGTTGAATTGTTTTAAGCATTGTAGCAGTAAGAAAAAAAAAAGGTTAGAAAGGTTGATTGTGTAGTTATATGCATAGGTTTCGACATAGAAGAAGTATAGATTCTACGCGTACAAAGTATTCTCTAGAATGTCCCAATGAAGCGATTTCTAGTATATTGATCCGATTATGATGTAAATCATTCTTATGGTGTAGATAATTGTTCATAGAGCTTACAAGGATTCACAGAACTTAGATAATCTCGGCAACAAGGTATGCAAGGCTCTTTCTTTCTTTTGGCATAATTCTATATGCGAAACATAACCATCGTGTTGCTACATAAATTACTCTACTCTTAGTAGTTAGGAATGATCAAGTCATTGACTCCTATGTTGAAAGAACGTCCAAGTATGTTTCTAAGACCTTAATAAGGCACACCAGAAGAGATGTTAATGTTCCCACTGTTAACCAAAGGTGTAAAGGATGTTATGTCACTCCGGATGTTTTATTATTATTCGTGCATTTCATTTGCACTGCATTCATATGTTACCCTAGACCACTTGTGCTATGCATATTACTATATGGTAAATATTATACATATATGTATGGGAATTTGGGAAAGGAAAAAAGGAGTTATATACGCATACCACCTGCAGCCGGTACAGACTATCACAAAAGAGCCTGAAGAGGGCAGTATGATGTGATGCCCTTGTGTGGCGATATAACATGATGCCCATAAAGGCGGTTATGGGAGGATTCCTGTGTGGACATTAGTATACCGCATTTGCATTGTGCATACATTTATTAACCATTATATGGTATGATGCCCACAGAGGTTGTTATGGTAAGGAAGATGCCCGATGAGGCTGATGTATATGGAAACTGCATTGTGCATAACATTTAGGCATATGTATTAGGGCCCTCAGAGGCATTTACTGATGTTCAGCTATTTCTGTTTCAGACTATGATATATCTCTGCTATGTTATTTCTTATTGCCTGACATACTCAGTACATCAGTCATACTGACGTCCCTTTTATCGGGGGACACTGCATTTCATGCCCGCAGGTTCATATTGGGAGAGTGACAGTTCGCCCTAGTAGGTTGCGGGTTCAGCTGGTATTTGGAGCACTCTATTCTTTTCGGAGTTGCGGTCTGGTCGTGGTATGTTTTACTCTTTAGAGGCTTGTAGATAGGTGTCATGTGGTTAGTTGTTATGTATGGCCTTATCGGCCTTGGTATATAAATATGTAAGTTGGGGCTTTGGGGTTGAAACTTTATATAATCTTTCACGGATCAGTCCGTGTTTAAATATGATTAAAGGTGGAGTCTAGATGTGGTGCCCGACGAGTAGGGTCCGGGTGCCCGTTGCGGCCCTCCGGTTTGGGTCGTGACAGGTATTATCTTCCTCACTTTGATCTTCATCTTCCTTTTCTTGACTTGGATGTACTTCAACAATTTGCCCCTCATCTTCTTTTGCAAATTGTCTTCTATTTCCTTGGAATCCGGTAACTCTTCATTTTGAGGTGACCACCATGATGCTGCCTCATTGAATACCACATTTCTTTATGTATAACACTTTCCACTTGTTGGGTCGCAACATTTCCACCCTTTCATTTGGTTGTCGTATCCCACAAAGATACATTGTATCATTTTTTTTATCAAATTTGCTATGTAGATGACTTGGCACAAACACGTAGCACACAGAGTCAAATACTCGAAAGTGACTTACTGCAGGTTTACTACCCCACATTTTAAAAAAAGGGTGAAACGAACCCTAACTTCGCTTGAAGAAGTCTATTGATGACATGAGCTGTTGTCTTCATACCTTCTGCCCAAAATCTTCCTGGAACTTTCTTCGAATGTATCATGCTTCGACATATCTCTGCAAGGTGACGATTCTTCCTCTCAACTACTCCATTATATTATGGCGTATTTGCACATGTGAATTCATGGCGCATGTGGCATTCTTGTAGGTACTGAGAGAACTCATCTGATGTATATTCACCGCCGTTGTTTGTTCGGAGGCATTGGATTTTCTTGTTGAGTGCTCCTTTCGCTATTTCCTTGAACTTTTTAAATTTTGAAAAAGTTTCAGATTTTTCTTTTAGAAAGAAAACCCATACGTACCGTGAGAAGTCGTCAACGAACGTAACCATGTATTGCATGCCTCTGATTGATGATTGCTTTACTCGCCCGAATACGTCAGAATGGACCAGCTCCAATGGTGATTTGACTTTGAAATTTGGGTCTTCATACGGTAACTGATGCGTTTTACTGTATTGGCAGCCTGCACAAACAGTCTCTATTCTGACCTCGAGTTGAGGAAGACCCTTCAACATAGATTTCTTCATCATCACCTTGAGTTTGTGATAACTTACATGTCTAAGTCTTGCATGCCACAAATCAATTGTTTCATTTTTTCGAGTCTTGTTTACATAAGCTGACTCTGCCGACATTATATAGATAGACTTTAAGCGTCGTTCTCTCATCATCGATGTTCCAGAGATTTCAAGATCTTGACATCTTGAGGTCCGAATACGACATGGTGGCCTGATGCCGTAAGTTGTGTCACCAATAGTAAGTATTTCTTCATCTCAGGTACATGGTAGACATCATGGAGTGAAACCTCTTTCGGCCAGAATCTTGACATGATTGTTATTTTTCCGACGTGAGCGATCGGTAGTCTTGAGTTGTTGGCTGTAACCACAACACGACCACCTTTATACTTGGTCATGTTCTGTAGCTTCTCTTTATCTCCTATCATATGATTTGAGTAGCCAGAGTTGACTATCCAATCATTATTGTAGTCGATCATTCTAGGAACAGTAACAACCAGAGCTATTTCTTCTTTCTCCACATCGAAAGAAGCTTCAACGTCCCACTCTTCATCGTTTGTCTTTCCTGCATTTGACGTGGCTGTATTACTTTTTGTAGTGTTCTTCTTGAACCAACAACTTTTAGCCATGTGACCCTTCTTCCTACAGTTATAACATTTTCCATCAAACTTATTGTTATTCTTTGACTGGCTACCCCGGTTGTCTTTCTTTTGAGCTCCCCCTGTTTGGAAGTTTCCATGATGATTATCTTTGTCATCATGTTTTCTAGAAATTCTACTATCCTTTGGTCGGGATCGACCTTTCTTACCACTGCTATAGAGTGCTTCTTCATCACTCTTTAACGAGACTCCAGATATTTGCTTAGCCAACGCTTCTTGGTTAGCTAGCAAGTTTTCTAATTCAACAAGAGAAGGTTGGCTTGGCCAACCTTGTATTGCGGCAATAAAATTTCTATATTCTGGCCCTAATCCATGAATAATAATTCTTCTAATTCTAGCTGCTGACATTGCAGCAGCAGAGTCTAATGCAGAAATTTCGCGACAAAGAGATTTTACCTTGGTAATGTATTGGTTGATCGTCATATCGCGTTGTTTGATAGAGAGAAGCTCATTCTCCAGAAGCTGCAGTCTCGTATCATTCTTCTTGGTTTCTTGGTGAATAATGTTGCGAAAATATCCCACGCTTCCTTCGGTGTCTTAGCTGGCCTGATGTGCTCTAACATTTCATCTTCAACTGTGGTCTGAATCGCAAACATGGCTTTGCCAGCTCTAGTCTTCCATTTCTTCAGAGCAGATGCGTCTTCTGGTTGTGTGACTTCATTGCCACCAATGATCTCCCACAAGTCTTGCCCTTGGAGATATGCCTCCATATGCATCGACCACGTGCTGTAATTCTGATTGTTAAGTTTCTTGATTCCACCGACCACTTGAAGGTCACCCATCGTGTCTTGGCTAAAATTCTATTTTTACCAAGAAAGCTTGATTTCGACAACAAGCTCTGTAGTACTAAACCACACACGAACACTCTAAGAAACTCAACAAATGACTCTTTGGTATGAACTGACCTGGCTTTGATAGCACTTGTTAGACAACACAACACGTGAAAAACGTAACTACTTTATTATTGTAAAAGTAATTACACCAAGATTTGAACATTATAACTTGAGTACAACTTACTTGCTGTCACTTCTTAAGAACTTCTTATTCACTTGACTTACAACTCAAATTGATCACCTCTATTTATAGGTGGTGATGGAAAAATCTAGTTAGGATACTTAATTACTATTTTAATATTCCTTACTACCTTTATCTAGAATCACTCTTCTATTTATTTCTAGAGTTATTCTTTCTAGACTCCGCTCTAAAATTTTCATTCTAAAGTTATTTCAACTCTCTAGAACTACTTGAATATTCTAGATTGATTATCCATTGTCTTGGATATTAAGTTGATGATGACTTTTAACATATATCTCCAAGTACTACCATTTCCTACCCAATAATACGCCAAGCATCTCCAGTGGAGCGGGTAAATGCAGGTACCGCCCCGCACCCGCTCCAATTGGGTCGGGTATAAGGATGGTTTGGTGGGTGATGGGGCGGGTATGGATATCAAAAATGCTACCAGCCATGGATGGTGTAGCGGTGTGGGGGTGGGTTTTAGGTGGTGGGTACGGATATGGCGTACCCTTCCCCGCCCCCTCCCCCGCCCCCCGCCCCGTTGACATCCCTACAAACACCCACTAAATATATTTTATGGGAATTTATTAATTTTTCTGACGTTAAAGAATTTATTTTCCTCCCTACCAAACACACCCTAAATTGTTCTAATTTTCCACTAAACTGGATCTTGTACTTTGCTCAAGCTGTCTCATCACCCAAAACCCGGTAAAGCCCTAGCTGGTATAGGCTTATATTTTACCTTTCTTCCATACCAAATCCTTTTGTTAGCCTCTAATGGCTTCTATTCTTCGAAAATCTCTCAAAAACCAATTTCTATTAGCATCAAGAATCATTAGTAGACCAACAACAATCCTCAGCTCTAAACCTACACCGACACCAACATCACCTTTGCCACATCAAATCCCATATTTCCTTCAAAAAGGTAGATTGGATTCAAATCTTAATGTTGGGTTTTTCCCAAGTTTTTCTTTTGGGCATTTCTTGAATCCAGTTTGTCCAAATGGGTTGGTTTCATTTGAGGAAAATGAGGTTGTTGTTGTTGAGGATGAGTCAAATAAGATTTGGGCTGATAGTGTGAAGAAGAAGAGGAAGAGGAAGATGAACAAACACAAGTTGAACAAGTTAAGGAAGCGTCAAAGAAGGAAGACAAAGACATAAGTGTAACTGACACTGTGTCATTGGTGAGGAATTTGTTACTTATTAAGAATGCATTTGTTTTGAATCTCTGCTTTGAAATGCTGGAAAGATGTAACCTTTTTTTGGTTTATAGACGGTTTTGGTTGTAGAAATTGGTGAACCAAGTTTTAGGAATAATTGGAGTTTACTTTCTTGTTAAATGGTAGTGTGCTTGGGATGCTCATTAGCCTCTATTTGATGAATAAATAATCCATTATGTAACCGAGGACATGACCTTAGATGTGAGGTTATGGAGGGCACGGATTAAGGTAGAAGGTTTGTAGGTAGTTGCGTGTTGTCCTACTTATGCTTTTATACTAATAGTTGTAGTATTATTATTGTAGTTTCTTGTCCATTGATTTTTGCTATTTGTGGTATGTATTCGATTATCGTATTATTTCGTGGTAGTTACGCCTGATTTGAGTTGCCTGTCCTTGTGCTGAGGGTCTACCGGAAACAACCTCTGCACCTACTACCTTGGAGTAAGGTCGGAGTAAGGTCTGCGTACACTCTACCCTCTCCAGACCCCACTTTGTGGGATTTCATTGGGTATGTTGTTATTGTTGTATAATCCATCATGTTAAAACTTCTAACGGATGGAAAAATCCAAAGAATCCAAAAGGGGGGTCTCCTCAGTAAGATGATGTGTGAAAAGAACCAAAGTTTTACAGGGGGCTTATAATATATTTTGCACTTTTGCTGCTTCAACATCTCAAGATTTTAACTTTCTAGTTTGGAAATCAGCTTAGATTATGTATTTATATTTTGATAAGAAGTAGATTTTATTGTTGTAAAAATCTATGCTGGTATGACAAAATGAGCAAAAACAGCAGTCAGATTATTGATTTGGTTACATTTAAGTGAGTTGAGGAAGTCTTAACAAATTGTCTACCTTGTGTACTTCTTACAATTTACACCAAAAGCAAGGATGAGGAGGTATTTTGTTGGAGCATCTTGATGTAGCAATAGTCTTAAGGCTAATTCTCTGTGTAATCCTGTTAGGTCCTCACTGCAGTGAGCATGTTAAGAAGGGTAACTTCTTGCTTTATCAAAAAGTATGGTAGCTTCTAGCTCTTGGTACTTCAATAAACTAATAAAGTGATTGACCAAAGACCTAGATGAAGACGAGACTAAATGGCTTTCTTACAATATTAAGACCATAATATTTGATAAATGTTAGCAAATTACTGGAAGAGATGAAAGGACATATAAATGAGGATGGAAATAGCGAAGCTCTTTGCTTGAAGAGCTCAACTTCAAAGTTTTGCAAGAATATACAACTAAAGAGTGTGACAAATGAATTCAGAAGCTAGGGGCACTAGTCCTATGTTTTCAATGTAACAGATTTTTATCAGATTACGTGTTTGATCCCGTTACAACTGTGTTTGCCCTTAGAATACATAGAATAATCTTCAGGGGGGGGGGGGGTTGTCCTATGAAAAGCATAATTAATCTGAGAAGCATATATCTGCTCATATCTTTCCAATATTCATGTTGATTAATGTGTGAAAAGGGTGCTTCCTGGTTTTGTTTGTTTCCAATTTTGCCCCTTTATATTGGGGAGTCATCAAGCATCTTATCATTTGCTTTGAAGAAATTATTGCTTTTGGCTGATATCGGTTTATATCATCTTTCTTTGTACTTTACTTCTTCACTGTGTTAAAATGTGGAGTTTGTCTATAGACTCTGTGGCGTTAAGAGTTGTGAATGATGAGGATAGCCTGGTAAAGTTTATAGTCTCATTACACCAAAGCACAGTGTAAATATCAAGTACTTTTGTTATATACAACATTGACATAGTGCTTGGCTTTTGGATGGCCAAATTCATAGATAGCCCCTTTAACTTGGCATGATTGTCAGTTAGACACTCCAATTTAGTTAGTGACTAGATGACACCTCAATTCTGGAGAAATATCTCTTGAACTTACTAAGAAACCAAACCAATCGCATGAAAATTACATGCTGATGATGTGTCAAAGGACGAATGAAAAGGACACATATCAGTAGAAGGAAAAAACAAAAAAGGAGATAATTTTCCCCTTCCCTTCCCACCCCAACCCCCATTTATTCTTCTTCTCCTTTGTCCCAGATAAAAAATCAGACGAATTAAGGAGTTTTAGCAAAATCTCAGCACAACAACGTTACACTTTCAACTCTATGGCGGGGGTGAAAAGTTTTGAGCCGGCTGCTTTTTCTAGGATATTGATGTCACAATGGTAAAAAGCACTGCTGCAGCACTGATGAACCTATATAAGTTATATGCCAATACTATTTTCACATTTTCTTCTGCAATTCACAGGTCTTTTCTTATTCCCCTCAGTTCCAGCACTCTGCCATCACCCAAAACTCAAATTTTAACCCAAATAACACTTTCCCAAGGACAACTTCCTCCAAGACACCCAAATCGACCAAAGATCTCAAAAGTTCCTCCTTAGAAATGGGAAGGGCATGGTATTCAAGAGTGGGTCTTGAAGAATCAGTTGAAATCTAATTATCGTCACTCCTGTTTGACACTGTTTCATTTACACAGATTTATATAGTTATTACCTCTAGATTGGGTGGTTGCATGTTGGTTGGTAAGAAAGTGAAGTGCAAGGGGTGGTTTTGTTTACTTGTTGTCCAGTTGAGATATCATTATTGGTAAATGTGAATTTTGATGGCGAAAAAAAGGTCAGTCATCAGCACCGGCAGGGCTCATAAAATCTCAGTAACAAAGGTTGATAAATGTAGGCACGTCTCTGACAATGTTGCCTCATGGTTAGGACGATCAATGTGAGGAACTTCATTGCTAAGCTAATTCTGAAAACCATACTGAAGAAAAGATGGCTTAACTTGCAAGATACCCAAACATGATCATGACACCCCTTCGGAGGGGTTTTTATGCAAATATGGAATATCCTGGCTTTAATGCCACTCAAGTTAGAGGTAAGATTGTTCATTTTTCTCTTAAAGTGCTTAATAGCTTCTTTGATCTTGAAGATGTGGAAGACCGAAACACGAGTATGCATGAGGAACCAATGAGATTACAGCTTAACTTTTCCCATACAGTGTCGAGGAATTAATGACAAAAGCAGTTGAATGTGTTAGTTCAAGGGCTATAATCTGCACAAATTGACTTCCCTTCATCAACACCAGGATCATGTCCAAACACAAAGAGAGAGAAGAGGGGGGGGGGGGGGGGGAATTGGAAAAATGGATGATTTTAGGATATAAAGATGGAGTTTCTGCAATGGTAGCACAATCATGCGCTTATGATGACTTCATAACACGCATTATGCCATGTAGGACTTGTGTGTTTAAGAGACACATTTCTACCGAGTTCAGGTGTCTATATGGTCACTAGCTAAGTTGGAGTATCTAATTGACATATCGTACCACGTTTAAGGGGCTATCTATTTAGCTCTTCTGGATTTACTAATCAAGAAAAAAGAAATTGTTGAGAGTTTGTCTTCTGAAAACTTCTTGTGGATTTTACTTTTTATGTATGTTAAGTCTTGTGCATAAATCTGTCTCGGAAATTCTAGTAGCATCCCATAGTTGAAGCTACATGTATGTCTGAAGTTGATTTTTGATGGTCATATGCCAGATGATTTGAAGGTACAAGCTGCTTGTGGATTGCTGTGTTCTTATTATCGTTTCCTTTAGTATTTTTGAAAGACTCCTCATATCTTGGAGAAAACAAAGAGGAATGACATAGGTGTTTCATGGTAACTGTCTTTTGACCCAAAAATAATCCTGGAAGTGGCGTCACCCTTGCTCAGTCGTAGACACATGGATATGAGTTTTGTCTTTCTTTTCTTTTGTCTGCGGTGTTTGTGCCCCCTTTCTTAACTCGGGTATAGTGTGAGTTCTTATTTTATCATTTCAAGTGTATTTCATCACCACAGGGAATACATATTTACTGACTGGGCTCTTGAGTTATCCTAACCTCAAGCGAAAACTGGTTTGTTTTTGGTGTCTAGTAGTGCCAGAGTAGGAATTCAGTTAACCTTTTGGTATTTATGCATTTATTAGAATCGATTTGAAAACCATGTGTACGTTCAGTTTTTAGCTTCCTTTTACCTATGATTGAGAAGCCTTAACTGCCCTTGTCTTGGAGTGATAGAGATTGTTAATGGAGTCACATCTTGTTGCAGTATCACAGTGGGGGCTATGGTTCCTTCATGGCACCAATCTGTTGGTCTGATTTGTACTTCTTGTTCTCATGTTGTGGACTTGTAGTACTTGTGGTTGTGGGGAGGTCCTTCTGTGATGACCTACCAACAATGTGGTGATTAAACAATCATAGATTCTGGGCCAGGTGTAAATCTCTTAGTTACTTATGAACTGATTTGGAATAACCTTGAGCTGTAATTAGGGGCATAAGCAGGATTTTGTGCAAGCGGCAAGAAAATTCAATTTTTTTAAATGCATCCTTTGGATTCGTGAGAAACCTTTAGTAACAACAAATAGCACTAGGTGGTTGCTAACCATCTGCCCAGACGTGATAGGCATATTTGGTGAAATTAGTCGAGGTGTGTCTAAACAGGCTCCGACACCAACGTCATTGAAAAGATAAACGTACTCTTTCCGCCTAGATTACTACAAAGCAGATGGAAAGGTACAATGAATGACGTATTCTCTTTCTTCTTATGATGACCAGAAAAAGAAAAGGCGATTGATCAACTCTTTCTTTTAACTAGAGAATGACGACAATGATTAGTAGCAGTTTTTTAGGCAAAGGGAAGAGACGTGTTACCTTATCTCGTACCACTTCAACTCAATCTGCTGTAATTTCGGACTTTCTGCTCAACCAATTACTTGCGCCTTTTGCTTATAAAATGAGGTTGGTCAGTTGGTTTATGCACATTCGACACATAAACATGGTTTTTCTTTTTTCTCATCGTCATTTCCCCATCTTTTTGGAAGGTGTTAAAGGGTCTTTCATAATGGAAATCTTAGCTCCCAAATCGGTTAATATAAGCATGTAAAGATTATGAAGTTGCAAGTCTTCTTTAAGGCCTATTGGTTTTTGCTCATTTTTAGTTTCGAATGACAAAAATGAAATGAATGAGAATGAGTGAAATTAGTATATTGGAACATCAATCTGTCAAGATAATTATAAGCGGTTATAAGACCAAATTTGTAACTTTTTCATTTTATGTGTTTTTTTTTAATTAAACTAAAAATTACTAAGGAACGATGCATAGTACTAAATAAAGAGTTGTTGGATACATTAGCTACACATAACATGTGAAATGAGTGATGGGTGATGCTCAATTTAGAATACAATCATGAAATTGAAAGTGCTAGATCTTTCTAGAGGCATACATTAGAATATAACTTTCTTGACAACTTAGACCTAAGTCTAAGCTAGTATTTTTTTTTTTTGGAAGTTTTAGAAATGGTTGAAAACTATAAAAATCTAACCTTTTTTTGGGTTGCGAAAATAGCTCAACCAGATACCATTTGAAAAAAGATTTCATATTTTTATAATTTTTTATAAAATTAACAAAAAATATGAAGTAGAAATTTGAGGATGAGGGGGGTAGGTGGGGGTTAGGGCGGTAGGGGGAGGTAAGAAAAAAATTCATATTTTTATAAAAGTAAAAAAAAATATGAAATAGAAATTTGAGGATGGGGTAGGGCAATTGGGTGGGGGTGGAGGGGGGTAGGTGTGGGTAGGACGGGGGTGGTATGAAAAAAATTATATTTTTTATAATTTTTTTATAAAAGTAAAAAAAATTTAAAATAGAAATTTGAGAATGGGTAGGGGTAGTGCGGGAGGTGGGGTAGAGGTGGGTAGGGAGGTAGGGGGTGGGGTGGAGTAGGCAATGTAGTGGGCAGAGATGTGAGGGTGGTTTAGTGCTTGAGTGGGGGTTGGTTTAAGGGAGGGGTAGGGTGGACGGATAGTGTGGTGGGTAGTTGGGGTGCGTTGGTGTATTTTTATTATTCCGAAATAATAAAAGAATTTTTAAATAATTATTTATAAATAAAAATCTAAATCTAGAGTGGAGCTCTAATCGTTAAGATTGAACATTTTTGTGGGTCAAGTTTGGACATCATCATGGGTTCATTTGAGCTGTTGATTTATGATGGATCAACTTGGACTAGCCCAAACCAACCCATCATCAAAATTACTCTTGTCCAAACCCATGAAATCTTGGACGGGTCATTTAGGTTTGGGCTCATTTTGCCACTCCTAATTCAAACGCCACAGTGGATTATATATTCCGTATGGTTAATGCTTCACTTGCTTTAAAAGAAAAAATTGACACAATTTATAAACACATCAAAGTGATACAAGACACATAATGGAGATACAGAGAAGAGAGAGGGGTTCCGGGGCATAGCTGGATGGTAAATGAAGTGAACTTAAAATTTAGTTGGAGACCTGTAGCGTGAGTTTGAATCCTAGTGGAACACTTTGCTCTCTTTTGGAATAGGACCTTATATGTGATCAGTTATTCTTTCTCAAACGCCGTTCATTCAGACACATACGTAGTTTACTTGTATATCAAAAAAGAAAAAAAAGAGAGGAGAGAGGGACAATGACCGACCAATAACCACATTATATTCCACGTTTTCTGTCGGCTTTAGTCGTGTAGTCAACAAGAGTGAAACAAATCCAGTGTAAAGTTCCTTCTCTTCTAGAAATTTTCAAAACCCAAAAAAGAAAAATAGTTTATTTTTCTTACTTTTATTTTAGTATGTTTCAAAAAAATACTTCATCGGTCTTAATATATATGACATCATTTAATTATATATAAAATTTAAGAAAGACTTCAAGACTTTCAAATTTTTTGTGGCTCTAAATAGTTAAATTATTTTTAAATATGAAAATATGACATTCTTTTTGAGACAGATTAAAAAGAAAATTATGTAAATTGAGGGAGTATCTCTTTTAATTTTTTAATTTTAACTTTTATGAGATATATTTAAGATGATAACATTAAAAAATAATTTAATATATTCTATATATTTTTAATTTAAAAATATAAATTAAATTTTATGTTAAATCAAAATAGACAAAACAAGCTAAGGAGTAAAAAGAATAAAAAGAGAAAGGAATTAGGAATGTTGATCCAGAATGAATCTTACTATTCAATACACCTACTCCCTCCAAAAAGAATAATAATGATTTATTTTTTTAGTCCGTATAAAAAAAAATATTTTTTTTATTTGATAATAATTTAATTTTAATTTTTTTTATGTAAAATGAAATGATATACTTACACAAATATTTTTAATTTATTTTAAATTATAATATTTAAATATAAATATTTATTTTTTAGAGTGTGTGTCAATTAAAAGTAAATCGTTATAATATTTCCATTTCAAATACTTATTAGTTACAATCAAATTCTACTACATCCCACATCAACTTCTTTTTCTCTTCTTTTCCGGTAGTACTAATAATTACAGTTTCAAGAACAAACCCAAATCTCCAAAACGACTATGGGAGGTGTAACCTCATCAATGGCAGCCAAGTTTGCATTTTTTCCACCAAACCCACCTTCATATAAGCTTATTAAAGATGATCTAACGGGTCTTTTGTTGCTTAGCCCGTTTCCCCACCGTGAAAATGTTGAACTACTTTGCCAACTCGTAAAGGTACTGAAATTGTTGCTATATATATTAGGCATCCTATGGCTACCTCTACGTTACTGTATTCACATGGAAATGCTGCGGATTTGGGTCAGATGTATGAGCTTTTCATTGAATTGAGCATCCACTTTCGTGTCAATCTCTAGGGGTAATATATTCTTTCTCCTTATTTATCTGTTTTAAAAGTCTTGATTTTTTTCTTCTTTAATGGAACACGTGAGTGTACTAATTAGGGATTAAGGGGTATTTTTAGCAAGTTAGAGACTTGTATGTTAGTTTAAGGATAAATTTGAGAGTTAAAGAACCTGTAAAGGGCAGCCCGGTGCATAAAGCATCCCACATTAGCAGTGTCTGAGGAAGGGCCGCGCCCCAAAGGGTGTGATGTAGATTTCTTAATTTTCTTAAAAGACAATTTTTTTTTTTGTATTGGAAGGCAATTGGGTCCAAATAGAGCTGGGTGGAATGGCAGATTTATACAGCATATCTTAATATCTTTCTTCTTCAGTGGAACAAGAGGATGTACCAAGTAGGGATTAAAACTTAGTGTGTTGTCACACTTGTATTAGGTTTGCAGGGGCGTTTTTAGCAAGTTAGGGACTTGTATGTTAGTTTAGGGATAAATTTGGGAGTTAAAAGCTTCTAGTTTTAGATATCTTAATTTACTTAAAATACAATTTTTTTGTAGTATTGGAATGCAATTGGGTCCAAATAGAGGTGGAGTGGAATGGAAGATGTATACAGCAGATCTTAACTGGTTTGGGATTGAGATGTAGTAGTAATATTTGTCAACTGAAGCTTCTAGTAGTTTCAAAATTTCAGTTTTTGGGTCATCTTTGGCGGCTAACATTTTTTTCATTGAGGAGAGGGAAACAAGAATTTACCACTTTAGGTTCTGATGATGGGATTGCTTTTGTTTCTTAACTACCATTTCCAATCCTGGTATTGCTTTGAGAGGACATTCAAGTTTAGAGAATATACAGAATTTCTGGATTTGTTATTCTTTTTCATGGCGCGTTCTGTTTGATCCTTCGTGGCAACAGGATTTAGCTGATAGTAGACATTATTCAAAATTGTTACCATCTCACTGTCTTTGGTCATCGTTTCATGAGAATCTTTCTACTTCCAAAGATATAATTGTTATGATGAAAACAAGAGTCATTTTATGTTTACTTCTTTCCACCACTTACCTAGAAGTCCACTGGCTTCTAAGTAGCTCCGATGTTAGATGTTACTGGATTGGTGTCATCCCAAATCCTAAATCTTTGATTACACTAGACTTTTCAACTTTTACCAACTGTTATCATTGTGGTTGATGGTAAAATAGATGGTTAAAGCCAGCTTCAAGGAATTTTCTGATGTAATATTTCCTGTGGATCTGAGGTGGATTTAACGAGAATAATGAAGAAATTCAGAAGTCAAAATTAGAGTTTATGTGAATTGGAAGTAAAAGATGAAACAGAAGGGATATCGGAACAGCACGATGAAAAAGTGAAAAACTCCGAGGAGGGGTTTGGTGGGTGTTAAGGAAAGGGAGAAAAAGGGTAAGCAAGTTCACTAGCCTATTGATTACATTCCTGAAAATAAAGTTGGCAACACCAGACTAACCTTGGTTTCCTCAAAGCTTATTTAAGCTGAGTTCTACTTATCCTCTCATTGATTGGATTTTTAATAAAATTCATTTCTGAGGGGTTTGGTTTGCCACGGCCTGAAGATTCAACAACATTGGAGTATCATGAGTTATGGTTTTGATTCACTTGGCGGACAGAGTTACACAGTACTTGTGCTGGTGGGAGGTAGCAGGTATCCAATAGAATAGTTGAGGAGCGCACAAGTTGGTCTAGAATAGATGAGGAGCGCGCAAGTTGGTCTGAACATCACCGTCATAAAAAAAAGATGATTTTGATTCACTACTTTTTATCCCAGGCTTTCTCCAACCCCATGAGAATCCCCAAAAAAGAGTGATGGGTTTATTGTTGGTAAAAGAATGATAGCAACACCTATATTGAGTTTCTTCTCTTGCGGGAATGGAGGGATTCAAATTCCGAGACTGGTTGGTGCCACAGGTTGTATTGCCAATCATTGACAATGTTTCACAGAGGTGATGTCATATCTGACTTCGTGAGATAAATGATATTCAAAGAAGTTGGATAACCATTTCAGTGGTATCAACTTCCCAGAGGTTCAACAGATTCAACACTTGGCAAATTGCCCTCCTTTCACCTTTAAGAGACACCTTTTTCACCACTGACTGTCCTCCTTACCATCTGCAGGAGTCATCAGTAGTTGTAAACTTTGTGGATTCTAGTAGGGTTATATCTGTGTCTCCTGGTACCGAATTACGTATCATCCTGAAATATGACTGCTAGGGGGAGATAAAGAGAAGATCATTGATCTCAAATGACGACCTATAGAAGAGAATAAAGTTTTCTAACTCTAATTTATCGCTGTTATAATGCATAATGGTGTTTGCATAACTTTAAGGTAACAAACACATAGCACGTTTCTTTTACGGGGCTAGTGTTCAGGAAGTTCAAGTATATCAATGGTACTTAAGTTTCTAAACATTTTTATGTATGATTTCGTGGACACAGTATTAAAAGGGACTACCAGTTGAACCTTGATAGATCTTTATACTTTGGATTAAAGTTGCGCGCTGATTCTTTCAATGTTCCCAAATGCTTTTGTAGTAAGAGATTGAACCCCTAACAAAATCCAATGTCAAGACTAGAAGTATGATAAAATTTTATTTTATAGCCATGTCAGTTGTCAGCTATTTCTCAGACTTCCAAGTTCGAACGGGTATAGATGCCCAGTAGTAAAGATCTGCTGCTCCTGAGAGATGATGTTAACGCCCAAAAGCAAGCTTTAGAGATCCAAATTTTCTGAAACTGTTTCTCTATAGGATACAAAGTAGTTCAGTATGTGCATTGGGGCATTATTCTTGCATTAGCTGTGTGTTTTAGGCAAAAAGAACATGTTTCCTGTTATTGCAGCCTGTTTGCCTTCTATGTGATTGTAATCTGCAGGAATATATGACTTTATTAATATGCATTATACTTCTATTCATTAGCATAAATATGTTCAATAAACCTTATAGTCCACTTTGTGATGACATTTACTTGGCTAGTAGTCCTGCTGTTGTTTTAAAACCATGGAACCACTGATATCTAAGGCTCTGTTGAGGAAACTCAGAAACAAGATCAGGTTTTGTTTTAATTTAATGTTCTGAACATGGTTAGGACTTGGGAGTGACAATGGACTTAAGTTAGAGTAGTTAACTATTGCTAGTTGTTTGGGCTTTGTGTAGTATGTTTATGTCATAAATTGGGTACGTTATATAGCTGACGTGTAAAATAAAGATATACATCATTTACTAACTTGAAATCTTTGTTAGATCAGTTTGCTTTCAATTTCCCATAAAGAACATATAGACTCACTGGTACCAAACTGGGAGCAGCTAAACAGATCATAGAAGAGTGGAACATTTCCTCGTTTCGGAATTTGCATCAGGCAGACCATCAACTGACCTTTATTAGTCACCATTATAAAATTGGAATATATTTGCTCCTATTTATTCCGTATCACCTGATTTGTATGAAAACTATCTAATAAAACAAACATATGCTAATTTGGTATTTCGGCCATTTGTACCTCCCTACCCATCCCCCATCCCCCCCCCCCCAAACAAAATTTAAAGAAAAAAGGAAGTAAATCATACCCCTAATGCGGGTTAACTTTTTGTAGGTGTGACTACTCTGGATATGGACAGTCAACTGGTCAAGGTATGTAGCTTTAAACATCATTTCATATCTTTGCTTAAATCATACTGTATGCTGCACTTTTCACATATAATAGAATTTGACAATATCTTATATTGTTTTGTATTTGCTATTTGCAGCCAAGCGAGCAGAATACCTATGCAGATATTGAAGCTGCATACACGTGTCTTGAAGAAAACTATGGTACAAAGCAGGAAGATGTTATCCTCTATGGCCAATCAGTTGGTAGTGGGCCTACTTTGGATCTTGCAGCTCGTCTTCCACGATTAAGAGCTAGGCCCCTTCTTTCAGGTTTACGAGTCATGTATCCTGTCAAGCGCACGTACTGGTTCGACAATTATAAGGTAGCATTCATCTTTTTAGTGTGGCTGTTTCTGTTAGTAGTATCTACAAATGTATGTGATTGTAGTTTATATTTATGGATGTGAAAGGTTGGGGCCTTTCTACCTCACTAAATGAAATGCTTTCTTGATTGTGTTGCAGAATATTGACAAGATCCTTTCTGTTAATTGTCCTTTGCTCATCATTCATGTAAGTGTGGCAATTACCTTTGACTAGTCACTAAACTACACAAATTGTTACAATTGTCCATTTATCTGACATTCCATAGTCAAATTTGGTGCCTGGAATGATTTATATTCTTTGGCAGCTACCTTGTTCATGAATTATGATATGATAGTTTCACAATTCCATTTAGGATATGTGTTTTATAATTCAAAAAGAAGATTTCGAGGGACCAAAAATTTCATGACGAAATTTTTCCTCCTGAAATCTCAGTATGATTATTGTTTAGATGTATGTGTTTTACTCTAGACAAAAGTCAGAGACGCAATGCTAACTAGAAATGGTAGGGAACTGAAAATTACACTGCACATTTTATTCCCTTTCGAGAGACATCAAGCCATCACAAACATTCTACCACGTGTTAAGCCTGTGGTGTTAATTGATATGCAGGGAACTGCAGATGTAGTAGTAGATTTCTCCCATGGCAAACAGCTCTGGTTATTATGCAAGGAGAAGTATGAGCCTTTATGGATCAAGGGAGGAAACCATTGTGACTTGGAGCTCTATCCAGAGTATATCAGGCACCTAAAGAAGTTTGTTGCAACTATTGAAAGGTTCTCATCACAGAGGATCAGTTCTAGGAAAAGCACAGACCATTTTGAGCCACCTAGGAAGAGTACAGATGTTTTCGAAGTTTCAAGGAAAAGCACTGACCGTAGAGAAAAACCAAGACACAGTACAGACAGACCTGAGAAGTTAAAGAATCATTCCGGTAATGCTATTACAGACAAACTAGAAAAACTAAGGGTCACTTTTGAACAAATGGAGAGATCTCGGAGAAGTGTTGATTCAGACACTAATTATTTTAAAGGATTTTTACAGACCAATGCATATCTTGAAAACCATAAATAAAAAAGTGAGGATGAATGAATCTCCTCATTTTCCATAATTAAGAGCAAACCTGGAGAAGCAATTGGAGAACAAAATGCAATTCAAACCCTATGATTTCTTGGCATCATATTGCTGATGGCTAATGAGGAGGACACCAGCCCCTCCTCAAAATTGTACTATTAATTATAAGGGGGAGACAAAAGAAGCAGGGACTGATAAAGAACCAAAAGCTGGAGTATCTTGGATATGAGAGAGAGAGAGAGAGAGACTTCAACTCTGCATATCAGTTCAAGTGAGCAGGACTTTCCAGCAAGGGCAATCTGGCTGAGTGCTCCGTATATTCAACTATGGTTGAGGGAGCAAGACGACCACTGCAGATCTCATGAACTGTTGCAAAAAGGGGGAATAATTCTAACCATCCTCGATGATGTAGAACTTCGTAAACCTCCTTTGCTGTAGAGACACCCTTCAAAAAAATTTAAACATAGCAAATGTATCAATTTGCAGGAGGAACATATAATTGTTTTAAAGTAGCTAGTATGAAGAATTTTTAGCCCATGCCATATTCTCTGCTTATTAACCATATGACATACATTGATTGATTTAGGAGATTTTCATAACATGTCTCATGTACTTGTTCTCAAAGAGTTCATTCAAAAAAAGCAGTAAAATATCCCATTTTTGTGCTAGATATTCTTGGATGCTTCATTTCCCCCACTGTGAAAAGATATTCTGGGGTAATATATCATTTGTACTTTTGTGGAGCATTCGGACATGTATAAGCATTTTCAACATCTGATAGATAATCAACACTTTAAATACCTGCAGTTTTTGGCCTTGCAACATCTCCGCTTCAAGTTCATCAAAAGACCTAAACAGACAAGCGAAAAGAAGAATTAGCACAGTCTTCTTTCTATATATAGGTGGAAGTTAACGAAAGCTAAAACCTTTTTCCTCCATTCCTTGCAAAAGCTTCAGCACATTTCCTGTTTCTTCCTCCCACTGCATATAAAATCATGCATTATTATTTATTAACGATACCATGAGCAAATGGTATTCACGAGTAGAATGAAAACTGCCAACTTACAGCAAGTAGTTATGAGATCTGCTACCCCACAGCTCTCAAAGAATGTATTATCTTTAACAGAAGGGAACAATAGCTTGGAGAAGGCCTTCATCTCTCTCAAGCCAATTCTCATTATTGCAGCCTGTTAGGTCATTTATAAACAAATAAGACACATTAATCAGGAGAACAAATTCCTCCATTTCCTTTAAACACACAGATCCAATATTTTTCAGGCTGCTACCTTTGTATTATTTCCCATTTCCAGGCCGTCCACAAAGCCTGGTATATCATGAATTTAAATTCTCCATTACTCAAAGCTAAAATCAACGAACGATAAGTTACGGAACAATAAAAGCACAAGTATATTAACCTGCTGCTAGAGCCACAACATTTTTCAGAGTTCCACAAAGTTCGACTCCTTCCACATCTTGGACCTATTTCCATTAGTTTAATCGAAAAAGTAATTAGAAAATGGTTGATCAATGTTAGATGTCAGAAAAATCACAGAACTTGTAATAAGTTCAAATGACAGTTAAACTCACAGCTGAGACCATAAAGTAAGGAGTATTGAATAGGCGAACCCATTTCTCTGCAATCTCTTTGTCCTCCCTATATCCAACTGTTGCTTCGCTAAACTTCTCAACTGCAATCTGTACTTAAAAATCTTAGCCGTGTTCATTTAAAATTGACTTAACACTGACATGTACTCATAATTTCAAGAAATATTAACCTCATTAGCAATGTTTGCTCCCATTAGAACACAACAACTGATGCCAAGAATTTCAGAGATGAGGGTAGAGATCATGCATGGTCCTTCCCTCTTCACCTCCATTCCTTTAATTAGGGAAATTGCTACAGCATCTTTCCTAATTTTACCAACTAGCCTCTTGCAAATGCCCTCCATGAATTGATGTGGAGTCACAAACACTAACATGTTAGAATCCTTCACTGCACAATTTCCCCCACTATAAAATGTTAATAGGACTAAAACTCCACAAACTACCTTCCAAGATATTTTAAGTTCAAATATTACTTTTACATAAGCAACCAATCCAAAATCATTAATGACACTAATCATTCAATTCCCTATTTTGTTTCAATTTGTTTGTCTTGGTTTGACACGGCACGTTTTTTAGAAAATAAAGAAAGACTTTTGAATCATGTGGATGTGTCTGATGTACCTGTAATCTTAAATATGTCACGTAGGATGTTGGGAGTAAAGAGTTACCAACTAAAGAAAGTGCCATTTTCTTTTAAACAAACTAAAATGGAAAGTAAGGGAATTAAAGAGTTGCCAAAAAAGAAAAGTATGATAAATAAATTGAAACGGAGGAAGTAGTAAATAAAATTAAAATAACAGCACCACCACCACCAACTGCTACAACAATTAAAAGTGCTACAATGTGTAATACCTGCATGTTCGAGGTCAGGGTCTGCAACAACATTTTTAGGTAGTTTTATACCAGGAAGATATTTAACATTCTCCTATGAAAAAAACAAGAAGTTAATAATTAAAATGTTGATCTCCAATATACAAACAATAGAAAGCATAAATTGCGTGATTAACACGAGAGTAATTAAACAGGGCAATTACATTGGTTCGGTTGATGACCTCAGAGAGCTTTTCACCAGATGGCAACGTCTCCTCAAACACCCACATCCTTACTTCATCTAAATTATTCACATAAAATAAATTAACCCATGAAAGAAATTTTGCATTATAACATGGTAAAAGTAGATGTTTTAAACGTAGAAAGAAGAAAAGGTGAAAAGGGTATAAAGATACCGTGAAAAGAACTGATCTTGAGGGTGTTAGAAGCAATGAGCTTGGAAGCAACACTACCCCAATTTCCACTACCAACGACGGTGACTCTTGATATATGAGGAACTTCATCTGCAAATGCAACATTGGCAGATGCATTTCCATTATTAATTGGCCCTTCAAGTTGGTCCTGTTCCATGGAAGGAGCCATGAAAAGGGTCGAATGAAATGGAGGGTGTTGGTGTTAGTGTTGCAGAGAGATTGAATTAATGAAAGGGATGAAAAATGGGCATAAAAAAGGGGAGGAGGAGGTTGAAATTGGGCGGAGAAGGCAGACACGTATCGTGAGTAACAATGCGTGTTATGTTAAATCCAGGCGATCTACTCTATGAAGAAAAATGTAGGAACTCCATCTGAGCCAGCCAAAGAGACACATAGCTAGGTGGGCTAAGGACATTTTAATCCATCCGTTCAACTTCTTCTCTTCTCTTTCTTCATTTACTCAACCAGACCGTCCAAACCTACTCGTTACACCTAAGCCCCAGTCCTACCAATCATAATCGTCCCTCCACAAAGATTAAGAAAGAAATAAAAAAATAAATAAATTTTTTATTTAAAATAAATAGTAGAGATTTGTGACTGAAATAGGAGGTTGTGGAGGATTAGGGCAGTATAGTATTAGATAGTAGAGCATTGTCGCGCTTATCTTTTCATACTAGTATTTCTTTGGTAGTTTCTTGTCCTTCGATTTCTATTAGTATTTATTGTCTCTCGTTCATCGCGTAGCATATTATTTTGTTGTAGTTACTGTTCTTTTTTCCTATTTGATTTGCTTTGTTATTATTCTATTTATTTATTGTTATTTCTTTATTCTTAGCCGAATATCTATCTGAAACCTCTCTACCTCCCTCCCAAGGTAGGGGTAAAGTCTGTGTACAACCTACTCTTCCCAGACTATACTTGTCGGATTACACTAGATAAGCTGTTGTATTTATGTGACTGAAAATCATCTCACAAAATTAAATTGTTTATAAATATAGAAAAATGACATTTATTTTCTGGACAAACCAAAAAGAAAATTATGTCACATAAATTGGGATAGATGGAGTACTTCAATCATTATTTTCACTTTATGTAATGGAGTACTTTTGAGACCCAAGACAACTGTACGAATTGTGATGTGATATGTGGTAGTTGATGTTGAGTCAAGTCTGATGTTACACCCCGTAGTCCATGTTTCGTCGTGTCGATGATAAATACCGATGTCTCGGGAAGAGGTACGGTCGTACGAAAGGGTAATAGAGGTTTACGGTTTGATTATGGAAGTGTCGGAGTATTGGGAAGTCAAACGGATCGAAGAAAGTACGTTTCGACGAAATCAAAAAAATTGGGCATTTAACGGGAAAATCGACCGACTGTCAAATACTTTGAGGGACCATCGATTTTGCTCTCTGGGCCTTTAATTTTCCCTCATTTTTTTACGGGAAGATTTACGGACCGTCGAAGTATTTGACAGTCCCGTCAATCCCACCGTCGAATTCCGCTGGTGGAAATTTTTAAGGGTATAAAAATTGGGTTAATCGATGCAACCCTCATTTGCCTACAAAATTCAATCTTAAACCCTCTCCCAAACTCTCTTAATTATAATATAACATTCCTATATCAAATTCAAGCTGAATTACGCAAGATTTGTGTGATAATCCCTGTAGTAATCGTAGAAATCATCGTCTTCGAGTTGAGGAAATTGTAGAAACCATTGGAATTTGGGGCAAAGCGCTGTTTCAAGAAGATTTGGATGTATCGAGGTAAAATTCAGCTTCCTTTATCTATAATTATGGTTAATTGATGATTCAAAATAAGTTTTTGTAATCGAACTTATAGACATGTGAAATCATGAGAATATGATTTGTGGGATTTTTTCTTGGATTATGAATTGATATTGATAAATAAATCTATTATTGGTATTGTGAAACCAAGAAGAATTGTTTCGGAGGATTGGGGCATCAGACTATAAAAGTATCTTTGTTAAGAAATTTAAGAACCCTTTTGGTATTAGGATTGTTGATATGGTATATAAATTAAATTTCTTATTGGGAATATGAATTCGATATTGATATCGATTCTTTATTTCCGTAGATTGATATTTGTAAGGCGTGCGAGAGCGTATAAGGCGATTGTAATCTTAAGGATAATGTATGTAAGGCTTACCTTTTTTTCTTTGGCATGATCGACATGTATATGATACTTGCAAGTTGCTTCCAATATAGATTTCTCTCCTACGCGTCAAAAATGTATTGTGACTTATTCTCACGATTGATTATTGATCTTGGTTGCTCCTTGTCAATCTACTATTAGCATCCTACTGAGTCGTGCTTAATGTAATATATCGAGGTCCATGTTGACATTCTTGGAGGTTAAATCGATTGTTCGTCATAATGTCCTTACTGGTTCCTGAGAGCTAAGCTAGTAGGGTGATTCATAATTCTTATAAAGTTATTGCAAGAGTAACAGGTAATATGTAACCCTCATAAGAGAGTCGGAGGTGTCACGACCTTACGTCACTCCGACGAGCTCAATATAGTATCCTATATTCCTTGAGAGGTCATTATATGCATGTATTATATATCTATATTGCCCTCAGAGGCTTATGGCGTTATATACGCATCTATACAAATATGATATTGATGATGTTGCCCATAGAGGCCTATGGCGCTACTTACGCAGTTTATATAGATATGATGTTGATAATACTGCATACATAGGCCTATGTCATTATATACGCGATTATATTTCATTTATGCATATCCTTGCCCACAGAGGAACTCAGAGTACAAGTTGTTTCTCTACCGCCCTATCTTACAGTTATGCATTCAGTTACAGTTTCAACTTATGCTACATGTACCATATTGTACTTGATTACAGTTCTGCCTTACATATTCAGTACATCTTTCGTACTGATGTCCCTTTTGGGGCACTACATTTATGTCCACAGGTACAGATAGACAAAACGACGCTCCTCCTCAGTAGGTGATCTGCTCAGTGATGATATTATCGCACTCCCTTCTATCAGAGTTACAGTACAAGAGTTTGTATACTATTTTAAATATGCTACTAGAGTTTTGGGGTATAGAGGGGCCCTGTCCCGACTTATTGGTATGTATATATGACTCTTAGAGGCTTGCAGACCTGTGTACAATAGATGTTGGTATGTAGTGGTTTTGTCAGTCCCTTTTGTTAGTAGTATACTCATATTGTGGCCTTGTCGGCCTTGGTTATCTGTTCATATGCATATATCCTGTTGGGAATCTTCTGTGTGCAAGTTATCTTTTTGTCTTATCATATATGGGTAATTGGAGGCCTTGTCGGCTCAGGTTGCATGTTTCAGGGTTTGAATACTATAGTGGTACGCTCAGGCCTTCGGGCGTTGCGTGCCAGCCACACCCCACAAGGTCTACCTAGGGAGTGTGCAAGTCGTATCTAGTAGAGTCTTGTTCATGAGTGTGTTATGCACCACACTCATAAGCCGGAGGCTACATGATAATTAGGGTGGTTACTTTTCTTCCTGATCTAGATTATGCGATAGTGCTAACTGATAAGTTTTCACTCATAATCTCCATCTTATTTATATCTAAGTTATGCCTGCTACTACTCAACGATAAGAAGCCTTGTGACGGGTGAAGATGAGGCAGGAGAAGGTGCTAGTCATGCACCACTCGCCGATCCGGGGAGACATGAGCACCAAGATGAGGCTGCATCTCGAGTCTCTAGAACTCCACCACCACCACCACCTCCAGAAGGACAGAAGAGAGATGATGTACTTCTGGTTCCTCCTCCAATTGCCTAGAATATATATTTCGCCAAAAGGAGATAAGGCAAAGAAGGTGGTTGGAATTATTAAAGGATTACGACGTCTATATTTTATACCACCCTGGTAAGGCGAATGTTGTAGCTCATGTTTTAAGTCGTAAGTGTATGGGAAGTTTGGTTGATATTGAAGCTAGGAAACTAGAAATGACTAAAGAACTACGTCGCTTAGCTAATTTAAATGTGTGACGCTTGGACACGGAGGATGGAGGGGCATTAGTACAGAATAACACAAAATCATTCCTAATAGCTGAAGTGAAGGCAAGACAGTTTGAGGACCCCGAATTAGTCTAGATGAAAGAAGGAATTCCTCTGCAGAAGAAACCGATATTGGAGCTTACGGGAGACAGAGTCCTTAGATATCAGGGTTGACTATGCATACCGAATGTAAGAGGATTTCGGGAGCAAATAATGGTCGAGATCCATTAGTCCAGGTATTCCATTCATCCTGTATCGACAAAGATGTATCATGACCTTCAACAAGTTTATTAGTGTAATGACATAAAGAAAGATATTGCAGCGTTGGTAGTTCAATTCCCGAATTGTCAGCAAGTTAAGATCGAGCATCCAAAGCCTAGAGGTTTGCCACAACATATGGAAATCCCTACTTGGAAATGTAAAATGATCAGTATAGATTTCATCACCGGATTACCTCGTTCTTATCGAAAGTTTGATTCCATTTGGGTTATTGTTGAAAGGATAACAAAGTCGGATTATTTCTTACCCGTTCGTACTACCTTCTTAGCCGAGGATTACACCAAACTATACATCAGGAAAAAGTTCGGCTACATGGTGTTCCAGTCTCTACTATATCTGACAGAGATGCCCAGTTTATGGCCCACTTTTGGAGATCATTCCAGAAAGGTTTAGGAACCCAAGTGAACCTTAATACAGTCTTCTACTGACAAACCAATGACCAGACCGAGTGTACAATTCAGACCCTTGAATACATGCTAAGGGCTTGTGTATTGGATTTCAAAGGTAGTTAGGACGATCATTTACCCCTTATCGAGTTCGCTTATAATAACAACTATCATTCCAGCATCCAGATGGCCGCGTATGAGGCAGTGTATGGACAGAAGTATAGATCCCCAATTAGTTGGTTTTAAGTGGGTGAATTCGAGTTACTAGGTCCTGATTTGGTCAAGCAGGTTGTGGAGAAAGTGAAATTAATCCACTAGCACTTATTGAATGCCCATAGTCGACAGAAATCTTATTCAGATGTTCGGCACCACGACCTAGAATTTGTAGTTGGCGATTGGATATTCTTAAAGGTGTCTTCAATGAAGGGGGTTATGAGATTTGGTAAGAAAGGAAAACTTAGCCCTAGATGCATCATACCATATAAGATCATCCACAGAATAGGCCAAGTGGCTTATGATCTTAAGTTACCCTCGGATTGGAAGCAGTTTGGCCGGTATTTCATGTATTGATGTTGCGTAAATGCATAGGGTATCCCTTCCATATTACTCCCGTAGAGGATGTGAAAATCACTAAATATTTAACCTATGAAGAGACTCCAGTATCCATTCTAGATCGTCAAGTTCGAAAGATAAGGACTAAGAAAGTTGCCTCCGTCAAGGTGTTATAGAGAAATAATAATGCAGAAGAGATGACTTGGGAGGCCGAAGAAGATATGCGATCCAGATATCCTTACTTATTTCATCCCTCAGGTTAATACCGACATCCGTGCGATACAATTTTCTCATTTCTATTCTATTCGATAAACCGAAGTCCTATGTTTTGTTTAGGTGTTAACGTGGATGCAAATATGGCAGGTATAGCTCAGAGCATGGTAGAGGATAATTGAGGTAAATTATAACTAACTTTCTTCATTATGGTATATACAGACGGTCGTGTGAGGCCTAGTTGATATGATTTTATTATTATATTACCCTGTGTGGCATTGGATAAGTATTTGGGCTATTTAACATGTTTTGGATAGTCTTGTTTACAAAGGAAACTCTGCCAAAATTTTTAGAACCCTCGAGAGTTAAATAATATCCTCAACATTCGAGGACGAATGTTCCTAAGAGGAGAAATGATGTTACACCCCGTAGTTCGCATTTTATCATGTTGATGATAAATACCAATGTCCTGAGAAAAGGTACGGCTTTACGAAAGGGTAATAGAAGTGTATGGCTTGATTATGGAAGTACCAGAGTATTGGGAAGTCAAATGGATCGAAGAAAGTACATTTCAACGAAATAAAAAAATTTGTACATTTGACGGGAAAGTCGACCGCCAGTTGATTTTCCTCTTTGGGTCGTCAATTTTCTCTGGAAGTTTGACGAGAAGATTGACGGTCCATCAATCCCACCATTGAATTCCAGCGGTGGATATTTTTTCGGGTATAAAAATCGGGTCAATCGACACAACCCTCATTTTCCTCCAAAATCTTATCTTAAACCCTCTCCCAAACTCTCTCAATTATAGTATAACATTCCTAGATCAAATCCAATCCTAATTACACAAGTTTTGTGCGATAATCCCCGTAGTAATCATAGAAATCATCGTCTTCGAGTTGAGGCAATTGTAGAAACCCTTGGCATTTAGGGAAAAGTGTTGTTTCGAGAAGTTTTGGATGTATCGAGGTAAAACACACCTTTCTTTATCTATAATTATGGTTAATTGATGATTCGGAATAAGTTATGAAATAATTTTCGTAATCGAATCTTATGGACATGTTAAATCATGAGAATATGATTTGTGGTCTATTTTGCTTGGATTATGAATTGATATTGATAAATAAATTGATTATTGATATTGTGAAACCAAGAAGAGTTGTTTCGGAGGATCGGGGGATCAAACTACAAAAGTATTTTTGTTAAGAAATTTAAGAACCCTTTTGGTATTAGGATTGTTAATACGATACATAAATAAAATTCTTATTTGGAATATGGATTCGATATTGATATCGACTCTTTGTTGCTATAGATAGATATTCGTAAGGCACGAGAGCATATAAGGCGATAGTAATATCAAGGATAAGGTATGTAAGGCTTACCTTTTTTTTTGGCATGATCGACATGTATACGATACTTGCAAGTTGCTTCCAATATGGATTCCTCTCATACACGTCAAAAATGTATTGAGACTCATTTTATCGATGGATTATTGATCTTGGCTGCTACTTGTCAAATCTACTATTCACAGCCTACCGAGTCGTGCTTAATGTAATATATCGAGGTTCCATGTTGACATTCTTGGAGGTTAAATCGATTGTTCATCATAATGTCCTTACTGGTTCCTGAGAGCTAAGCTAATAGGGTGATTCATAATTCTTATAAAGTTATTGCAAGAGTAACAGGTAATATGCAACCCTCATAAGAGAGTCGGAGGTGTCACGACCTTACGTCACTCCGACGAGTTCAATAGAGTATTCTATATTCCTTGAGCGGTCATTATATGCACGTATTATATATCTATATTGCCCTCAGAGGCTTATTGCGTTATATACGCATCTATACAGATATGATATTGATGATGTTGCCCATAGAGGCCTATAGCGCTACTTACGCAGTTTATATAGATATGATATTGATAATACTGCATGCAGAGGCCCTTGTCATTATATACGCGATTATATTTCATTTATGCATATCCTGGGCCACAGAGGAACTCAGAGTACATGTTGTTTCTCTATTGCCCTATCTTACAGCTATGCATTCAGTTACAGTTTCAACTTATGCTTCATGTACCATGTTGTACTTCATTATAGTTCTGCCTTACATATTCAGTACATCTTTCGTACTGATGTCCCTTCTGGGGCACTACGTTTTATGCCCACAAGTACATAGAGACAGGGTGACGCTCCTCCTCAGTAGGTTATCTGCTCAGCGGTGATATTATTGCACTCTCTTCTATCGGAGTTACAGTACAAGAGTCTATAAGTACTATTTTATATATGCTACTAGAGTTTTGGAGTATGATGGGGCCCTATCCAAACCTATTGGTATGTATATATGACTCTTAAAGGCTTGCAGACCTGTGTACAGTATATGTTGGTATGTAGTGGCCTTGTCGGCCCCTTTTATTAGTAGTATACTCGTATCGTGGCCTTGTCGGCCTTGGTTATCTGTTCATATGCATATATCCTGCTGGACTCTTCTGTGTGCAGGTTATCTTTCCGTCTTGTCATAGATGGGTAATTGGAGGCTTTGTCGGCCCATGTTTCATGTTTTAGGGTTTGAATACTGTAGTGGTACAGTCAGGCCTTTAGGCACTGGGTGTTAGTCACACCCCCAAGGCTGGGGTGTGACATCCAGGTCAGCTTGAGGCACTACCAGTAAACACAAGCAACACCGGGGGTATCAAAATCGCGTATGATACAGGTAATTGAGAAGGTTAGAAGAGCCGTTTGAATCATAACAGACGAACATTACTAATCAATCGTACGTCTTCTAGTTGAATATTAATGGCATTTATCGAGATAATAATTGTCTAATTATTACAACATTTATTCTCCAGTTTTAATGAGAGAATATTTTGGACAAGGCAAACAACATCCCACTTGGACCAGATGGTTTGCCAATAGGAACTCCGGCACCAGAGGACCCGATAGTTGCAGATGGAGCCACTTCCATTGGCAGACAAACTCAACACGAGGATGTTCCCAATGACGAAACGCTTATAGAAGCCATACAAAATTTGAGGGCGCAAAATGCCGCTATGAGCAAACAGTTGGAACACCTGATGTGGTTTTACTCGAAATACATGTCCAAGAATGTTGGTAGTACTCCGACAGATGAACCGGAACCTCCACAAAATGCTAATGGGGAAGCTAGGAATGGTCAGAGTAGATCAAGAGATGATAGTGCTTCAGAAAGTGAAGTCGTTCCTGAAAATCCTTTCCAGGAACAAGTTTTAAAATTTATGAAGGACATGACGAACAAAGTAGATACCAATGCAGAGAAGGCAGAGAAAATTCCAAGGAGTTCCAGCACCGGTTAAATCAATTTTTGGGTGTCCCTCATGTGGTTGAAGGTCCAGATGTAAGGAGATACATTCAGTTGGTGTATAAGCCAGAGGCTACGCCCGAACTGATCCCCATAAGGTTCAAAATGCTATTTGTGGCCAAGTATGATGGGACTACTAATCCATAAGAGCATATAACGGCCTATACTATGGCCGTAAAAGGAAATGATTGAAGGGAACATGAAATAGAATTGGTTCTGATCAAGAAGTTTGTTGAAACACTCACTAAGAGAGCCTTGACATGGTATTCACTCCTCCATGAGAATTATTGGATCATTCGCCCAACTCGCCGACTTGTTCATAAAAGCTCATGCGGGGGCTCGAAAAGTGAAGACGTATAAAACAGATATCTTTTGCATTGTGCAAGGAGAAATGGAACTCCTTAGGGACATCATTTCTCGATTTCAGAAGGAACATGTGCTGCTACCCATAGTCCCTGATGAGTGGGTTGCGGAGGCTTTCATAAAGGGTTTGAATCATTTAAGTTTAGACGTCTCACGAAAGCTCAAGGAAAATCTCTTGGAATTACAGGCTACAACCTGAGAAGACGGGCACAACCGGTATGAGTCCAAGATTCGGACAGAAGATGATTTATTGGGAACTCAGGCCAGAAGTATTTTTCAGAAGTGGGACAAATGAGTCAGAACAGACTATAACTCTTCAAAGAACCATTTTCAACCTTATCCTACTCCCGGAAAGCAAGGAGGTGGACATGGTTTTTGCACTTTTGAAAATACAAATAACAAGAGAGGTCCCGGACGAAACAATCAAGGATTAGTGAATTTCAACAAAGGAAATTCATCTAACTCTACTAAGGGTACATGATACCTGAAATTACCCGAGTACAACTTCAATATCAACGATGATCAAATGATGGCGGCACTGAGAACTCATCCAGCATCCCGACCTCTGAAACCATTACAATCTGATCCTAGTAAAAGAGATCAATCCATCTGGTGTGATTTCTATGACACTCAAGGGCATAAACCTACAAATTGCAGACATTTGCGAGAAGAGGTAGCAGAGATGCTAAGTAAGGGCCACCTCCGAGAATATTTGAGTGAAAGAGATCGCAATAATTATAAGCGGGGACCACCCACTGAAGATAAATCTAATCCGGTCGCACCACCCCATGTTATAAACATGATCTTTGGGGGGTTAATAATTGTCGCTACATCCTTCACAGTGGATGAAAAGACAAAAATCTCAGTAACCCGAGAGAAAAGATTTTGAGAGATACCTGATGAGCATATTATCACTTTCACCAAAGAAGATGTTGCCGGTGTGATCTTCCCTCACAACGATGCGCTGGTGATCACGGTGCTTATCAATTACTTCCAGGAGAAGAGAGTCCTGATTGATCCCGGTAGCTCGGTTAATATTATCCAGTTAAAGGTGGTAGAGGAGATGAATATGGCAAATAAGATAGTTTCAGCTGTCAGAACCCTCTCAAGTTTCAATATGTCAAGCGAGACTACAAAGGGGGAAGTGGATCTATCGGTGGACGTGATGGGAGTCATTAAGGTGACAAAATTTTATGTGATTGACGGTGACATAAAATATAATGAAATATTCAGGAGGCTATGGATACATGAGATGAAGGCGATCTCGTCAACATTACATCTACTGGCGAAGCTCACTACACCGAAAGGAATCCAACAAATTCGAGAGGAACAACCCGCCGCCAAAGAGATGTACTCCATAGGGGAACCAGATGTGGTGACAGATCCTAAATAGCAATTACAGAAAGTGGAGCCAACACCTGTAGATGTTTGCTAGGATCCACCGGCAGTATCAGATTCAACCTATCCAGAGGAGTTTCAGACCGGTACCAGGTGCCTATATATTGTTAGGTACCGAATGAGTCAGATGCCATTAAGTCCACTGTAGAGGAACTTGAGCAGATTGCACTGTCTCCCGACAAGAATGTATACCTGGGCACAGGGTTAACCCCGAGGCTTAGGGATTTAATTCTTACATATCTTATATCTAACGTTGATTTCTTTGTATGGTCTCACGAAGATATGACAGGCATTCCTCCAGAAGTCACAACTCATAAGTTGGGCATGGATATTAGTTTCCATCCCTTGAGGCAGAAAAAATAGCCAATCCCCGAACTCTACAACAGGTTTGTTGAAGAATATGTAGCTAGATTACTTTTGGTACTTATTCCTCGATGCGTATTCCGGGTATAACCAAATAAGGATGCACCCAGAATACCAAGAGAAAACATCTTTTAACTACTTTCGATACTTATTGTTATAATGTTATGCCTTTCGGACTGAAAAACGGCAGAGCTACATATCAAAGGTTAGTAAATAATATATTTGAAAAGAAAATAGGAAAAATTGAAGTATATATAGAGGATATGCTTGTTAAAATTCTTCGTGTAGAGGATCATTTAAGTCATTGCAGGAAACCTTTGAGGTGCTGATAAAGTATAATATGAAGCTAAACCTCGAGAAATATTCTTTCGGGGTGGGATCCAAAACAATTTTGGGTTTCTTGGTTTAATAAAGAGGAATTGAGATAAATCATGACAAAACAAAGGCTACCAAAGACATTTCAGACACACTGGAAGACGTGAAAGCAGTTCAACATTTGATCGGGCGAGTAGCGGCTCTAAGCAGGTTTATTTCCCGGTCGTTAGAAAAATGTCACTGGTTCTTCTTGCTTTTATAGGAGAAGAATGATTTTATTTGGACTCGAATGCCAGCAGGACTTACGGGACCTGAAATCCTACTTATCTAGTTCTCCACTAATGTCAAAACAAAAAGACGAAGAACAATTAGTTATATATCTTGCGGTCTCGAAGGTAGCGGTAAGTGCAGTTCTGGTATGGAAAGAGAAAGGTACGCAATTTCCTATATATTACGTAAGTTGAGTAATGTTAGGGCCCGAAACCCGATACCCATTACTCAAAAGATTGGCTTTTGCTTTAGTGATGTCGTCACGAAAGCTTCGACCATATTTTTAATGCCACATAATTGTTGTAGTAACCACATTTCCACTTAAAAATGTGTTACATAAGCCCAAACTTTTCATGTGCCAGGCTAAATGGGCAGAATAATTAAGTGAATTTGATATCAAATATAGACCCCGGACTGTGATAAAGTTGCAGGTCCTTGCGGATTTTGTGGCTGATTTCAGTCCGGGAGTGACCCCTCAGGCGGAAAGAGAAGCTATCTTGGACTCAAGGGCTGCCTCCGGGGTCTAGACACTCTACACAGATGGGGTCTCTAACATCAAGGGGACTGGTTTAGGAGTAGTATTACATACTCCCACTGGTGAAATTTTAAGACAGGCAATACATAGCACAACATTGACTAACAGTGAAGCCGAGTATGAAGCTTTGGTTGTAGGTCTGGAATTAGCTCGAGGCTTGGGCTCTCAGATTATTGAAGTTAAGTGTGATTATATGTTGGAGCCAAGTCAATAGGGTATTAGAGGCAAAAGAAGAACGCATGTCGAGATACCTCAAGAAGGTTCTGAAGATTTTGTCCCAGTTTCAAGAATGGACGGTGGTATATATACCCCAGGAATATAACATAGAGGCATATGCACTCACAAATTTAGGCTCTATCATGGAAGCCGAGGGTACTAAAACTGAGTCGGTTGTTCAACTGTTGCACTCGATGTTAGATCCTATAGGGTACGATGAGGTTAATTCAACCAGCCTAACTCAGGACTAAAGAAATGAATTCTTGGACTACCTTGTAAATGAAAAGCTCTCAGAGGACCCAAAAGCATCCAGATCTTTGAGGACCGCCCAGGACTGTGTCGTAGATGGAAAACTTTATCGACAATGTTTTTATGGTCCCCTAATCCGGTGTATAGGCCTCGATGAAGCTGATTACGTAATGAGGGAAGCCCATGAAGCCATTTGTGGAAACCATTCGGGAGCAGAATCCTTAATGAGGAAACTCATAAGGGACGGTTATTATTAGCCCCGAATCGAGGTAGATACAAAACTGTTCGTGAAAAAATATAACAAGTGTCAGTGCCATGCGGAACTGTTACACTGCCTGGAAGAAGAATTGTACCTGGTTGTATCTCCAAGGCCATTCATGAAATGGGGGATGGATATAGTCGGACCCTTTCCAGCGCACCAGGATAGGTATGCCAACTTATATTTATGACTGATTATTTTTCTAAGTGGGTTGAAGCTGTAGCTTATACAAAGTTCCAGTAGAAAGAGGTGATGGACTTTATTTGGCAGCACATCATATGTTGTTTTGGTATCCCAAAGGAGATATCCCGTGACAACGGCTGGAATTTTATTGGGACCAAACTTATAAAGTTTCTCGATGACCTGAACATCAAGAGTATCACCTCCACTCCCTACCATCACAGTGCGAATGGTCAAGAAGAATCAACAAACAAGATCATAATCAAGAATTTGAAAAAGAAGTTGGAAGCTACAAAGAGAATCTGGCCTTCTATGCTACCAGAGATTTTATGGGCATATAGAACCACAACAAAAATGAGTACAGGACAAACTTTATTTTTCCTTGGTCTATGGTGCAGAGGCTTTGATTCTGATAGAATTTGGAACTCCCAGTTTGAGG
This sequence comes from Anisodus tanguticus, assembly GCA_034509755.1. Taxonomy (NCBI): domain Eukaryota; kingdom Viridiplantae; phylum Streptophyta; class Magnoliopsida; order Solanales; family Solanaceae; genus Anisodus; species Anisodus tanguticus. Next base: position 33,646,487 of record CM067548.1, read on the forward strand.
TATCTCTGGGCAAAGGACAAGTCAACTGCAAAATCAATATACGTGCACCTGGATTTGCTTGAAGAACATTGAGATATTGCATACGTCCAGATGGTAGCCCAGAAGCACAGAATGGAACAATATTATAACCGGTGCACAAACCTCTGACACTTTAAACTCGAGGACTTTGTGCTCCGTAGGGTAACTCAGAGTACCCGGGAACTTAATGCGGGAAAGTTAGGCGCAAATTAGGAAGGTCCATACACCTTCACCGGTACCGTCGGTAAATGAGCTTACAACCTAACAAACCAACAAGGTAACAAACTTCCTAGTAATTGGAACATAAGCCATTTAAAGAAGTATTATGTGTAGTAAGATGAAGCATGCACTACACTCTTTTCTCCTTCGGCCGATTTTTGTCCCAACTGGATTTTTTCGATAAGGTTTTTAATGAGGCAGCACCATAAATAAACATGTTTATAGTCTTACTACCGTAGTAAGCTATCCAGTGTCCGAGTCTTCTTATCATGAACTCTCAGACACTAGGGGGCCATATACACCTGGATAAGAGCGAAGAAGATTTTTTAGAAATTTTAATGCTTCAAGGAAAAACACCCAATGCTGGGGACTGCCTAGATTTTCAAATTACATGTAATCGGACTGACCATACTAGAGGGCAGTCGGGTTGTTCTTGTATTTGTCTTTACATTTATAAGTTAGAGGAATTAATAAAAAAATTCTTTTATGATTAATAAATCTTAACAAAAAATAACGTTAAGGCTCCAGATACTAAAAGTACCAGAGTATTAAGTTGATCAGGACCGAAATGAGTCAGAAATCAACTATAAAGGCCATGAGAAGCCCCGGTATAAGATGAAAAAAATACATATTTCAGAATGAATTCAAGTTTGATGGAAAGTTATCAAAAACTTCCAAAACTCAATGTTTTACCAACTGTAAGTTATGCTTTAAAGTAAAATTTCAATTTAAGAAATAAAGAAGTCATAGTCAAATAGACGCACAGAAGTAATAAAGATTTACTTCTAAAAATAAACGTAGAATGGGAACCTTAAGCGGAATTGCGAAAAAGGGAAGTTCTCTTATTCATATTTTCTGGGCTAGAATTAACTCGATTACAAAAGATAGCAACCAGGCCCAAAAGTGACCCGGTGATAGATAGAAAATAGAACATAAATTAAACTCGTACGAAAGGTTACAGTACGTCGGCTCCATAGTCCGCCAGGGGTGTTTCAAATGTTACTAACAAAATAAATTATTAAAAGATCAAGCAGGGGGATTCATCGGCTTCTATATTTGAATCCTTCATATATCCACGAAGAGCATCAAAAGACAGCTCAACATCAGTGAAGTCGATCTCCGCATCGAGAATTTTGGAAGAGATATCAAACCCTAGTTTGTTGGCTCCTTCAAATGTGTCCACGCAGTTCTTCAGAATGGCCAGGTCCCTACGAAGTTTCCATCTCTTGAATTTAGCTTTAAGCTCATCGATGGTATTGTCCAAAGCATTTAGCTATCCTTGGGCCTCGGCCAAGTCTACTACCAGTATAGTTGTTCTCCCTTGAAGGGTCACTTATGAAGTGGTTGACCTGAAGAGAAATCTCCCAGTCTTTTAATGAATCAATAACATCATGTAGGCGTAACTGGAGGGAGGCCTGAAGAGAGCTCGAATCCCTGAGGTATTTAACTTCGGCTCGAAGATGTTGAATTTCCTCTGTCATTTTTTTTCCCTCGTGAGAAAGGCCCATCGCCCTAGCTAAATTCATAGTAGAGAGGGCAGTGGTGTGTCCCTGAAAAAAGGGAGTGGTTCCAGTAATGAAGTAGGGGGATTTAAAGAATGATTAATAGGAGGAAATACTATACCTACAAGAGTAGGTCCGCAAGATGAGCAAAAGAAGACTCTAAAGTAGCATTGGGGATTTTTTATGAGAAGCGAATGTCCCGGCCTCAATACCTGAAGTAAGGACTGAGCTACCCTTAGAATGATCAACCGGAGGAACCAGAGTTTCAGAATCTGGAACATCACGTAAAGGGTTTACGGGGGTAGCACCTTCTCGTTCATCTTTTCTTCATCGTCAAGTTGGATGACACCCACCTGTGCCTCTGCTTGTACCTCTTTCCCATATTCGGTGAGCCGGTATCAATTTCGAACCCTGGAACCAATTCCCACTGGGGTCACGAGAATTTCTTCTTGTGTTTTCTGCTTCCAGTTACTAGAAGCATATTGAAGGATGTTGGAAAAAGCGGTTGTACGGGTGGGCACCTTTTGGGCGGCTGATTTTCTTGCCGAGAGCCCTTTAAATAAAGTAAAAAGGGTATATGGAATCTTGGGAAAACTGGGGAATAAACATATTTAAGAGGTCAAGTTAGGGTTAGGTCTTGATCAATATAAATTGGGTTAACCAACCTCAGTCAAAATCATCTTCAACATTGATGATGCTACGGATTCCTCGGGGGTACAAATGGATAATTCTTTCCAGAAAAACCCTAGGGTAAATAAGGAAAAGGTGATCAATAGTAAATGGAGCGTTGGAATTATCAACCAACATTTGTATGTAGAAGACCAATCTCAAAATTTGCAAGGTAACTTGGCCCAAGCAGACTCTTAATCGATAATAAATGTCTTCGATGATTTTTGGGATAGGAGGTTTGAAACCAATAGTAAAAGGGTACATGTAAGCCATGGAAACCCCTTTAACATGATGGTGCATTTGGTCAATTGAGTCAACTCTTCTAATGACTGTGTCAGAGGTGAAGTTACAGTTTTTCAAAATGTTGGGAAGAATTTTGGAAGTTATCATGGATTCTAATTCCTCAACATGTTCAAAGGTTCCTTGAATGCGAAGGTCTCCTGAAAATTGAAGCCAGAAGAAAGAATTTTTGTAGCAGTGGAGTGCAGGTCAACTTCTTGAATATTAGAAGAAATAGGTTGTTTCCCAGGATGATGGCTTGGAGGACCATCATTGTTGTCAGGAGAATGTGAAGGGGAAGACTTGGTGGACGATATTGTGGAAGAAAAATTAAAAAATGAAAGAGAGTTTATAAAGATTGTGAATTTTATGAAGGTTGTAGTTACCTTCTGTGTGGAGATTGGGCCTCCTATTTATGATATGAGAATATAATGTTTGGAAATGAAAAGATGTGCATTATCATTGCAAAATTTCACGTCAATCAGATCAATTGGTCAGTTGCCGCCGTTTCAATAGCATTGAAGAGATGTCACATTTGATATTTCTTCAATCATTGCATTTCAAATTTTCTCCGAAGTATAGGATTTTCATCCACTTCCCGGGCGTGGAAGGGATACGCCTGGAAAGTGTGGGGGACTATATGTATAAGGCAAAATTCATTTAAGACAGTTGTACAAATTGTGATGTGACACGTAGTTGTTGATGTTGAGTAAAGTCCAGGTCAGCCAAAGGCACTATCGGTAGATGCAAGCGGCACCAGTGGTGTCAAAAGTGCGTATGGTACCAGTAATTCAGAAGGTTAGAACAACCCGTTTGAATCATAACGGATTGTTGTTACTGAACCGATCGTACGCCTTCTAGTAGAATATTAGTGGCATTTATGGAGATAATAATTCCCTAATTATTACAACATCCATTCTTCTGTATGAATGAGAGCATATTTTGTGGGGTGTGTACCCGTGTAGCTCATATATGAATAGGACACATAACTCCATTATAAATCATCGGATTCAAGTTATTACAATATACTTTCGCACTTTCTCTCGATTGTTGTGCTTTCATACGAGTTACGGTGACTTTGCCCAGAAGCTATCACAAGGCGCAGGCTAATTATTGCATTACTTCGCTTTAATATTATTTACTTGCAGTATATTTTATCTAGCATTTTTATCAAATCAATCACTTGAGATCCACGTGTCCTTGACCACATATACAAATTCAAATGTACCATTTTACGGGTAAACATTTCAATTTTTTTATTATTATATTGATATGAAAAGAATGTACAATTTATGATATTTTTTGTATAAATTTTGAATATATATGTGTGTGTATGTTTACGTTCATCTAGTATTTGATATTCCCTAGTGTCAACTTGTACCACACAGAATTTATTAAAGGGGAAGCACTTCCTATTAGTAGTTTTTTCATTCGTAACCTGAGATATTTGATTAAATAAAAGAATTTCATTCATTCACAAGTCACAACATCTCTTAGTAGTACAATATGTCCATTTAATTGGATCGTGTTTTATCGTAGAGTTTTAATTTTTTGCATCCATAATATATAAATACTTTTACCTCATCAAATTAAGTCTCCTTATAATAAAGTCTAAATATGGGGCAGAGATGGTAAGGAGACGCTGGCAAGAGGAACCAAAATAAACCGTGATGTACAAGGACAAATTTATAGGTTAAAAATGGGGTATGTGAACTCATGATCTACTAGGAATTTTATGTATAAATTTTATAAAATTGGTATAATATTATCGGCTAACACCCATGCTACAAGAAGATTAAATGGTGCATTTTCTTAGATGTTGAGTTATTTAGCTAGAGGACTACAAATCAATCTCAAATTAATACATTTTTTCCTTCTTTTTTTTAATTCGCCTTTGTGCACAAGTCATGATAAATGTAACACCTCGTACCTTCGGTCTATGATTTGAACCATACAATGGGAACATGATGAAACTAAGATGAGGAGTGTATGAAGTGTTTTGAAAATTAATCAAGCCATAAGAAGGGTCTTAGAAAAAATTAGAGTCGGAAGCTACTCTAAGGAGCGTGTTTTCAAGTGAGTTTGCAGCATGTCTCACTTAAACTGAATTTACCAAAAAAATTATAAGGAATTTGAGAAAACTTCCTTCATGAAAGTTGTATATATTTTGAAATATCTTTCCATTTATATAAAAACTCAGGTCAAACAGAGGTATATACAAAATGTTATGGATGATTTACTGAGGACATGTATAATGAAAATCCCGATTCTTTTAGGATTAAATTTTAAAGCCCAAGCCTTTTATGATAATCTATAAATACAACTCTAAAATGTTTTATGTGAGGATTTTCAAAGATGCTACCAAACACCAAAGGTGAGTTCTTATTTAAATTCCTATGCCAATTATATTAAGTTAACACTAGATTAACACCGAATCATTATTTGGAATCGCTAGATTTTGGAAAATTCATTCAAGGTCGAATTTGGAATGAATCTTTGGGATTTCTTCAAAAAGGTAATCCTCTCACTCATTAATGGATTATATGGAGTTATTATTATGTTTTAGACATTTAATGGTTGGTATAACCATGAAATAGGATTTATTTAGATGCACTTCATCAAACGCAAAACCCTAGTAATTTTGTTGTAGATTTTCCCTCCGACTAGCCAGCTTACTTTGGCGTTTTCCAATAAGTGAATCGTTGGAACGAGCCCAAATTGTAACTAAGTGGTCACAACATATAGTTATAAAATGTGAACGGTGGATATCGGATTTGGATTTCAGGAGCAGTGTGGTTTAAGCTATAAACAATAGCTGCGAATTTGATGAATACTTTGATCATACAAACTTCAATTGGGTACATAGTGATTGATTGAAGCATGAAGCTTACGTTGGAATGTTTTAATGAGATTTAAGGTAACGAAGAAGAGCAGGTTCAAGATACGCGTACAAAGTAGGAGAACTTGATGCTTCCCAAACTTATTGATTAAAGTCGAAAGGGGTGAAGAATGTTGTAGTACGCTTAATGGCCAGAATTGAGGTATGTAGAGCTTTTATCCACGTGTGGTAACATCATTGTTCTTCCTTCCATAAATTTAGGGGTTTTACTCTAAGTTCATGATAATCCTAAACTACATGTATCATGATAATTAATGTTGTAGTACTAATTCGTTATTGTGTTTTTGATATTCAATTATGGTTATTAGGAATCCGTACGTAATTCATGAATACCCATAATCTTGAATTTTATGGGTTCTTAAATATAAGTCATGAACTATTACTATTCAATTCCATGAAATTATACATGTTTTCATAATTTACACAAGTTTTATTACATATTTATTTACATGCTAAATTATAATCACGAATCATTTTTACAAGTTATTTTCATGAAATTCATGAGCTTACAAACCAACTATATTCAAGTACATATTTTGGTAGTTGCACAAATTACCGAAAAGGCTCAGACAACCTGAAACTATGTTTGCCACTGTAGGATAAGATCGCTCCGCCCAGTTAGGATGATACCTTTATGTTACCCATTGTGGGTTATTGGATCCACTCATGTAATATTTATGTCTCATATCCAGGCAAGGTACAAGATGGCTTAGTTAATCGGGCAGAGATTAGACGACACGTTCCAGCGTGGTGGTTTCATGTCAGTTATACTAATGCTCTCCCCCCCCCCCACATATATATACAGATTTTACACATGTTATGATACTCATGTCAGATCATGCTTATGTTCATTGTTCAGTTTCAGTTTCATATCCCTATTATTTTATGTGCTTGTTTATTCTTTCAGTTGTTGTACATACAGTACAATTCAAATGTACTTACATCCCTTTTGCCCGGGGCCTACACTTTACGGTGCATGTACTGAGTTTTAGGACGACGAATCTGCTTATTAGGATTTAGCTGAGTATCAGCTATTGGTGAGCCCCATTTCATTCATGGTATCAGTCAGTTATCTTACATGTCATACTTTATAGTAAATGTATGCTAGGGACTTATCCTGGTAAAATAGTTTTGCAGTCAGACTCATGTTCAAAGGTTTCATAGACTAGACTAGTTTAGCATGTCATGTCAGTATTAGTTTTCAAACTTACTAAGTTTTTAGATATTTCCATAATAAATTTTCAGACTATATTTCAGTATTCAATTTACATATTTTAAATATGTATTATTGCATGCTCTTGATGTCCATGTTGATTCAGCAAGCCATATGGTCCTCTCGGTCACATACAGTTAGGCATTGAGTGTCCTGTTTTGCCCAAGTCATGATTCGAGGTGTTACAACAAATCAGTATACTTCATGATATATTAAACGCAGTTGTCATGTTAGATTACCCACAAATAATACCAAATCATTAAAACTTCAAAGTTACAAACAAACAAAAAAGATTAAGAAGTACATTTCAGAAATGGGAATACTATATTTTAGTATTTAGTTTACATATTTTAAATCATTATTATTACATGCTTTTGATGTCGATGTTGATTCAGCAAGCGGTGTGATTTGCTCGGTCACGTGCAATCAGGCACTAAATGACGTGTTTTACCTAGGCCATGGTTTGGGGCATTACAAAACTTAATATCAGAGCCTAGGTCCAAGTATCTTATGGAGTCTATGAAATTGTGTCCGGTGAGGTCACTTTTATATGTGTATGCACGCATCACATATAAACGGTTAACCACCAAGACATTTAGGATTGTCTTACTTCTTTCATACTCTAGATCGTGCAATTAGCGTAGTACTTTAAGAAATTCTTCTAACTCGTGCCATGAAGCTTAGAGCCGTAAATAACATTCTCTTTCCATCTAATTTCGAATGTATCTAATGCGTAAGCAATGAGAAGGAAATTCAAGGTGCAAGTAAGAATGATTATCCATCGGGTTGTAAATTGTGATGTACATATTGGTAACAAATGTGACCTGAGAGGATATTGAAAATGGGATAAAGTTCATAGTTACTACAGGCTAGAGCATAACCTTTAACAGAAAATACAAAAGCAATTATCATGATTTATGGTTATCAGTTAACCTCAATTACCATTTATATAGTCTTTTAGTTAGCAGGATTATGGTTATTCAATACACCAATGTTCAGTTAGGTAGTTATCACATTTCTAATTTTCAGTGTATCGAGATTCTTATGACTTGTGAGTATATAATGATGCCTATGGGTTCTAAAATAAAGTGTAAGTGATGATGACTATAGTGAAATCTTCGCGTGTTTTAAGTCTGGGTTAAGACCCAAGACTCGCCAAATGGCGCATGAAGTAATTTATCAGGTGATAGTACCCTATGAAGGACAAGTTTGTGCATGATAGTATATGTATGTTCCATACTTTACAGGATAAGTTTAATTGGAATTCTGGACCATAGAGTTACAAGTATGATGATGATAGTTCAGATTTAAGACCCTATAGGGTAACACGTTATGAAGTTAGCCGCAGTAGGCATAAACTGCCCGTAATAGTTTTGAACAGAAAATAAGCTAAGAGATCACATGGGATTCTTGAATGTCTAGAGTTTTCAAAGATATATATTTTGTCGTATTACCCATGCACATGATTAAGAAGAGATTGTGTACGACAGAAGAACCATGAGCAGACGATATTGAATTTCTAGAGATAGTTTTAAATTATTTAAGTTTATTCAGATCAGAACCAGAGAGTATGACATTAGTAAATTACTACAAGAAGTAGATATTACTATAAAATGATAAGATGTGACACTTCCCTCTAAGGTTATGTGATTTAAGTATTTATCCCATGTGTGTATAATTTGACATGACCTTAAGGTGTATAGAAAGTTGGGGTTAGATATTTCAATCTTTCATTTAAGAGAAACGTAATTTCCCTAAGTTTGATCCATGTTTATAGCTCATAAAAGATAGTATACGATCGCAGAACAGGGTCAGATCATGAAAGAAGTTCATTGTTTAGCAAATCTAGGAGTTCAACTTTTGGACCATGAAGATGGTAGAGTTGTTGTACAGAATAAAGCCAAATTCGCCTTAGCAGTTGAGCAAAAGAGGGAAAAAATGCTTCATGATCCCTATCTATTGCAGCTAAAGGAAGGGATTCGCAGACATAAATCCATGGCTTCTAAATAAGGGGGAGATGATAGTACTCCAAGATACCAAGGAAAATTTTTCATCTCAGATGTAGATAGACGCAAAGAGAGAAGTATGGTAGAGGCGCACTATTTCAGATATTCTATCTATCCAAGTTGCACAAAAATGTATCATGACCTCGAGGGGGTTTATTGGTGGAATGACATGAAGAAGAATGAAGCCAATTTCGTCAGTAGAAAATAATGGCAAGTTACATATTTAGATGTTAGCAAGATCGCACAATTCAGACGCTCAAAGATATGTTAAGCGCATGTGTCCTAGACTTTAAATGTAATTGAGATGATCATTTGTGTTTCATTGAGTTGTTTCTAAATACAGTTATCATGCTAGTATCAAGATGTCACTGTTCGAATCTTTATATGAGTGAAGGTGTAGATCGCCAATTGGTTGGTTCAAAGTTGGTGAAGCAGAGTTGTTAGGACTAGACATGATCCATCAGGCTATGGAGAAAGTCAAGTTAATTCAGGAGCGTGTGAAAATGGCTAAGAGTAGCAAGAGTCCTATGCGAATGTGCGGCGTAGAGACTCAGACTTTCATGTTAACAATTGGGTGTTTTTAGAAAGTTTTGCCTATGAAAGGCGTCATGTGATTTGAGAAGAAAGAGAAGTTAGTCCCAAATATATTAGACTATACAAGATCTTACGAAAGATCATCAAGTTCGCAAGTTGAGGACTAAGGAAGTCGCTTTAGTGAAAGTACTATAAAGGAATCAGAATGTGAAAAAGCTACATGGGAAGCCAAAAAGTACATGAAGTCCAACATAATCATCAGATAGATTTATGGGAGGAATGTAAATTTTCTTTCATAAATAAAAGTGAGAAATGAAAACCTTGTACAAATTGAAAGAAAGGGAAATTCATTTATATTCTTACCGAACTAAAACCAACATGGTTACAAAAGAGGACAACCGGGCCCAAAAGTGACCCAGTAACAATTAAAAAATGAAACAAAAATAAAACCCGCACGAACGGTTATGATACGCTCGCTCCATGGTCCATCAGGGGTGTTTCCAAAAATTGAAGTAACTATAGTAACCAGTTCTAAGAAGTTGGGGCTGAAGGAGGCAGCTCTGAAGCTAAAGCATCGAGGGCATTGTCTGAGGCAGATGGCATGTTCACTTGAGAAGGAGAGGCTTCAACTTCCAGGAGGACTTCATCATCCCCTCCCCCTCCAGATAACGCATTGTCATCTTCCATAGGGAGGGGATTTTCGGGATTATCTGCTGAGGCAAACTCCAACTTCCTGTCCTTGGTGATCTCCTAATCAATATCGACAAGCCCGACCTTCACAACTTTCAAGGCATTCCGGTGCATCATATAGTCGTTTCTAACCATGGACAAGGTATATCTATCAATGGTAGCCTGGATTTCTTCCTCTACAGAGTAACGACCTGGGTGACCTCAACACTGGTTGAATACAGTAGTTCATTGGCTTGAGTCAACTCAGCAATGGTCTCCCTTTTTTTCTCATTTAGAACTGTCACGGTGGATAGACGGGACCTCAAGGATTCATTCTCTTTCCTGAAGGATTTTATCTCCATTTCCTTGATATGGAGACGCTTAGTAAATGTGCTCACATCGCCTCAAGCCCAGACAGATTTATTGCTAGGTTAGACATAGCATCCAAGGCCTCATTCCATTTCTTTTGTCAGTCACCGGCATGGTCCTCGTGAAGCGTAGCCTATTCTCTGTAGGCCTCATTCTCCTCTTTCAAGTGCGTAAGTTTACCTTGCAGTTCATCAACCTTGGAAAGTTTTGCCTCTGTCATCGACAAATGGTGAACAACATTATCTCTCCCAGTCACCAAAATAGATTTCTCCTCAATCATCCTCTGAAACCCCTCGTTGCATAGAAAGTTGGCCTAAAATGATGATTTCATTGTTAGAAGGGGTAATTCGGGAATTTAAATGAATGGAAAGTTTGGGGAAAACTATACCTTGGCTGCAGCGTGCATGCCCCCATTAATAGCACACTCTACGGATACCCTCTTCACTTTCCTGCGATCTTTGTCTGAAGCCACATGCATCATGTAATTAGTCACTCCAACGGGCTTGGATAGTAGACGACAGTCAGAATGGAGCTGGAAGGTTATAGTTCAAAATTCTGTAGGTTGAGCCATCGGGACCAGGAATTCATTCATCAGTTCCTCCCTCCGAAGAGATGAAGCTCGATCTGGAGAAGATAAAATCTCTTGATAGTCTTCTTGGGCGAGAGTTGGCAGAAACGGGGACTCAGGGTCTTCTAGAGCCGGAGGAAGAACGGAAGTAGTTGGCATAGATAAGGGCTAACGAACAGTAGTACTTGTTCTGACCGGAGCGAGAGAAGCATTGGTATAGTCGGCCCCATAACTGGCGACTTCAATCTCTGTAAAAAGGTGAGGGACCTCAACGTTCTCCTTTCCAACGGTTGTTCCTCCTCCAGACCCTCGTCATACAGGTCCACTACGGGGAGAGAACCGGCCACCGGAATAGTCACACCAAGAGCACTGGAAGGTGTACGGTCACTTCGGTCTGAGATCTTTTTTCTCGAGCGCTTGGGACCTGACTGGGGACTGGCGGAGGATTCATTGCAGAGCCTTTCCGCTCCTGGGCTTGTTGAATAAGAAGGACAGCCAATTTCAGATCTTTTATTTCCTCCACGGGATGAGCGGTATAAACGGATTTGGAGAGACCTGGAAGGAGCAGCTTAAGACATGTGTTTCTTGAAAAACAAAAGGGAAAAGAAGAATAGAATGAAAATATGCATACCATGGTTATGAGGGACCCAATTTTAATCCTCGGCAAGTTTTTTCCACGTCCGAAGTTTCAGAGTAGACATATCAAGAATTGCTTGAACCCAATATCCATGATTGGGCATCTCTTAAGGTTCCCATTGAGTGGCTGAAGGAAGGGGAAAACTCGATTAAGGTATGAAATTATGCATTCTCTAAAAGGCACCAAGTTGAATAGGGTATAAAGAGACTTACGGTGGAAATTCAATCATTCCGGGATAGTGCGACTACCCGGAGGGAGGAGATCAGCAATGGTAACAACGACAAAAATTTTCGTCCATCCCGGATCACAATCGTCGTCGAGATTGGGAAGAATGGCTTTACTACTCCTACGGTGCAAGTTGGTGACCCCTCACGAAAGATGCACGGAGAATAGAGTCGAATGAGATGGTCCAGGTTAAAAGGAACATTGGAATCTTGAGTGAAATGCCGGAGGCATGCAACTGCCCTCTAAAACTGAGGGCCTACTTGAGCTAAGCAAATTTTGTAATGACGACAGAATTCCAAAATAACGTCGTCGATGGTTTCCCCAATTTTTATTGAAAAAGGGTAAGTGTAAACAAAAGAATATTATTTCCTATAGGATGTTATCCTTTCGTTATCATTAGGGATCAAAACCTCAATTGTCGTCCAACGGCAGTCGGCCTTTACCACTGGTAGCATATCAGCGGTAATTCGAGTTCTGTAGTCACCGGCGGGAGAATCTCAATCGTCGGGCAAAATTCTTGAGACTGGTTTTCCTCGAAGATCATGGTCAAATTGCCATGTCTTCGGCAGAAAAAAGGAAGACGGAGGATTCCGTCTAGGTGGTGCTTCATCCTTGGGGTTAAGGTTCCCCTGGTGTTAGAAAGAGTATTGCCACTAGCAAAAGAGGTTGACATTTTTTGCATTAAAAAGGGAAGGGATCGCAAATAGAAGATTTAGATAAGATTTTGCACAAGTGAAGATTGAATGGCGAACCCACCAAAAGATGTGTTATTTATAGGGGTTGGGAGTCATCATTACGATGATGAATTGATGTGATGGATGCCAATCGACGGGCGCACATGCATGTCAGAACAGGAGTGATGAAGTGACACGCCTCATCATGACCCTGCAGTCTTTCGTTAATCGAGGGAATTCAAAAAGTTATCGTCGTTTCAAGGGGATGACGATTGGAACAACAAAATGAACGGGTGGCATCTTTTGAGTTTCCCACTAAATTGAGGAGTCTTAATTGGTTATCAGTTTAAATCCTCTTCTTGGACACGCAAAAGATGCGTCCGAAAAGTGTGGGGACTATCTGTATAGGGCAAAATTTGTGTAATACAGCTGGACGAATTATGTTGTGACACGTGGTAAATGGTGTTGAGTCATGTCCTTGTGTGCCTATGGCGCTACCGGTAAAGCATAAGCAGGACCAAACATGGCATGCATACGTGAGGTACCGGTAATTCTGAAGATCGGGTAAACCGTTTGAATTCCAACGGACGGTCGTTACTAGTCCGATCTCACATCTTCCAACGGAGCATTAATGACATTTATAGAGACACTAATTGTTCAATTATTATAGCATTCATTCTCTTGTATTAATAAGAGCATATATCGTGGGGTGTGTAAATATGACACATTGTTCCATTATAAATCATCATATGCAAGTTATTATAATATGCTCTTTAATATTACTCTCGATTTTTATGTTTTCATACTAGTCACAGAGGTTTTGCCAAAAAGCTATCACAAGGCTCATGCTAATTATTTCTTAACTTCGCTTTATTATTATTTACCCACACTGTATTTTATCTAATATTCTAGTCAAATCAGTCACTTGAGATCCACGTGTCCTTGACCACGTATACAAATTCAATTGTATCGTTTTATGGATAAATACAAGCTATGAAGTACTTCAATGGGGTTCTAAAGATAATTAAAATAAATCCTAAACTAGCTAAGTGTAAAACATAAAGGTAAAATAACAATAAAGGCTCTTAAGAGCAACAATCTTTATTCATCAAAATCTTACCCACCCAAATGGGAGAAAGAGTTATAGTATATACCAAGGCTTAGGATAAACTTAATACGTATCGCTAAACTAGGTCTTGAATTACACTTAGACGAAAATGATTAAAAACTTGGGAAAAGGTTCAAATATACATCTTACTTTATTTTATTAGCTAACTTTAACCTCCTTAGCAATGGTGAATAAAAATAATCATGTCATCTTCAAATTTCACACTTATACTCCTATTTGGATGGAAATCCCCGAATCTTCTTAAATTATCCGATTTCAAAAAAAAAATACTCACTCTCGACCCGCTCTGACCTAGCTATCGTCATCATTATCATGAAGCTTCAACTTAAGCTTCTTTCATAAAGGAAAAAAGAAAGAAGCAAAAGCACATTCAAATAATGAAACCCCAAAACACACCCGAGTTCTGTTTTTACTGCATTTTCGATTCTGATATCTGTTTGGTTTTGTTTCATTTTAGTTTGTTTTAGATACAGGCATTTGGGTATTTCAAGTTACAGATGAAAATTGGAGAAGAATCGTTTAGTTGAAAATTGAAATATTGTTAAAATCAAATATTCGTAATGTGAGATGTCTCCTTGATTTTGTGATCTTACAAAAAATAATGAGTAAAATGGAACTTGTGTGTTGTTGATTTCTACTACTATTACCATCCGTTAAGTAATTGTTTAAAATGGAACTTAGCATCATACAGTGCTCTGATGTTCTGTTGCAGTGAATGTGTGAATTGAGTGGAGGTCTTATATATTCTATACAAGAAACTAAGCAGCTCCATATGCGATGATGGTCTTATTCACAATGTATTTTCATCATGGGTTTTGGGATTTCATCATTTGGATGTGTTTTTGCTTCTTTTTTTTTTTTCCATGAAAGAAGCTTAAGTTAGAAGTTTGATGATGATGATGATAGATGGGTCGGGGCTGGTTGGCAATGAATAATTTTTTGAAATCGGGTAATTTAAGAAGATTTGGGTATTTCCATCCAAATAGAGGTATAAATGTGCAGTTTGATGACTGAGATATTTTTATTCACAATCGCTAACGGAGGATAAAATTAACTAATAAATAAAATAGATGAGGTATATTTAACCCTTTTTCCAATAACTAAAATAGAATGGATTGTCGCCACGTTTAGCATTGTGTGGAGACGTATTTGGGCTGGTATAAGTACACCATATACCATGTAGTGTGTTAGAACTTTTTTTGAATGTTGGAATTAAATTAAGTAAATTGACAAAAATGATTCCACATTTAATTAAGGACGGCACTGCACGGACGATGAACAGAACAAGATCATGGACACAATGATGACCTTAAAAACAAGCATTGGCAAAAATGGTTTCAATAATTTTGCATAATAGGAAAGGTAGATATGCTTCAAATTTCACACTGTAAAAATTCAAGATACTGTCAAAATTCAAAATTTTAATTTATAAATTTAAAACTTCGTAATAATAATAATAATAATTTTTAAAAATGAAGTCAAAAAATGATCTGTACACTATTTCTACGAAAATAAACCCATCATTAGCGTTTGAAGTCCAATAGCCAAAGCTGGGTCAGGCTAGATGTTCAGAATTATCTCATTTTTGCTTTCCATTTCTCAAATCAGCATCAACATTGGATGCATTGTCCATTGGAATTAACAAGATTTTATTGGCGAGTGAAGAATGTTCATCGCTAATATATATGTTTGGTAAACGAGAAGGATTAGACGTTGCTTATATTAGTTTACTAAAACAAACAAAAAGCTAATTAGGGAAATTAACCTATCTCATAAGTGTTCATTTTTACTCAAACTTAACGGATTCAATTCCATCAAACAATTAGTAACAATTACAGCTCGGTCGCGGTACTGCAAGTATAATAAATAGGAGTACAAGTTTGTGGTTAATTTCTAGGACTAAAATTTTAGCATAAGTTTGTACTGGTCAATAGCTAGTACTCCACATGTTCGGTGTTATATGAAACTTTTTCTTTTTAAATTTATTTAAGAAAATAATAATATTTTTATATATATATATTTGTATATTTGGATACTCTTTAGCGTTAATTTTTTTTCATGTAACCCTTATTGACATACTCTTTGAGCCATAAAAAACATGAAATACTTAAAAGGAAAAAGGGTCAAACTTGCCCTCCAACTACGTTTTATGGAACACATTTGTCCTCCGTTAAATTTTGGGATCAAATATACCCTCACCATTTGCAAACTTGTTAAATTGGCCCTCATTTGGATGGAAAGTTTACATGTACGCCACGTTGGATCCACATGGACGCCACGTTGGATCCACGTGGAGGACAATTAAACACATGGAATGTGGGACCCATACCAAACAACTGCCGCTCCACCGCCATCGTCGACGAGCCGCCGCCCTTCACCCCATTATCCAAACCATTGCTACCACATCACATCGCCACCCCACTGCTTCAACAACCAACAACCCATGTACCATCACATCCACCAACAAACACTCCTCCAGCAACCACAACCGCACAATCACTCCGACCTCCAACAACCAACACCGACCACCCCCATTGCGTACACCACTACCACTATACCAGCACAGCACAACTACACCATAAACCAAACAAACATCACAGCGACCAACAAACACTCCGGTGAACCCCATTAAACTCCGGCCATATCCAAGAGCGGGCCCACCATGTCACTATCATCTCCGGCGAATCATAATGACAACATCACAACTCCCCACATCCATTGTTGCTTCGCAACCACCAGCAAACACTAGATCTTCCACGAACCAACAACCGAACAACCCATACGACGTCAAACCAGCCAACCACAACCACAACAATGACTGCGACGCTGGACCACCAGCTCTGTCACACCCACCAACGACAAATAGCCAAACCACCATTCTGTCATTCATCTCCCTCTTCCCCGTCACTGCTCCGACGAGCTTCACACCACCACCGCACCGTTGCTCGCCACTCTTCTCCTTTCATTTCTTTTCTTCAGCCACGTCTTTCTTCTACCACCATCGTTCTTTTTCAGATCTTCCACCACCGCCACGCCACCTTCTTTGCCGAAAAATGGAGGATTCTAAGCTATAGGAAGTTACTAAGAAACTGGAATCAAAATCAAAAAAATCAATTTGAACCCAGAAGCTAAGGCCAAAATCAAGAGCAACAAAGAAAAAACATGAGATATGTAAGAAAGTTAAACAAATAAGAAGAGAATCTTATAATTTCTCCTTGTTCGGATATAGAAATCCATAGCTCACATAGAATGTTGTTTTTAGGTTGTGTTCTAAGGTGGTAACGGCGGCGGTTAGCGGCTGAGGGGGAGGGCGGTGGGGGCTGGTTAGGTAGGGTTAGGGTTATGTTTAATATCTTCCCCCGTGGATCCAACGTGGCGTCCACATGGATCCAACGTGGCGTACACGTCAACTTTCCGTCCAAATGAGGACAAATTTAACAAGTTTACAAACGGTGAGGGTATATTTGATCCCAAAGTTTAACGAAGGACAAATATGTTCCATAAAACATAGTTGGAGGGCAAATTTAACCCTTTTCCCTACTTAAAATCACAAACTTTAGTATTTTGGTGTGTGCCGAACATGCATCTTCTTTTTTCTTTTTTTGAACTCCTATTTTAATTGAATTTAAAATGAAACAGAGGGAGTAGTATTTGAAATTTAACTCATGAGACATGTCAATTAAAGACGTGAAATTTTCTGAAGAGTTTATGTAATATGCACCATCAGCATAAATAATTTTACAGTAACACATATAACATATTTTGTTTTTCTGATATCAAAATCTCATACTTTTAAAGGGGGGGGGGAGGCAGCCCGGTGCACTAAGCTCCCGCTATGCGCGAGGTCCGGAAAAGTGCCGGACCACAAGGGTCTGTACCTTGCATTTCTACTAGATTAGAAATTTTATGTGTAAATATTTTTTAAATGACCTAATGGCGTAAAAAGGTATTTTTTTAACTGTATATTAACACTCAAAACTCTTTTCTTAATGGTTAGAATTAGTCATATGTAAAGACATGGTTCAAAAAGTTGTCGCGATTTCTGAGTTCGTGAAGGAACTAAGGGTAGTTCTAAGTGCCAGTTGTCCAATAACTATTTATTGTGACAACACTGGTACGATTGCATAGGCTAAGGAACCAAGATCAACAAACAGAAACAAGCATGTACCAAGGAAATACCACATACCAAGGGAGATGGTGGAGATTGAAGAGATTAGATTAGACTATGTTCCCACAAATGATAATCTAGCTGACCCATTCACTAAACCATTAAGCCTAGTCAAGCATAATGGTCATTTTGAGAATATGAGCATTAGATATGTTAAAGATTGGCTCTAGGCCAAGTGGGAGATTGAAAGTATATGTATGTCCTAGAAACAATCCATATTAGGAAAAATGTACTTTATACACGTTCGTATTATTATTAATGGAGATTAATAGTTTGGCATTTGCAATTATTGAATTATTAGTTGATTGTTTGTAATATTCTATAATATGCATTCCTAGAGGTTATGTTGTTATTAATAGTGTGAGATATTAATATTATAACGTAACTCTTAAAATAGCCTCGACTAATGATCATCGAGAATGGGATATCGATGATATGTGATAAGTCGACATGTGGGCTGCATCACATCCTTAGAGGATGTAGCATGTCTCACCTGCTATGAGTAATGGCTACTCGTGATGGACACATGGATACTTTGGAAGTATTGGTATACCCTGCTGATATATTATTTGTTATACATGTCTAAAGTATGATCAGTGTGTGGAAGATAGAAGTCCTTAGACTTGAGGTCAATACACACCTTGTCTACAAAGTAATATACTTTGATCCTGTCCTAAGCTCAAATGCCTTATAGGTTGAGATACGTCTTGTATTTGGTACATTACGATGTGGATTGAAGGTGGTAGTTGAGCCAAGATTAGGATTCATTCCTCGAGTGTATATTCGAGAGAACACTTAGTTTCTCAGTGATATTTGGTTGACTAAGTCGTCAGCCAACGCAATAGACATATCTAGAATATGATCTTGTTGTCAACCAATACAGATAAAGATATAATGATCAAGCCATTTGGATAGATATTTGGCAAATCCAAGCTTGATCGAGTGCGTCGAGAATGAAAGGATTTTGTCTTCCCACATAAAGGTTCAGTTTACTAGATTCGTGTAAATATACTTCACATATTGAGTTCGTCTTATGGCGTCATCTAGGAGTTCCGTGTAGACCCTAATATGATTAGTGTCGATATGTGAAGACATGTAGGGTAACACTATGACAATTATTTCTTCGACCTACGGGTGTATTGAGAAAGTGTTAAATATTCGATTTGGAATCGAGATATTTAAATTAATAATAACTATGGGATAATTTCTATTCGATGAAAATTATATAATTAAGTCAAGATTGGATTATGGATTTAATTTAAATGTGTTGAAAATATTTTGTGTAAAGGGCGAGGCGCCGCGGCGCCCAATGGGCAGAGTTGCGTCGCTAATTGGGCAGCATGCCAAATCAGATTGGCCTGCTGCAATTTGTTTTGGGCCAGGTTTTGAGCCCAACCCAAAATTTGAATTTTGCCCTAATTTCACCTATATATAGAGCACCTCCTCATTCATTATTTGATACATTATTCATATATTATTCTAAGTCTTAGAGACCTAGAATAAAACTCTCTCTTGAACCTCTACCGAATTTCCTAGCTGTTGGAAGGAGGTATACATCGGAGTTCTTGGAACTTGCTGTCGAGGATCAATTGTGTGCGCACCCTCGGAAATTACTAAAAGACTCCAGAGTTTCCAAACCGTAAGTATTGTATCAAAGTATTATGGTTATATACATGTTATGTATTGACGTGTTTTATGTTAATACAAAATTATCCTACAGTTCGTTGCTTGTTGGGTTTGAAACACAATATTTTCAAATTCCATTGCGTACACGAACCCAACAAAACCCTACATTGGTATCAGAGCCAGGGCTGTTTTGTGTGATTATGTAGTAATCATTGATAATAATATGGGTTAGAATTTGTTTAAATCTGAAATTTTATGTCGTTTAAAGATTGAAAACCTAATATCTTAAAGGCACATCATACTTGTCTCCCAAACTATTAAACAATGATGTAATCGAGGAAGTCATTCCGATCTAACTCTTCTAAGTCGATGTGCGTAACCGGTTCATTGCGAACATGGTGCACTGAAGCGAAGAACGATAAGGGATTGGATGATGGTTGATGAACGTGTTATTTGATAGTGAAGGGTAATGGACATGAATCTGCAAATCTGATCCTGAACCAGTTTTAGGGTTTCGGAAATGCATATTTTGTGTTTCGGAGACGGAGGCGTTGCGACTCCATGATGGAGCACCGCGGCGCCACCTAGGGTTTGACAAGACGTCGCGGCTCCATGGTGGAGCGCAGCGGCACTGTTCATCTCGACGAAAAAAAAAATTGAATTAGAAACTGAAGTTTTAAAAGTTTTAGATTCTGATTCTGAAGTTTAAGAGTTTTAGAATCTGAAATTAAAACTTTTTCAAATAAGCAGATTGGTAATTTAGGACAAATCTGTAATTAATTTAAATTTTGAAAATTACAGACAGGTCCCTGAAATCTGAAATATTTTCTAAAAATTAAAATTGGATTTTCTGAATTTAACGGTGTTCAAAATTGAAAATTTAAATTCTTGAGGGACTAAAATGTAAATTCTAAAAATTTGGAATTTACAGAAATATCCTGAAAATCAGTTTTTAAAATCAGAAAATATTTAAGGGACTGTTTGGATAAGACTTAAATTTTAGAGTTTAAACAAGTTAATTCATGATTATTAGTAATTGTATATTATTGAATAATATACGCACTATATGCTAAGTGTTTAAATGTGTACATTTAATTATTAGCATAATGTCCGCTATAACTGGCTGGGTAGGCGGCGCCCAGGAACTGATCAAACCATCTTATATCATGCCTATTGGGTTGATAGTTCCCAACTAAATGTGTTTTTAGAAATTGCATGACTAAATGTCGTATTGGATATGACACAAATTGATCTTGGTTAAAATTCCCGAAACTAAAATGTTCCCCAAATTTTAAATACAATTCTAAATTAAAACGTGTCGTCCATTATAATTGTTAGAGTGGAAGATCCTTTTCGGCGATACGAGTATTTATGCCAAAGCATTTGCTCTAAGTCTACGAGGACCTAGACTCTTTCATAGATGTGTTTTGAATGTAAAGGTAGATGATAAACTTTTATGAGTATTTACACCAAAGTGTTTGCTCACAAAGGCCAAATTTACTTAGATACAAAAACACGATCGTGTAATAGGATTGACTTGCTTAGACAAATCTTGGCACCTAAGTGTCGGACTAATCTAAGGACGCAAGATTAAATATAATATTTGATCAACCAAGAGTTGCAAATAAGTTTTGCAATTGATTTAGAACCTACCAAGATGTGTTATTGAAGTTATCAGCCAAAGCAAACGCGGAGATAGCATAGGCTTGGATCTTGGCCCATTATGACCTTAAATTAATATAGGTTCGTATTCTACCATGGGGTCGTAGAAGTATGTTAAAATAGTGGGAGCTAATTAAACAAAAGTCCATGTTGATTAGCCTAAATGAATGTTTATAATAGGAAATAAATTTGAGTTTAATTTCCTATCTATCTAACTCTTCATATTATCAAAATGTCGAGCCTATCATTGAAAATGTTTAGGGAAATGAACAAACTTACTGGACCCAACTATCTAGACTGGCTAAGGAATCTTAGAATTGTTCTAAGGCAAGAAAAGATAGAATACGTATCGGACAAAGTATTCCTCACAGTCCATGCCGAGGATTCGACAGAATATGCCACATTCGATAAGGTAGCCTACCAGAAGAACCTTGACGATGCCACTTCAGCACAGTGCGTGATGTTGTCTTCCATGTCAGTGGAGCTTCAGAGACAACACGGAAACATGTGCCCTAATGAAATGCTCGAACACATGAAAAGTCTCTACGACTCTCAGTCCCAAACTATGGAATATGAGTTGTTGATAGAACTCTTCAAGTGTAAGCTAAATGAAGGGGGCCAAGTGTCTCAGCATGTGTTGAAGATGATAGGGCTGATAGAAAGGCTGGCCTCGATTGGTATAAAGCTGCAGAAAAACGTCGCTTCCACCCTCATCCTGAACTCTTTCCCTCGTTCGTTCAAGAATTTTATTGTAAACTACAATATGAACGGAACGAAGGAGAATCTGCCAGAGCTGCATAACATGCTCAAGACCTTTGAATCTTCAACTACCAAAGGCAAAGTTGTGCTCATGGTGAGCTCTACTAGCCGGCCCAAGCCGAAAGGTAAGGAATGGCAGAAGAAGAAGGGCAAAGCATTTGCTGCGCCCTCAGCTACAAAGCCTAAAGGATGTGTGAAGAAGAAGAAGAAGGTGAATCTGGCTAAGGATGTATGCCTCAACTGTAACAAGAAGGAGCATTGGAAGAAGGACTGCACTGCACCAGGAGGAGGAAAAGCACCAGGTGCTTCTACCTCTAGTGGACAAGGTATGTACGTCATTGAAACAAATATGTCTATAAATAACTCTCATTCCTGGGTATTGGATACCGCTTGTGGCTCACACATTTGTACCAATGTACAGGGGCTAACTGACAGCAGGAAGGTTAGACCAAGAGAGGTGGACCTACGCGTTGGAAATGGAGCACGAGTGGATGTTGAGCGCGTAGAAACTTATAGATTAAATTTGCCTTCTAGCTATTGTCTAGTGTTAAATGATTGTTACTATGTACCCTCGTTAACGAGGAATATCATTTCTATCCCTATTTTGGACATGAAGGATTTTTCCTTATATATTTATAATGGCAGTCATATACTGTCTTTCGATAATGTTATATATGGAACTGCTCCTCTTGTGGATGGATTATATACACTAAACTGTAGTCGAGAAATATTCAATGTACAAAATAAATGAGCTAAGATAAGTAATAGAAACTCTACCTACCTATGACATTGTAGACTTAGTCATATCAAAGAAACAAGGATAACAAGGTTAAAGAAGCTTGACTACCTCGAACCATCTGACTTGGAGTCTTATGGTAACTGCGAATCCTGTTTGAAAGGTAAGATGACTAACAAGCCACTTTCTGGGAAGGGTGTGCGAGCCAAGAAGGTGCTTGAGTTGGTACATATCGATGTATGTGGACCATTCTCGACTCAAGCTAATGGAGGTTTCCCTTACTTCGTTACTTTTACTGACAACTTCACAAGGTATGGATATGTGTATCTTATGAAACACAAATCCGAGGCCTTCAAAAAGTTCAAGGAGTACAAGTCTGAAATAGAGAAACAACTCACAACGAGTATCAAGACCCTTCGATCTGATCGAAGAGGTGAATACTTGAGCAAGGAGTTTCTAGATTACTTAAATCTGCATGAAGTCCATTCAGAATGGACACTTCCTGGAACACCACAGATGAATGGTGTTGCCGAAAGGAGAAACCGAACTTTATTGGATATGGTTCGATCCATGATGAGCTTCTCAACTCTACCGACATACCTTTGGCGACATGCTATACAAACCTCAATATATGTTCTGAACAGGGTTCCTTCTAAGTCAGTAGAAAAGACACCATATGAGATATGGTGTGGCAAGAAGCCATCTCTTAAATCTATGAGACCCTGGGGATGCCCTGCATATGTTAAAAAGATGCTCACTGACAAGTTGGAATCCAAAAGTGAGAAATGTTACTTCGTGGGGTATCCAAAGGAAACTAAGGGATACTACTTCTATTTTCCTGGAGAACATAAGGTCATTGTTTCCAGAAACGTAACTTTCCTTGAAGAAGAATATGTCTACAAGGAACATAGTTGCACAGAGATAGAACTTGAAGAAATTCATGAACCGCGAGATAACATAGAGGTTGAATCCTTGCCGAATGACCAAGAAAAGAATTCAGTGGGAGTATTTGGCGAAGATTGGGTACTTCAAATACGCCCTTCGACCAGTAGGAGTGTTACGAGGAACAATGCAGAAATACAAGATCCTCCTACACAACCTTTGGGGGTAGATGCAATGCTTGCACCTCCTCCCATTCAGGAAATACATAAAATGATATTCCTGAAAGCTCTCAAGTTAGTGGATTATCCAACACACAAGAACCCTCTCACAGTCAGAACATACCAAGCACTGAACTGCAAAATAATCAACTCCGTAGATCCACTAGGACTCATCGTCCTCCTGAGAAACTAAACCTACTTGTGGAAACACACGTGAGATAGATGTTCCCGATAACAATGAGCCTACAACCTATAGCGAAGCAATGTTGGACATTGATTCGAAGAGATGGCAAGAAGCCATGAAATCCGAGATGGAATCTATGTACATCAATCAAGTGTGGAACTTGATTGATTTGCCAGCTGGGGTTAAACCCATAGGATGCCAATGGGTCTTCAAGAAGAAGATCGATGCATTTGGCAAGGTACAAACTTATAAAGCAAGGTTGGTGGCTAAAGGTTATAATCAACGGTCTGGGGTCGATTATGATGAAACCTTTTCATCTGTTGCTAAGATTAAGTCCATTCGGATTTTCCTTGCAATAGATGTATATTATGACTATGACATTTGGAATATGGACGTCAAAACCACTTTCCTCAATAGTAATCTAGTTGAGGAAGTGTATATGAAACAACCTGATGGTTTTTCATCTGAGTCCAAACCAAATGATGTATGCAAGCTTCATAAGTCTATTTATAGGCTTAAGCAAGCCTCGAGGAGTTGGAACATTTGCTTTGACAAGGCTATCAAGTCATTTGATTTCGTCAGAAGCAAAGAGGATCCATGTGTTTACAGTAAACGCAAGGATGAGAGTATTGCCTTCATTATTATATATGCAGATGACATATTGATAATGGGAGACAATAAGACACTCTTGCAGTCAGTCAAGGGGTGGTTGTCCAATACCTTCATGATGAAGGATTTAGGTGAAGCCTGCTACATTCAGGAAATTAAGATCTATAGAGATAGACCTAATAGATTGTTGGGGTTGTCACAGTCAGTCTACATAGACAAAGTTCTTAGACATTTTTCTATGGAAAATTCCAAGAAAGGTGGTCTACCTATGGGTCAAGGCATCAAGTTATCTAAGAAAGACAGTTCTTCTAATGCTATAGAACTTGAGCGCATGAAGAGGATCCCATATACTTCGGTTATAGGATTGATCATGTATGCCATGACCTGTACTAGGCCAGATATGGCCTTTGCACATAGTATGACTTACAAATTCCAGCAGAATCATGGGGAAGAACACTGTAAAGCAATCAAGAGTATTCTTAAGTATCTTAGACGAACTAAAGATTACTTCTTAGTCTATGATGGGGAATAAAAGCTAGCTGCTACTGGGTACACTGATGCTAGCTTTCAGACGGATCTTGATGACTTCAAATCTCAGTCTGGGTACATGTTCATTTTTAATGGTGGAGCAGTGAGCTGGAAAAGTTCCAAACAAGCTACAACTGCTGATTCGACAACATAAGTTGAGTACATTGCTGGATCGGAAGCTGGTAAAGAAGTTGTCGCGATTTCTGAGTTCCTAAAGGAACTAAGGGTAGTTCCTAGTGCCAGTTGTCCAATAACTATTTATTGTGACAACACTGGTGCGATTGCATAAGCTAAGGAACCAAGATCAACAAACAGAAACAAGCATGTACCAAAGAAATACCACATACTCAGGGAGATGGTGGAGATTGAAAAGATTAGATTAGACTATGTTCCCACAAACGATAATCTAGCTGACCCATTCACTAAACCATTAAGCTTAGTCAATCATAATGGTCATTTTGAGAATATGGGCATTAGATATGTTAAAGATTGGCTCTAGACCAAGTGGGAGATTGAAAGTATATGTATGTCCTAGAGACAATCTATATTAGGAAAAATGTACTTTATACACATTCGTATGATTATTAATGGAGATTAATATTTTAGCATTTGCAATTATTGAATAATTAGTTGATTGTTTGTAATATTTTATAATATGCATTCTTAGAGGTTATGTTGTTATTAATAGTGTGAGATATTAATATTATAACGTAACTCTTAAAATAGCCTCGACTAATGATCATCAAGAATGGGATATCGATGATATGTGATAAGTCGACGTGTGGTCTGCATCACTTCCTTAGAGGATGTAGTATGTCTTACCTGCTACGAGTAATGTCTACTCGTGATGGACACATGGATACTTTAGAAGTATCGGTATACCCTGCTGATATATTGTTTCTTATACATGTCTAAAGTATGATCAGCGTGTGGAAGACAAAAGTCCTTAGACTTGAGGTCAATACACACCTTGTCTACATAGTAATATACTTTAATCCTGTCCTAAGCTCAAATGCCTTATAGGTTGAGATACAGCTTGTATTGGGTACATTACGATTAATATTTTGGCATTTGCAATTATTGAATTATTAGTTGATTGTTTGTAATATTTTATAATATGCATTCCTAGAGGTTATGTTGTAATTAATAGTGTGAGATATTAATATTGTAACGTAACTCTTAAAATAGCCTCGACTAATGATCATCGAGAATGGGATATTGATGATATGTGATAAGTCGACGTGTGGTCTGCATCACATCCTTAGAGGATGTAGCATGTCTCACCTGCTAAGAGTAATGGCTACTCGTGGTGGACACATAGATACTTTGGAAGTATTGGTATACCCTGCTAATATACTGTTTGTTGTACATGTCTAAAGTATGATCAGCGTGTGGGAGATAGAAGTCCTTAGACTTGAGGTCAATACACACCTTGTCTACAGAGTACTATACTTTGATCATGTCCTAAGCTCAAATGCCTTATAGGTTGAGATACGTCTTGTATTGGGTACATTATGATGTGGATTAAAGGTGGTAGTTGAGCCAAGATTAGGATTCATTCCTCGAGTGTTTATTCGAGATAACACTCAGCTTCTCAGTGATATTGGGTTGACTAAGTCGTTGGCCAACGCAATAGACATATCTAGAATATGATCTTGTTGTTAACCAATATAGATAAGATATAATGATCAAGCCATTTGGATAGACACTTGGCAAATCCAAGCTTGATCGAGTGCGTCGAGAATGAAAAGATTTTATCTTCCCACATAAAGGTTCAGTTTACTGGATTCGTGTAAATATACTTCACATATTGAGTTCGTCTTACGGCGCCATCTAGGAGTTTCGTGTAGACCCTAATATAATTAGCGTCGATATGTGAAGAACTGTAGGGTAACACTATGTCAATTATTTCTTCGATCTAAGGGTGTATTGAGAAAGTGTTAAATATTCGGTTTGGAATCGAGATATTTAAATTAATAATAACTATGAGATAATTTCTATTTGATGGAAATTATTTAATTAAGTCAAGATTGGATTTTGAATTTAATTAAAATGTGCTGAAAATATTTTGTGGAAAGGGCGAGGCACGGCGGTGCTAGTTGGGCAGCAGGCCAAATCAGATTGGCCTGCTGCAATTCATTTTGGGCCATGCTTTGAGCCCAACCCAAAATTTGAATTTTGCCCTAATTTCACCTATATATAGAGCACCTCCTCATTCATTATTTGATTCATTATTCTTATCTTATTCTAAGTCTTAGAGACCTAGAATAAAACTCTCTCTTGAACCTCTGTCGAATTTCCTAGCTGTTGGAAGGAGGTATACATCGGAGTTTTTGGAACTTGCTGTCGAGGATCAATTGCGTGCGCACCCTAAGAAATTACTAAAAGACTCCAGAATTTTCAAACCGTAAGTATTGTATCAAAGTATTACGATTATATACATGTTATGTATTGACGTGTTTTATATTACTACATAACCATCCTACAGTTCGTCGCTTATTGGGTTTGAAACACAAAATTTTCAAATTCCGCTGCGTACACGAACCCAACGAAAACCTACACTCACAACTCAGTTCAAATCATTCTTTAGCTACGAAGTATTTCTCTAAAACATAATGCAAGAAGTACTGCGAAATAAATAATCTACATATATCTATAAAACCTAAAAAAAAACAAATCATCAAAAAAAAATGGTACGCCAAGTAGTTGTTGCTCTGTTACTACTCTTCGTTGCCGTCGTTGCAGGGCTAGCACATGCAGCCGATTCCCCTGCTTCATCACCTGAAGCCAGTGCACCTGTAGCAGATTCAATTTCCATGACCCCATCTGTTTCTCCAGATGCATCTGATGTTGAGCCTTTATCTCCACCTGCACCAGCAAGTGCACCGAATGTTGCAGCACCTGAAGCTGGTGCACCAAATGCTGCTGGTGGTCCATCTGGGGTTTCAAGTACTGCTAGTGATGACTGCAGGATTTTGTTGAGTTGTTGTACACAGCAGATATTAAAAATTTGTTTCAAACCCAACAAATATAGAATTGTTTGACTATAGGGTAATTTAAAACCGCAAACATAAGACTTGAATGGTACTTACATGTTTACATTATGTGGAATCTTTATCAGTTGTAGGTGCGCACGTGAATGCCCTTTCGATCGCAGGCTCCAAGCTTCAATGTATTCCTCCTTTGGAAAGCTAGGAAATCCGGCAGAGGTTCGAGAAAGTGTTTTGATTCTGAGTCTCTAAAACTTAGAATAATGATATGAAAATCAAGTGTAATGAATAATGAAGTGTAGGTCTGTATTTATAGGTGAAAAATTAGATCAAACCGGATTAGGGTTTGACCTTGGGCCTGGCCCAAAAATTTTCAGCACATTCTTAATTAAATCCAAAATCCAATTTTGACTTAATTAAAACAATCATCATTCACATTTAAATATCTCGATTCTAAATCGAATATTTAATACTCTCTCAATACATCCTTAGATCGAAAGGACAATCGACATAGTGTGACCCTATATGCCTTCTCATATCGACACTAATCAAATTAAGGTCTACGCGGAACTCCTAGACTCAATATGTGAAGTACGTTTACATGAATTCAGTAAACTTAACCTCTATATGATAAGATAAAATCCTTTCATTCACGATACACTCAATCAAGCTTAGGATTTGCCAAGTGTCTATCCAAATGGCTTGATCATTATATCTCATCTATATTGGTTGATAACAAGATCATATTCTAGATATGTCTATTGCGTTGGCCAACGACTTAGTCAACCCAATATCAATGAGAAGCTGAGTGTTATCTCGAATATACATTCGAGGAATGAATCCTAATCTTGGCTCAACTACCACATTTAATCCACATCGTAATGTACCCAATACAACCTGTATCTCAACCTATAAGACATTTGAGCTTAGGACAGGATCAAAGTATATTACTATGTAGACAAGGTGTGTATTGACCTCAAGTCTAAGGACTTCTATCTTCCACACGCTGATCATACTTTAGACATATATAACAAATAATATATCAGCAGGGTATACCGATACTTCCAAAGTATCCATGTGTCCATCACGAGTAGACATTACTCGTAGAAGGTAAGACATACTACATCCTCTAAGGAAGTGATGCAGACCACACGTCGACTTATCACATATCATCGATATCCCATTCTTGATGATCATTAGTCGAGGCTATTTTAAGAGTTACGTTATAATAGTAATATCTCACATTATTAATATTAAGAGTTACATTCTCGATGATCATTAGTCGAGGTTATTTTAAGAGTTACGTTATAATATTAATATCTCACACTATTAATAACAACATAACCTCTAGGAATGCATATTATAAAATATTACAAACAATCAACTAATAATTCAATAATTGCAAATGCCAAAATATTAATCTCCATTAATAATAATACAAATGTGTATTAAATACATTTTAATAAATTAAATCTCTAGGACATAAATATACTTTCAATGACTACTACTTTTCCAAATATCCCCCTTACAAAAAGGTGGAACTCCCACCTTAGGAGCCCCCACACCCCGGTCCGACAGGTCTGTGAAGGAGGTAAATCATGGTGACTCAATTGATTTCAAAGGTTAGACCAGTACCACGCTGCGCATAAGGGGCCCTCCTTTATTTCAAGAAGTAACCCCCACACTGCCGCTGACGGGATTCGATCCTTGGCCATTTTCCAAATATCCCCTTGATAACCAATTGAGCTACTAAAGCACCTAATTTGGATTTATGTTGTTTGACTGATTAGCTGAATGGTGTTTCGGATTAGAGTGATTCTTTTTTATTTGATTGTGAACTTTCCCGAAATTTAGTTATATGAATAAAAAGCCATTTCGATGGATGTTTTTGAATAATTTCAGGATATGCATGATAATCTCTTTCTTTGTCATGGAATTTTTTATTAATTAACCTTTTTTCTGTTTATGTAATGCTTATTATCTAAGTACCTTTACCTTAAAAGTCTTCCGGATGGTATTATCAAGTCACATAGGAAGTAGTAGTAGTATTTACATTTTAGTTGAAAAATAGTTTTTATTTATTTAATAAATTAGTACTATTAATGATTTACTCTAATTTCTGATAACATCATACTATAAAAATTAATTTATGATGGAGATGGAGTCCAGAACAACTTGGCCGTGCATCAGCTCATACATTTTACTAATATATGCATATGAACTATACTGTTACAACAGAGGAACGAGTAACCAGGGCCGGGTTAGTTTTTAGGGGGGAAGTAATTAATTAAGCAAGAAGCTACAAATGCTGCTAAATTACTCCATAGTTAATTATAGAAGTGAATTAATTAGTAGGAATTTAATTAGACACTAATTGTGCGATAAGGAGAGCCGCCTTATGACTTGGAGACGTCGAGCAAGAAGTTTCTTCTCTTTGATAGCTGGATCTTGGAAGAGCAGAACTTTGTCCTTGTCTCTCACCCCAACCATGTGCAAGTATTCATAGTCCTCTCTTTCCTTCCCTCTATATAGCAGCCTCTGCTCTTTTGGTTCCAAACCAGTTACCATTGACAACATCATCTTCAATTTACCTGAAAACCAACAAAATGAACACAACCGATTTAGTTCCCGTAAGTTAAATACTCTCCCCATCTTATTTCATGTCAAGTTAGATTGAACAAGAAGTTTTAAGAAAAAAAATAGACTTAGTAAAATTTATAGTCTAAACTAAGCCTTACACATTATTATTACTATAAATTATTTCATTAGGCATAAAATGAGAAGTTTATGTTGGGAAGAAATGAGCAATAACCAAATTGCACGATAAGGTAAATGCGGAAGGATACACAAGTCAAAAAACTTCTCAAACTATTTGAATAAGTTGAGCAAACTAATTTCAAACACAAATGGATATGCGGACAACAGCTATACCAACAATAAAATACCAAAGCAAGCAAAAAATAAATCGAATGCAAGAGACACTAAATTTACGTGGAAAACCCCCTTCAATGTGAAGAGGAAACAACCACGGGACCTACGCCCACAAAAGCTCCACTAAAATCAACAAGAGTTACAACAATGTTCTCCAAGTGGCTACAACATCAACGCCAAAGATGGAGCAATAATACATAAAAGATAGCACCAAAACTAGTGAAGAAATGAGAGAAATCACCCCAAAAACGAGCTACTGTTCGTGCTCTAAAACTGGAGCTACATACCACAAAATCCAATTTCCACCGTTGCAATTGAATAACCAGATGTTTAGAAACCCCAGTTCAAAGTTGAGCACGATCCAACGGTTAACGAAACAGAAAACTCTGTTTGAAGCGGACTGCTGTAGCAGATTTTCAATGTGCGAAAATTAGCTTTTCTATCTCAAATTTTCTCTCTATATGGTTGCTAAGAATTCACTCTTGTGTATATAAAATAAGACCTAAGTTGATCAAAAATGGACTGATTCAAATTGGATTGAGTTTTATTAATCCAATTTCACAAAGGAATAGAAAACCCAACCGTTTAACGTTAAAGTATAGTTTCTAAATATAAAAGGCAACAATCTTTTTTGGCACTCTAGTGTCTATTTCCTTTCTAACCCAACTGAAGTGACCAAGACCAAATTAAACGAGAGGCTTACCAAAAGTAGAAGTGGGTTGGATAGAAATGTCATGACACTTAGAAACAGTTGAAACTCGAAGTGTGATCATTGCTTCTCCGCCATTAGTCTCGCATTCTCTTTTTTGAACTAGCATACCTCCTGGACGTAACTCCCATTTGATTTCGCCAGCAATATTACTTTTACTTCCCACATTATTGCTTTTGCCTGCTGCAACACTTCCAACTTTTGAACTGCTTTTGGAAAACCTCTTTGATCTTAACTTGATCATTTTATTTCTTTCACTTTTTAGAGGCTCTCTCTTTTTTTATCAAACAAAAGTGAAGAGTATAGGAGAAAGAAAGTATGTGACTTGGCTTCTTATATAGTAACCCGGGGGCCTGTACGAAGACAAAATAACAAACCGAGGAAAGCATAAAATATGAATTATATTTGATAAACAAGGTATATACCCGTGATATACACTTTCCATACATAGTGTATATCATGGGTCTTAGGCACGGTTTAGGCATAATAATTAGAGTAATATTTGTATTACTTAGTATTGTACATTTATCATAATTGTAGGATTCTTGTACTACTAGAATAAGGTTTTGGAATTAGAATAGGAATAAGTTTTCTATTATAGAAAATTGTAAATTGCATATATACACTTTCATTAATGAAAATAATCAAGGGATTATTTCTTTCATGGTATCAGAAGTCTAGGTTAATATTTTCTCCCAATTTCCGTCCAACTTTTGCTTCAGATTCCGAGCCCCCTTCTCTCAGTTTCCGTGCCCGAAAATTCTTTCTTCTTCCCAAATTTTTTTTCCAAAATCCTTTCTCATGTCGTTCATTGCTATTATGGCTAAGAACACGTTTCACCCTACCCTTACTGTTTCTAACATCAAGAATCAGATCCCTATCATTCTTAAAATAGAAAACGTCCAATACGCGACATGGGCCGAACTATTCAAAGTTCACGCACACTCGCATCAAGTCCTCCATCATATTATCCCCGCGGCTCCTACGGATACAGATGTGCCCAAACCCAAGGATGATCCTAAGTTATGGACGACCCTTGATGCTACTGTTCTTCAGTGGATTTATTCTACTACTTCTATCGACCTGTTGCTAACGATTATCGAACCAGACACTACAG
Source organism: Anisodus tanguticus (assembly GCA_034509755.1). Classification (NCBI taxonomy): domain Eukaryota; kingdom Viridiplantae; phylum Streptophyta; class Magnoliopsida; order Solanales; family Solanaceae; genus Anisodus; species Anisodus tanguticus. The sequence continues at coordinate 33,679,216 of CM067548.1, forward strand.
CGATGACATCTTGGAATAGAGTGCGTGATATATTTCAAGATAATCAAAATTCTCGTGTTGTTACCCCTGAGCAGGAATTCTCCCACGTCAATATGGAAGATTTCCCGAATGTTTCAGCATATTGCAAAAGGTTGAAGGAATTGGCAGACCAACTCCGCAACGTTGGTGCGCCCGTTACAAACGATCGTCTTGTCCTTCAGATGGTCGCAGGCCTATCTGAGGCCTATAGTGAAGTCGGTACGCTTCTCCGTCAGATCAGTCCTCTTCCGCAATTTTATCACGCCCGTTTCAAGCTCACGCTCGAAGAAGCCAGATTGGCTAAGAAAGCAGCCACCGGGGCCCCGTCTATTGTCATGATGACCGAGTCTAATCTTTCTCCATCTGTCTCCAACAATTCCGGCCAAAACCGCAACAACGGTGGTGGCAAAAAGGATCAGAGTCGCAAAAATAATGGCAAGAATCGAGGCTACAACAATGGTGGCGGCCGAAACAGTGGTGGCGGCGGTGGTGGCCCTCGGGGCAGTGGGCAGCAAAATTGGGCCCAGCAGTGGGCCCCTCCGCAGTATAATTGGGCCAGTCCAGTCACGCCATACAGTGGCTATTTTCCAGCCCATTACCCGGGAAACTGGGCCCAGTTTTCCCAATAGCCCAAGCCCAGTTTCTCAGGTCCAGTCTCGGCAAATCGGCAATTTTTTTGGCTGGGGCAGCAGGCCAGTGTTCTTGGGCCTCAGCCTCTACAGGCCCATCATGTAACGGGTCCCACACCTACCGATATTGAAGCTGCAATGCACACTCTTGGAATTAATACGCCAGACCCGAATTGGTACATGGACACCGGAGCCACGACCCACATGACATCTGATCAAGGTACTCTCTTCTCTTATTCCAATTTGAGAAACGGTCGTGGCATAGTTGTTGCTAATGGTAATTCAATTCCAATTCGTGGTTATAGTCATAAAACTCTGTCCCCCCCCCCCCCCCCCCAATCCACCTCTTATCTTGAAAAATACCCTTTTATGCCCCTAACTTGATTAAAAATTTAGTGTATGTCCGTAAATTCACAACTGATAATTCTATTTCTGTTGAATTTGATCCGTTTGGGTTTTCTGTAAAGGATTTCAAGACGGGGATTCCTCTCATGAGGTGTGATAGTAGGGGAAATCTTTATCCTATCAGACCAAGTTCCGGTCTCTCGAGTCAAGCCTTGTCATCAACATTTGTAGTCCTTGCTCCTTCCTTGTGACATGCTCGTCTAGGTCATCCGGGGTCGTCTATTTTGTCTTCCTTAGATAAAAACAATTTTATTTCTTGTAAGGGTACGCGTAGTACTCCAAATTGTCAATCTTGTTCTTTGGGGGAAAATGTTCGATTGTCATTTGCAGACTCTAATTCTCATAATTTAATGCCATTTGATATTATTTATAGCGATTTATGGACATCTCATGTTCTTAGTTCTTTTGTCATTGTTATTATGTTCTATTTCTGGATGATTATTCTAATTTTTTATGGACTTTTCCGATAGCGAAAAAATCTCAAATTTTTTCCAATTTCTTAAAATTTAAAGCATTCATTATAACCCAATTCGAATGGGAAATCAAAAATATTCAATGTGATAATGGCAAAGAATATGATAATGGGGTGTTTCGGGAGTTTTGTGCTAATAATGGAATCAATTTTCATTTTTCTTGTCCTCATACATCTTTACAAAATGGAAAAGCCGAACGCAAAATTCGTACCATTAATAACATTGTCCGAACTTTATTGATTCATGCTTCCGTACCCCCTTCTTTTTAGCATCATGCTCTACAAATGGCTACATATCTCCTTAACATAATTCCTATCAAAGGCTTGACGTACTCCTCCCCTCTTCATATCTTATATAATAAGACTCCTTCGTATTCTCATCTTAGGGTCTTTGGATGCTTGTGTTATCCACTCTTTAACAAACTTCAGGCTCGATCTACCCCTTGTGTATTTTTGGGTTATCCGTCTAATCATCGTGGTTACAAATACTTTGATTTATCGTCTAATAAAATCATCGTTAGTCGCCATGTTATTTTTATGAATCCCAATTTCCGTTTGCTAAGGTGAGTAGTCCCGTGCCTAGTTCGTATAATTTTTTAGATGACGGTGTCTCCCCGTATATTATCCACCATTTATCGGACATGTCCCGCACCCAAAATCCACAAGCTGGCCCACTGCCCACTAGGTCTACAGTACCATCGCCAGCCATTGTTCCCAGCCCAGTGATTGGGCCAGTTTCGATAATTGGACCAGTTACCCAGCCCAATACCAAAACTGTTCCAGTCTCGGGTTCAGACAGTTACCGTGTTGGGCTAGCAGGCCCACTGCCTGCTGGTCAGTCCATCACGTGTCCTGATATTTCCCAAAATTCATCCAATTCTCCCCCGAGTCATAGATCAGTCACTCGTAGTCAATGTGGTATTTTTAAACCGAAAAGACATTTTAATTTAAATTCTAATATTCTTAAATCACCCCTACCCCGTAATCATGTGTCTGCGTTAAATGACCCGAATTGGAAAATTGCTATGACCAACGAATATAATGCTCTTATTGATAATAAGACGTGGGAGTTGGTGCCCCGTCCCTCAAGTGTTAATATTATTCGGAAAATATGGATTTTTGCTCATAAGGACAATTCTGACGGTTCTTTTGCAAGGCATAAGGCTCGTCTTGTAAGTGATGGTAAGACTAAGTAGGTTGGTGTGGATTGTGGTGAGACATTTAGTCCTGTGGTCAAACCGGCTACCATTCGCACTATGCTCAGCTTAGCTCTTTCAAAAGCATGGCACATTCATCAGTTAGATATGAAGAATGTTTTCTTACATGATGATCTTAAGGAGACAGTCTATATGCATCAGCCTTTGGGGTTTAGGGATCCCAAATATCCTCATCATGTCTGTTTATTGAAGAAGTCCTTGTATGGACTTAAGCAGTCCCCACGGATCTAGTATAAGAGGTTTGCAGACTATGTTTCTACTATTGGGTTTTCTCACAGCAGGTCTGATAATTCATTGTTCGTATATCATCGTGGTTCTTCCCTGGCTTATATATTGTTATATGTGGATGATATTATCTTGACTGCCTCTTCTGATGCTCTACGCCAGTCTATCATGACAATGCTCTGTTCTGAGTTTGCTATGAAAGACTTAGGGCCTTTGAGTTACTTTTTGGGGATTGCTGTCTCTCGTCATGCCGGTGGGTTGTTCTTATCCCAACGAAAGTATGCAACTGAGATCCTTGAGCCAGCTGGTATGTCCTCATGCAAGTCTACTTCTACTCCAGTTGATACTAAACCCAAGTTGGGTGTTGCGATTGGCTCCCCTTACGAGGATTCGACCCGATATCACAGTCTTGCAGGGGCCCTTTAGTATCTTACTTTCACGAGACATGATATTACATATGTCGTACAACAGGTGTGTTTGTTTATGCATGATCCCAGGATTGAGCACATGAATGCGCTCAAACGCATTATTCGGTACATCCGGGGGACACTTGACTTTGGCTTACATTTATATCTGTCATCGACATCTACACTTGTCTCGTATACAGATGCTGATTGGGGGCTGTCCAGACACCAGACGCTCTACGTCTGGTTATTGTATGTTTCTTGGTAATAACTTGGTCTCCTGGTCTGCAAAGCGTCAGTCGCCTTTGTCCCGCTCTAGTGCAGAGGTCGAGTATCGAGGGGTAGTCAATGTGGTTTCTGAATCATGTTGGTTACGTAATCTTCTTTTAGAGCTTAATTGTCCTATTCAGAAAGCTACCTTGGTTTATTGTGATAATGTGAGTGTCATCTACCTTTCTGGTAATCCTGTTCAACACCAGCAGACTAAACACATCGAGATGGATATTCACTTTGTTCGCGAAAAGGTAGCTCGTGGACAAGTACACATCTGTCATGTCCCTTCCAAGTATCAAATTGCAGACATTTTTACAAAGGGTCTTCCCTCGGTCCTTTTTGAAGATTTTAGGGACAGTCTCAACGTACGAAGACCGCCCGCTATGACTGCGGGGGTGTGATAAACAAGGTATATACCCGTGATATACACTTTCCATACATAGTGTATATCACGGGTCTTAGGCACGGTTTAGGCATAATAATTAGAGTAATATTTGTATTACTCGGTATTGTACACTTACCATAATTGTAGGATTCTTGTACTACTAGAATAGGGTTTTGAGATTAGAATAGGAATAGATTTTCTATTATGGAAAATTATAAAATTGTATATATACACTTTCATTAATGAAAACAATGAAGGGATTATTTCTTTCAAAAATACACTTACCTTGATTATTTTCATTAATGAAAATATTTCTTTCAATATTTAATTATGTTCATAAGCATAGTTAAATTTAATTAACATTAGGAAAGGTATAGGAAAGAGACACATGCATGGAAGCAGTATGGGGGGAAATTTTCATATGTTGATGTTAGAGTACTAAGGCACATGCGTGGGTGGCGGTTTGTGCTTGATTAGCGCGGACCAACTTTAATTAATATTATATAAATACAGTCAGTTGATCATATTTATCAAATTACTAAAACTTATTATAGAGAGACTTTTCATGATCAAGCAACCAGAGGAATGTTGGCATTTTTCGAGGCTGCCATTATATTGACGCTACAATTTTCCCAATCTGATGTTAGACCAAACAAATTAAAGTGCTTTTGATGTACTCACTCCTTCCCATAATATTTGGCCATATTACTAAAAATATTCATCACAAATTATTTGGTCACTTTTTAAAAATAAAATAGAATTAATTAAATTTTTTCTACTTTGTTCTTAACATTAATTATTTTTTAAAATAATCAATATTAATTAAAGTGCAATTAACTGAAAAGAGATAAGGGTGATGTAGTAAAAATATTCTTCTTATTTATGATTTCTTAAGGGCCGTGTAAAAGGGAAAGTGACCAAGTAATATAGGACACAGAAAGTAACATATATGTTGCCCAAGGGTTGTTTTCTTTCTTCCTTTATCTCTTAGGGAATTTTTGGAGAGTTTTAATCTTACTTAATACTCTCTCGGGATTAAAAAGAGTGTTCACTTATTCTTTATTTTTTAAATTAAAAAGAGTATTTACTTA